>OZ022250.1:6444593-6488134 GCA_963978915.1 Caenorhabditis parvicauda | reverse complement strand
AATTACTGTGTTTTCATGTTGTTTTACAAATGCAATTCATGCACATTTTTATTTTTTTAATTTTCATTTAATTTTTTCCGAATTGGTCTTGTGAGTTGTCTATTTACAAAGTATAGTTTTTTCTCGAAATTTTTTTATTTTCCATTCCAATGCTTTCTTGATTCTGGCTTCGAAAACCTTTTTTCTGTGAACATTTTTTGAATGTTCAGTGTGACGTGTGAAGTAGAATCGATACAAAAGAAGAAATATGTGTGACACAGGAGAAGATGTGTGAATGACTGGTGGAGCAAGAAGGGACGATAACAGAGGGTCAGCCGCCTTCACCACCACAGCGGTGCCCTTCTTCTGTGCACACAGTCATATTCAACCATCGATTCATCGTGGTGTGAGACGCCGTTGCGCCTTGTATCCGTCAAACAGTGACCCGCCACACACAGACACACACGCACACACATGTGGTGCGCGCACTCTGCCCATTCCGCCAGATGCCCAAGATTTATTCGTGAACAATGACGACCGCATCCTCATTCGAATTTCGGGGTGCAACAGAGTTGATGGCAAAATTGCACGCGGTCTCTTCAGAGAAACTGGAAAACTCCTAAACTCCTCAGTAGATTTACAGGTTTTCACAACGTCATTTTGGCTACCAAGGAAAGCTGAGGGGAAATAATCTCGAGACTATTCCTTATTTTCCAGGAGAAGTTATATCAGAGTTCGGTGTTCGGACGTCAGTTACTGTACGATAAAAATCTGCCAATCTGCTGTTGAACGAAATGGACTCAGGGAACTATCAGTAATGCTCAATTGAGAAAGACCCCAAAGTCGCGGACAAAATTGTACTAATCCGCTGATGTTCCTAACCCTTCCGTTGCAACCAAAATTCCATGGATACGGTAAGCAATTACTCATTCCTGGATCAGTTTTTGCAAGTGAAGGAAGATGTTTACATCATCCCTTTAAGCAAACAGTGCACTACAAAAATGACGCAACTCATGTTACAGGACGTGCATGTTGACATCTGAATTCCTTATCGTTCGGGCGTCTCCGAAGGAAACGTTATCGCCACGTCACCGCATTCAGAATGTGACTGACTGCCTGACTGACTGTGTGTCTGTGTTGGAACAATTTGCATTCCATCGATTGACTCGGCTGTCGGTGTTCACGTCGCCACAACTGAGCACACACCGAAGTGTTTGCGATCTGAAGCGGGTCCTCTCTCTCTCTCTCACGACGTTGTTTACGTTGATCGTCTTCGAGAGCTCCCTCTGAAGATGCTTGTTGAGCGTTCTTGTCGCGCCGCGCCATGGTGGGATTGGTGCACACATCACTCTCCGAGAATCTTCAAAGTGGAACACCATGGAACATGTTCACTATCACTTTGTCAAGAAACCAATCAGCAATAATGTAAATGTTTCTAGACATCTTCTTTGAAAATGACGGATATTGATTTTAATATGTCCCATGTGTTAAGGAGATAAAGAATTTTATGAAAGGCGAATCTCTTCCCCGGAAAGATCAACGGTTAAGCTCTCTCCTCTAGATGAAACCGCCAATTCTCGCTTTTTCAAATACTGATAATATTCTTTTCGTGAATTTTTGAACTACTTTTTTCGTGGAGCTTAAATAATTATCATGAATGAGGTTCGAGTTTTATTCTGTCAAATTTCTCCAAGAAAATATCATCTCAAGCCTTCTACACCTGATATTTTCATGACATAATTTTCAGTTTTCTGAAAGAGCTGAATCCTTTTGAACAATTCTCTAGGTGATCGTTTCTCGAGAACTTTATCAAATCGTAATGTAGAAAATTCTCAAAAACTTCACCAAGTTGTAGTGAGCTGGCTGTCATTTCTCTCACTCTTTGCCTCTCCCTCTTCCATCACCTCCCCTCGTCCAATGAGGCCCACGGTGAATGGAATGGAAGCAAGAGGGACACAAACGGGGGTTGTGTGGATCAATCGATGACGTTGGATGCTACACTCCTCACACAGGAACCCCCTTCACTGTCTGTTTGTGTGCAAATGCTCTCCGCTCTGCCTCGCTCCTCTACGCTCTTCACACAGTCACCAGTCATATGTCGACGAAGCATCCGATGAGAAAGAAAGAAAGAAAGAAAGACAGCACGACAACAGTGTGTATGTGCACATATCATAGGGGACCTTTAGCTATCCTCCAACTGATAAGATGATGGTCACTATTGCAGACAGACCATTGTGAACTAGTACTGTAGGTCTTGCCAGAAGCTCTAAATGTTGGCATTTTCGCATTGAAACGAATTATCCTACCCGTTAACTGGTAATCTAATGATGTCTTATAAGGCATAGTGAATAACTCGGACAACTGATCAGAAAAAACTGTGAACAATTTTCGAAAGAGGTTAATTCTCCAGCTCAAATAAGCAAGAGAAGACTTGTACTAATAGGTCGACAAGAAAGTCCTCGGCAATTTGAAATTTTTATTCGATCCAAACAATAAACATCTCGAAGTTAGAAGTATTGGAACGCTTAGGTACTCCCGTGCTTCCAGTGCGTACTGCATGCCCGAGAAAAATATGATTCACGCATGGTTAACCGAGAAGAAGTCCTGTAAAGACTATATGGAAACATGGTGGACACTCCGGATGTTTGGTTGTTTTTGGATAAATTTATGCGGATCCACCTACAATCTCTAATCTACCTAGAAGTTTCATAAAGGAGATGGTAACATTAGTAGAGGATAGGGAAATGTTCATATGAGGTGATGTCATCGCTGAATTTGATTCAAAGTATTCACTCTTATCTAGAATCACTGAACGAATCATGGTGTTCACACTTATTTCATAAGGATAACCAATTCTTGTAAATGACATGGTTTCGTCATAAAAGTGATAAGATGTTAAGATACGGTTGAAGTCAGAACGACCCTAGGATAGATACTTCAAAGTCTTTTGCAGAATCCTAACGTTAAGCCCAAAAAACATCTCCGTGTGAATCTCTCTTCCCTTCTTCTTCTCTCAACCCGACATATCCGCATTCGGAACGCGTGATGACATGGAACCAGCCTTCAGAAGGGCGATTTTATCTTTACGCCCTCCGTCTTTCACCCACTATCTGCACCGACGTCTCCTTCAGCATCGAATACGCTCTCCTTCTCGAAAAGACAACTTTTTTCTTGGATGATGGGGGTCACGCGAGTCGTTCGGCTGATTTCAGATGTTGGCAAGGAAAGAAGGTGGGGACATATGATAGTTAATGGTCAAAGACATTAATCATAGAAAATACGTCGCCAGTGAACCTCTCTACGCTCACGTGTCAGATACAAGGGTCAAAAGTGTTCCAAAATAGTATAACCACAAAATAATGTCGCTATAACTTTGATCACATTATTGTTTTTTTTCGGACTTATTGAGAATAATTTTTCTTTCTTCAGAAAAAAAGAAGAAACTCCTACCTTCTGACCGGAGTGATGCAATACATGTGTCCCAGAAGAATATGATCATGCAGATTTGTCTCCCAAACTCTATGACAGATTTCCCATAAGAATAAAGACATCCCGTTTTACCCTGACAGATAAAATGCTAGAATAAATCCAATGACTTTATTTACAAACAAGTGAATAATGACGAGATCACTCCAACGAACAACAAATCTTAGATTTTCCGTTCTTGGTTCGATGACAGAGCTGGTTGAGACCGACACAGGTTCCAGTCTCACATTGTTCTCCGGTCTCGACGTAACCTTTGGGGCATCCTGAACAATGTTGGCTAGGACTTCTCTTTAACGCAAATCCAGTGTGAAACCCTATTGAAAATCTCCAAGGCGTAGGACAGGTAACATCGGATGTCGTTCATCACTGTGTATGGTTCTCACTTTGAAAATTTTATATTTCAAGAGAAGATATGAATTTCGGTCAGACTAGTCTTGTTTTGACAGTATATGACAGCGAATTTAAGTACATATTTAAGGATAGCTTCAAGACGAATCGAATATTACAAAAGTTTAAAAGCAAAAAACAGAACAGTTATTTTAATTTAGTATCCTGCTAAAACTAATCCGTGTCAAAATGCAAAGAGGAAAAAAGGTGACCGTCCCAGGTTCTACACTGACGTCTAGACTACATACTTGCAAGCAGATTTATTATTCTGGTAACCCCCCTTTCATTTGACTGGTTCTACATCAATGTCTCAAGTAACCTAATACCGTAGGTGACCGATAGAGAAGAAAAGAAACTAACGGTTGGTGCCTCTACAGCAGACTTTATTACTCGGGTCACACATGTGTCCCATACTGCAATCGGATGATTTGGAACAACGGAGTAGTGACCCTTCCTTGTCGACTGATGGCTCCCCACGGAGACCGATCGAGCACATGATTCCTGGTATTGTGGAATTTTATTGTTGGATATTGAGGATGTCAATGTTTTTGTAGGTCCTAGTAGAAACTGATCTTCAATTTTATACTCACGTACTCTAGAAACGAAATACCGTTGATATGAGGTTCATAGGCTGTTAATGGCGATTTATGAAGTTCATGTGCTTTTGACAAATCTTATAAAGTTCATGTGCTGTTAATGAAATTTTATGAAGTTCATGCGCTCTTGATAGATTTTGCTGTTTCAAGCGGTGTCATCTCAGAAAAACCACCATCATTCCACGAAGGGACCACGAAAAAAGTTTTTAAAAATCAATTGTTCCAATGTAATATAAAAGTTTTGAGATTGACACTACGTAGTCTCATGTTTTCTTTTCCTGGCTCGAGAACTCACTTTTACATAGATTTTCAGCAAAACTGAATCCTGCAGGACACGAACAGATGCCTTTCAGACATTGAAGTTTCGACGTCTCTGCATACTCCTCAGCTCCTTCATTCTTTCCATTGGTACATTGAGCAGAGACCTGAACCATAGTGCGTTGTGGATAAGCATTGCGGTTCTGTTACATGGCAACTGTCCCCATGAAAAGCTGTAGAGAAGCATTGTCCCTCGTGATAGACATCATCCATTGATATACACGCCTTTGGGCAGCATATCTGCAAACTGAACTGCAACCAGAATCACCAAACTGCAAACCGATTTGTCAGTTGCTACCGTATCCCGATGACAGTAGTGGTCATCGGGACAGCCATCGCATCCATATTCCGGTGGAGAGCTTGAGCTGTGAGCTTCTCCAACAGGGCAAACTGGCCTGCTTTCAGAGGGACGTGGACAACAGAAACCCTGGAAACGTGCTGCAAACCGCTTCGCGATCAACGAACCTGGTAAAATCCTGGGTGACTGGCGTCGTCAAACACCGGCACGCAGTAGTAGTCCAGGGGACACTCTGATTGAATATCGTCGTAGAGCGTGGTGTTACCTGAAAGTTAAGTTAGTTATTTTTTTCAGAATCTTGAAGACGTTCGAAGTACTGTCAAATCAACTTTTCTCAATTTTCTGATATATTGAAAGCATGATACAATTTTTTTAGATTATTTTTGCTCGTGCAAAATAACTCTCCCCCCCCCCCCCCCCCCCCAAGAAGATACAACCGACCTATAAGATCCAAGAACTCTTCGGTCTCATTACCAGTAGCCTTCTCAACCTTCTTCATCTTTCTAAACGACATGACAGAACTACGGACCGAGCAGGTGACGATCTTCTCGTTCCTTTTCAGAGCAGCAGCCTTGTTGACACATCGGTATTCTGAAGGGGTAGACGTCGTCAGAAACGGGTCATCACTCACCAACAGGCTTACATCCACCATTTCCATCTCTCTGGAAACCACGCTTGCACCTACATCCTCCGGAAGAACACTCAGAGAACGCTGAACTGCATTCCAAGTCGGTCTTGCACTTCTCCTGCAATTGGGCGGAGTTACCGGAACATGCAAAGGTTGCATACCTTCAGACGACGTCGTTGTCTAACGCAACTCTTGCCATCGGTAGAGGCAGTGTAACCAAACTCGGATTGACATTCGCAAACGCAGTTCGCTGGAAATTTTGTCTTGGAATTCATTGAGAAGGGTTTACCTGTACTCTTACAAACACATGCAGCATTACCGTCGCAGCCAGTGTTAATATCACAGATTTGGCCTTGGTATGGTTTTGTCTTGGGAGCGATGGGCTTCAAGGGTTCCGGTGCTGTGGCTGGAAGGATAATCTCTCTCTCTCTCTCTCTCTCTCTCTCTCTCTCTCTCTCTCTCTCTCTCTCTCTCTTTCTCTCTCGCTCCCGACTCACTCATAACACAACAGAACCCAGTCTGCGGCTCACAATAACCATCATTCGGGCAAGGCATCTCACGGCCACCTCTTATTTGACACATGATCGGTTTGCCTGTGACAAAGTTGACCATAGTCTTGGCTTTCTTCGGGCACGTTCGTATTTCTGGAAAGAATATGTAAAAGCAGATGAAAGGACCTACTTGTACAGCAAACTCCATAGATGGGGTTGCAAATGTGAGTTGATGAGCATTGATTGGTCAGGTCACAGGTGGATAGAGTCCCGTCTTGGCGAAGGATCACGGCTCCACCGCCGGGGCAGTATTCTGAAATGTCAGTGAAGAAGAAATGAATATTCAAATTATCCAAACGATTCAATATCATTTTGGTTACAGTGTACGCTAAAGATAGCAGCCTTTAACAGGTTTAGACTAATGCTTTCAAAGTTGGATTTTTATTGAAAAATATTAAAATTCAGATTCTTGTGTTCCAACGATGCCGGTTGCTTCCAGAATCGAAAGTTCTAAAGTTCAGTGTCCATTACTTCAGAACTCCTTATTTGATAAATTTTTAATATTGGCTACATCATTCCAGAAAGTTTGATGAACCAGACTTTAAAGTACTTTTGACTTCAGTTTCATAGGGTTCTGCAACTTTAACAAAGACACGCAGTATGTAAACCATACTGATAGTGTGACTTCAAAGTTTCCAAAACATTAAATCACTGCTTGATGAGTCAATATCAGTCACATCATTTGAGCTCGATATGGATGAAATCATCGAAAGATACAATTTTCAACTGTAGTATGGTGTGGAGCAACGGGGAAAACATTATTAGTGCCCATTAGAGATACAAATTTTGTACCCTTTCGGCTCAACATGACTCCTCACCAGATCCATCCATTGACTTTTCATTATCCATCTTGAAGCATCCACTCTTGCGTCGACCATTCACGATTCCGGGTCTGCATTGTTCATCCTGAAGGGATTTGGAGTGTTTCCCAACAATGAAATCAATCTTACCGGTTCACAATTAAAGTCAGCACTGCAGGCATCCCTTCGACACTTTCCTTCATTACAGAACAGTCCCCGAGTACAGTCGTAACGATTGGAACATTCTTGTGCTGTAAAAACAGTAGTGTGCTCGAGTTCTTAGATTCCAAATGATGGTTCTGTTTTTAAAACAATGAAAAGTATGACAGAAAGCTTACAACATTGATTTTTCATTCTAAAATAATTTCGACATCATAAGAATGAAAACTTGGTGGCTTTATTTTATTCGGACACTCAGTACCTGCGTTTTGACTAGAGTTTTCTAAAACAATCAGATTTTTCTCTTGATAAATCTCACAATGTCCAGAAATATTGCAGGCCAAAATAATTTGGTGACTTCATTCTATCGGGACACTACAATAAACTTAACCAACCTGCTGTAGCGACATAGAGTATCGCGACAAGAATAAGTCGCAACATCATGGTTGTACGAAAAATCTCGATTTAGAAGCCAGAAGAGACTATTTATCGTTGACCAGAGGGCACTCCCAATCGCTGTTGATTCAGTGTTTTCTATTTGAACAGATTTTGCCTGGAGCTGACAAAAAAGCAGACTGTACTAATCGGGGTGTACTATGCGGGAATTTGCAATTTTCTAAAGTCAAATTGAATTTAAATGTAGTTATATCGAATTCGTATAGTCAGACCCATATCTAGAACAAGATGTGCGTGGGTGAAGATGTATACGGTACCGGTAAAAAGTCATTTCCAGGTACTGTGAATGCAAGGTTAAATTATTTTCAAGGCACTTCGATATCCGACAGTCAAACTACATATGTATGTCGAAAAATTGGTCAGTCACATATTTTTCACCCTTATTCTATGCGTCACTTATAATGATACTAGATATAAAAATGCTTACAAACTTTTAGTCAACAAAAATCACAGAAAAATGACAGATTTCCAAATTTGGTAGGTTCTGGCCCCACTTTGTCAAGATTCTAAGCCTTCATTCAGAAGTTAGATAAAACTGAGAAAAACGAAGTATGAAAACGGCATTGTTTTAATGAGTTTTAATGCATCCAGAGCTTTTTCAGAAGAATAACAGAATTTCAGAGATAACTCAGTTTTTCTCATTCAACACGATATTTTCATTGATTCTTATCTTCAGTCTCTAACAAATAGAAACTTCAGGGAAACTCGAAGTTAATCTCATTTTCAACTTTTGCAACAACCCTTGTAATCTTACTCAAAAACAACGCTCAACTAAATTGAAGAAGTTTCGAATTTCTTTCTGATCTCAGATTTGAATAGAAAAGATGACTGTCTATTTCTCTTCATCGTGTCAGTGTCTTATTTTTAGCTGTCCGTGTCTCCGAATAGAGCCAAATATCTTGTTCATCGTTAGTCTACGACTCTTCTTCGAGCGCACTGTCTCATTTTTCTCTCGATTGTTTCTCTGAGCTCTCTCTTCTTCGAAGCTTATTTTTCTTACTGTACCTTTCTGTTTTGTTTTTTTCTGCTTCTTCTATGAATTGATACTATCCATCTCTCTACAGTATGCGTATCTTGTCTGACTACACTGTCTAATCATTCAGTTGAACACAGTTTCTCGCTCTAATCTGTCTGCGTCTCTCATAAAAACACATTCACTTGCTCTCACATGTCTATCTCTCGTATAAAAATACACTCTCTCCTTACAATCTAAAAACAAGGTTGTTTTTATTGAGAATTCGTCTGAATCCATTCCCGAAATGGTTTTCTGCGTAAACGTCTTTGAATTCATTAACGTAAGACTCTCCTGGAGAGAGCACATGTATTGTTGACGTCCATTCGTGTCATCTTGTTAGCCCCAAGACAGAAAAATCTGATTAACTCTCCGGGTCCAAGAGGTATAAAAGAATAAAAGAATAGACATGTACATGGTGACTGAATTTTTCATGTCTCCGATGTCATTTTTTTCTGTGCGCGGCGGAAATAGAAAAATTGTGCACGAGGTTTTTTATAAGAGTTGGACGGCGTTCCGACTTGTGATGTCCATTCAGTATCTTGGTTAGAACTCCTCACTCTCAAATGCCTGTTTTCAATTTCTCAGCGTGAACCATCGTCCCAATGATAAGGGTTTTTGCAAGCTTCTAATGTTTTCTTCTCGAAGCAAGTTACCACAGTTTTTCAGTAATCTACAAGAGACATTCAGATATCGGTATTCAATACATTATCAGTACACTGACAATCGATTTCCGGGCCGTACTATGTTTGGTCTGATCTTTGTCTATTGTCCAAAATATCAGAGATCCAATAAGATGACTTTATTCTCTATAAAAATGCTTCCACAGCCATGAAAATTTCAAGTCTCAAAATCTCCAGTTTTACGAAGTTCATCAGATGTACTGAGAACTGAATTCTACCTACAACATCAACTATAGTCAAGAAATCTTCACCCAGACAGCAAATTTTTATTTGGATAGCGAGTAGTCTTCTTTATGATTGCTGTCTGCTACGTTAGCTATGTTTCGGAGCATCTTCGATTTTTTCTAAACCTATCCAAAAAGTCAAAAAATGATATCATTTCTTTAATTTCGGTCGGCATTCCATATCCTTAAAGCAAAAAACCTAAAAAATAACGACGGAACATGCTTGAAGTCAATTTTACTCTGTTTCCTGCTCAAAAACCCTGTAAAGTTCCCAGAAAATTCCGACACAAATCTTGAACGCGTGACGCACTTGTTCAGCAATTATGGAAAAAAGTTCAAGAGGTGTAATTCAATCAACTCAACCCAATTAAAATCCTTTATAAAAGCTCAGAAAACCTCATAAATCCCGAGAATCCCATCGAATTGGGAAGATTTATTGAATTCGTACTATTAATTTATCATTTTTGATGGTTTTTAATCAATTTGGCGCCTTATAAGGCAGCACCGAAAGGGTATTCTCAACCACCCCCCCAGCAATCTTGCCTCTTAATTCCATAGAATTTCCTTAATGTTAGGCTTGAAAATATGCAAGTATAGCGCACTTTCAGCATTTTTGAGCCTGATTTGAGCCATTGAGCTTCAGTGCAAGCGTCGGACGCCTACTAAGAGCCTAGGCCCCCTTAGTAAATCTAGTATCCGAATAGGACGCGCATAGACTTCTTAATATTTTAGTTGCGATTTTAATCTCAGTGTCTTCATGCTAGGACTGTAGAACAGAAGGAAAACCAACGCTTTTAGAATTAGCTCAAGAACATATCAGTAAACATAGTGCCTTTGGGGTAGTGTTAAGGAACTTTTAGTTAGAATGAGTATGAAGTGTCTAAAGTGAGCCTAATGTCTCAATGATTGGACTTTTGAGAAACTCTTAGGAGGCCCGGTGTTTTCAGGACCCAAGATTCAAGATATTTGAAAAAGTGTATCTTTCTCAATGATTCCGATCGAAACCTACTAAAAGAGTGTAATTTCGGCTCCTGCTAGATTTCTGTATCTTACTCACAGTATCAACAACAAACGGATCACATAGGGAATCCCAGGATCCTATGTCGATTCTTAGCCTTCGTGCATACATTGCGGACCAAAAGTACGCATAAATATTTTTGTAATTCAAGATATCCCATATCAAGTTACTAGTGGTGCATCACTACATAAGATGGGAACAACTAGTTGAAGATGTTTCCTACTCTCTTTCTCTTTCTCTCTCTCTCTCTCTCTCTCTCTCTCTCTCTCTCTCTTTATCACCTCATCTCTCTAGACTAAGACTAGCCATATTCCTTTTGTTTTGCCGTTTCGGAACTAAGGTTTCTGAATCACACACCCCCGTATCATTAGCCCATCTTGAAAACCAGTCACTCATCAAAACTTCTTCAAGATTCAAGATGTTCGCGTCTGTTGTTCGACTCTTTCTTGTCATTCTTGCCATCACCATCGGTACTTCGTTCGCTTATGGAAGGCTTCAGTTTGAGTAAGTTTGAAGAGAGAGAGAGAGAGAGAGAGAGAGAGAGAGAGAGAGAGAGAGAGAGAGAGAGAGAGAGAGAGATTGAACGTTTAGGGATCGTCTCGGAATGGTCCCCTTCGGATCGAAATCGTCATCGAACAACGATGAGTAAGTTACAATCTGTACTATTCAAATCTCATCACACAATTCCAGACTCCGTTACATCTCGGACTTCCTCAGCGTCCCACCAGTCAGACGCCGTCTCGAGCCCAACTTCTGACGGAATCGCTCCAACCAACTATGCAACGATAAAGTTTCTTGGCTGAATTTTTGTGAATAAAATGTTGACAAGATTAGATTTTTTTGTTGTGTTTCCTAAAGAGAAGAGAGAACAAAGAGAAAAATTAAAAGAGAGAGAGAGAGAGAGAGAGAGAGAGGGAGAGAGAGAGAGAGAGAGAGAGAGAGAGAGAGAGAGAGAGAGAGAGAGGTTTCTCACTATGCAATTCGAACCAAAGATTTCTTCCTGTCACTAAATGCTGACAGATTGATAAAAGAAAGTACGTTTCGAATCAAACGTATACTATAGTTAACTTTAAAATCTGATTGACATTTGGGAATGAAATGTTTACTCTTATTGTTTCGGAGTATGACAGCCTTTGTGCTTATTTGATATTTAATCGTGAAATTTGATGTAATGCCCATTCGATGGTACAAGTGTGGACTGTGTGGCCGTCAATTATTGACTTGTATTTTTTCAACGGCGTTCAATAACATTTCAAGTGTGTTAGAGTTCACTGTCAAACATTAGAAACTCTCTGTTTGTCGTTATTTTGTTCTCAGCTTGTTCAGATCATCTGTCATGAACGACTACTACTATCGTCTTGTCTCAGAACTCGTTGACGCGAATAAAACCGCGGAAGATGTCAAAGGGAAGGTGAGCTTGCGCACAATTTTCACTCAAATTTCTCACACACTTTTTCCAAATCAAGTATTTTAGGGGTTCCTGTCCTCCATGAAAAAGTTGGTCATAGAAGACGGTAATAATCAAAAAATAACCCTAGCTGTGAAAATTTCCCTAGCCAAACCAATAAAAGTTCTAGCGAACCAAGTCCAGCTGCAAACTTTGATGACGGTGATTTCTATCCATATTATTGGAGGACACTTCGTTGCAGTTCCACAATACCGAACTTGAAGTGTACAGTATAATCGAATCTTATGGTGGTCCCAAGACAGCCAAAGTCTTCGCCATGCGAAATATGGAATTGACAGATACCGTGAAACCCGGATTCCTAGCGATGGAGCTTATAGAAAATCGATTGGTAACTGATCATGACGTCATTGTAACTGAATGTTTGGAGGAGGTAGAGAAATTTTGATCGAATAGGGTCCTTGGAATAGATACACACAGTAATACGTTTAGCCCATCCGGAACATAGCTCGACTCCACGCTTTATATGAAAAACTGAGTCCAGAAGAATCCAAGCAAATATCATCAACGCTGATTTTGGATTGGTTCTCGGAGCTGTTCTGCAAGCAGGTAGGTTCCCGGAACATCAGAAAATCAAGTTAACTCTCTTGTATGTACTTCTAACGGGTTAAAATTCTCATTCAGAACCTCAACTTGCTCATGGGATACTTCACAAAACTGATAGAAATGAACATGCTATCAGAGACTGCGAAGAAGGGAATACCACTTTTGGCCGGAATTGTATCCCGAGAGTCTCTAGCTACGTTCGATACGTACTGTGATGGTTCGGAAACCGAAATTTCGATTTTAAAAGATTTATTTAGACCACAAGTACCCTCTTCAACTCTGTCATGGAGACTTCTGGACTCCGAACCTTCTATTTGGACGTGATTTGGAACTTGCAGCGATAATTGATTTCCAGGTGCCTCTCTCTCTCTAAAATTTGAAAAGTAAAAGTTAAGACAGCAAACATAGGATGCGGTATGCAAGATCTGACTCGGCTCATGGTGACATCAATGAGTGGAAAGGTAGAACTCATGTTGAAGGAATCATTTTGGAAGTAATTGATACAGGAAAGAAGAAATAGTTGGAAAAGTCTCCTGGCGGTTTATCACGTAGAGTTAAATTCATGCGGACAAGAATGCGATTTTAATACGGTACGTACGGTCTTGAATCTTGATCTTTCACTTCTTCAACTCAGAGCAATAAGGTTATAAAAAATTTTACCAGTTTTTGACTAACATGCACTGTATACAGAAAAGTCAAGCCAAGTCCTCTAACGATTAAAACCTCAGATTCTAAAAGCATTCAACTTCTTTTTTCCCTTTGCTGTTGCAGTTTTCTGCATTGTATCTCCCGCCAAACTACTATTGACATTGTCGAGAACAGAAGACCCGGAGGATAAGAACAAGGTTTGTTGACTTCATTAGTAACAAAAAATGTTGCCTTCAGCTCATTGACTGCATGAGTGAAAAGTATTCGGCACTACTGGAAGACTTGGTCGATTCTTCACTACCGTGACATCAAGAAAAAAATCATATTTTTGCAATGAATATAACTTTATTGAAACCTGTGTATAACAACCCGAAAAACTGTGATTGGCAAAAGATGAATCAGACATCAGAAGCGTAAACGTTGCCCATACATCAGACGGACGTCATTAACGATGTTTTTGTTCGTCACCAGTAGGAGCATCAACACTGGGGCAAAGTACAAGATGAGTGATGGTCTGAAGAAGGGTTCGGGACTGGCTGCTCCAAGTGGCATGTTCACGAGGTTCTCTGAACATGAGGCATGAAGATGGGAAGTGTCTATACATCCTTACTTACTGTCATCGTTATGGTATTGAAAATACTTTTAGCTACAGTAAATTTTGCGTCAGTGTACATCAAGGTTAAATTTTATATTGCAGACAAGTCATGAAAATACTCACCTTGAGTGAAAGAGAAGATAGGTAGAGCCATACAGAGAAGAAGTCCAGTTTTCCTAATCATTTTGTGTGTTTCTGGAAAAAAAATGACGAAATGAAGTAAAAATAGAGGAAGAGAGAGGGAGAGGGAGAGAGAGAGGGAGAGAGAGAGGGAGAGAGGGAGAGAGAGAGAGAGAGAGAGAGAGAGAGAGAGAGAGAGAGAGAGAGAGAGAGAGAGAGAGAGAGAGTAAACGAGGTAAAATCGATGAATGTCTGGAAACACGAAAACCATCTGACCATCAAACAGTGTGTTCAGTTCTAAACTGATGTTTACCCAAGTACGAGTCTTGGTTACAATGCTCTTCCCGAGGTTAAACACCATCTATTTTTAGAGATTTGAATGGCAATTGGGCCGCGACTATTGAAATATTGGATGTTTGAGATGTTCGGAAAGGACCACAATAAGTGCTCGATGTGGATTATTTGAGAACATTCAGTAGGGTGAAGGCAATCGGGCTCCTAGGCAGTTTTTTTTAAAATGCCAATGTTTTTTCTGTTTCGATGGCGAATTTCGAATTGAACATATCGATGACTTTATGTGGTTCATGAGTCTCGTCTTTTTCAAACAATCGAATTATCCTCATCACTTGAGAATGAAAAGTACTGTCCGAAAATCTGTGATGTCTGAGTAGGTTTTAGGGTTTTCGACTATGTTGAAAATGATGAAATTGTTTTCAAAGTGCTTTGTCGCCATGTTCCTGAGTTATAGCCAAGAAGCTAAGTGAGAGGTGAATTGTGAATTTTACTTAAAACGTCTTACATGTTATTAGTGAAGCACATACTCTAAAATAAAAAAATTAAAAAAAAATAAAGTATTAGATAAATGAAAAAATTAACTGGTATTTATCCAATAGAAAATCAATAGAAATCAAGTAGAAAATCAATAGAAATCAAGTAGAAAATCAATAGGAATCAAGTAGAAAATCAATAGAAATCAAGTAGAAATTCAATAGAAATCAAGTAGAAATTCAATAGAAATCAAGTAGAAATTCAATAGAAATCAAGTAGAAATTCAATAGAAATCAAGTAGAAATTCAATAGAAATCAAGTAGAAATTCAATAGAAATCAAGTAGAAATTCAATAGAAATCAAGTAGAAATTCAATAGAAATCAAGTAGAAATTCAATAGAAATCAAGTAGAATTCTAATAGAAATCAAGTAGAATTCTAATAGAAATTCAATAGAAATCAAGTAGAAATCCAATAGAAATCTAATAGAAATTCAATAAAAATCCAATACTTGTCTAAAAATTATCTGAAACTTTACTCATCTAATAATTATTTAATACTTAACTGAGAGTAATCTGTATTCGTGAACAAAAAATTCTGCATAAAAATTATTTATTCAAGGAAAACAATCCAAATTGCACGGTACTTCTTGACTCAGCGGCTCCTGGAAGCTCTTCACGGCGTCCGATGATTCCGACCCACCAACGTTACGTCCTCAAGTGACGACGAGCACGGAAGCGGGAGTGGACAGCTTCTGGCTTTCTGATGATAAGTCCATCAGCAACGAGGCGTCTGATGCTCTGGCGAGAGTTGGCTCCAGAGATCTCACTTCCCTCGTTGGGGTCAAGCCAAACGTGGTTTCTTCCGCACTTCAGCGCGGTGGCTGCGAGTCTTTTTGCAGGCGTAGATTACTGAAAATTTTTCAATAATTCAAGTGAGATGAATATGAAAAAAACGAAAACTTCAATTTCCTGAACGACCAAAAAAACTCACCTCATCCTGTTTCTGAGTTACCCGCGTCCTCAAGTGATGAAGGCGAGTTCCCGGCTCGAACTTGACGGTGATCTTGTTGGTGGAAAGTCTCAAGACGACAAAGTAGTTAACCTGAGTAGATATCACCATACCAACTTTCAATAGTTTAATTTACCTTAACGTGCGGGTCTGGGTGACACCTCAATACGTCGTTCAATGGTGGTGTTGTATGATACTTCCTTGACGTCGTAGAGCGGACGGAAGTGCTTGTTGGTTCTGTCGATCCTGGCATCTAAAACTTTTTTATACTCTGGTGTAAAATGAGAATCTTACCCATGAATCCGTTGGTTGAGTACTTTTGGTTCGGTATCGATTATCGATCTTTACGTCAACCATGACGTTGCGCTGTCCAAGAATTTTCTTAGACTGGAGGTCACAACACCATGGGCTATTTTAATCGTACCGCAAACTGAATGATTGTATAATTACATATCAGAACCTAAATTATATTCAAAAAGTTTCTAATATAGAAAAAATCGTTTTAATGAATTGAATAACGGCAACTATTCAGTACAAATCTCAAGTTTTACATTCTAAATTCGTACGATTCAAAGAGTTAACAAAATTCAAGGTTTTTGATGATTGCGGAGAAAACTTACATCACTCCCTCTCCTACGAATAATCGTCTACATCACGCGATTCGCTTCTGTTGTACCGACATCTTGGAATAAATGATGCCGAAATAGTTTTAAACCTGAATCATATGCTGGAATATCACGTGTTTTGAGAAAATCGGGGAAAAAATGAGAAGCAACGATTTTGGCTAGTTTTTCTCACTATAAAATTCTGAAGTTATGACATGGGTTTTCAAGACTTAGATCTTCACAAAATTTGTTTTCTCAACCTTACCTAAGATTATAATAAAAGTAAATAACTGCTGGTTGCAGATTGCAGATCAAGCCTAAGAGATTTATATGATGAGAATTGAGAAAAAACTAGCAAAAATCGCTAAAACAAAAAAAAAAATGCGACTTTGAAAGAAAAAGTTAGGCTTTACTTTCAAAAATGCGTCATGTATACGGTAACGGCTTTTCGTTTGTATGACGCATCGCGAAACCACTCACTTTTTTTTAGTACTAATCCGCCTCAAAGGGCGCATTTCTGACAGTTCTAGGCGGCTGCCTTTGCGTCGTGCACCACTCTCCCTCACGTCGCTGCCTCCTTAATGCGCGCGCCGGTTTAATTACCCGAGTTTGAGGTAAATCGAGGCGAGTGCAATGGTGTGAATTGTGACTTCTGTCATCACAATGAGATTATATCTACGAGCTATTACCATTTACCTGAACTTGTCTGCTCAAATAACTTAATACGAAATACGAACTTCGATTAGTGATATAAGAATAACGTGTATAATAACGACGGATCCTCCGCTAACTTTGTCCTGCCCACTTTTCGTGAAGCCGATTTTTTGGGTGGATGTTTTTGATTTTGGTTGGGAGAAGAGGGAATGGGAGAGGTAGAGGAAGGCGTAGTGCAAAAGTGCCCAGTACGGTAATACGAGCCCACGACAGAGAAAGAAAAATCGTTTTGGAGCGGTTACGCTAATCATCTTATCATGGAGATATAGACCCCGCACAGCTAGTTCAAAAAATGGTATTCCATCCTTGCATCGACTTGTCGCGCACGCGAGAGAGAGAGAGAGAGAGAGAGAGAGAGAGAAAGAGAGAGAGTAATCTGCACTTTTGTTATGAAAAAAAAGGAAAATGGGCTCTGAGCGTAGCGAGAACTTTCTGCTTGTTTAGGAAAACACGGACACCGTCAGATCATCTCTTTTTCTAGGCTTAGATAAGGATGGGACCCCAATTTTTTGTGGATCCCTATCACTATTCGCACTATTTTCAGGCTTAGCTTATGTTCGAACGGGGGTCCCAACCTTACCTAAACAAATTAACCTTACGAGGGAATGCCACCAAGGGGCCACCAATTTATACATTCTGACTGGTCTCCTAGGTTTTCGAATATGGTGAAAATGATAGGACCGGTCTCAAAAGTTGCTTCATCGACCTGGTTTTTGAGTTACGGTCGATGTCATTTTTACATGTAAATTTGCAAGCAATCGCGTACACCCTCGTTTCTGCGCATCAACGCAAGGTTGTTTAAAAAATTTCGTGTTGCGTCGCCTAGTGGTTAAGATCTGGGACTCTATAATGCTTTTGCGGGTTCGATTCCCATCAAGTACCATTTCGTTTTGCTTTTCAATGAGAATTGTAAATTTTCAAAAAAACAGGTTCTAAAGTTGTCCTTATTGATTCTATGGTTTTTGATTCGTGAGTTTGCAGTTAGTTTAAAATCTGTGGATCAGTTATAAACTACCAGCAGATATTCCTCGCTACGCTTGGGCTGCTGGAGTTATTTCGCTAACGCTCCAAAACGTTTTTTTCAAAATAAATTTACCATTCATCCATCCCTCTCTCTCTCACTCGTTCGCTCTCTCTCTCTCTATCTCTCACTATCTCTATCTCTCTCCCACTTTCACTCCCCTCTCTATCTCTCCCTTTACACTAGGTAACATATCAGATTTGAAAGATGAAAAATAGGAAAGATTACAGTCAGTCAAGATTACAGTTTACAGTCAGCCCTGAAAATTCTGTAAATCAGAGGAAAACCAGGTTATTATAACTATTATTTTGAAATGAAATAAAGAAGCCACATAAAATCATTATAAGATCCATATCATAACTCATACTTTTTTTCATACTTAACTCATACTGTCTTCATGCTTAACTGACACTTAACTGAATCTAACCTCACTTTATTTATTCATACTTAACTCATACTTCGTTGATACATAACTCACACTTTATTCATACTTAAATCATGAATAACTGATACAAAACTAATATTTAACTCTTCCTCGTTTTATCTAATAATTAATAGATATTGAGAGAATTCCTGTTTTATCTCATATTTTATTAATACTTATCCGATATTATACTCATTTTTAATTTTTCTCAAGTTTTATCTAATATTTAATCAAATTTAATAGACACCGCTGTTTTATCTAATATTTAATTTTTTTTAAATTTTTTTATTTTAGAGATAGATTCCTCTACTTGTAAAAAAGTCTGACCTCCGTACATCGGTTACTTATTACCGTAGCAGTTTCGCCTTGAAATACAAGAACGATTAAGTAATGCGCCTTTAATTTCAATGAACTGAAAGTAAGAATAATAATTTAAATCCACAAAGATCTAACTATCTGTTGTGAGAGTCCCGACTCCTACCGTACTCATTTTACAAAAATGCGACTGGCGCGCGTTTGAAATCGGTCAGACTTTTTGCTAGATACTAGATATGTGCTAGACACGTGTGGAGTAATTATTGAATTACGGTAACGAATTTGTATATCTTCTGTTTATAGACATGTGACGGTTCGAGTTACTAGTAACACCTTAAGATACCAGGAGAAAAACAAAATATAAGAAAGTCACGAGTTGAAAAGTAACAAGGTTCAAATCGAGACAAAACTCGTTATCAGTGTGGGTGCTTGACGGACAGATGGCACGGCGTTTTCCGGAAAGGTCATGAAGCATTCAACGGAATTTGTTATGTGCAATTCGAACAAGAGAAAAAAAAACGAGAAAGAACAAACTTCAGCACGGACTGCTCAACAAAAATGTTTATTTGTCCCCTAAAAGAAGTCGTTTGAGTTCATGAACCATCAGACCTTGTGGTATACATATGTGGGGAAAAGTGAGAGACTGGAAAAATGTCATAATAAAAGTAAGAGAAACCCGTTTGGGTGAAAGTCTCTGTGACTGGAATCGTCCTCTGGAGGCTGATCCTTTTGTATCGTTCATGTACAGTATACTTGAACGTTAGAAGATAAAGGAGAAGGTTCCAAGATCGATCCAATTGGACCACCGGTTGACTGACGTGAGTTTCGATTTTTCTCGAAATACCGAAGTTTCAATACAGAAACTCATCCTCTCGGTATGACGTGTTATTTCAGCTTTTAACACAATAAGAAACACGGGCGCCTTGAAAGGATTTGACAACTCTGCCTCTTTATACATTTTGAAGGATTCCAGAGAAAAATCAGGACTTGCTATTATTTCTTTACACTCTGTTTTTGTCGTTTGAGGCATAACTCTGGAATCTAACGACGAATCTGGATGAATTTTTCAGAAAAGTTGTGGCTTAGTGTCCTTAACAACTTTTGTTCTTGAAGTTTTCATGGTTCTCTAAATTTGTCGAGTTATTTCAGAAGAAGTCGCGTTTGCTATTATTTCTTTACACAGTGTATTTGTGACGGAACGTGAACTAAAACGGCATGGAAAATATTTTTCGGGTGGGAAAACGTGATGTGAATATGTTTCGTTTCATTTTACCATTTCATAAATGCCTAGAAGATCGTCATTCCACTAGTAGTACTACATACCACGAGGAAACCACAGAGTGAACTTTTGACGATAATGTGTGTAAATTCTGTGAACACCGTATTTGCTCGGTATGAGCTCACGAACTTATGCACTAGGCGGAATATTTTTTATTTTTTTGTGTTAAATTTGATGAATTGTTGAAATTTAATCACATACATGTCACTCTAGAGAGTTTAATCTGTAGAGAAAGTGCAATGTTTTTACCTAACAAGATTCCACTTTTTTGCATCAGTTTCAGATCAAGTGGAAAATTTCAGTGGAAATTTTAACTTTCATAGCATAAAAGAGTGTACTTCTATGTTTTTCTATATCAACAAGCAAAGAGAGCTTGTCGTTCCATCTGCTTTTTATCATTTCTATTACTACGCATGTGTATCTACCTTGGGAATTTCAGGTAATAACTCTCACTCCGAGAGTCTAATGGGAAGTTATGTGGCGGTTTTCAGCTGGTAATGGTTATTTGAGGTATGATTTGATTTTCACAGAAATTTCATGACAAATTTCAGATTTGTATCTAGAAATTCTAGTAACAGGATAGAAGTTAGAGCGAAACATTGGGATTTTTCTCAAGCTCTAAGTAGTAGGTAAGATTTTTGTTATTTTTTCCAGACATAATTCTGCTTTAGACCTACTGCAGAATTTTCTAGAACAGACTACAATGAAATCCATAACGTTGCACCGGATCGACCCTTGAGAGAACTGTGAGTATTTAAATTTTGTTAATAACTGTAATTATTTTGGTATTACCTAAATTTCATGCAGTCAGAAAAAATTCTTCTTTCAATTTTACCAATGGTGTTTGTATACTTCAACCTGGATTCCGGTTACATGTAACATCTGAAGTTCGACTAGTTTTTTATTACAGTTTATGATAAATGCATATACGAACACTCCTGAAAAGGCTCTACGTTTAGGACATCTTTCGATGATTTCGGAAGTCTGTCATTTGGTCGATCTGCTTCGATGGAAACGGTGAGCTCACAAGAAACTTCGTTCCTGGACCAAATATTGAGGTATACTTATCTATTTCCACGTGCTGAATGAAAAACTTCAGAACTGATGCTTTGCCAAAGTATTCTGGTCTGCACATTCCAACAACGATCGAAGCGAAAGACCTTAATCGTCTAGGCGAGGTCCCAGGATATGACGAGGTACCTTTTAATATTTTTTTTCAGAACCTTTGTCCCGCTTTGCGAAAATAATTCAGAAGAATAGATATTTTCCAGGCTGTCCAGCTCTTGTCCGAAGGTGTTGATGTGAGCAGAGTCGTAGAAGATCTGAGAAATTTGGCTTCGCAGGATTTGTGAGTTTTAAAAATGCAAATTTGTGTTTCCATTCGTATTCAACATTCTTACATATGTCAAAATATTCAATCGTAATTATTAGCGTATTCAAAGTATACACAGAGTACCCTTAGGAAATGTTCTAATTTTTGACATCTCAGCATTTCAATTATCGGTCTAAAACATTTCGAACGTGTATATGAAACGTAGCTCCTAACGGTTCCTACTTTGACCGATAAAATTATAACACAAAACTTTACAGGGCACAACCAACGAAAATTGTCGTGGATGATCAACAGCCGAGCACCTCTGCTGCTTTCACCGTTCCACAACAAGAAGTTGACGTTGAGCCCGAACTTCCATTCCTGATGCCACGATTTGAGAAGGCGACCAAATTCGATATTGTGGAAGACACGTTGCCCTATCTGATTCCTGAAATCAGTTCTGATCCACCGAAAAGAACGAGGCGTCTGATGACAGAGAAGATGAGGATTCAGAGAAAAGCTGAAGTAGCGGCAAGCGAACCAGCTAGACGTGAGTATTCTCGACTCTGCAGTATTATGAATAGAGTCACAAAATCCATGGTTCGAGTGTTTTGTTTTAGAAATGGACCGTATTCACAACGTTGGCGAGATGATGTTCCCTGATGAGCTGCCATCGTATCAAAACGTACCGATCATGAAGACGATCACGACCACGACACCTGATTCTGTTATGGAAGAAACAAAACCGCAGATGAGATCAGAAATCGTTCAGCCAGAATTTGAAGAGTTCTCACTGACGCTGTTAGAAGAGATGGTTGCTGAAGAGGTGATTTTTTTTTACAACAAAAGAGAAGTCTAAGATTCTGTTGTGATCAAGCGAGACTTTGAATTTTGTCGACAAAAGATCGATTTTTTACTCACACAATATTCTATTGAGTTATCAGTACTCGTGTTTTATTTTCCTGACTAACTTATCATTCATTTATCATTAGAGAAAATAAAATCCTCATTCAGAAATTCACTGAACTTCTGAACATACTTGCGGTTGCTTCATGGCCACATCACTTGTTCAGTCAACCGGGTCGATACGACAGACGGATTAACGCAGTACTCGAGTTGGCTGTGAACAGGGCGCCGACAATACAGGATGCGACAAGAGTATTGAAATCATTGTGAGTTGTTTATGCACGTGATTAGAACAATTTCTATGAAATAATTTCATATGTCCTGAAGAACAAGTTTTCTAGTGCCAACTCTCACCCTAATGCCTGCATCTCGGACCGTGTTCTCTTGTCTGTGGTCGCCCGAGTTGCCGAAGAAGATGGTATCGAAGCGACGCTCACGAGTGTCGGTCAAATGGCAAACATGTGCCTGACAAGGCAAAGAAAGCATAACAGGAAATTCGTGGACAAAACGCTGATTACTGTGTATGATCGGCTCTTGGCCAAAGGTATTTTCAAAATTTTCTTTTCTAACAAACAATTTTTTAGATACAATCGACAACTGCAGCGTTGTTCTCTCGAACTGCATGTCCAACAAGTTTGACAACTCGGCCGATACCTTCATGCGATCAGCGGCTAGGAGCGCGAGAGCAAAGGTTTTTTTTTAAAATAAGAAATACACTTTTAATAAGGTTTTCTAATCAAAAAGAAAGTAACCGTAGAAAAATTTACCTCAAGCAAGAAACAGTTATAATTTTATGAAGAAACACGAAAATGAATTATTACTTTGCAACGAATGAATTTATGTGAGCACTTTTTTCCAGAAATCGGATTTTTTCGAAACACTAAAGTCGTGGTCTGAGCTGAGCCGTCAACATGGATCTACCAGTGGAATGGATCAAATGTGGATGCTGGCGATCGAAGCGACGAGTTCAAAAACTGAAGGAACATCGGTTCAGAAGAAGGTTCGAGGTAGCAAAAAGGTCGTAGGCATGGCCAAGCGATTTGGTGAGATTTGAATATCTATCATTAAAATTATGAATTTTACAAGTGGCTGAAATAATGAGTGAAAGTCCTCCATAGGATAGTTAATACGAAAAAGTGTACTGAATCGTTTTTATTAAGAATCATTTTTTCATTTATCTTTGTCGACACCTCAAATTTTAGGCTTAGGTAAGGTTCAAAGCATTAGTTAGGTACGATGATAAGATTTGATCAAAGTTTAAACTTGATTATCACAAAAAAATTTTTTCACCTTGTAAGCCCTCCTTGAGGAAATGATTCTTAATAGAAACGATTCAGTACACTTTTTCGTATTAAGTTCCATAGGATAAATGTGAACTTTTATCTGAATTGATGTTTCAAACGTATAGAAAATGGAAAGACAGTATTGATGGATTTGTTCAGTTAGTGAAAAATATGATAAAACGTTCGAAGGAGTTTGTATAAACTTGATTTCAGAAGTGTTACTCAACTACTGTCAGACCAGCGATCATCCCTTCTCGAGTATCGCAAACATGATTGTGGCCTTCGTCAGGACAGGTAACTTGGCAGCTGCAGAAGAGATCTTTAACAAGGTGTCCGTATCCGGTCGTTACTTCATCCAACCGCTCACACTGGCCGCTCAAGAAGTGAGTTGTTTTTTTTTTTACCATATTGGGAATAATGTAGGCACATTTAGAACGACTTGATCTCGATCGAGAATTTCGCCGATTTGGTAACGAAATGCATGATCCCTGAAAGAATAAAAGGCAAAAGAGCCAAAACGACGGAAGCAGCTGAAAAGGTTAGCATTTGTAGTATGAGATGAAGACACATAGAATGTTCAGGTGTCACATTTGGAGGAGGGAGTCATGGAGATGATTGAATCCTTCTGTGGTGTTGGTGGACGAAGGAAGAAGTATACTACGCTTGGAAAAAAAGAAAAGAGAAAGATTCATCGAATAGACCAGGAACAGCTGCACACGTTGACTTCTGAACTACAAGTGTTGTGGGCCAAATGTGCTGGTAAGATTTCTCTATGTAAAACTTCTCAAAAAACCTTATGTTTAAAAGAGCGATGTTTTGATTGAAATTTACTATATTTTACAGAAACCTGATCATTATTCTTAAAAAAAAACTAAGTTGATAGTCTGGAAAAGGTATTATGGTTTTCAAACAGATTTATAGACAATGGGTAAAATATGATATTGAAACGTCTTACTTCAGTAGCCCATAACTCACCGCAGTCGGTTGAAAAGCTCAAGAAATGGATCGAAGTGAACCGGATCGATGAAGAAGAAACCGTACCGAAAGTTTTGAAAAGATTAGAATCAAAACCTTCCGAATAGTATTTTCCCTGTTTTCCGTTAGACTGTACAGAGGTAGACTAGCATAGAATTGTTCTGTTTCATTTTTTAGAGTTGCAGCAGTAATAATTGAAATCGAATTTGATCTTGCACTTGTTGTTCAAAACTCGTCTTTTTGTGCTCCCTTTACCCATTGTTGATGAGTTTCTTCTGTGAAATGTGCTCAATTCTTTATTAGATTCGTTTTCATATCGTTTGCGATAAAAGTTCCCTAATTCTTCAATGCGATTTATCTTTTACGGGTTTACAGCCGGTTTTCTATCTTTCCAAATGATAATTGACTTTTTCTTCAAACTCACACAGATGCTGGGAAGAAGTGCAGCGGTGAGATTTGTTGCTAGACGAGGAGCTGCAACCGCGGGAGCAACAAAGGTTAGTGATTTTTCGACTTGAATTTTCTTCGGAACTGATTATTTTTTTTGGAACTGATTTCCCGAAATTTCAGCCTTCCGAAACACCAAGTCAACCGCCAGTACAAACGTCCAACCGGACAGAAAGGCAGGCCTCCAGAAAGCCGGTAAGTGCTTCAAGTGATATTTTGAGAAGGATACATTGCAGAATCAAAATTTCAATCAGTTCTATTCGGAACAATTCCGTCTTCAAAAGAAGCACGGTGAAACGCTTCAGAAGAATGATTTGGAGAATTTGCATCAAGCTGTTGAACAGTGAGATTTTTTTTCAACACGCTAGCGATGACAACTTGGATTTGGCACAGTTTCGGTCAACGTTTTCTCTTTGAAATATTTGAATTAGAAATAAAAAACCAATGGAAATCTATCGTTACAGCCTTTTTGAACACAACCGAATGAACATGCTAATTTTTGTGCTCGTGTTATTTTGTTGGAAAATCGCCTTATGTGATCTAAAAAAGTGAAATTTACGATTAAACAGTCTTGAAATGAAGATTCTGTCATGAGTTCAAACGAAGTTTCTTACAGTATCGAATGGCGTGGATCAGTCTATGAGAAAACACTCGAGAAGCTCGTTCAACTGTTGAAAAATGAGACAGAACTGAAGAGCCTGTCAGACAGACAACTGGCTGTCGTGTTCACCGCCTTCGGCAACATTTGTGACACTTGTCCGACAGCAAAGAGACAAAGACACCTGGAACAAGCGTTGAGCCAGTTGAATGGTATGTTCAAAGATTCAATAGTTGTCTGTTAACAACATTTTTCAGGCGCCAGTGTTGGTCTCCTCACATCTAACGCAATTCTTGAAGCCAAGCTTGAAAATGGTGTTGAATTAAACGCAGTAGAGGAGATTCAGAAGTTGGATTCTCAAGGACTCGAAGCGGACACAAAGACTTATGCTCTCTTGGCCCAAATTTACGCGAATGTTGGTGACACGAAAGCTGTTGCGTGAGTTTCCCATATTTGACTAATCGTACTGAACATTGCTTTGCAGAAACATTCTTGCGCACATGAAGCAAGTTGGCCTGACTGTTGGCGAAGATCATGTTGCGGCGATGGTGTACGCAGTGGCAAGAAGTGGCAACGAGGGACACATCGATCTGGTCATCGAGGTATTAATTCAAGGACTAACGTTTTGTTAAATTAGAAAAATAACCAGCCCTGATACACACTAAATAATTTAGGACTGAACATGAGAACTGTTTCTGATTGGGAGTATAATAATTTGTTTCGAATGATTTCTAAAATAAGAACTGTGTGCAAATCACGAAAACCGAAATACATGCTTTTTTTTATTTTAGAAATTCGCTGGATCACTGAACGTTGCTCGCTTGAGGTGTACAGCTGCTCAGGCCATTATCTCACGTAGCAAGTCAGTTGAAGGAAATGGAGCTTATGAAGTGTGTGAGCAACTCCACAAAATCCCCACTACGGCCAAGTTGATGACGGTGAGATTTTAAGAAGAAATTTGGAAATTTTTGTTATTTTCAGCTCGACAACAACAAGTTCGTCATTGATGTTCTGATTGACCTGGTAGATGCCGGACAACTGGATGCACTGAAATTGGTAATTTTTGTTTTAATGGTCTTACTTAGTCTATACAGAAAAAAATCTGGAGCTACAGATGAGCACCGGATTTAAAGCTTGTTTTTGACTATCAAATTGTATGAAAAAATTTTAAAACAGAAATGGAAATTAGCTGTTTCAAAATTCCATTGTAGTCCTATTTTCAGCTCTCCCCATACCTTCTTCTGAGCGAAGATGGGACAACCCTGAGTGAACGTCATCTGAACAAAAGTCTCGTGTCAAAGGCAAAGAGTCTGCAGCAAGAAGGAAGACTTCAAGAAGCACTCGCCATCTACACAGCAGTTCATCCGAATTTCAAGAACGAGTGAGTTTTTGTCAGCTTCAGAATGCTTCAATCTCCCATTCAAAAGCATTGATCACTATTAAAAATTCTGACAACAAACTATAGTTTTCTGTGTTTTTGCAAACATCGGAAAACGATGATAATTCCCGTTTGTAGAGATTTTTCCTAGAACGAGAGGAAGAGAGTGAGAGAAAACACAATGAAATAGTCGTATAATTGTAGATTCTTCGAGACCGGAGTCAGACACAGTCTGCGAAATGCCATTGAGAAGACAAAGCCTGAGGATGTGGAGGCGCTTCTAAGAACTGTTACAACAGTAGGAAACAAGGGGATTGTTGAGTAAGTATATTTTTTTAGCTCGAATTCATTCAATAATCGTTGTACAAAATTGTTTTGTAGGAACACCGACGAGTTCCTACTCTTCGCTGCGCTGAAATCTCCAAGTTTCGACAAGATTTTCGAACACGTCAAGAGCACGGGAAGACTTCGTGAGGCGATTGAGAGAAAGCCAGGGCTGAAGACTCCGCTGGCCAAGAGATTGGGACACTCGGTAATTTTTCAGTGTTTCCTGAAGTAGTAAAAAATCAATCATTAACACTTTTCCATTTCGCATTGCAAGAATTGATTCTGGTGTTTTAGTGTGTTTTTGAGATATTCAAAGTAATTACTCTTGAGTTAACTCATAAGACGATCCAGAGAAATGTGTGATGAACATTTTCTTAAAAATGACGGTATGTAATTATTTTATACCGTAATCTTGGAGTACCGTATCTGCTGTGAAATTGTTCTGACTGTCGCAATTCCAGTTGGTCACATCCCCATCACCCCTCGGACGTGCCAAGATTCTTGCTGATATTGCTCAAGTGCTCTTCATTCCATCGGAAGAAGAAACCCTGTATTCGCTGATCTCCTACTACAACATTCTCTATAGACTTGGCTCTACTGGTATGACTTTTATCTATTACAATAGAACGAAGAGGAGATTTGTCCCTAAAATGTCAAGTTACAGATGTCAAACTACCAGTAGTCGCTTTGGAACAAATGTCTGACATCTACGTGAAGAGAGAGTACACTACTGCTGTGGTTCACGAACTTCTCAGAAATTCTGCGGACGATCATTTGGCAATGGACAAGTTGACTGTTTTCCTTGATCAGTAAGTCCTTCGTTCTTGTCTTTTGATTTTTTTGATGTTTTGTTGATTATCATCTTTGAGATGTTTCTACACTTTCGTGTGAAGACGTGAAATTCTCAGAAACATACTACTGTTCTATAATCCACTACAAAAATCGCATTCCAGCCCAGAAGCAAAATCGCTCTTTGCCGTTCGCCTTCAGAAGCAGCTCATCAAGTTGCTCAGAACTAAAGACGGACAGTCAGCGGAAGAAAGCAGACTGAAGCTTGCCGCCCGTATCTGTGCACTTGACTTTGGAAGTAAGTTGCCTTCCCGAAGCCGACTAGTTAATAAACACTTCCAGCCGAGGCCAAGTACCGTGTCAGCTTCAGTGCCAAAAACCTGGCACAGCTGTTTAGCAATGCTCTGATCTCCGACAACACTGTGGTAGAGCTGGTTTCGTTACTTGACGCTGATGTGAGTGTACTTTTTTTATATTCGTGTCGATCCACTCACGGTTCAAGCAATGGTATGGAGATGTTGACGCCAGAACGACAATAATCTTTACTGAACCTCAACATCTTCAAACCATTGCTAAAGATTGATATCGTTCCGGCTTCACAGTATCTTGCAAGAAATACCCATTTCAGTCCAACGTCAGCTTGTCGAAGGAAGAAATCGCAATTGCTCAAGAAATACTCAAAGATAGCCCCAAGAAAGCAGAAGCGATTGCAAAACTGAAGAGGAGTCAGGTATTATTTCTATGTATAATTCAAAAAAAGAAACTTTCCTATCGCTTTTCTATTGCAACCTGTCATAAATTGGATGAGACCCAGGGAATTATCGAAATATCCGTAGAACATCTTAATTCCAATTGTTTGACATGACATGTCCACTAAATTCTACAAAATTCGAAGTCGAAGTAGAGAAAAATCCAGACATTCTCGCGATGGAAGTCCACGGCTCTGCCCGAATTGTTGGCCGAAGCGAATAGACTAGCGGAAGTTCCTGAAATCAATCCAGGAGTACTGAAGGCAGTCAGAGAGCTTATCCTCACACGCGCTGTGTCCGAAAAGGTACGAAAAATTCTATTGTGTTGTCTCATTTGATATTTTAGAGAGACGATGTTGAACTATTGTTGACGGTTGTAGAGCAGGCCGCCGCGTGGTTGAAGTCAGAGGACAAGAAGTCAACGCCACAGATCAAGTATGTACGAACGCTTGAGTCGACTGCATTGGGAAGAGCTGTCGCACAGAAGAATCTGGTTCTTGCCGATCGTGTGTGGTCATTGAAGTGAGTTTTTTTTTCCATTTTCTG
Source organism: Caenorhabditis parvicauda (assembly GCA_963978915.1). Classification (NCBI taxonomy): domain Eukaryota; kingdom Metazoa; phylum Nematoda; class Chromadorea; order Rhabditida; family Rhabditidae; genus Caenorhabditis; species Caenorhabditis parvicauda. The sequence continues at coordinate 6,458,719 of OZ022250.1, read as the reverse complement.
AAAGATCTTCGTCTAGATGAAGTATGATCTCCGAGTGTGTCGTTTACAAAACTTCGATTTAAATCACTGGTTGTGCTCATATGAAATTCCGTATGTTGAGGTTGGAAGGCCAAAGTTGTTTTACAATTCAAGAAAAAACAGTTTTTCTTGATACTTTCTTCTTCGATACTTCAGAGATCCATTGTTCACTTTATCAGTCTGAAAACTTTTTTTAACCACATGTCTAGTGAACTCTATTGAACTCTTTCGAAATGTGATATTTTAGAGCACAGCAACTCTACCCATTGGAAGTTCTCACTTATGCTTCAAGCCTCTTTGTCGACGGTCACCAAGAACGTGCAGATCAAGTGTGCGCGGACCTCCGTTCCTCAGCTCAACCTATCGATGGAAAGATGCTGGGAAGACTTGGAAGGCAATTGCAAGGAGTTGACTTGGAGAAGCTTACTCATCTCACCAGCTACCTCGAGAAACAGTTCAACTTGAGCACATCGCAGACCAGAGGAATCGCGGAACACGTCAAGGTTCAGGCACTGAATGAGCTTATTCAGAAGTGAGTTGGATGAAAGATTCATTTTTTCATCGTAGTTTTTCTTTTTCGAAAAAAAAAACTCTTCAGAGAAAAGTTGGATGCAGCCCTTGCCCTGGCACTCGAAGCAACAAAAACATCGAATCGTGCTTTCGGTCAGATACCATTGATGGTAGAAGCTCTTCGAAGGTACTTTCCACAAGTTACTCATAATCACAATTTATTCAGAAACGATCGTCAACTGCTCGAACAGGTGCACGTCATGATCAGAAGTGTTCACGACCTATCCGCAGCCAACGTCAACCTAGCATACGCTCTCATATCTGCAGGATATGTAGACAAAGCGAAGAATTTGGTTGAGGTATGCTTCTACGCACTACGGTACTCAATTTATGACGAAACAGTCATCTGAATCATGAATCATTTTTCATTTATCGCGATATATGGTTACGGACACCTTGAGTTTTAGGCTTAGGTAAGGTTTAAAGCACTAGTTAGGTACAAAGCTAAGATTCGACCGAAGTTTGGACCAGGTCATTACAAAAAAAATTTGCATCTCGTAAGCCTACATGTAGATGATTCATGATTCAGATGACTGTTTCGTTATAAGTACGATACTCATATAGAAACGTGATTCGCCCAACTGTCGATGTTCAGAGTTAGACAGATTAAATCTTCAAAACTTTGGGTGGACCAGCATTGGACCGTAAATGGGCGACTATCGTCCCGGACATGTGTCGCCCAATTACAGTCGAATGCCGGTCCATTTACAGTTCATGTGTCGCCCGGTTGGATGAAACGGGCGACACATGGACTGTAAATGGACCGGCATTGGACTGTAATTGGGCGACACATGTCCGGGACGATAGTCGCCCATTTACGGTCCAATGCCGGTCCACCCAAAGTTTTGGAGAATGTATGACTAGTACGTGTGACGAGAAAGAGGACTGAATTCAATAATCCTCGTTAGCACTCTAATTCTTCAATTGAGCATGTCACAGTGAATTTTTTAGAATTTCTTTCATGTTGTAATGAAATTTTTTGAGTCACAGATAAAATTACCTGCTCCTCATTTCAATTTACAGAAACAAGGTTTGGTGGCAGATGACAAGGTTCTCTCCTACTTTACCAACTACGCCAACGCCTCGGGCAGTGTAAGTTTGGAGAGCGTATAGCTTTGAATTCCCATTTTCTAGGCAGAGACACTACATGGACTCTTCAAAGTCTTCCACACAAACGCTTCAACACTGATACTCAACACACTTCTCGAGAAGTTGACAAGGATCTACTGTGAGTATTTTAATAACAAGATCAAGTGATTATCTCTTTTTCCACATTAAAAAGAAATGGTGGCTTTTGAGTTTTTCATCACTATAGTGTTATAATTCGTGCCCTTGTGTTTCTTTTAAACATGGCTTCTTTTATTTTCTATTACCATGAAGCACATTGAGTGAACGTGGAAATCGTATTCATCGCGACATTTCAGATAATGACGAATTTTCAGGGAGGCAAGAGAAAATTGATGAACTCTACGAACTGAAGAAAGAAATCGACGCTGCTGCCATTCCACTACAACATCAACTACGTGTGTTCTTCGATAATCTGGAAAAGGTTTGAGTTCATAGTAACTTTCCATAACAATACACTCGAGCGGTGGAACCCCTTAAGCAGGCTTCTTTTTATATTAAGAGCTTCCATTACAGAAAACGACACCGGTTTGATGAAAGTGGTCACATTGACCGCGTAATAAGCTCAACAGCCTGTTTTGGTACCACACCCCTCTACAATCCCACTGTACATGTTTTCGTAGGCTAGTTTATTCAGTAGGTTGTTGTTATTTTTTCTGTTTTAGTTTTATTGATTTAAAAAAATAAAAGTGCCTTCGGACATGTTTTTATGAGCTTGGCTCACTTGCGCCTCAATCTACACTTTCACACAGAAACCGTGTTGTTTGAGTATGAAATTTTGTAAAACTAGCATAGAAAAACTCATCGCTTTCGAAACTTCAATGAATGTTTCTATATAATGTCGTCAGATCGGCGTGTTGGTCTGCATTCATCTCCATACCAACACAAAGCACTTCAATGACGACACTTACAATTTTCTTTTTTTTGTTTTCAAGGCAAATTGTTAACCGCAGAATCATCGCAGAAATTCGTTTTCTAGGCTCAGGAAGTTTGAATTCACAAATTTGGTGTTACGATGGACCATCGTACAGAGCACGTGAACACGTGACCTAATTATAAACAGGATAAAAGGCCTTGCTTTTATGCCTGTTCACTTCTTGAATAAATCTTCATTTCACTACTTTACAACAACTGGCGATCAGGATGAGATTCGAACTCACGCGGGAAAATCCCATTGGATTAGTACGTACTTGTGCTTAGAACCGTTTTAGGAATCGTGCGTATATTTTGGAGTTTTCCTGAGACTAAAAATGAAAGTCTGTACTGACTGCGTTTCACAATTTGTTCTTTTCAGTTCTTCTTTTGAAAAAGTTGAACAACTAGTTTTGGTATTCTTTGCCAAACGGAAAATAATAACTTTCAGGATGAAGTTACATATGTGTTGTCGAAACATGAAAACGTTATCGTTCTGGTTGCTCTTATGAATTTTAGCGATCATTTTTTGCGTTTTCAACTATTTATGATTGCAACTGCACCAGCAGCACAAGTTAGAAATTCAATTTGGAGTCAATGAAAGTAGTACGCCAAAAAGCGTCATGTGTGCGTGCACTGTTTCATCCATGTGTTTGCACCATGACCGCGCTAATTTGCAGAAAAGTTCAGCAAATCTCTATATTCATTTTGCAAATTACAGCCAACGTTGATTTTTCTTTCATAATAAACTCAGGTAAGATAAGGGGAACAACTTTTGTGAAGAACTGAGTCTCGGAGATGCAATTACACATGATTTTATCACAAATCTTCAGCAAATGGCTCTATATTCATTTTGCAAACTGCAACCAAAAGTAATTTCCTTTCGTAATAAGCTTAGGTTAGGTTGGGAGAACAACTTTTGTGAAGGGCCAACTCTTGTATACCCTCACTCCCGTCTTTGTAGCACGGCGTAATTTTAACATTTTAACTTTCGCAAGGAGAAGGTTCATCTCGGAGTTATTATCCATTGATGAATCTGCAACGAATTTATCAGTTCATCTCCTATTTTAGCTGTACAATTATGACTCTTCATGAAAAGTCAGTTTCTTCTCCTCTCCCAGAAATTCTTGATGCTCCCATAGCAGAGCGATGTCACAGATTTCAGGAGCGTTTGTTATCTTTTGCTTGTCGAGTGAAAAAACCCAAATGAAGGAACCCAGGTTGTATAAGAACTCCAGTTTCAGCAGTGAGGTAATGCTTTTCGATGTGATATTCTTAAAACAAAATTTTATAGACCACAGAAATGTCAGAAGCATCAACCAGTACAGCTCCAGATTTTGTACAATACCCATCGGAGGTGAATTTTATTTCCATTTTCCATATTTTTCGCAAGCGATAAAAACTAGTTGACAAATCACCACGTAAGAGCTCTCTCTCTTCTCTCTCTCTCTCTCTCTCTCTCTCTCTCTCTCTCTCTCTCTCTCTCTCTCTCTCTCTCTCTTTCTCTCTCCCTCCCTCCCTTCCTCCCTCACTATCTCTCTCTCTCTCTCTCTCTCTCTCTCTCTCTCTTTCTACCTCACTATCTCTCTCACTCTCTGCACTGCCACCATCACGTCGCCGGTTGACATTTCGTGGTGAGCTTTTTCAATGTGAGTTGGTAACAAATACGTCATATTTTGGCATATCCTTCTGGAACATGACATTCAAGTTAATTCATTCAGAACTCTGAGCGGCCACCCTCAGGCAGAATCTCGCCGGACTTTCTGTTTTCTGATTCATGTTCAGATCAGGTGAGTTTCGTTGCTATTCTTTTTCGAACAGAGTAGTTTCATTCTCGATTAATCATGTTTTTTTCGTAGATATCTGGAGGTATATTTGGACTTTTTTCGATTCTCTTTGCTTTCTTGTTCTGTTTGCCGTCTATGAATATTGTTCAGACAAGCGGAATCGAAGATGATCAGGAATCGATAATTCTAGAAGAACATCATCCGAAGGTATGATACGTTCATTCTTGTCATTGTCAGTTAATCTAATTGAACTCACATCGGAAGTGAAGTAAAACTTGATTTCCATGGATAATTATCCTTAACATTTCTCAATGATTTTTTTGCCTCATTCTGAATGTCAACGTGAAGAAAACATAACATTTCAGAAATCAAGCACCGAACTTTTCGAGAAGTTTTCAAAGTTCTGCGAACATTGTATTGATCTGAAGGTGAGTTGAAACCGCATGATGATTACCTGAACACCAGAGTTGCACGCTATTTCGACTTCTGTTAAGAAAAAAAAGAAAAAAACATCGTACAACTTTTCTTCACACTACTTGACTGCAATTCTTCAGTAATGAAGGTCAATAATTCCAGCCGTGTGAGTATGTACACGTAGATAAATATCGGAAGCTTGCTGAAACAGTGGCCAAACACGAGAAGAAATTGAGATGGATGATTGACTTTGCAATGGACACGTTCATACTGTATGATAATCATCAACTCTTGTAAAACGAACCTTTTCAGATGCGTGAAGTACGAAAGCGTCCGTGGATCAAATGGTAAATAATTATCGTTTTTGTTTACTTCTATACATCGCGACAGTTTGAGAGTTTTTATGAAATTTAGTAAAAAAAATCACTTCGTCTCCTTAAATTCACTGTGTACTACAAGAGTGAAACTTCAAAATTCCAGAAAAATCCACTCGCTTTCTTTCTGAAGCAGAACGTATGCTTAAAGATGGTGCATCTTTTGATGAACTTTTTGGTTCGATTTTCAAGAATTCAAGCATACTTGAACATGGAAGAAATGTGTGGTGTCATTTGCCGGCATCATGTAATACAAACTCGACCCAGAACGGTTAGTTTAAATAGGATTCGAACGCCATCATTATTCCAAGTTCAGAAAGAATGTAGATATTTGAAATATTCATTTAAAACTTTGCAAATCAGTGACAGAAAATCGTGTCTGTATGACTGGAAACGGTGTTCGATGTCTAGAAGCGGTAACGATTGCGTAGTTCGGCGAACTCATTACATGCATCGTTTCGAGTTTTTCATTCACCGAACTTTTTTCCCTGAGAAATATGTCAAAAAAATGGATTAGTGCCAATCTGTTTTCCCAACACCCACTTTTAGCTCCAAGTTCAAGCGAAGAGGTCACCCCTGATGTGAACCTCATGAATACGTCCAACTTCAGTCAATTAAAAGAAGCAGCTGGTAAACTTTAAATGTTTTAAAAATAAGTTGTATCGTTTCAGATAAACAAAATATTGAACTCGAGGTGAGAAAACGCTTGATGAATCCTGATAGGTTAATCCTCATTCGTACTTTATATCAAATTCAAGTTCAGCGAAGATGGTAAGAAGCGCCCTCTACAAGAAGAAAGAGCAGAAATCAAGAAAGTTGAATCTAGCGCTGACCTTGCCACTGCTCCAGGACAGTCCAGTTTGATTAAAGACAGCCACCCCTTTTCGTGAGCTTTTAGTTCTATCGATGCATTTTTTGTTGCTGGAAATTAATTTTTCCTACTCATTATAACATGATAAATCTCAATTAATATTTTAGGAAGTCTATCCCCGTTGAGAATGACCTTCTGATAGAAGTCGAAGCAGAGATCAAGAAAGATGAGTCGAGCGCAGATTTCGCAAAGACGCTGAGATCGTCAGGCGCAGAAGCGAGAAAGACTATACCTGCTAATGCTTCACCACAGAAGGAGTCTTCGGATGATGTTAAGAAAAAAGAAGATAAGCAGAAGAGCACTTTACCTTCATCCAACAGCACTGCGGCTGTCACCTCGTTCACTCCTCAGGAGGACGATTTCTATAAAGAGTCAACGTACACTGACCTTTCGCGCTCCTACCTCACTACAACAACGTTGACTTCACTACCGAGTGGAATCAGCACGGTCCCTTTCATGGATCAACTTTATAATGAAAGTGATGAGGCACTCAACACGATGTATCTGAATAGTAAGTTGAAAAACGATTAATACAACTTTTACACTGGTGAGGGTCATTTTGTTACTCGATTACAAGTTTTGGCTTCACCCAGCTTAGTCTCGATTTGTTTTTGAAATTTTTATGAATACTTTCCTGACCCGAAGTAGTAAATGAAATAGATTATTACCGGATTTGAACAAAATCTGGCCTTTAGACAAAATCGCGTCTCTTTCTCCATTGAAGTTCGACGGAATGACGGATCAGTCGGTACTCGACTTTCTAGGTGAGTTTTGAAAAATATAATATTCAGTCTGTCCGCTCGGTTCGGAAACTCTATTATCAAAACTAAAAAGTTATCAAGATTGTTCAAACTTTTTTCATTAATGTTAACCGAGCGGATTACAGACTATAAAAATGAAACATCGGGTTTGGTTCCACAACGTTCATTACCACCACGAGCTCCCTATCGTCGACGAAACTTTGTCTACGAAACATTGGAGAAAAGTACCAGTGATCGGGGTATAGGATTGTATTCGAAAAAAATGAAGATTAAACCAAACACAGGTTATCTTTTAGTAAACTTGACAACCTCAAAAGTTTTATAGATTGATCATTCAAAATATTGACTGATATTTTTCATAGCGAATAACTGAATGGATTAGTGAGGAACATTAGACAGAAAAATTGTAGAGTAATGTCTATTTCTGTTTGTTCGTAAATTTAGATTTTTACAGTTAATTAGTTTGCCTTTTACTATAAATTGTGGGAACAAAAGTGGGTCAGTCAGTATGCCGTCTACTTCAGTCCCGTGAAACCACAATCGTAATTATCTGTTTACAGGCACATCGAAGGCATCGGAGTATGGAGTTGAAGGTTGCTTTTTTTAAATTTTTTATCTCACGATTATATCATTTAGGTACTTCAAAAGATTGTGCACCCCAAATTATCGAATTGGAATCTTCGTCAGAATCCGAAACTAGCAAAAACGGTATGGAAATGTTGCCAAAGCGCATACGGAAGGTCGGTCAGAAGAGATCCAGCGGTAAGTGATAAATTCATATTCAAAGAAAACAGCTGGAATCTAATACCAAACGTAATCTCCTACCTGATTGAAATTCTTTCTCTTTCCACTTTTTTAAAAGGTTCAACGTTTGTATCGAAAATTATATTTCTGCAGTTATTGTTTTCAGGGCGAAAGAAAGCTGCGACAAACACGAAGAGGTCGCAAACTACGATACCGACTATGAAAGAAGATTCGAATAGAAGAGCCACAACCACAGCTATAGGTTTTGTTTAAAATAGAATCTTCCAGAGTGGAGAATAGTGACTGTAGCTGAAACTCATTATTTTGATTTTTCCACAGTTCTGTTTCATTTAAAAAGTTCTTTCCGATTTGTCACTTCACACATAACAACTTGATTCATCGTTTTCAGCTCCCCGAAATAAAGAAATTGCCGGAAAAACCACACAAAAGTCGAAAACAAGTAGTGAGTTTTATTTTTGTTTTGTTTATAATTTACATTCTAGATACTTCTCCGGTATGTACGAAGCGTCGTTCCAACGATGAAATTTCCTCGCGAAGTGAGTTTTTACAAATTTCATTGACATCGTTTCAAACATTTCATTCCCCTCGAACATTCACATTTACTGTTCCCAATGAACGTTTACAGATGAAAAGCGAGTCAAGCCAGAGGAATGGCCGGAGGCGTACATTCCTTCAAAAAAATCGGTTCGAGACTTGTCCACCGAAGACAAAAAAGACGATTTAACTCGAGCTGCGACTACTGAAGTTCGACAGGGAAACAATACCAGAGCAAGTTCAATTGATTCGCTCATATCACATGGCAGTGGGACGAGGAGAAGTACTAGAATGACTGTGTTTTTCTTGGTCAGTTTTCAATTTAATTTATCAAGTACAGAAATTATCTGTAGATTTCTAGCATTCTTGCTGGTGTTTTACTCTCTCTCTCTCTCTCTCTCTCTAAAAATGTTAAATGTGCTATCTACAAGTGAGCTAACAAACTTATATACAAAACTGGGCATTAAAAAATGTACTTTAGGGTGAGAAGAATATCAAGGTGCCATACAAAAAGGTACCGTATTCGAACTCGAAACGGCGAGTCCAGTAATCGCTTCAACTAGTGTTATACCCCACTAAATTTTTCTCCATGGAAACTATCGAAATGTCCAGGTTTGATTGACTTTCTCTTAACTTCCCTACGAGCCATTTTCTCTAGTCTATCCCTGAAGAAGCTCCTTCAGTGTAAGATACCTTCATTTACTGTACCTAACTCATTATTTATACATAGTTTTTTTTCTTGCAAATAATCCTTACCACCTCATCTAACTCATATTTTTGTGCTACTTATACACTTGTTTTATCTAATCTCTTTTTGTACGCATTGTAATAATATTAATCAAAAACTAAAAAAAATCGTTTGTCATACGACGCACACTCCCTTCAAGAGTGTGTGTCACAGTTTTAATTGTTTTATTCTCACGTTTCCAAATTCTTTCATATTTTTTCACGTTTAATACAGAAATATTCTACTCACACCACCCATCCGTTTTCATCTCGTTTAATTTTTTCAAATTTCTCCTGACGAAATAAATGTTATGGAACCTAAGCGTCTTTCTGAACGATCGTTTCCAAAGGTTTACGTCCGCAATTTTCGAACTCTTTGCCGTCTTTTGTTGGTAGTACTTGATCGTTTTCGATGTCTACTCAAAGGATTCTGTTTTCTACCAGAAGAGCTTATTCGGTGAGTTTTCCATTAGAGTAAAATTGTCATGTGTTCGAGGGACACTTTCCCCGATATACAGTAATCTTCTTGAAATTAGAGATATAAGGTCAAACTCGACTTCATAACACTGACTACGTCAGATTTCTCTTCCGGAAGAACACGCCAACAATTTCAGACCACAATCGATGATGTTCTGAAATTGGCCACGACTGACTGGACGACAGCTATGAATGTGTATGTTGATCATCGGTATGAGTTTTCCAATCATGTCAGAACTGTCCAGTTACAGGATAAAGAACGATGTCCCGGACTGGGCAGCTGTTAAATTGAGCAGCCATGCAATGAGCTTGAAAGGATCTAAGGGAGCGCGGAAAATCCTGGATGAACATTTGAGCGAGTTTGGAAGAAGGCAAGGTGAGATTTTTTTTGGAAATCATTGAGAAAAGAAAATCTGAACGACGTTCGTGCAGGCAATTTCACTATTCAAATACACTACAGATGAGTTTTTGAACAGAATGCTGAAATGGAAAGAAAACAGAAATTCGAATCTTTTTGTAGATCATCGAAGAATTCTATGATCTACAAAAAGATAAACGTTTCATAAAGTCAGAATTTTAATATCTTGCAAACCTGGATGCAGTTGGGTTCTTCATTCTCAAACATAACGTATTCAGCACGTCAAATGAAGTTGTCAGAAGAACAAGTGACTGCTGCGATCAATCGGGTCCTTCAAGCTCGAGGACGCTCCGCAGCCATAAATTACTTCAAACTTCTGAGAGACTCCAAGTTCATCGTCAATAAAGACACTTACCTGGAATTATTGGTCAAAAACGCGATAAAAACGTGAGTTCGATTCGATGCATCTACGTTGAAACTTGTCATTTTCTACCGAATTATTAAAATTTCTGAGATTTATTCGATATAGTAAGTTTGTCTAACAAAAATGCGGTAGATACCGCGTCCAGGTGTCTTACCATAATGTTCTCAATGGATGGACCGCAAAAGGCACCCGGGATGATGAAAAATAATAGAAACAGAAGGAGAAACGTCAAGTCGCCGACACCGTTGCCGAAGCGATTTTTGTATAGTGAAAAGGTGGAGAGTTGTGCGTCGCGTTCATGCAACGCTTGTATTTCAGACAACGTCAATGTTGTACAGGGTGATGCATAAATTACGAAGAGGTGGTGAATACTCAATTCCTGTTGAGGAAGTCGTGGAAATATGCATTAGATCGCGGGAAATGTTCTTGCAAGAGTCAAACATGATAAGGTAGTTGATCTTTCAGAAACTCGGTCGTTTTCGCTCGAACTTCTCATGACTTTTACTTCATCGACCGAGTTTCTGTCTGAATTCTCATTAATTCTTGCATTCGTCATTTTCAGTATCGATGAGTTGCCATTATTCATTATGGGTGATATTCATGGTCAGTTAAGCGACCTTTTGAGTATGTTGACTGTAAGAAAGGTATCGAATCTACACTGATCATGATTATGTTCAGATTGTCGGTTTCCCGCCAAAACACGTGTTTTTATTCTTGGGTGACTACGTGGACAGGGGCTCGCAAAGTTTGGAAGTCATCACGCTGTTGTTTATATTCAAGGTGAACATGTAGAGAGTTATTCATGTCCTATGAGGTTATACATAGGGAAGAACGTTTGAAACATCAGAAAAGCTCATCTATGACGTGCTTTGCCTTCTCTGCACAGATTTGGTTTTCGATAGAGCTATAGACGGGACCTCGCGAGGTTTTTATAGGCCAACTTGAGATAGGTGGCAGTTACAGTCACAATTTTGCTACAATAGTCAAAGCGTGCTAGGGCATGCTCCGAGGATTGATAAGTCTCACTGGAATGTGTTGGGAGATTCTTGGAAACAAAATCACCCAGTTGTAGAAGTTCTGACGCACTAGGAAAGTACTACCGGTACTGTACCTGTAATTATAAGTTATGGATACAAATTCTGATTTTCATGATGTCATTCTCATAGTCAATCCAGTTCCAATAACATACGGTGTTCAGTTACTGTATCCACGGGCGGTTCATCTCCTACGTGGAAATCACGAAACGCGTTGTGTCAACATACAATACGGTTTCTACGATGAATGCATACGGAAATATCCACAGAGAGGTTTTCCCACGTTCCAGTCTCGTTCCGTTCTCAATCGCGTAGAAGTATTGTCGATAAGAAAGTAAACCATTCACACAGGGATAGAAATCTGGACCCATTTCCAACACGTGTTCAATTGTCTGCCGATCGCGGCTCTTGTTGCCAAACGGATGTTCTGTGCGCATGGTGGAATATCAGAAGAGTTGCACTCTTTCAATCAATTGGATCGGTGAGTGCGGATACTGTAGGCAACCATTGTGGGCTAGTTGGTGATATCAGAAAACAATTTTATTTGTTAAATTATTTCTATGATGTTGACGACACCTCAGAATGGTACTAGTGGTGGTTCTTCTTATTGTGATTCTCCAAGACTAGCTCTCGAAACATGTTTTCATGAAATCTCTCAGGCCGAAGTTTTCTGTGTGTAATCTCTCTCTCCAGAATAGTACGCCCCACGGATATTTGCGATATTGGCCTGTTATGTGACTTGGTTTGGTCGGATCCAAGTCCGAACGCAATTAAGTTTGGACCATCGCCGAGGGGAATATCGCAGGTTTTGAATCCGTTTTCATCCTCTAATGCATCGTTTATCAGATATTCGGAAAGCAAGCGGTCGTCGATTTCTGCACGAATCTATGCGTAGACGTGATTTGTAGAGCCCATCAGTGTGTTATCGACGGGTAAGTAGCCGTTACCCGTATAATTGATTGATTATTGATTTTTGGGTACGAACTTTTTGCCGACAAGAAGTGTGTGACGATATTCTCGGCGCCCAACTATTGTGGTGAAATTGACAATCTGGCAGGCATCTTACACGTCAATCAGTGAGCATTTGGCTTCACATAGTTGTGAAAGATGAGACGTGGTGGGCACGTGTCCTTTCAGTGCCCAAATTGTTTGCGCATGACTTTGGTACAAGAAAAAAAAAGCATATTTTACACGGACTCTGTGAGAGTTCTATATGTGCCGTCCGTTTTTGTTCCATTTTTGTGCAATAAGTGTGCGGATACTGGGTGGCCATTAGGTGGACTCGTTCTAGTGGTACTCCTCTTCTTTCTCAACTATGAAGCTTGAACCAATCGCATGCTGTAAGCTCTAAACGTAACATTTCAGTCGTCACGAGTGTAGAATTCTGACATACCGACCTGTAGTGAAGGGACAGAGTATAATGATACGGGAAAATAGCGAGAAAACGGCAAAATCGATCGATCTCCAAACACCGCTCGGAATCGAATTCCAGTCGTCACTGAAGGAAGAGAAAAACATGAACTGGAAATAAATGTTTGTTGTTGAATGCTGGAGGAACAAGAGTCAATGATATAACACTGTCTAGTGATCTGAACAGTACAACGGTTAGGAGTGTGGGCCTTGAACGTTCGCAGTACAGGTAGTTTGAATCACTGCAGTCGAGAAGCAAAGTGGTTTTTTATAAAATCAAGGATTGATTCCAAAAAACACTTTTTCAGAGAAAACTGGAACACAGCACTCGAAGAATTGGCCACAATGCTAGAAAGTCAAAAATACAAATCACTGACATCATCAGTCTACTGGATTCTGGAAGCTGCTCGGCGATCAGATGACCTGACTTCTGGTAGGAAGAAAAACATTTTTTTGTCAAATCGTAGTTCAGCAGCGGAAGAGGTGGCTATGTATGTGAAGCCATCAATTCTGATCAAGTTGTTGACGTTCCTCAGGTTGGAGAAGGAAGAAGTTACGGTAAAATCGTAAAGGAGGCCTTGAGTTGTTGAATTACCAGTTCAGACGGCAGAGAAAACTCTAAGTCAGGCTGATGCACGGTTCTACTCCGACCTAGCGGGAAAGTTGAGGAAGGTTAGTGAGCAAATTTCATGACCAGTATGGTAATCGTGACGGCTCGTACATTTTCAGAAAAGGCTAGCGCCTCCGTACTTCGTGGATTCGGTTTTCTGGCATAAGGCCAAAATAATGGTTCTACCAAGCTGAAATGACAAATGAATGTTCGAAGTCGATTAGTATATTTTCTTCAGGCTGACGTACTGGAGACTCTAGCTGGAGTGGTCAACGATGAGAAAGTCAGGATGATCCTCTATGATCAAATTGTGAAGATTTATGGTAATCGCTACAGAAGAACACGACTAATAACACATTTTCAGGAAAATTGGGTGCCCTAGAAGAGCTCCGAAGGGTGTCGAGCAAAGTTGGAGATAATGAAAAGTTACAAGCACAGATTAGACATTTCTTCAAGTGTTACAATGTGAAGATTTGAATAAATTTTTTATTCGAATGGCTCAATGATAAGTGGGACGCGTATCTTATGCAGATCAACCCGATCATGATTAGAATCATGAAATTAGAGATCTATCATATACATAAGTCAAGAGTCAAGGAACTACTAGGAATCAATGCGAAATATCATTGAGGTAACAGTCAGAAGATGGTTATTATTCTGATCATCACAAAAAAGATTATGGAGTAAAATTCCGTGAACTATCAAAGTTATCGTAAACCAGATCTATCAGGGAAAGGCCATTTTTACTCGATTATGCGTCCAATTCCATATGAAAAGTTGTTTCCAGTGAGTAATCAGTATGTAAGGAACTCAACGACCCATTTTCAAGGATGAAACCATCGACGAACTAGCAGTGCGGATGATCAAAAGGATTACACGGGAAAGACATTTGGAAGGATTTACTAATAAGCAAATAATTAGAATATTGACAGCTGTGAGTGGCTTGCTCCGCCTAC
>OZ022250.1:6394428-6441893 GCA_963978915.1 Caenorhabditis parvicauda | reverse complement strand
CTCAATAATTTCTAATGCTCTCTATCTAAAAAGTTCACTTCAATATCTCGACTTGGTAAAAAAAAAATAAACGTGACTGAACTCAAGGCATTTTAGTATATGTCGGTGTCAGGACAACCCTCTGAGACTTTTTCCTTACTAAAAGGGATAGACACAGGTAACTCGGTAATGGAAAAACGACGGATGTGTTATTTATACGCGGTTTATGTGCATTTTACCAGGTTATGTGCATTTTAGCGGATTATGTGAATGTTAGCTTTTTATGTGCGTGTTATACTCTGTTTATATGAGATTTATAGTCCAAACGCTTATGTGTCGTTTATGGCCAAGAACTTTCTGAGGCCTTTTCGGGACTTTTTATGTGACCCGCACATAACATGCACATAATCGTAAGTTACATGAACACTGAAAATTCGAACTTTGTTGCATCCGAATTACCCCGAATGATGTGCAGATGAGTATTGAAAGATATTCTACGAGCCCTGAGGTCTTCGAGCAGTACCTTACGAACTGTCAATATGTCTGCATTTTAAATTCCCAAGGGAACTTTGCGAAATTTCAGTCAATTGTGTCCTGGAAAAATTTTGTGGTATGTTCGGACAGAGAGATTCAAAAAACAGAAAAATTCGATAGAGAAAATACCATTGTGGGAGGAGTTTCCCTTTGAAACTATTCTAAAAACTCGGAAAAATACTGATTTACTTTACTCCGGAGTGACGAAAAAAACTAAAAAAAAATATGGCAGTGCCACCATCTCTTGAGAAAGTGACTTCGAAGTCAAATGTAAGTCCATATGTAAAAAAAAAGCGGGGAAGGTCGTTTTAAATCAGATAAAAGTGATTATATTGCCCACCTCATTTTATTTTGCAAAAAATTCATTCAGAAACAATTATTTATTATTTTCCACCATTTTTGTTCATTTTCTGTATTACATTCCTACCTTTCTCGCAGTTTTTACAGCAAACAGTGCAAAAGTGAAAAATTAAAAGTAAAAATAGCTACTCATAAGTTACAGTACCAGGTAGATCAAATGTTTTTTATTTTCGTTTTCTGTTCTTGTTTGAGCTATTTCCTGCTGTTTTGTTCATTTCCTTCTTGTATTTCATCTGTTTGATGAAAGTGAAGACTATAGAACATATTTTCGTGATAAACTCTCACAGTAATGACCACCCGTAACTTGTTTAACTAACGTTCGCGAGCGATTTCTTCAAAAATCATGTTCAGGTCTCTCGATCGAGGTTCCATCGGTGGAACGCACTCCCACTCTATTCATCACATCAATGTTAGTCAAGTCATACTCAACTGTTATGAAAACAGGTGAGTTCATAAGACTATATTTTTCGAAAGTTATTGTGATTACATTTTTCGGATTGATGTTGTTGTTCCTAATTCTCAGGTAATGAAAACACTTTTCTGTCGCTGCAGTAGCAAATTTGCAGGTTTCATTTCACCTTACTAATTTTTGTTTTGATGAATGGGGCCTAATCTAAAATTTTCAGTCAATCGGGATGATGGGAGCTTTTCAAAAAAATCTCACATCGACGCTACTAATGAACCCTACGAGGATAAGACAATTGACGGAAATGGATAAGGAAACAAGGTGTGTTTTAATTTTTTTTTTAATCTCAAAACAGTCAAGTCGTTCAGTCACACAGTAAGAGTAAGACCACTGCGCGAAAATGCCTTACGAACACCGATAATTTTAATTTTCAAGCCATTCAGGTCGATGTGGAATTTTCAAAATATTCATGATTTGGTGCTCGCGCTCGCAGGTAAGCTGCAATCAACAAGCCTAAACGCGAGACGAGGAAGTTGCACCCTGGAAAAATGATGGAAAAGAACAAGGAAATGAGGTATGTTTTAACGTTTAACTCTAAAAATTAATCTACAATAAGTATGATCTGATTCTGCTCATTCTTTAGACCTTGTGTGCAGAATGGAAACTAACTCATTCAGTTTTATTAACTCTTCATTTAGCTCAAAGGTGGTACTCTATATTACATACCAAAATCCACAAACTCAAAAATCGTGCACCTCCTAATTTACTAGTAGCCACCGCAGAATTTGTATGGTTCAGACTGGTGTTTTGATGTTTGAAGGTTTCATGTTCAGTACCGCAACGCGGCGCAAAAGCTAACTTATTGAAAATAGTAAACCCTGGTTTGCAGTAACTTCAACCCGTTCAAATAGTCTCGTGAGCGCTACCTTTTAGCGTTTCGGGGAAATTTCTTCGTTTGCAATTTTTTCAACGTAGTTTTGAGAAGGATCAGTATTCCAATGAGTTTGAGTTTGCGGGGAAGGAGCGGTTTCAAATCCGGACCCCTGGTATACAATATCGAGTACCGGTTTCTAGCTGCGACGCACTTGTCTCGATTTTCATCCCACTCTGGACTCGTTATCAGTTGATAATGCATTTAGATTTAGCCTAAATTAACCATTTTACAGATAGTCACACCGCTTCTCTTCAAAAAGCCTCTTTCATTTTGCGATCTGTGACTCAAGATTTTGCGGGACTTGAGAAGATGTTCTTAACCATGTTACGATCAACTGCCGTGAATGAGTTCATCGGACTATCGGATTTTTTCTATCAGTATTGTTTGGCAAAAGAGAAATATGAGGTATGTGTCATCTAAACTTTATTGAATTAAATTTTATTTGCAGGTTCCAGAACAACAACTATGTTACAAATGTGATCTACTACGTCCTAATAGCGAGATGTCCAGCGGATCAGAAGAATTATTCAATGTCTTTTAAATGTCATTAATAAAGTGTTTTTCTCTATGTTTGTTATCCTGTTCAATAATATCGTGAGTATAGAAAAGGTCCATAAACCGCACATAACCGTATAACACGCACATAATCCGCGGATTCTATAAACGACATATGTTATTTATGTGCGTCGCTCATAAAAAACACATCCGACGATTTTCCATTACCGAGTTTTCCTTACTAAAAGGGATAGACACAGTAATGAATTTTTCTAAAAATACTATTAGTGGAATTCAGAGAACGAATTTACCGAATTCAAAGATTTGCACAACTTTCAAGCGTCTCTAACAGTACACTTAACTCTCGCAATTGCATGTTCGTTGAGATTCCACAATGTCACGTTTGACACGTTTTTAGCATTCTTGGCCACTTGCTTGCCACTTCCTATCGGATCCCTTGCCGCGTTGGCTTTTATAATAATTCACCGCTGTTGGTACAGACTTCATGGTATGAAATTGACTAGGAAAGAGGTGGGAGAGTGAAAGAGAGAGAGAGAGAGAGAGAGAGAGAGAGAGAGAGAGAGAGAGAGAGAGAAGAAAGAGAGAGAATGAGAGAGAGATGATGAGAGAGAGAGAGAGAGAGAGAGAGAGAGAGAGAGAGAGAGAGAGAGAGAAAGAGAGAGAGAGAAAGAGAGAGAGAGAGAAGAGAGAGAGAGAGAGAGATAGAGAGAGAGAATGAGAGAGAGAGAGAGAGAGAGAGAGAGAGAGAGAGAGAGAGAGAGAGAGAGAGAGAGAGAGTGAGAGAGAGAGAGAGAGTGAGAGAGAGAGAGAGAGAGAGAGAGAGAGAGAGAGAGAGAGTGAGAGAGAGAGAGAGAGAGAGAGAGAGAGAGAGAGAGAGAGAGAGAGAGAGAGAGAGAGAGAGAGAGAGAGAGAGAGAGAGAGAGAGAGAGAGAGAGAGAGAGAGAGAGAGAGAGAGAGAGAGAGAGAGAAAGAGAGAGAGAGAGAAAGAGAGAGAGAGAGAAAGAGAGAGAGTGACTTTTTAGAAAATCTTTTTCGACGAGTCCAACTTGCTAGAAGTGTGTCCTCGCTTCGAATATGACAATCCCATGATTCTAGAAGGTACAACACCAGGAAAAGGTTAGATATTTAGATAGTTATACATAAATAAAGCGTAGCTTCTTGTTCAAAGAAGTTTTAAGGTGAACCTGTGGACCCGCCTGGCCCACAATCCATCTGGGAAGCTCTGTTTACAGACTCAAAAACGTTGAAAATAAACAAGGTGAGTGAAGGCACGATCATTTGAATGAACTGTTTCAGTTTTACAAAGAACACTATGGACCAGTGTACAAGAATGCGCAACGAAAGTTTGAGGAATATCTGAACAACAAGAAGGAAGAAATGAAGAGTGTCACTAAAGAATTGAAATAAAGTTTCTTCATTTTCAGACTAAATTTGATTTCATACACGAAAATAAACCTTCTGAAGAATGCGCCTCACAAGAGAGCAAATGAATAAAACTGGCACTTATTTGGTCCAACCTTCTTTCTCTCTTTTTTTTCCTCAGAAATCACATAAGAAAACGGCAAATTGTAAAAGGCACCCTGGCGGACCTGCACCTCGGCACCATCAAGTCTGCCATGATGGGAGTGGTGCCGCGAACAGTGGTGCCACTTTTTGCAATTCGGCACCACTGTTCGGTGAGAGTGGTGCCGAGGACGCCGAGTGGTGCCGTGGTGCCAAATTGTAAAAGGCACCCCGGCGGACCGGCACCTCAGCACTAGGCATCGGCATATTGTCAAAAATTTTTTTAACGACGTCATCGACGACGTCACCGACGATGTCGTCGACGATGACGTCAGAATCGAATGTCAGATTCTGAATTGAATTCACAAAAAATTCAAATTTCGAAAAAAAATTTTGACAATATGCCCATGCCTAGTGTCGAGGATGCAGTGGTGCCGAGGTGCCGGTCCGCCGGGGTGCCTTTTACAAATTGGCACCACGGCACTACTCTGCATCCTCGGCACCACTCTCACCGAACAGTGGTGCCAAATAGCAAAAAGTGGCAACACTGTTCGCGGCACCACTCCCATCATGGCAGACTAGATGGTGCCGAGGTGCCGGTCCGCCAGGGTGCCTTTTACAATCTGCCTAAGAAAACCTATGCACACTGCACTAAGCGCAGTAGAAAAGTGCCGAATCAAAAACGAGGGGAGGCGACCAATAAGCAGCGAGCACAAACCCCGCCTCTTTGTAAATCCCGCATCGCCGTAGATCAAATTACAGTTACGGTAGTAAAAAAAACGTGTTTTTTTTTTCAAAATTCGGTATAAAAAGCTAGTTACAAAGAAAAATTACATGATTTGCAGTTTTTCAATACAAATTGGCGAAACAAATTAGCATGTTAAGATGTGAAAAATAGGACAAACGAATGACACAAATATGGATGTGCGAACGCGCCCTATAGTTGATTTGCGTGCAACGCGTCTAATCGATAACGATCTCCTGTAACTCGGTGCGCTATGGGTTAGCCACCACGCGCAAAAAGATTGATCACGTGAAACATTATTCTGACGTGAGGATTCTCATTTCTCTCTCTTTTTCTACTGTGGTAGATGTGCACATTAGGAATGAAAATACCTCACCCAGAAGCTAAAAATGAAAATACCATTTAAATGCCTCACGGAAAGTAGGCGGAGCGAAGGTGACAGTCCTTTTGCTTTTTTTCAACGAGTTGCCTCTGTGTGCCGAAGTCGGGCGTAAAGTTATTTACATGCACGGTGATATCTCTGATAAGGTGTATTCTTGGGATAATCTGAAGATAATGAAGAAACCGCACAACCCCAAAGGAAGTCGCCGACCATCCGCGGGTTTCGCATATAAAACGAATTTCAGACTTGTGATGACAGCATTGCCGCTGATCTTATGTGGGCACATTTGACAGACAAGACGAAGACAACACGTATGTAGCTCAAGGACCATCGTTTTTGATTTAATACGAAAAAATGTACTGTGTATGTAAAAATCGTGCAAAATGGTATGTTGGAAAAACACCTTGATTCCATTTGACTTATGAGCTATAGTCTCTATCTCTCCGAAAAAATAGAAGGACGCTATCAACCGAGCTCAATTTTTGGTCAAGAGATGTCTGATTAACTTGATAAAAATCAAACAATATATGTTTCAAGTAACTCTGATGGAAGGTACAGCCAGACAGGAACCAACCGATTATTGATCAGCTCAGTTTCACAGGTGCAACTTTCCAGTTCTTGGTCAAGTTTTAATCTTCCCTGCCCGGAAGCTTTGGAACATTCACGTAGCAATAACGATCCGTCAGATGAGCCTCAATGTAAACAGTGCATGCTTTATTGCTCCGCCCACTTTTCGCGCTGAGTTCTCACCAAAAGTGTCTGCAGTTATTCTAACTGGTGCTACGTGGTTTGCTTTTTTCTGAGGTGCTAGGTTCGATCTTCTCAGAGTTAGGTTGTTTTTGTGTTTTCTGACATTGATGGTTTCGATCTTGTTAGTTTGCGTTGTGATGTTCTTCTGTTATAAGAAGCGATTCTTGTGTTCTCGCCCGCAGTTTCTGTCTTTCTTCTATCTGATCATTATCGATTTATTGAATTTCCACATAGGACCAAAGATTTCAGCTCTCGACTCTACACGATGCAACTTCTCTACGCAGCATTTTTCTTAAGGTACGTCAAATGCAACAAAAACGACACTCGAGGTGTCGTGTTGCAATGGAGTTGAGTGCGTTGATACATGGCGTTCTACTTTTTCTAGTCGGAAATGTTCTCTTGAGAGTTCCGCGCGAGAGCTGTCACTTTGTACAGAAAACTAGAATTTACTGTTTTGGATTGATAGACAAAAAAGAGAGAAAGAGAGAGAGAGAGAGAGAGAGAGAGAGAGAGAGAGAGAAAGAGAGAGGGAGAGAGAGAGATAGAGAGAGAGAGAGGGAGGAGAGAGAGAGAGAGAGAGAGAGAGAGAGAGAGAGAGAGAGAGAGAGAGAGAGAGAGGGAGAGGGAGAGAGAGAAAGAGAGAGAGAGAGAGAGAGAGAGGGAGAGAGAGAGAAAGAGAGAGAGAGAGATATTTCAGCCTTCTACACTTTTCATCAGCCGCAATTGTCAAACGGCAGATTCTGACTGGGATAGTTCCAATTTTCGATGGTTTGTACACTGGTTACATGATTTTATAAAATTGTTTCATTTAGGTAGAGCAACGAACAAAATGATTACATTCACTTTCACAACACCAAAAAGGATCGCTGTGACTACTCCTATCCCAAAGGTTTCCTTTTCAACCATATTTGTGCAATCTATGCATAGTCTCCATAACTCTGCCCATTTTAGGCTCAACAATTCAAGATCGTGAACGCGTACATCGAACCATCGCTTAAGCAGAACGACGCTCCAATTTACAACAGTAAGATTTTTTAGAATTGTATAAGTTGAAAAATTTCAGTTATCCCACATCCCAAGAACACGAAGAAAACGGAAGAGGTGAGCGAGAACGACTTGCCAGTTAACACATCGTATTTTAGCTGGAGAACTACGTGCAGAAAGACCCAATGTCCACATACAAGTCGGTTTGGAAACAAGTCAGTGACACTTGGGGACAGGTGCGTCCGATTAGCACGGTTAACCAGGAATAGTACCTGATTTCAGTTAAAAGAGCAGATTTATGAAACCGAAGTGCAGAACGATTGGTCTGGTTTTATTGGCAAGTTGACAGGTAAATGGGCGTGTCGACTCCGCCCCCTTTTCCAAGCGCTGCAAAAACCGAACTTTAGGAACTGTCCAGCCATATGTGAACATTTTCTCTCAGCAGCTCGGTCGATTGTTCAACACCATGCTGAAAGATCATGAATACCAAGTTTCGAAGAGAGTGAGAGATTCAGAGAAACGAGACAGAAAAGTTTCAATTCAGATGTACGAACAATCAGGGAACCAGATCAAAAACGATTAGGAAAGAGACTAACGATTAGGAAAGAGATTTATGAATATTTATTGAAATCCATGTCTTTCTTATTTATTTTGTTGAACAAAGTTTTTACTTTTGAAAATTTGTATAACTCGATTGTACTAGTTCCCATTTTGTGAAGTCTTCACTCGAAAAGTGACATTGTTGAAAAAAGGACTAAAAAAAGATCCACATATCTAGCAAAAAGTCTGACCGATTTCAAACTCGCGGCTGTCGCATTTTTGTAAAATGAGTACGGTAGGGTCGGCACTCTCACAACGAACAGTTAGATCTTTGTGGATTTAAATTATTATTCTTACTTTCAGTCCATTGAAATTGAAGGCGCATTACTTAATCGTTCATGTATTTCGAAGCGAAACTGCTACGGTAACTAAGTAACCGATTTACGGAGGTCAGACTTTTTTACAGGTAGAGGAAGATATGTGAGATCCCATATCCAAATTTACAAGAATTTTCTTTGCCAACTTCTATTGTACAGAATTCTCCATGTTGATCAGCCAGCTTCAGAAAAAGCCTGAAATTTTGCCTTGTCTGCATTAGAAAAATGTTCATAGCATATTTTACACTGAAAAATGATTTTATAGTGATTGACTAGAAATACTGAATTAAAACATTGGTCTATGTGCATCCTCCCTTCATACAGTAATCCGACTGTTCTTGTTTTTTGAAACACAAAGTTTTTGATTCTAACTTCTGAAAGAAGCGACTGATTCAGGTGAAATTTGGTGCAGCAAGTATGACTTCGAGCTTCGAGAAACTTGAGAGAACAGAGATGTTCTCATTTTTGATGCAGGTTGTAAAACTGTCCTTTCCATAAAAATGTACTTCTACGCTGTTCTGTACAACAAAAATGTCATGCATATGCCAAAAAAGGAACAAAAGATGGCAATCCTGAAAAAGTAGTGAAAGTGAGAGGGACAGACAGGATGGGACAATTAGCGCTGCTTTCAGTTACTTTCCATACTCTGTATGAGTAAACTTTGTATCTTTTTGCTGTTGTTCTGTCCTTTAGTCAAGACTGCTGATCCGCTAGAGCAGATCGTCAGGAATGGATGGTCGTTCATCAGAGACTGGGGGGAGAAGGTGTGTTTAGTGTTTTTAAAAAAAGTAAAGCTACAGGATAAATTGTGTAACTCTCTCTCTCTCTCTCTCTCTCTCTCTCTCTCTCTCTCTCTCTCTCTCTCTCTCTCTCTCTCTCTCTCTGTTTCTCTCTCTCTCTCTCTCTCTCGCTATCTTTCTCTTTTTATTAAAGTCGAAAATAGTCTTGATACAACTGCGCAGAAACTTATGTTCAGTGCTACATTTAGGTACTAAAAAACGTCGCGATCCCGACCTCACAGGACGTCGCTTTTTCCAACGACTACATCGACGGAAGGGACAATGACAAGATTATTGGTGGCGTTCAACAAGTATCGATTTATTGATTGATTATTTTATCAAAAATTCACAGCTCCTGAACTCTTGTCCTCCATTTTTCGACGTCCCCAGCTTAGAAGGGGAATGGCATGTGACCCATGTGAGTAGACGAGTGATGGATGGTCTTTTTGCCGATGTCAATGAGGTAATGGAGAAGTGCACTGAAAACGTCACCATTGACGGAACATTGCACAGTTTTAATTTTGCACGACATCACCGTAAATGACGACATTACCAGTTCTTGGATGATACAACAGTACTCTAAGCCACATTGCATATTGATTTGTTCAAATGCACTGCTGACATCTTAAATGACGACGAATACACTCCAGGGAAGGCGCAATGGTACTCTTAATTATTTTACACTTGAAACTATTCAAAACGCACAGCTAACACCATAAAAGACGACATTCAGGCAATAGACGCACTCTCTAACGGACAATCACTTCATAAACGGAAGTCCTTATCTTCACTGTTTCGAAATCATCCGGTACTCAAATGTGTTCAGATAACAGGTGATCGAATTCTTGGAATAAACTTAATGTCAAATTTCCAGTTTCGGAAAAATCCGGAGACCCAGCATTCGAGTTCTCTTATAAAAACGTCGAGAATGAAAGAAGATCCATCATCGGGAAGTTACAGGTTGTGTCAGAGAAGAGTTTAGATATGATCTTTGCTCCGGGACTGAACTTTAGAGGTAGTTTTTTAGAATGAAGAGACCGACTTCGACCATTTGACACTTCAATTTTTTCGAACGAAAATATAAAACATCAAAAAAATATGCCTAGTCATTTCTTCCAAAAGTCGGGCTACTTCTAATAGAAGTACATTCACCGATAACACAATCTAAAGGAACATTTTCAAACAGCGAAGTAGAAAAATCGAATCGCTAAATTGTACGGTAATTTTTCAAGAGGTTGAAACACGAGTTTTTGATAATGATCAACTCGCCGTACTGTATACATCTTTTTACTTCTTTTTTCAACTATCTCGCAGAAGATTGTTTCAGAGTACTTCAAGTACTTCCTAAGCTAAAACTCAGAGTACTTCCTAAGCAAAACCTCAGAGTACTTCCTAAGCTAAAACTCAGAGTACTTCCTAAGCAAAACCTCAGAGTACTTCCTAAGCTAAAACTCAGAGTACTTCCTAAGCTAAAACTAACACGATTCCAACAACCAAATAACTTTTTCAGCCTCCGTAGTGTACACCTGGATCGGTTCAACCAGCACGACTCCAGACGTCGTGATCTTGTCCGAGACCGACTCCGTGCCCGCGTGTGATAACTTCATGGTGTTGCAGAAGACCTCGGTCCCGTTGAAGTACAACGTCGACCAGGTCTTGACGACTCTCGGAGCTAAAATGCCGTCGAATCCTACAGTATCTATAACTAATGGTTGTCCAGCTGAAACAAAACCTAAGACTTCTATAAGACCTGGATCTCAAGTTATGAAATATCAATAAAAGATTTTATCCTTTACTTTTTATCATTATTTTGCACACTCTTTGTCTAACTGTCTGAATCTATCCCTCTCTCTTTCTCTTTATTTTCTTTGAATCCGTAATCGAAATACATCTTGTGCAATTCTACTGGTCACAACAAGACGATCTGTCAACTACCACAAGAATCCGTAATCTGCATATCAAATTTGAAAACAGACATAATACTCTTCCTCCTCCTACCCACAAACCAGCTCCAGTCCAATTTACATCTTCAAGAAGAGAAAATGAGAGCAGCTCGTTTTAATCAAGCTCGAGTAGTGTGTTTGTGTGTGAAGAAGAAAAAAACCAACATAATGTTTTGGACGGCCAGTTGTAAGGTCCACATTCCGCATTGGTTTCATATCTCATCTCTTATGGGGTTTTCTTAGTCCACTCGCGGACCTGTCGCGGGTTTCGTTGTGAAGTCGATGAGCTGTACAGTACCAGCTCGATCTAATTGTTAATGGGCAATGGGCGAGTGTTCCTACCCGAGATAACTCTTCACTTGCAGATTTTTATCATGCAGACTTGGGTTACTCATTGAATCCGGTTACTCAGTCTTCCTCTGTACCAGTATCGTTACAATACAGTACTGCATCTTTTTATTTTCAAAAATCTTGTCTCTTATGACAGATGATAGGAGCTCCCGTGAGGATCTAACTAGGATGACGGAGCTAACCACACCGAAAAATGAGACCACTACACCAAGTGACCGCCATTCAAAACATCAGTCACTATTTCGTCCAGATCAGTTAACTTTAAGATCTTTAGGATCGTACTCATTATCTACACATCACTGTTGATCTCTGCATAATCCACACATTGTGAACAACAGAAGATAATCACAAAATCAAATTAGTGAGTCATGATCATGAATCTGATTATTGTTGTGTTTACACCTGACCGACACGGTCGTAAGGCGATTTTCTTTGTCTGGTTAATCTACACAACCGACGTAACTTAAAACTATCATAATTCACTGATTCAACATTGTATCCCCCCTAACCTACTTGTAAATTAGACTGCTCCAGTTCCTTTGCTTCTAAACTTCAAGTTTTAACACTTCTTTCTCTTCGAACCATCTCTTAAATCATGTCTGTAACTCTAACACTTGCGGTAATGAATAACTTCATCTCACAAAAGTGATAAAAAATATAAACTACGATTTAGCTACTCAATGAGGGTGACGACAGTAATACAATTATGGGACAATTCAAGTTCTTCATGATAAGTCACAATTGAGGCTTTATGTTTTCGGTGTTTTTACCGTTTATTTTCTTCGAAAAAAAAAACGATCGAAAAATAACCGTGATTTTCGAAAACGATAAAAATAATAGGGGTTTTAAAATATCTTCCATTTCGAACTACGAGAAACAATTTTTAAACTGTTGATACGATGAAACTTCCATGAAGTTTGATTCTGAACACTTCGAATTTATGCACCTTTCGACAGTCCCATCAATCCATGTGAATACAGTCACAGCAGACTGAAATCTCTTTCTGCTAACGATAGAATGGGGAAAGCGTAAAAAGCACAACAGCGACATTTACCAACGACAACACTGGAATAATGGATTAAACCCAATATGTAGAATAAGTGATTTCAGGTCGTGTGCCCAACATTTTCGTGTTTTGCACGTTCCCAGGCTTAAGACTGATGATGACCGTCGACCCCCAGAATCCCACACTCAAGTCGAATAAATTTGCCTTCTGAGTGGTGGAGAGCGGATTTTTGAAACATTTTTCAGCTCTGAAGAAGTTCCTTCTCTCTTTCTCTCTCCCCCTCTTTCTATCTCCCTCCCCCCCCCCCCCCCCCCCTCCCTCTCTCTCTCTCTCTCTCTCTCTCCCTCTCTCTCCTTCTTTCTCTGTCTTTCTCTCTTCCTCTTCCTCTCTCTCTCTCTCTCAATCTCTCTTCCTTTCTGATTTTCACTCTGAAAACTTCGAAGTACATGGCTTAACATAGTGCAAACGAATTGAAAATTCAACCAAAACCAGCCTACCTATAACGAATTTCTTTGTGACACGGATTCTCGACCTTTTCCCATTCTTCCTTTTTCAAACTACGGTATCTGTTTTTGCTCCACGGTATTTACCCCAAAATCCGGCAGTACCGAAGCACTATTCATGAGCCTTTTGAACACAACCTTCACAACAGAGTTTCGCGGAGTTCGACCTTCTGTTTTCTGAATTTTTCCCTCCCAACACTACTTTTTTTGAAATCTGTGTGAGTTTTCTGTTTTCTTTCTATCAAAATGTGTGGCCTATAGCCTATCCGATCCGGCGTTGACATCTCTGTAAAGTGGCGCTTCAACAGAAAAGTGTATGTCACCCCGCCGAAATCGCTCATGCGAGGGGGGGGGGTTTACGGGTGGAGTTCACAATACACGAAAACGCTTAATTACTAACTTCTTGATTGCATTGGTTTATGCTTTGCGAGTAACACAAAAAACGTTAGATGAATGAAATCTGAACGAATTTTCTCACTTGGCATTTTGAACATTTTTCCTTCTGTTTTAATGATTTTCGACTTTCCATTCCGTATATATAGGCTGAACTTTAGCTGGCCAAAAGTAACCTAAGCCTTAAATAGAGATGAACTTTTAACAATTTCAACTTTTAAAGTAACAAAATAACCAACTTGATACCTGAAATAGTTCATATTAATTGCACCGGGTTGAAATTAATTGCACTTTCTACAGTCGGTGCGTTGCGTTTTACTAAATGCCGATTTTCGGCATGGAAGCGTATACATGTACTAATCGTGTTCCCTACGTAGGGAACACGATTAGTACAACTTTGCGGTCGTTTCGGCATTATGACAATCCCCGTGTATGAAATGTCTCATCAACTCCAAACATTCTTAAAATTTAGAGAAATTTAGTCTAAACAAACCCTATGAAAAAAAGAGTTACAGTTTTTGTGGGACATACATTTTGTATGAAATTTCTTCTCTGCAACACGTTTCCACACTATGGCTCCATCTCGTTTCCAACCCTTAGACACAAATTAGCACCATCTCGTTGGAATTGCTGCAGGCAGGACGGGAGGAGAAAGGAATGCTTCAGAAGATAAAAGACAGCCGATTGAGATGTTTGTTCGTGCTTGTGCGTCGTCTTGAGAAGAATGTTTTCGTCGTACCACCGAAATCCTTGAAAGGATGCTCGTAATCAAATAAATTCATTGGCTTCTCCATTATTCTTCAATTCGTCCCGCACAGGTCTTTGGAACCTTAGATAAGCCATGGCCCGAGTCGCAAACACATGAAATTTTCTAGGCGAGCAGTCGCCGACTCATCCCAGGCACCCCAATTCCACCGATCTTTGTATTTTGGGTTGTAAGAGTCATAGTTCTTGTCAACTTTAATCATTCCTGTAGGATCATTAAAGTTTATCAACCACCCAGTGTAAGTAGGTCCGACCCATAACAGGCACCCCTATTCCGTCCGATCTATATATCACGAGTTATGTCTTATCCTTCACTGATCACTAGGACCACATTCCTTGTAAATCCACAATCTCATCGCTTGGAGACCATGTTCCGCAGAAGCATGGCTTCATTGAGTGAGTGTAAAAAAAGTTATCAATAATTCAGATCTAACTCGCCTTTCTTTGTCGTTAGCCTCTAGGTCAAATTGTCCTTTATTTCTTGATTTTGAGGGTGATCAGTATTCGTTCTAATTGTAGTTTTTTTTTACAGAGAGCAAGCTTGAATATAAGTTCAATAGTATTTTGATACTGATATTTCTCCAGCAATCACGGTAAAAAATTTTGATTGTAATCTCATTTTCTACTTGGGTAACCTACAGTAACTTCTTATCTATTCGGTTGACAAGAAACTATTCGTGTCTTAGTTATTTGAAATTTTCAAAAAAGAAGAAAAAAAATCCTTTTCAAAAAATCACCAAGTAAGAAGGCCTGCCACTTGTGTACAGAATTGGATACCACCATGTTTAATTACAAAAAAAAAGAAATTCAGATGTATTCCTTCTAACTCTCCTTTAACCATTGAGCTCATCTAATACGGGTACTAATTAACTTTCTCATACTCGTGTACTTTTCATCTAATCCCAAATGTCAAAGTTGATCCGTTAGCCCTCTCCTAACTTTTTCTTCTTCTTTTTCTCGGGCTATGGTAAAAAGAAGTCCTCAAGAACAACTAGTGTCCGACCTAAACCGGGTACCTTATTCCGTCCGATCTGTATGGATCAATTCTAATTTTTCTTCAATTGATAGTTTTTAAAATTTAAATCACGCCAGAAGAGTTAGGATATAATGACACTTACCAATCACTACCGTAATCACTTAGCTTGCAGGTTTAAAAGTTTTCCAGATCAATTGCTCCTACAGTAACACTCCTCACACCTTCCGTACCCCTTAAGTAGATCAAACCTCTTTCAGACATTCCCAGAAATCGTAAGATCTCAACACGTTTGTTGTTGATACACGATAACTTACCCTCAGGCATGGAAAATAAAAACATTTTCAGAGGTGTAACTTTATCGGCCTTACTAGGATTTCACTTTAAACACAGGCGGTCCGCGTAAAGTTACCTTTCACTAACAATATGTGTACTTTTAAAGTTCTTTTTTTCTGCTAAGTTTCTTAGTTATGCATTTTCTCAGGTAAATCGAAATTCATAAAGTTCAACAATCATGACTCGACAACAATTATTCAAAAAAAAATAGATAGGTACAATTTTAACTTAAATTTTAATAGACATTATTCAAGTTCCACACGGAGGTTGTCTAGATTTTATCAGAAGAGGAGACACCTTGAAATTTAAAAATAACATTTCAAGTTTACATCATGTGAGGTAAAATTCATTTTTCCTACCATG
Source organism: Caenorhabditis parvicauda (assembly GCA_963978915.1). NCBI lineage: Eukaryota > Metazoa > Nematoda > Chromadorea > Rhabditida > Rhabditidae > Caenorhabditis > Caenorhabditis parvicauda. The sequence continues at coordinate 6,426,471 of OZ022250.1, read as the reverse complement.
TTGTCTGAATTTTTCGAGTTTGAATAAAATGATGAACCATTTCTGTAAAGGAATGTTGCTGGTGTACTTGACAAAGGCGAATTACGGAAAAAAGTATTCATCGAGTTACCTTCCACCAGTCATGTCGCCTGCATTTGACAGAATATTATTACTTCTGTCACTGAATCGATTCACTTTAGACTTTAATCCTACTCATTCTTTCTATAATTACCAACTACCAGAAACAATCAAAACAAGACGATTGGTTTGTGATCGACTACTTGCAGACATTTAAGCCAGTCGCCGACCCGATCCGGGCATCCCCAACACGCGGATGCATGGAAATTAGATTTTCTCCTGATTTCAAGTGGGTATAAAGTCCTGAATTTTAGTTTTTCTGCAAGTTTCCTCTATTTTCTTGTAATTTCTCCGTTCCGCAATGTCTCGAGACTCACATAATTCTATCAGCTATATTTACTGTATCTAAATGCCCTAGAACATTAAGGTAGTTCAATGTCCTGAGTCCCGAAAAAGCATAAGAAACCCATTTAGAAGGCTCTAAATCAATTATTTTTATTTGCTTCATCTTCAGTTTTCCAATTCTGAGATTCGTTTCCACTTCACTGACCCGACTCTATCTGCCCGCTCAAATTAATTTATGTGTGATTATTTTCTCCGAAAAAGTGAGATTAGTTGGGGGAATTAGATCACACAGACACACACTTTTATGCAGTTACTTGTACTTCGACGTTTGTGCGATTATAATCTATAGTCTTTGCTTCAAATATACGGGTGACAGTCTTACTGGATACCTGTTTTCAATTACGCTCCAAATACGATCCTATGCTAATTTGATCGCTCAGCCACATTCTGCTCCCAGTCCGTTCGAAGTCCGTCTGTCGCCCATCCACAGTCCCATGCCGGTCCACTCGCAGTCCAACTGTCGCCCTATCACAGTCCCATGCCGGTCCACTCGCAGTCCAACTGTCGCCCTATCACAGTCCGATGCCTGTCTGCTCGCAGTCCACCTGCTTCTCGTCCACAGCCCTATTCCGGTTCACTGGCAGTCCAACTGTCGCTCCATCACAGTCCAAAGCTTATTGATTCGCAGTCCATCTGTCGCCCATCTGTTACTCACCCACAATCCTCTGTCGGTCCGTTCGCAGTCCATCTGTCGCCCGGTCTATTATATCAGTTCACGGGCAAAAATTGGAACTGGTCTTACAGGCCTCTCTTACAGAAATATTTTTCAATTCCTAAATCTTCTGTCTCCTCGTTATTATGGTTCCGGTAACTTGAAACCAGCATAAAAACAAATTCGATGGCCTATTTCCATATTTCGACAATAAATGCAATCAGCAAAGCATATTAGATTTAGAAGTTCTCTTTCTAGAGGTTGTATTCTCCAAGTACACCTATCAACGGCATCAGAGAAAAATAGAGTACACGAAAAGGTTTTCCACCATCACAGAAAGTTCCGGGCCGACACAACGTTAGGATATGTCATGAAGTTGAAGTGTTCGTATCTTTTATGACGATACACAAAATACACTAAATGATGCATATGAGACATAACTCTTCTGCTTCTCTTCCTCTCTTTCTATTTATCACAGAGACCTTGTTCATCTTCTCCGTTCGTCTCAATCCAATTGTTCGTAACATCTTCTTTGCCTCCTTCTGTTCAGACGTATCTCGAAAACAAGGAAATCAGTTAAATTGGTCCATGAACGGAGAGTGGTAAGGCATGGATTCCCAGCCCCCTGTTTTCAACTGGTTAATCATCCATGAGTACTGTAGGTCCGTTGTAATTAATCATAATTCGCTGTCCGACCCAAAATAGGAACCTCTTTTTGTCCGATCTTGTTCACTCTTACTTGAATGAATCATAGATCTAGCATACTTGAATCGATTTTTGTACAAAACTTTGGACCCTCGTCTTCTGAATACAGTAGGAAGCGTTGTAAAATGCCATAATTCACTGTCCGACTCCAAACAGGTCACTTTTTCCTAATTGAAGCCATTTTTGTGAAACTGAATTTTTGATGGAAAATGCACGGTTGGAAGCAGGTACAGTCGCCTCAAAACCGGAACCTCTTTTCGTCCGATCTTCTTCGGACCAGTCATACCTTTGACCTCTGACTATACTTATCGCAGGTCCGCGGTCAGTTATGACTCAGAACTTCTAAGATTTCGTGCACTAGTTCGTATCATATTCCCCGAGGGAAAGGTATCTTCTGCAGGGTTTCAGTTTAACTTAGTTTTTCCGCCTCAAAAACCAAAAGATTACTTCTTCTCCCAGTGTGAAGGACCAACTTTCACACAAATATCAAATTTGCAGCACAGCAGTAGGACTTGATAATTTAACCCTAACTCTTATATTTAAAAAATCAAGAAGAACCTTGATCTTTAAACCCTAATTTTAACAATTCTATCAATTTCAAAAAATTAGCACGAACAACACAATAGAGCAATGAAACCACTAATTAAAACATCTCTCTTGAAAAATAATACTGTTGGAAACAATTTCTGACCAAAACATTTTTCTTGCATTTGATTGTAGTCATCCCCCTTATATTTTCATCCCTATTCAATTTCTTCTTGTGATCGTTTGTCTAAAGACTCTGAGTAGCTCTATTAACTCGTCAACAACGTTATTTGTCCATTTGACACTCGAGAAGAGGCAACATTCTGGCCAGAGGAAGGGTTCACAAATTAGCTATCATGGTTCAGAATAACTCTCAAACGAAAGAAAATGCTTTTCGAGACCAGTACCATCATTTCCGGCGTTGTCGAAAACCTCAGAACATACTCAGATCTCACAGATTCATTGCCGTTCTAACAAAAACACTGTTCAACTAGAACCGTGTCACTAAAAATTTTGGAAGTTGAGAAAAATCAATAATTGACTGAAATCTTTTAAAAACCGTCAAACATTTTCTTATTGTTTTTCAGAGCTAGAAAAACTTCAAAGCATTATTGTAACTATCGGACCGATTTCGCTTCTCAATACAGTTATTTCGCACCGTAATTTCACGAACTGTTAAGTGGAGTGACGTGCGGACAAGCGGAACAGGAACTGTCATACTCTACTCTTATGAACACGACAAACAGTGATCGTTTCAGAACTAACACTAAGGTTCTGCATAAAGTACCTTCATACTATAGTTCTACAAGATTAATTGTGGAACAACGTCTCCAGAAGTTACAGTACTCCCTCGCACATATATCGCTAGAAGCATGGCCGTTTTCAAACGCGCTCTAATCTCAATTTTGCAGAATGAGTACGGTAACTCTCACAACGAACAGTTAGATCTTTGTGGATTTAAATTATTATTCTTACTTACAGTTCATTGAAATTAAAGGCGCATCACTTAATCGTTCTTGTGTTTCAAGGAGAAACTGCTACAGTACTAAGTAACCGATTTACGGAGGTCAGACTTTTTTACAGGTAGAGGAAGCTATGTGCCTCGCCATATTGTTACGAACTGTAAACAGGAATGACGTTTCCCTAAGTGTCTATAACCAACATCACTCTTCATTATTACCCTCCAATAAGGGGTTTTCATTACGCGAGAAATGTACTCTATGTAGCCTCAAAACATCCTCTTTCTCTCTCTTTTTTCTATTTTTAGGCCAATTTTGATCTTGTATTACACGCATATCCGTTTAACATGTTTTTCCGATATATACGAGGTATTATCTCGTAAATAATAGACACACCTTTACACCTCATCTGTCTCTGTCTCTGTTTTCTGCTTCAAGCAGTGTCTCGATCGACAGCGAAAACTTCCTCGAAAGCTTTGAAAATTAACCGGAGCCTTTTGAGATTTTGAACGGGTTACAATCTTGTTACAATCTGAGCACCTCATTTGTGCCGTACTCGTATGACAAGAAATACTGTAGTACTATCAAATTGAGTGATTCATAGATCAACGCAGTTTGAAACAAATTTCAATAATGGGATAGGAGGAAAGTATAAAGTTGACTTGAAGACGGACGACATAGAAGAGTGGAAGCGAACTGAATTATTGATACAGTTTTACACTTAATTCTTGCTAATAATCACCTTTTCAATCCTTTTTCATTAAAACAGAAGAAGCTATAAAAAAAATATCTCGATTATAGGTTCATGGAAGATTATTATGTCGACGAGTACGAGGACGGGAACGAAACCGACTGCACGTATCATGTAAGTTTTTGCATTATCTAAAGTACTAGGTTCGGATCCCAACAGGAACCGAGCTTTGCTTTTTCTCAAAATCATAGATAGCAAGTTAGACTGAATCCAGAAAAGTTTGCCGGCTAACATTTCGTTCCTGCTTCGTGTCCTTTTGGTGACATTGTTTTCTCCAGGGCACTGAATATCTCGAAGGCAAGATCTACCTCATAGGAGTCTTCGCGACCTTCATAGCCGTTTTATCCATCATCTTCAACACCTTTTTCACCATCGTCTTTATAAGGAATCCATCGCTAAGGTTTGTATACAACTATTCTGAATGAATTTTAATTGATAGTTCAGAAAGTCCGGAGTCTTCTACTTTGGTGTGATCGCTGTCATAGACATAATTATGGGAATAAATTACATCGCTGTTATGAGTTTACCAGTAGGTTGACCTTTCTATGTCGTAAATTGGAGAGTTTAGGTGTACATGGACTACTACCATTACTTTCCATTGTACCTTCTGTTCTTGAGCTATTGCCGATTTGTTCTTGCCGAGACCAGCTGGGCAATGTTCTCTTCCATGCTTCTTATCTTGTTGGCTACAACTGAGAGACTGCTCAAGACTTTTCGTGGACGGCGATCGGCTACTTGTAGGAAGTGAGTACGGTTACAGTATTTCTCGTGTAACTCTTTTGATTGAAACCAGCTTCGAAGCGCATAGGTCTCGAGATAATTTTTGAGAAAAAACTCTACTTCAGAACTTTTAATGATCTTTTTCCAGGTATCTCGAAAAGAGCCGTCGAAGAGTAAGCTTCTTATGCATTATGTTCGCCTTCATGTACAAAGTCTGCTCCTACTGGGAGGTCGACGTCAGTCAGAAACCAGAATGCGAAGGATGGGGGTCAGTTTTAACTCTGTTGCTCTCTCTCTCTCTCTCTCTCTCTCTCTCTCTCTCTCTCTCTCTCTCTCTCTCTCTCTCTCTCTCTCTCTCTCTCTCTCTCTCTCTCTCTCTCTCTCTCTCTCTCTCTCTCTCTCTCTCTCTTACTCTCGCTTTCTCTCTCTCTCTCTCTTTCTCTCTCTTTCTCTCTCTTTCTCTATCTCTCTCTCTCCCTCTCCTCTCTCTCCCCTCTCTCTCTCTCTCTCTCTCTCTCTCTCTCTCTCTCTCTCTCTCTCTCTCTCTCTCTCTCTCTCTCTCTCTCTCTCTCTCTCTCTCTCTCTCTCTCTCTCTCACTCTCTCCTTATCGTCAACATTCAGACAATACATGATAGTCGCTGGACCGTTCACCGACTACGCCTGGTACCGCTTCTATTGGATGTTTTTGACGAGAAACATTCTGGATCGAATCGCTCCTTTTTTCATTCTAATCACAATGAATGTTCTGATCATCAGGGTGAGTGATCTAGCAATCAAATTTGTATTAAAAAAACTGCAGACGATCAAAAAAGAAGAGTACAATCAGAAAGACAGCGTCGCAACAAGAGCCAAGACCAAGTCGCATAAGAGGAACGTGAGGGTAAGGCAATTACGACTACTCCATCTTAACATGAAAAATCTGTCCAAAAGAGGTGACCGTTCCGGGTCGGATACTTTCCCAAACTTTCTCTCACAGAAATTGACAGGTTTCTTTTTCTTATTTCTGTACATCAATGTACCACGAAGACCAACTTTACTAGTACTAAATTGACCAAATTCTGACAAAAATAGATCCTTCATTCTCAACTTTCCCTAAATCAGTGTGTCACATGACCAACAAATATGACTGACCCAACTTAACATAAGCGATATCCAACGTGGTTGAGTTACCGTACACGTTTCAGGACGCTACTCGGGCTCTTCTCAGCCTGGTATCCATGTACTTGCTGTCTCAGTCTCTACAGGTGTGAACTACCTCGTACTCGAATGATTCAATGTTTACAGGTCTTGCTAGCCTTTTGGGAAACGATAAACAAGGACAGCCTACAGGAATTCCCAATATTATACAGTTATTTGAACGACATTGTCAGCATCTTTGCTCTCGCTGCCAGGTAGGATACTATTGTGTATCATCTGATCATCACCAATTTCCAGTTGTCTCCGATTCCCTGTATACTTCTGCTGCAACCGAATGATCCACACTGCTTCTATAGAAACGTTATCCGGTCTTCGTTTGCCGTGCTTCCAAGCGGAGAAGAAAATGGAGAACGGTGAGGATCCAGGGAACTTTTTGAAAGTTTTCTTGGAAAAACAGTTTTCTCCGAATTTTCACTGCAAAATGTGAGAGAAAATGAGTTTCAAAAAATTTTGGTGCCAAAATCTTTCTCAATATTTCCTATTCTATTCCGACTAGCAGTATGATCGGAAATTCACGTTGTCTTTATTTTTATCAAAATTTCCACGTCTAAATTGAAAAATTAAGACATCACAAAAATCAAAATTTTCTTTCCAACTTCAATTTCGGAACAAACTGAAAAACCGTTCATCGAAGTTCGAAGAGAAAATCGAAAACGGTCGGAAACGACCAATTTCCTTCGAATGTAGTGATCGCAACGACAAAACCTCGTCATTCAGACTACACGCCGATTCAAGGAATTCTCACTGTTGACGCTGACGGAAATAGCCGAATAATACCAGCAAACACGAGCAACGCGATATACGATGAAAATCTGCAGGAGTGGAAGCTCTGATGTCATTTATTTTTGGAACTAATCACCAAAATTGTGAAATTCCGCTCTAAAACATCGGAGATCATCACTTTTGGAAGCTTTGATAGTCTTTATGTGCATCTTGGAAAATATCACAAAGTTATTTGATCCTAGTCTCAAAACATCGAAGATTATTGCTTGTTAGAATTATTTTGCGACTAAGTCCTGGGGGGAACTGGTTCTACGAAGTTGTCTTCAAAGATTAAAATTGCTGTCAGCTTATCGTAACCGAGCAAACCAGAACAACCAGAGATCTAGTGCACGACTTGAAACAGTCACCCTCTAGTCAGATTTTGATCACGTTGACTTGAACTAGTCATAATTCTGGGCAAATTTCCTACTACTGGTCTAGTGAAGATGACTATTATGTACGATTTCAGTCAAGAATTAACATTTTTACATGAATTTTCTGTCCACATTAAATATTTTCCTAATTTTACTCGTTTTCAGTCTGAATCCTACAATATTGTATGTACTCAATACATGCTCTTCACCCCGGGTAGCCCCTCTGCGAAAAAAAACCGAGACCGTTGTGTGTTTCAGATAACAGAACGCTTTTTTCTCTCTTCCACCTCTCCCCCGCCCATGCTATTTTTGTTACACTGTCCTTATGTAACCACCCTCATTGGCTCAACTTTTTCTGTGTGTGTGAAATATGTAAAATTCATAAAGGAATGAATATAAACTAAAGATCCCGTGTGGTGTAAAAAAAAGTGAGTACAGGTACACCGGCACATGCACTTTCCTTGCACTCTACAGTGCATGTGAAACGTACAAGTGCATCCTTGGTACAGTACCCCCAAAAATATCGATTAATTACCGGAAAGTTCATCAAATTCGTTTCCGTACTTCTTGCTTGGCACGAACGGCTCCCATCGTGAAGCCGGGTAGATGTGCTTGTTCTTCTCGTACCAACCTCGAAGAACAACCTGAACCATTTTTTGAAACTCGTGGAATTGTCGAGAGACGGTCAGATTTTTGGGATTTTGAGCAGTTTGAAGAAGTACTTCAGTTGATAGAACTTGAGCAGGGCACATAATGAGTAAACTCGAGTCTCGCGTAACTCCTTCGTTAATTTTTCTCAAGATCAAAAGAGAAATGGTTGAAAAATCGGACTTCACCGTAATCAAACTGATCTGTACGGCGTGAAAAATTTTCGAACTGTAAATCACTTTGAAAAAGCATTTTTGAAAAATTTACCTTCACCGGATGAACTTCGCCATACTCTGGCGCGACTTCTTGACGGACACGAACATCACCAGACGCTTCGAAGACGTACAAAGGGCCTGATTTTCCCATGGCTTTAGTGGCGATGAAATCAAGGAATCTGAAATATAAAGTTGTTTTGTATTTTTATGAACTTACGTGTAGAAATGAGGAATTATCAAGTCTTCCTTGACGAACATCAACATCTCTGGCGTCGAACTCTTCACCTCAGAAAAATCTTTCCGTAAAGCCTGAAAGTACAAAATTGGGATCAATCTGTAATTGAAAAATATCCGATAATCGAAATTCCTATTGAAAAACTTACACACATATCTAGCAAAAAGTCTGACCGATTTCAAACTCGCAGCAGTCGCATTTTTGTAAAATGAGTACGGTAGGGTCGGGACTCTCACAACGAACAGTTAGATCTTTGTGGATTTAAATTATTATTCTTACTTTCAGTCCATTGAAATTGAAGGCGCATTACTTAATTGTTCATGTATTTCAAAGCGAAACTGCTACGGTAACTAAGTAACCGATTTACTGAGGTCAGACTTTTTTACAGGTAGAGGAAGATATGTGCTTACACATAAATTCCAACACTAGAATTCAGTACTTTGCAGTTCAGTAACTCTGTTCAGAATAAGTACCTATTGTACCTTCAGTGGAAAAAATCACATTACTTCTGTTACCGCGCAGGCAAATGGTTTGATTCTGCCTCTGGAGAAAACCAGAAGAAATGAAGGTGGAATAATTGATTTATAAAAGTTAGGAAGCAGAAAATGCCAGAAAAACTTAAGAAATTCAACTTATTGTGATGTTTTAAGTAAGAAATGAGAGTTTTAGACCGAAAAAACCTCAATTCCCTACTGAATTTACTTTCTACCTTGTTTAACTACTCTTTCGTTCTGAGAAGTTTCCTTTTCATGAAATTTTCTAACCACTGTCTTGATAATTTTAAATATACTTTGAAATAAATCAACTTTATGAAAAATGAACCTCGATAGCTTTCGCCAGGAACTGTGAAATTGTATGACCTTTCTTCACTTTCATATTCTTTCTGTGGGAACTTCCATCCCAATAAGCGTAGGAGACGATGATTTCTTCATTCTTCTCGGCTTCTTGCTTCATTCTCCACTCTTCTGCGAGTTCTTCTCGTTTTCTGAAAATTTGCGAACAATGATTATATCAAATTGGAGATCATACTTGGTAAGTTCAGCTTCTCTTTCTTTATCCGGAAGGAAACTGGTGTCTACGGATGGGTCCATGCCAACCCTCTGAAATTTTTCATAGATTTGTTTTTTTTCTAGAATTTCCTTTTTTTTTTAGAGAATTTCCTCTTTTTTTCTAGAATTTTCAGAAGAAAAAAATAGATTTTGACTATTTTCCTATATACGTTTAAAATTACCTTCTTTACAATGACAACTGGTTCTTCATCATCTTCTTCTTCACCGAACCCAAACGAAAGAACTCGCTTCTGAAATTTTGAACTTAAAAATTAAATTTTTCAATATGAACTCATTGCAATCCTTCGAAAACTTTTCTACATCAGCTTTTCAAAAATTATGATAGATTCATATCTATTGGCTCAAAATATAGCAACTCTTTCAATAAAAAAAAAGTTGAAATGCGTGGAAAAAGTACCTGTGTATGTTTTTCGACAATTTTGTCTGTTTCAGATGAAGTTGAAGCTTTGACTTTGACATGTGTCGTCACAAGTTCACCGCGAGCTACTTGTTTGTCTCTGTAACACGTTGAAATTTGATTTTATAATTACCACTATTCATTTTAATTTATGATAATATTCTGAGTAGATTTTTGGAAATTATTTTTTTCAGAAACTAAATCAGTCTCTTTCGAAATAACTTGAATGAAATATAGCAACGCATAAAAGCGGAGAAAAATAACTGTTTTTATAATCAATTTTCTAAACTATAAGGTAAATATCATTTGGAAGATTTGAAAGATTCTCAAAAATCATTCGAAATGATACCGATGCAGCACCCCTTCTTTTTGCAAATCTTTCATTTCGTCCAAAGTAACAAGTCCAACAGTCTTGGTTCGCAAGGATTCTTCAACAGAATCATAGTTCGCAGTGAATTTAGATAATCCAACACGAGCTGAAAACACTATTACATTTTTATTCGAAAAAAACATACTTTTTTCCTTGTCCTCTTCTATTTTCTTCAACTGCTTCTCGATTTCCACCTTCTCACGTTCGCGCTGCTTGTTTAAATACAGAATCCTACTTTTCTCCGACATTGTGCTGTGAATAAGTGAATATTTGTTTGATTTGATGGAAAATAAAAATAAATTTGAAAGAATCCGAACTTTTCAACCGTGTTCACTAATTATAAAACCTCGAACTAGTATCTCGTAGGGGAAACGCAGAGATAGAAAGATGTGTGAACGCGAAGGTTCGGGAAATTTCTCGTTGTTCTTTAGGAAAGCGTATAAAAGCATGTGGGAAGGGAAGTGCAGTATTGCTGATTTTACAGGCACCCCAAGATATCTACAAAACCACAAGGTGAGTTTGCTCCCATGCCAAAGCTATGCTTCGTTGTAGAGAAAACTATGATTCTCTGTGAAAGATAAGCTGCCTCTCATATTGTGCGCGTATCACTTGTTTTTGACAGTTATCATTCGCAGATTTCTGGAAAAGTTGAATTTTAATTTTTATAAAAATTTTCATGGTACTTCCCGAGTTCGTAGAATTAGATAGAGTAAGTTACCGCACGAGGTACGATCCTCTCAATAAATTGCATTTTTCGCAGCTCCGTCATTTTTCTGCGATCCTCTGTTTCCGTAATTCATCAATTCTCTTTTCAACCCTGTATTTTGCAAAAAATTTTGCTGTGAAAAATTGAATTAAAACCCGCCGCAGTTTGCAGAATCGAGAATGTTCTGACCACGCCCCCGGTTTGTGCCAGCCAACGGCTCGCAAACCCCGCCTCCTTCTAGAATGCTGCGGAAATTCGAATTTGCGTTCCGCTCTGGTCACTTTGCCATCGTTCGTACTCCCATATCTTCCGCTCCTAGCCTTAACAGCGTAGTTCATACACACCTTTTAGCTCATTTGACTTTGCAACTCATGAATCTTCACAACTTTAAATTGAAATGAAACTTGAACATCATTTTGACTCTGGTGTTCCGAAAAATACACCAGTTTTTATTCGCGCGTGATATCATGTCATTACGTAATCCTCGCTAGCTGACACATGATAAGAATTCATCCATTGGAATTTTCAGAAATGGCTGACGGAACCGAAACTTTCGCATTCCAAGCTGAGATCGCTCAGTTGATGAGTTTGATCATCAACACCTTCTACTCGAACAAGGAAATTTTCCTTCGTGAATTGGTATCCAACTCGTCTGATGCCCTCGACAAGATCCGTTACCAGGTAAGATATTCCGTCGTATTCCCTAGCAAATGTAAATTTTGAGGCCCTCACCGAGCCGTCGGAGCTTGACAGCGGAAAAGAGCTCTTCATCAAGATCACCCCAAACAAGGCTGACAAGACTTTGACCATCATGGATACCGGTATCGGTATGACCAAGGCTGACCTCGTCAACAACCTTGGAACTATCGCCAAGTCTGGAACTAAGTCCTTCATGGAGGCCCTTCAGGTTTGTTCAAATTCTTGAAATCGCTTTAACTCCAATTTTTCAGTCTGGAGCCGATATTTCTATGATCGGACAGTTCGGAGTCGGTTTCTACTCCGCTTTCCTCGTTGCCGACAAGGTTCTCGTCACCTCCAAGAACAACGATGATGAATGCTACCAATGGGAATCTTCTGCTGGAGGATCCTTCATTGTCAGGTGGGATTATATACTCTCTTCGTTATTATTGAGAACTTTTCAGACAAGTCAACGACCCAGAACTCACCCGTGGTACCAAGATTGTCATGCACATCAAGGAAGACCAGGTTGAGTACCTGGAGGAGCGCCGCATCAAGGACATCGTCAAGAAGCACTCTCAATTCATCGGATACCCAATCAAGTTGGTTGTCGAGAAGGAAAGAGAGAAGGAAGTTTCCGACGACGAGGCTGAAGATGAGGAGAAGAAGGAGGAGGTAGCTGTCTTTTATTGTCTAACTTCTAATTTCATTGTTACAGAAGAAGGAAGGAGAAGTCGAGGAAGTAGGAGAAGACGCTGATGCTGAGAAGACCGACAAGAAGAAGACCAAGAAGATCAAGGAAAAGTACCAGGAGGATGAGGAACTCAACAAGACCAAGCCAATCTGGACCCGTAACCCAGACGACATCTCCAACGAAGAGTACGCCGAGTTCTACAAGGTAAATTTCGAATTGTTTCACTCTAAATAAGGATTTGTTCCAGAGTCTTTCAAACGACTGGGAAGACCACCTCGCCGTCAAGCACTTCTCCGTTGAAGGACAACTCGAATTCCGTGCTCTTCTCTTCGTCCCACAGAGAGCTCCATTCGACCTCTTCGAGAACAAGAAGAGCAAGAACTCCATCAAGCTGTACGTCCGTCGTGTCTTCATCATGGAGAACTGTGAGGAGCTGATGCCAGAGTACCTCAACTTCGTCAAGGGAGTCGTCGACTCTGAGGATCTGCCACTCAACATCTCTCGTGAGATGCTCCAACAGTCCAAGATCCTCAAGGTCATCCGCAAGAACCTTGTCAAGAAGTGCGTTGAGCTCTTCGACGAGATCGCTGAGGACAAGGACAACTTCAAGAAATTCTACGAGCAGTTCGGAAAGAACCTCAAGCTCGGTATCCACGAGGACTCCACCAACAGAAAGAAGCTCTCCGAGTTCTTGAGATATTCCTCATCTGCCTCCGAGGAGCCAACCTCTTTCAAGGACTACGTCAGCAGAATGAAGGAGAACCAGACCCAGATCTACTACATCACTGGAGAATCCAAGGACTCTGTTGCCAACTCCGCCTTCGTCGAACGTGTTCGCAACCGTGGATTCGAGGTCCTTTACATGACCGACCCAATCGATGAGTACTGCGTCCAGCAGCTCAAGGAGTACGATGGAAAGAAGCTTGTGTCTGTCACCAAGGAAGGACTTGAGCTCCCAGAATCCGAGGAAGAGAAGAAGAAGTTCGAAGAGGACAAGGTAAATCAAGCTCCCATGAATTATAATAAATTTGTGAGTTCAGGTCAAGTACGAGAACCTCTGCAAGGTCGTCAAGGACATCCTTGAGAAGAAGGTCGAGAAGGTTGCTGTCTCCAACAGACTGGTCGCATCCCCATGCTGCATCGTCACCGCTGAATACGGATGGTCCGCCAACATGGAGCGTATCATGAAAGCTCAGGCTCTTCGTGATTCCTCAACCATGGGATACATGGCTGCCAAGAAGCACCTCGAGATCAACCCAGACCACGCCATCATCAAGTAAGTAATATCTCGAGAAACTTGATATGCATTACGTTATTCAGGACCCTCAACGAGCGTGTCGAGGCTGACAAAAACGACAAGACCGTCAAGGATCTCGTCAACCTTCTCTTCGAGACTGCTCTCCTTTCGTCCGGATTCACCCTTGAAGAGCCACAGACCCACGCTTCCCGCATCTACAGAATGATCAAGCTCGGTCTTGACATCGGAGACGACGAGGAAGAGCCAGCTACCCAGACCACCTGTGCGGCTGAGAGCAAGATCGAGGGAGCCGAGGAAGACGCATCGAGAATGGAGGAGGTCGACTGAGCCCGTCGAACTCTAATTTATCCATTACCGGTCCCGTTATTTGTTGTCCCCAAGATCTCCACTAATATAACATCACGTCGCAATTGTTACACATCACGCCTACTGGAAAATAAATGTATTGTGTGAACTGTTCTCATTTCTATACAGATGATCTTGTTCATCTTCATTTCGGCAGTTTCTGGTATCTTGATGGCCTTCTGTGTCATCGGTAGGCAGGTTTGTGGTCGCAAGATACCGTAGCGCAGTGCGAGTTCTCAGGATCATCCCTATACTCCGAAACCTCGACCGCACTTCAACCTGAAGGTTAATGAAGACGCGAATGTAGAGATGATCCAAAAGAAGGATGCCAAGAAAGAACAAGAAAAGGATAACATCTCGGTTCGGTGGACAAAAAAGAAGGCTCCTAAAGTTGCTCCAAACCAAACAGTTAAAATGTAGGTGTCGTGCTAGAAGGATTACTTTAGTTTCTTCTAACACGCAGTGCTAAGTACTGTAGTTACAGTAACATCTTACACTTTCAGGGATCCTAGTGAGTGCACTGCAAAGCTTCCAAGTTAGTCTTGACCACGTGTCTGCCGGCCGATATACTGGAATACTGTAAATTTTCTTCAAATGCTTGTAACGTTTCTTGTAGTTCTTCGAAAAAATCAAAGTGTGTTTATTAAATGTGGATAAATGTTATCGATTACGTGTTGCATGTTGAACTGAAAGATAGGTAATACGTGGATGTTTCAAAGTTCTCTGTTTTCGTTCTGAAACATTGTGTGTACTGCGATTGGACCGGAACTTGGAGATAGCCTGTTGAGTGCCCTCGCGAGTGTTTGCGCTGATCTAGGACTGTTTTTGAACTGATGATGTTGTAATTGCCATCATATGAAAGGAATCTACTCATGGATTGACAGGGAACTTTTTTTGGACAGACGGTAAACTATTTAAAGGTCGATATTTTGCTCCAGATTTTCGATTAGATCATTCTGACAGTGACATCCAGTTTGTAAACAGCAACTGGACTTAACAGAATGTTCATCGGGAAACTCCGACTGTTAAAATGGACTGATTCCTACTGTCGTTGGACTATAATTGTGCCATAGATTCAAAAGATGACTCTAGGATTTCGAAACCTAGTGAACTTTTGAAAATCTTGGTAAAGTCTTGGAAAGAGCCTACGGTAGCTCTACGACCTGATATAAAACGAGTGATCGTCTTCCGTGGTCTATAAAAACGCTGTACCGACTGTCTCTGGGCGATAATTATTAGTCCATATGAAAGTTTCACTGAATAAATGTTTTTTATCTAAAATGTTCACCCTACATAGGTTCTGAAGTCTCACCTTCCGAATTTACTCGACCAGTCACATTTATGTCTCAAAACGTGTGCTTCCAGGCGTGACAGGTGTGATTTCCGTCTCCATGACAACGTTCACCTCTGACCCACCTAATACTACAGCCAGATGTTCGCGTGAGCCTTCCACATAATCTATTCCGAGTTAAAGTGCTTCATCCACCTTTGTGAATAGCTCAGTGGTTTTGTCGTTGACTTTAACTTTTGAACTAAAGGGTATTTATATTTCGCGTATCATTTTGGTTGTTTCAGATGGATTCCACCAGGAAGGGAGTGGATAAGAAGGTTATGAGGAAGTTGAAACCCTCACCGAAGGTACTGTGTTTTGATGATTACTGTAGAAGCAGAATTCAGAAGAAGATAATGGTAGTTCTTCCACAGGGAAAAGACAAGTCGGACAAGACTGAAGACAAGAAGAGTGAAATGATAACCAGTAGGAAGTTGAACGAGGTCATGGGCCAGAAACAGAGGGTTAGTTGTGAGCTTTCTATGGTGTTAGGGGGATCTAGAGTGGAGACTCGTCAGCCAGGTGTATTCAGAACGCGAATAGAAACTTTAAAATTAGATGAAAATCACTAGATGTGAAAGCATTTATAACTCGATCCTTTTGAACCGTATAAGATCGGACACTGATTCTATTCCAACTTCAGCTCGAGCAAAAATCGGACCGATTGGCTGAAGAAGTGAAGAAACTCAAAGGGAACCTATCCACGTCAAACCAGGATAAAACAAAGTTCCATCACTTCTGGACGACTTCAGAGCAGACACTTGCAAAGGAAAGGCAGAAAGTTGCTGATAGCGAGAAATCAATCAACCTATTGAGAACGAGGCAAACCGAGAACGTGCAGGTGAGTTATGGTTCAAAGACGTCCAGGAGTGAACGAACCATTATGTTACTTTGATTTACTTCTGTTTCAACTTTGTACATCGTCCGTTTCGTTGTTTGAAAATGTCGTCTAGGGGAAGAAAATATTCGGTCCATTCGTAATATTATGAATGGCATCCTTGAAAATGTCATTCGAGTGAAACTTGAGGGAGGCCCTTACAGAAGCTACAGTCAAAAATCCGCACCATAGTCTTCAATGCCAAGACCCATCGTTTTGCTGCAACACAAACAGAAGCGATAAGTCCAGCGGGTGAACAGAAGACAGAAGAGTGTCAGACATTAGAGGAGCTGTCCAGGCAGAAGGTATTCATATACCCAAGACTACAACTCTTCATGACAATTTATTCAGGCACAAGATATTCTACGTCAGTCTGACGATCTATTAGCCGCTTTCATCACGGAGCTGGAGAAGGAAAAACTGAACGCTCAGAGCGACCTCAAGTACGCTCTCGTTCAACTGGAGCAAAGGATGAAGGAGGAGAATGAGACGCAGGTTGCAAGATAAATCTCTCTCTCTCTCTCTCTCTCTCTCTCTCTCTCTCTCTTTCTCTCTCTCTCTATCTCTCTCTCTCTCTCTCTCTCTCTCTCTCTCTCTCTCTCTCTCTCTCTCTCTCTCTCTCTTTCTCTCTCTTTCAAAGACACCAACATCATCCAGGAACGTCGACTCCGCGAAGAGAGAGACAGTGAAATCGAAGAAATCGGACTTCGCCACATCGAGCAGATCAAAGCGATGGAAGGGATTCACAGAGAAGAGAAAGAGCATCTTGAAGCAAAAGTGTCGTTCCTTCAGGTGAGTGTGACGGTAAGATCGTCGTGTACTTTACGATTCAGAAGGAACTGGAAAGTGTCAGAGATACCAGGGACGAGTTGTCGAGGGTCGTAGATGACCATAGGGAACGACTGGCCGACCAGGCTGCAGATCTGGGAAGTTCTGAGGCTCAGCTGGAAGAGCTGAGGAAAGAAGTGCAGTTGCTTCAGGACTACAAGAGAGACTTCCAGGTGATTCTAGTTCTTTCTCTTTCTCTTTCTCCCTCCCCCCTCTCTCTCTCTCTCTCTTTTTTCCATCTTATAGAGTACATTCAGCGCGACATCCGGAACGTGGACTCGATGCGCAAAGAAGTGAAAAAGTACAAAGAACTGAACGAAATAATAATGGGGGAATTCAAACAACTTGAACTCGACAGAGATGAACTTCTGCGTGCTGTTGAAGGCGGAGTGAGCAGGATCGCGCTGGAGAATAGGAAAAAGTTCGATAGAATTGAAAGCCAAACTTCCCGTTTTAGCTGATTGTAATAAAACTGCCACCCATTTGTATACACTTGCAGTGTGATTGAAACAATTTGAAGTGTTCTTTGTCACGTCACTTTAAATGTTCTCTATCTCCCTGATGTTCAACGACAGATGCAAAAATGAAATTTTATTGTGGTCAAAAAGAGACAAAGGGGGCTTAACGTCTGGTTCCGTCCTCGAAGAAGACTCCACCGTCGACGGCGCAGTACTTGGGACAGATTCCCTTCTCTCCGGCGACTCCAGCTTGTCCTGGCTGTCCTGGGGCTCCTGGGTTCCCGTCGGCTCCTGGCTGTCCTGGCTGTCCAGATGGTCCCTTTGGTCCAGCTGGTCCTGGTTGTCCTTGGGCTCCTGGGCCTCCTGGCTGTCCTGGGGCTCCGGCTGGTCCTGGTGGTCCCTGTGGTCCTGGGGCTCCTGGGGTGACTGATCCTTGGGCGTCTTGTCCTGGTGCTCCTGGCTGTCCTGGGGCTCCTGGCTGTCCTGGTGCTCCTGTTGGTCCCTTTGGTCCGGCTGGTCCTGGGGCTCCAACTCCGCTAGCCTGTCCTGGGGCTCCTGGGGCTCCAGCGTCTCCGGCTGGTCCTGGTGGTCCTGGTGGTCCAGCTGGTCCTTGTGGGCATGGCTTGCATGGTGGTGGGGTGACTGGCTCACATGGCTGCTGTGGTGGCTTTCCTGGGTTTCCTGGGAGTCCTGCAGCTCCTGGCTTTCCTGGTCTTCCTGGGGCTCCTGGGGTTCCAGCTGGTCCGGCTGGTCCTGGCTGGCAGCATCCATCGCATGATCCAGCGGCTTGAGCCTCGAATCCAGCGACTTCGACGTTCTCCGATCCGTATCCGGCTTGACGTCCGAATCTGGTGTGGTTCTTTGGGTTGACCTTCATGTGGTTGACTTCAGCCCAGATGTCCTTAGCCGAATGCTTGCAGAAAGAAATCTCTCTGTTGATCGACGACTTTACTCCCTCGACGTAGTTGAACACCATTGGCAGGGTGACGCAGACCTTAATAATCATTTATTAACTTCAGTTTCAGACAGTTCCATTTCAAGGCATTTTTGCTTTTCTCATGAAAGATTTGAGTTCTTAGGAAATTTCGAAAAATCTTGAAACTGTATGAAAACGGTTGTTCTCACTTATGGAAAAAAAAACAATTGAAAGAAAGAGTGAAAACTACAGAGCCCAATCAGTAGAAAGTCAACTCACCGAAAGGACTGCGACAACGCTGAAGGTGACAGCGGAATAGGCAACAACCTTGTAGACGTTGTGTCTCTGAACCTCTTCCATGGTGGACCGAAGTGTACTGATAACATGCCCGCTTGCCCCTTTTATACTAACCTTACGCACCTTACACTCGCAGATAACGTGTGACCAGTTACCTTGAAACCTTTCCTTAAACAGTTTTCGCCCTTTTACTTCCGTTATACGAGACGAGAACCGAGTAGTAAACTTGATAACTCTGCACACAGAGTTTCGTTGCGCAGTTCATGATCACTTTCGTTCAGTAGGACTGAATTTTAAGTGAGAAGAGGTTCCGATTGTTCTAGTTAAAGGTTAATCTAATTATTATGATAAAATCTGAGAAAAAAGTATTTCTGACAGGTACTCGTGTTCCATTGAAGAGAATATTTTATGAAAAGTGAAGCTCGGCGTCTGGTTCCGTCCTCGAAGAAGACTTGACGCACTACTTGAGGCAGTTCTTTCCGGCGAATCCAACCTCCTGGATTTCCATCGGCTCCTAGGAGCTGGCCGTAGTGGTTCATGTCCTGGTGCTCCTGGCTTTCCAGATGTTACCTTTGGTCTATCTGGGTTTAGCTATTCTTCAACTTCTAATCATGCTGTAATGCATCTCGTGCCGATCCCTTCTCAGAAAGGCCATTCGATCTAGCTTCTACTTTATACTCTTCGGCTCCTATTGTGACTGATTATTGGTCGTTTATTCCTGACTTTCTTCATTGTTCCTTCCAGGCTGTTGCTTATACTGTGTTTATGAATTTCCATCATGATTTCTTAACAAACTAATGTAAATTAGATCCAGACTTGGTATTTTCGAGTTCCTGGACATTCTAGCACGACTGTGAATGTTGCTTGTAAGGACTTGGTTAGGCTCCATGCTTCCCATGATGTCCTACTGATCCTTCTTCGTCTCTTATATTCATTACAGTACCCAAAACTGATTCAAGCAAAAAAAAATAAATTTATTGCAACTTTGGTCATTGATTCATAAAAGGCACAAGAACTTTTTGGCAAAATTTAATAGCTACATGTTTCTTTGGCTATTTGGCTATGTCATGTTACAAGAAGGAGACGAGTCGCACCACTCGACGGTGCTCATTGGTGTGATTTGTGCAACTCGCTATTATTAAAATGAAAATTATTAGTGTAAATGTCTCAAAACAATCATTATGACTTTATCCCCATCCTCCGGTCAGCTTCTGGAAGAGCTCCTCGTTCATGTTCTGGGCTTGTTCTTTGCTTCTGAGCGACAGGAAGATGTATCCACCGATGAATTCGTGGACGACCTAAAGTTACAGTATGCAAAACAGAGTTCTGTATCTTATAAACTCAAATACCGTGTGTACCCGTCAAATCCAACTCGAAGTACCTAACTTCTAATGAAAACGTTGTGACGGATTTGTCAAAGAAGATACCAACGCAAATATCACACGACATGAAAGTTACAGTATACCAGAGGTACAATACCGTATCCATATCGAGTCAAAAATTACAATGACGCATGATTTTTCGTAGAGAAAATGAAGTTACAGTATCTAGAGTCAAAAAAGATACGAACTCGGTAATCCGCGATATCTTTGACACTCACCTTGCAATCCGCCGACAGCGGCTTGAATTCGATATCTTCGTCTTCGAATTGAATCTTCAGATGTCTGATTTCCCAGTTTACGTGCCACTTCTTCATGTTCGTGAATCTCCACGTCTTCAGAGACTCTCCGTTGTCCATGTTCAACTTGACCAGTCGGTTGGTGGCAACAGCTGAAAAGTTGTGAGTTTGTGAGATAAAGGACAAAAGAGAGAGAGAGAGAGAGAGAGAGAGAGAGAGAGAGAGAGAGAGAGAGAGAGAGGGAGGGAGAGGGAGAGAGGGAGGGAGAGGGAGAGAGAGAAAGAGTGTACATATGTGTGTGAGAGAGAAAGAGAACTCACCAACAAGGTCAGCCTTCCTTCCATTTCTGAATCGAACCACAAAATAGTGAATTCCGTGTTCTGGAAGTGCTTGCCAGGCTCTGATGTACTGCAGCTTCGCTTCTGTCGACGTCAATTGCTTGACGTTGGCGTGTGCATCAGAAACACGCTGTTGGAGCTGGAACCGTTAAACTGAGAAAGTATCCATTCTATTGTCAATTTTCATGTTTTTCAAAACAATTGTAACTTTTTTTATAGGACTCAAAACACATACCAATGAAGCATGATTGAACTTCAAAAATTAGGGTGGCACTCTTTCATTGACACAGTGAGGTGCTTCACCACTGCTGTACAAATTATTTTGATCTTTTGGATGCCAAAATATTTACAGCACTTGTATTTACCCACTTTGTTGACTATTAGCCATCTTTGGGTTGTATTTAAGACAGGCTCTAATCGCTTTTGTGTATCAGTTTTTGCTTCCTCTCATAGTTTACCTGAATTTTGTAGGTGATACGGTATCTTTTTCTCTTAGTTTTTTTTTCACTTCAGTACTAACTGGCGAATATTGGTTTGGGCGTTCTCAGAAGAAAGAAATAAAAGCGTTCTTCTTATTTCTGCATAAGCTTCGTTACGGATACAAAACTCAATTATCATGATATCATGACGTTTTTTTTTTCATAAATCTGTTCAAATCGAATCTAACACGCTAGTTTTGGTCTTGGCAATATTTTGATGTTAGATACGATAAATTAATGTGAAAACATTTTGAAAAATCTGAAAATTGACGATAAAACTGATCCAGAACCTTCACAAATGTTATTCACTCTACTCTTCCTTGCACTGGTATTCAGCCCAAGTGAGGCAGTGACGTGCACTGCGATGGACGTTTCGAATACTCTCTCGCGAGGTTTATGCTTCCTCAGTTGCAACATGCAGGTATTGTCGCATAAGAACTTTCTTCATTGGAGTTTTCAGAACTGCGGCACTGGTTATTGTAAGAACAGTCATGGGCAGCCAACATGTTACTGCTCGAGGTGTGCCAACGGCGCCCGAGACATTCCACTCGATATCATCGTTAAAGGAGGAAAAGGATAAAATAATTAATATTTTTGTACGACAAATAAATTATTTGATATTATGCCGAGAACTAGAAAATGACCTAAATGCACCAGTGCCAAGCATTAACCACACCGCGAAGAAGCGTACCGAGAGATCGACATCAATCTGGTTAGGAATCTAATATAAAAAAGTTAAAATCCATGGTTTTCAGATTTTTTGATGATTTTCTGTAATCTTCAAAGCGAAAAGATAATATTATGCTGAAAATCACTGAAAACTATCAAAAAACGACTTTTATTTTCTGAAAGATAGTACGACTTCGATTTGTGCATCGATGCGTTCGAACTGTTTCTTTCCCCCGCCATTTTCTGACAAGTTAAATTGAATAGAAACTCACCGCTTGTTTGCTTCTGGCTCTTCTGACATATCTAGATGAAACGTATTCTTCTGGGTTGAAATCGCTTGGCAGCTTTACTGGCGCCGCCTTTCTTGAGGCTGTTCCGTTTTCGTGGCCGTTCGCTGAAAAATGGTGTTTCTCGAACAAATTGACGAAAAATAGCTTTGACAACTCCCACTTAGCATGGAAGTTGTAGTTGAAGAAGGGTAGCGAGCAGAGTTGCACGGAATTCCGACTTCCGCCTTCCGCCCTTTTTTTCACTTCCGACTTCCGTGAAAAAATTTCACTTCCGACTACCGACTTCCGTTTAACAAATTCTACTTCCGACTTCCGTCAAAAAAATTTTTTTCGTGAAAAATGACGAAAAACCCGTGAAATCGTTTCTATTCAGTATGGAATTGACCTATCACCTGTTGAGAATGCGCGAATATACAATATCTCTGGGGTTTTTCCAACTTTTTTGCACTCCCGACTACCGTTGAAAAAATTCTACTTCCGACTTCCGACTTCCGCCCTTTTTTTTACTTCCGACTTCCGTGAAAAAATTTCACTTCCGTCTTCCGACTTCCGTTTAAAAAATTCACTTCCAACTTCCGACTTCCGTTTAAAAAATTCACTTCCAACTTCCAACTTCCGTTTTGAAAAATTTTACTTCCGTGCAACTCTGGTAGCGAGGCTTACATACTTGTTTTCTTGATGTTATATTTTGTGTTCGGAAAATAAAAAAAATTGCTGTCAATTTGCTATCCAATTAAAACTGTCAATGAAAATAAAACTTATAATGAAAAGACGAAACACAAAAATGTGAATATTGAGTTATATCTTTTGTTTTGTTGAATTTCTCGAAGAAAAACTTACTCGTAGTAAGAAAAAACAGCTGATATCTCAACTTTCCTCGAACTACAATTGAATTATTCTAGCCCTTTCCCGTTTCCCTCTCGAAATTCGAAGCAGTCTTGTTATTTTCGAAGAAACAAACACTCACTCGACTGCATTTTCAGCAAATTCTTGATACCTTCGACTTCTTGTTGATAGGAAGAATCTGCCATTGATTTTCCCCTGAAGAACATTTTGGTTGAACAAAAAATAGAGAAAAAATCACCTTGAGGCCAGACGGCAAGCGGCCATCCATCTTGCGTATTGATGTTCCTGGAATGGTGGTTTAAAATTAGAAGAAAGAGGAGAAATGTTAGGAATGATTACGGAAAAAGCTGTTCACTTCCCCTTTTTACAGAACTCTTTTCGAAAATAAAATTGTTCAGAGCTCTTTAGTGCTGGTTCACTCAAAGTTCAAGTTCTACAATTGAGTGAGGATGCTTTACCCCTGATAGCTTTCTATTTATCACTATAAAATCTTACAGTATCGCATTTGAGCACAAAATCGGTCATTCCTTCGGCAGTTGGAACCAAAAGTTTGATTTGGTACTTTTGCTGGGTCACTGACACGTCTGGGCTGACTTCGCACCCTGAAAGTTTTTTCTTTTTATAGTTACTTAATCTCTCAAGATTGGAATTCTTCCTTGATTCTGACGTCATAAATTTTTCCTTCCCACTCAAAACGCACTGTGGGATATGAAACCCGAGCAGTCTCTGCGTCTCTGACCCTTCTATCTGGGGTGAGTGATGCAAGCGGTTCCCGGCTTATAATTTGATGGAAATAGTGTAAAGTTTGAAAAAAAAAGCGAAGATCTTTGCCAAATTCCGAAAAAAACCTATCTCGAGGGTATAATCAAAACAGAAATCCATATTTTCTGCAAGAATCACGCACACTACACTACGACACTAGTAATCAGTGGCTCGGTAGAATTCTTTGAGAGAATAAGTATTGCACAAAACTTATTAGTTTTGGGTGACATTTGGGTAACTTTCTTAGAATGTTGTTACACACGTTCATTTTGGTGGTTTGTTAAGGTCGTTAGGTAACTTCGTCAAACAGTTTGTTGAATGATTGGTAACAAAATTTATTTTAGTTAAGCACCTTAAGGTTTAGTTAGGTTTACACTTTTCAAAGACTTCTTACAAAAACTGATTGATAGTTTCACTTTTTCAAACTTTAAAACGATATTTATGTGATCTACAGAAACTAGAAACATAATTTCCTCAGTAGAACTTTCCCAGACACTCCCAAGATTACTTCATTTAGTGTCCTTTTCCTACGTATATTTTTCCCACGGAGAGAAAGTAGTGTAACTTTGCTAACGACCTTTCGATGAATTTTCTCATAGTATCTAGAGGTTATTTCAGTTAGAGACATATGCTTATTCTAAGCGCTACCCAACAATAAACTAAAACAAAAAATTTAACATCATTTTTCCCAAGGAAAGTTCTAGGTCAGTTTTGTTGAGGTCCTTATTTCACCTTAACTCTTACTAAAAACTAAAACTACGTTACCTAAAACAACAGTTTTGAGGTTATTTCAATCAAAGTCCTTGAACCTGACCCTCATAAAAAATACGGTAACTAACACAACAGCCTTGGAGCTATTTCGGTCTTTCACCATTTCTTTTCCACCAAACACCACTAAGTCCTATATTACATTCCAGGACATGGGTATAAACATCTGGCCAGTCTGATTGCTAATAACCAGGATAAACAACAAAAATCAGCCAGTCGGTTATGATGGACGATGCCGCGTACAAGATCCACCGTGTTATTATCTACTCTATCATTGTTCTTTTTCAATTTTTCGGTCTCACTGGAAACGGAATTCTATTGATCATTCATATAAAACAGCCTTCTTTGAGGACAAAATACGGTCAGTTAAAGAAAATTTCAATGTATTTAATTGATTATCTAAAAAAACTTTTCTTGCAATGAAAATTTTCATTCTTCCTCGATCTCTCATAAATCGAGCAGGCACCTGTGCTACCTATAGGTCGCACATCAGAGTTAAATACATACAAAAATGCACATAACGTTTCAGGACTTCTACTCTGCTCTCTGGTCCTTTGTCAGTCTTTTTGTTTGATTTGCGAGACCAACAACTATGTATTCGGGATACATGGTGACTCATAAACACTAATTGATCCAATCAAAATCTATCTTTAGCTCTACTCCACAACACTTTGATACCAAGAGAGACATGTTTAATAGCCGAGACGTTTTACATAATGGTCAATTGCATACAGACATCGTTAACTTTCGCCATATCTCTCGACTTACTCATTTGTATTATTTATCCAATCGTGTGAGTTGATATCTATCATGTGGGAAAATTCCCCGAGTCCATATTAACAAAGGTCGAAACGGTGACTAAAATTCTAGAAACCAGAGTTTCAGGAATAGCCAATTTCGTGGAATTTCATGTGATTTTGAAAAGTAATCTCAATCTCTTTGGAAGTCCTGATAAAAAACATTTTTAAGTTGAAATTTTTTAAAACGTTTTTTTGGAAATTTTTCAGTTTTTATATTTTATTTGAATCAAAAACATCAATCGAATTCCCCTACAGGCACCGAAAGCTTCCCATCTATCCGTATATAACTTGCATGTGGATACCCGGCATATGTTTCGGGTTATTTACTATTTATCGTGCTTACAGCGGTCTGATTCATGAGAATTTACTGGTATTCGTATCTTTTTGATCCAAAAAACATTCAATTAAAGCTCTGCAACCCTCCCGCAGCGATGGGCGATGAAACATCCCGATATTGGTACGAAATCATGATTATTTTCATATTCATGACGTTCATGTGCTATATTGGGAGCTATGCTGTGATTCTGTTCAGAAGTAAGAAAGTTTTATTCTGATTAGTAGAATTTGAATCTGGAGTTTTTTCTAATACAAACTCCAAATTTTTGTCGACATATTGTCTTTCCAAAATGATGAGAACACGTTTCGGCGACAGAAAAATGTACCGAACGGTGTCTTTATGTCTTTTTAATACAATTTTTTAGGTCTCTTTAATACAATTTTTACAAGTTTCTGTTACGATTCGATTATGTCGAAAGCCAGTTTTAAATTTCCTTCTTTTCGTTGTGCAAAATAGGACTATCCGAAATTCGCCTCATCAAACTTGGGTGGAGTAAAGGAGTTGATGATTTGCTTCTTATTCACCTTCAAACTTAATTACAGTGAAAGCAAACGTGGATCGTTCCGTTGGAGTAGAACAAAAAGCAATGCAAACATTGAAGTATCTACTATTTATGCTACTATTGATACGGTTCTGGACCACCATGAGTATCAATGTCCTCGAATGGTTGCATATCAATCGTGATTTGATCAAGTTGTTCAAGCACTATAACGTGAGTTATTGCGGAATTGGACAGAAAGTTATTCAGTTTTGGATCCATACAGCATATTTCTATTCAAACAAATTATTAGATTTCTGGGATGATTTAGGAAATATACCTCTAAAAAATGTTCGATTCGGTAAAAGTTCCGGTAACGGTAACAGTGTAGGTACACACATTGATCAGTTAACCTCTACGGGTGGATGAATTCATGTTTTTAAAGATACCCAAAGTGATCAGAACTTACTTTCACGGGGTAAAATCTTTCCCCACTGACATAATATTAAACCTAATGTTCCGTGTTTGGAGTGAGAAATGATGAATAACGATTTAAATCGTCAAAACCGAACTTTCATCTTTTCGGAACTTTACCGGAGCTTTCATCACTTTTTCCCAATTTCCCAACTTCACGGGAACTTTCACCGAATATATTTTTTTCATTTTTTAGAGTACGATGTATCAAAGTACGGGGTCAATATCTTACGCCCTTCTGTCGAAGAGCTAGGATTTCGAAATCGTATAGTTTCACAAATGAGACTGTAATAGAAATAATGTTACAAAAATAGGCAAATTGATTTTTTCACGAACTTCAAAAGCTTGCGCAAAATACTTTTGTGAAAAGTAGTAAGAGAAGACTTCTTTTCACTCTCACTGTTCTAAGTTATATGATCAGGAGCGATTCACTATTTCCTAACATTACCACTTATAACTTCAGGTCATAGCAGCTCTGATCGGCTATTCGCAGAGCGCTTACGTGTGCGCCTTCTGCAGCACTGAATACCGGAGGATGATACGTCGAACAGCTGGACGGTTCTCTTTTCTATTTTACGATGGGAAGCAGAAGGACACTTGGGTAACTGCCAAGGTTCAGTCGTCGTATAATACGACTAGTAAATTTTGAGTCATATATCTTCTATGTTTTCCAAGGTTCGTGACTTTACGAGCAGTTATCAGCAGGAATGGATTAAGGCTAGAAAATTGGTAACTGGATATAATTATTAAAGTAATCTACATTTTTTGAAATTCTAATGTGGTTTTCAAAAGTAACGGCGTTTAGACTGCGTTACAAGAAGTAGCTCACCCTGTAGAAAAAGGAAATACAATCATTCACCGTGTCTATCATTCATAATGAGTTTTAATTAAATAAATATTTCTATTTGATCCGATGAAATTTTTCACAAGACCTCGATTAGAAAACAGCATTGATAGCTCTGGAGATTTTTCTCACCACCAATACAAAATTTTGATACGATTCTGAAAATTACCTTTAAGATTGAAGTGTCCAAGTGGCGGTGAGTTCACATCGGATGAAGACTGATGGTAGGTGAGGTAAAGATCACGGAACGAGAAGAATGCTCTCTTGAAGCCTTTGAAGGCGGCCAACTTTTTGGGTCTGAAACGGGAAGTTTAGAACATACAGTCGGAAATCACTCAAAAAACATTTCACGAATCTTTCTGTAGAAACAAAATCTCACTTCATGTATTTCAAGTAGTCAGCCAGTTCTGGAACCTGTGTCAGATCCGAGCGACGGCCCATGGCTGCGGCATCCAGGTTTTGCTCCTGAACGAGTTAATCGTTAGGCGTAGAAGTTCAAAATCTTACCAATTCATCAAGAAGAATATCGACATCATCCTTGGTATTGTCTTCTGGTTCCGGAGAATCTCTTTGAAGTGTCGCTTGAAGCTAAAAAAAATGTTTTTGTAAACATACATTTTTATGATAGTTTTTAAAATATACCAAAGCAAATTTAACTAATTCTTACTTGAATGGCGGTAATGAATATGATGTACAATTTTATAGAAATCTAACCTGTAGAGCAGCGAACAGAGTAGCTTCTTCCTCTGTATGGTCAAGCTCTTCGAGCAGGATAGACCACTTGGCTTGTTCGTACAACTGGTTGATTCTCACTGGGTCATACTAAAAGACTGATTTTTGTGGTTAATCTTTGACGTTTTGTCTGATGAAAATGTGAAAGTGTTGGTGAAACTTTTCGGAACTAACAGAATCAACTCACCTTCGGGTTGAGGTCGAAGAAGTTCATGAACTTGAACTTGAGCAGGACAATGTCGCCTTCAAAAACTCCTTGTTCCATGAGGGATCTGAACGAAACTGTGAAAACTTTTTTATAACAGTTCGATCAATATATTGGATTACTTGTAGAATAATTCCATTAACCACGTTTTTTTCCTAAAGAAACAGGAGCTTTCCTTAATTTCATTGAAAATTCCTTAATTTCATCACTAGAAGTACTCCGAACCTTTGGAAAACACACAACAACACTATTCTTATGGCCAAAAATCGAAAGTTTCAAAACATTTTATTGTTACCACACATTTCATATCAAAACTAAACGAACCTGCTCGAGTCGAGCCATCCACGATTGAGTGCAGCCTTCTCCACATAGTTCTGCGGTCTGAAGACTGGAGTATCCCTGCTTGGAGCGATGCGAGGAGAGTGCACTAGAGCGCTGTCAAACTGCTCGTTTTCGAGACCTGGAACATAAATATGTTGTTATTTCATCAAAAACTGCATTTAATTCTCGTTTTTTGATCCAAACTTCAAAGTTTGACTAGTTTCACAACTTTTGAGAACAGTTCTAATGTTCGCAATGGGTTTGAAATTTTAATTTCAGCTAGGACCATGCATTTTTGTAGGAAAAGTCGTAGCACATCGAAAATGCTTAAAAGAGTTGCACAGAAGTCGGAATTGTGAGCGATTGAAGTAGACGTGTATGAAACCGAAACAACCGCTCTTTAGGTTTCAGTTGATAAGAATTTCATTGGCGTTTCTCTCAAATTCAACAATTTGTTAACAATTTTGACAGAGCTGATTACACTCAAAGAAAGAAATTTGGACAGAAGCTAGAATTGTGTGCAGCTCTGGTGCTTGATTACAGGGAACAACTATAATATCAACATTTCCGTGAACACTGAGAAAGATTACATTAGTGTTTTATGACAGTTTTTTTTTGAAAATGAGAAGAAACACAAAATTCACCTTCACTGAAGCTGATGCTCGGCATGATCGGGGTCCTACGCATCGTGTCGTTGTACTGAAATTGAACCTTCACTATTATTTTTGGTCTTTAGTTACTCTCTTTCTCTCATTCCACTTATCGCTTTTAATGATTTTGACCTTTTAAAAAATATCATCATTTTTCGAATAAATTTTTAATTTTGATGAAAAGTTCTGAGAAAACAAAAGCAAATAGTTCCATCTTTTGAGTGAATTTTCAGTTTTCATGACATCTGAGATAAAAAGTAATTATGAACACTGCATTTAGTTTGTATAGTCCCGGCGATATTCCGGTGAAAAGTGGGAACGAAGTGGAGAGCCTACTGTTAATAATGCTTTAAAATTTAGATCCTTTTCCCGAATAGAAAATTTTGACAATCCATAAGAACAACTACTCACCGCTCCTGGACTGGGAGAAGCACCTCTTGGGAGGGTTCCGTGTCTTGGCAAAGTTCCCATTTCATGAGAATTGAAGATGTGGCCGGTGGTCGACAGGGCCGGGGACATTTGACGCTGACGCATGTCCAAGTTCGAGTGCGATGCGAAGATTGGCGCTGCCTTCCTCAGGGTCATTGGACCGATCGACTCCTGGAATAATCGATAAACTTCAGAAAAATGGCCGATATGTTTTGATTTTTCGAACAAAATATCCACTCTAGTAACGGATTCTGTTGCAATCATAAAAAAAACTGATCTGAATTTATAACTTTTTGAAGTTTTTGTAAAATTACAAATTTGAACCCTGTCCTGTCAAAATAGTAGAATTACCTCTCCCGGACGAATGGGTTGTGGGCCATTGGTGTTTTCGACTTCAGACATTCCTCTGCGCAAGACATCTGGCGGAATGTACCTTAAAAAGAAACTCTACAACAGCATAACGAATCTGAATCGTACTTTTCTGATCATGTACAAAGTTGTGATTTTTTAGAAGAATCGCGAAAATTCACCTCTTCAAAGACAACTCTTCAGCATGTCTGATGCCAATGTCTCTGCACAACTTCGCTGTCGCTTTGACAATGTTAACGGAGAAGTCTAGACGTGCATCGATCATCTGCATATCGGGCAGTTGTACTCTGTAAATTCATAAAATACGAAATGATTTAATTTCGTCTCGGTGAACAAAAACTTGTCGTTTGAAAGAGTGTAGCGACCAGTGTATCAACAAAATAAGTCAGTTCTTGACTAGGAATCTAACCTCGCATCTTTGTGCATCGGAGTGAACTCCAACTTGGACTCAGCCGTGACTCCGATCTGATCCAAAGTCGACCTCGTGTGCTGAAGCCATCTTCTTTTCTCAGGCCACCAAAGGGCATGGTCAGACCAGTCTCGTGCAATGTCTGAAAAGCGTTGTTAAACTTTTTAAAGTTGATCAGCCGCTTTGGAATTATTATGGAAACTTATAAATGGTAACTTTTAAGGGTATTTCTTAACCCTTAAGGAATTTCAATTAAAGCGATCAGAATACATTTCAAAATACTCCATCTGCCAACTCCAGTTTTCTTTAATTGAATTTCACGAATTCTAGCGAAGTCGCTGCGAGACATTTCATTCCATCTCATTTCTCATCCATTTTTAATCATCTTTTCGCTTCTTGTCGTTCACTCGTGTGATGTTATGCATATCCTTATCAATTTTTCACAAGTTTCTTTTCTGGTGACTTTCACATGTAATTTACACCCACATCTGTGTCGGAACACCCAAAATCTGCCCACAAAAGATCTTGGCACTCAACATTTCCCAATGGGATTGAACAAATTAGCGAAGCACGCTAACGATGGGACGTTGCGTACACTTGGGGGTGCATTACGAGAAACGCTCCTTTTTGGGTGTACACTGCGGGTGAAATCCGCGCACCAAACATGGTGGAGTGTTTGGTTCGCCCCGAGTCAACAAAAGCCCTCAAAAGGGTGCGGTTGGTGGTAATTGATATTCAACCTGAGTCATAACTCTTTGTCGTGCATTATTGGAAATGTGGAAGACTCCTATAGTACAAAGAGGTTGAATTACGGAAATTTTCAATGGACAATATTCCGAGGCTCTCATGAAATAAAATATCATTATGCCTATAATGAAAAATTCCCCACTCTAACATTTATGTTCATCATGTTCATTTTTTTTCTGTTTAATACATTTCTTAAAATTGATCACTTCAAAACTTTTCCAGTGACAACACAATAACAGAGTTAAACTAAAATTAGTATGTTTTATGTTTGGAAAAAACTTATGGATTTAGGAATCATTTTAACTATCGATTTTATCTTTCATAAGTTCGTTTGAATCCTAATAGGTCGGAATTTTGACAAGGATAAACTAAACTGAGTAATATTAACCCATAAATAAATAATAATAATAAAAGTAGTTTCATCAGACTAATTGAGTAATTTTCTCGAATTAATAGTTTTCTTTCAAAATGGATTGCAACTTATTTTTTTCGTATCACATCCAACTAAAGGATCAAAGATAGTCGCCCACGCTGCCCGGCTCGGAACATTACAACGAACGAATGGCACGAAAGGCCTACTGCACACGGCATAAAACGCTCCCCTCGCATCGATTGATTGTAAAACGAACCGATTTCGTTGACCAACTGCAACATAAGTCCACCTATGTGAAGGTCGCCACGGACGTAGATGTTTCTGAGGCAGATTTGAACGATAATACGATAAGAAAATTACCTCTGGATGTTCATGTCCGTCACCAGAATTGGTAGGGCCCATGATCCGTCTATAACGGACTGGCCTTCGACAAGATGAGTCATCTGAATAATAACTTTTATCTCTTAGCACTGCTTCGGTGATACTGTTCATTGTTGATTGAGAGGAAGAAGCTCAGACAAAGTTCTCAATTTTAAAAAAGAATGAAATAGGCATTTACACTCTTACTTTGAAAACTGTAACTTGAAAAAAAAGAAATTGGATTGTTTTCGAGCCTGTATAGCTATTATAGCATGGTATCGACATAAGGTTCTATTCAAAGAAACGAAAAATAAT
>OZ022250.1:6383406-6391728 GCA_963978915.1 Caenorhabditis parvicauda | reverse complement strand
CTGAATACAACAGGCTAGGTCCTAATCAAAAACTTACCCATAAAGCTGAAGAAGAAGACTTTCAAACCACTGGTGTGCTCGGTCAAATTTTTCAGCGATAGTCATGTTTGACATCAAGGTGAACTGGATTAATCTTTTTAGGAAATTCTGAATGATATTCTCTCAATACAGCCAATATTGATTTCAAAACGAGGTAAATGTTGGGATTGATAATTTTATAACATGGGATATTTGAAAAAAAAAATTCAGCCTGAAATCTTATTGGCAAATCTCTTGAAATGAGTTTTCATCCTATTTTCGTCATCACAACGATTTTTGTTAATGTTAATTTTTAATACCAATTAATTACATTAACTACCATAGACTAAACGCCTGTGATAAAAGCTGAGTGCCAGCTGGAATTTGAAATCGTTGCTTCTGTCAGAAACAATGTATATCTTAAATGAAACAAAAATGAGATTCCAAACACAGTTCGAATTGTCAATAGATCGACTCTCGACTAAGAATAGACAGGACTGGGTTATTACGAATTCCATGAAATTTGAAAGTTGATGGAATAATTTTGGTTCGTCAATGTCCACTAGACCACTTGACAAGCCACTCATTTTTAATTTCCCGGAATTCTTTGCTCTCGAGGAGAACAGCTGGGTGGCACCACCCTCACCACGTCTCAGCTTATTACTTTTTGGAATTCCTCTTCAGAATTTGAACTTTAGAACCTCCTCTTTCCAGTATCAACGTTTTTTCTTGGGAATAATGTTAGTGTCACTCTATAGTAAGAGTTAGTTCGATTTTCTCAAATGTTTAATGTGCTTACCGATAATAAAAATACAGCATTGGACAAAACCCCACTTCTGCGTTTCAGTTTTACCTGATGCGTCGAAATTTGAAAGTTCGGAAATATTGATCAAGACAACACTATTATTTTTTTTTAAAAACCATCTAGGTAAGACCAGAGATAGTTCTAACAAGTAACACTCGCCGACCCTCCGCGGGTTTCCTCGTACAACTGCTCACGACGTAAAGATACGCCTCTAGGTTGGTAATGGTGGCCCGCCACCAAAATTATGCACACCCCGTTTTGCGAACGAAGCGTTGCCACATATGGAATTCGGTTGTTATTCGAATCTCAAAGTGCGTTTACGCTCGATCTGATTACTTGTTGGATTCACAACAACTTATAAGTCCTGATGTTGAGAGGACATCCCGTTTTGAAATTGCTTGATTCCGTTATGAACATGTTCAGATTTTTGTTAGGAGGGTTGAGAGAACGAGCGAGAGAGAGAGAGAGAGAGAGGGCGGCGAAAGAGAGAGAGAGAGAGAGAGAGAGAGAGAGAGAGAGAGAGAGAGAGAGAGAAAGAGAAAGAGAAAGAGAAAGAGAAAGAGAAAGAGAGAGAGAGAGAGAGAGAGAGAGAGAGAGAGAGAGAGAGAGAGAGAGAGAGAGAGAGAGAAAGAGAGAGAGATATTTAAATTCAAGCTGAAGGTTCATATTTCATTGTGTAAATTTTACGTCCATCATCGCATTCCTCAAATCGTGTCAGCTCTTAAATACCATGTTTTTCTCTTATTTCATGTTTTCTTTCCATGATATGTGTTCCGTCATATAAAGATTCAACTGTGTTTCAACAAGAAAATGTACTGCAAAAACCATGTTATTTCACAAATTTTATTTTTATTATTATCTCTGCTTCTCAGATTTTGACTGACTCACTCGGATTAGTCATGAAATTCGGCCTATTTCATGTTTTGATGAATACAGTACTCAGCGACCAGAAGTTTATGACCGCTGTTTTTTTGGGGTTTCTTCAAATCATCGGTTCCACCTCTGTTTTTAGGTAAAACCTATGTTTTCCTTTTCCAATACATATCTCATAGTATCAAGTCAGAACGATATCTCCACTTTTTGGCAAGTTGTAGTTAAACCTATTCTACTCTTTCCCCGCTAAATAGAATTATATCCCTTATTGATTCAAGAAACTGCATCCAAAAAACCACTGCCTTATCATTTGGAGTATTCTGCACTCTTGAACAACCTATACGACAAAATGCACACAAATGTCACAACCCACGACATATCGCACAACAATGTTATTGTCTCCCACTCGCTCACTCACTATGATTTCCGTTTGTGTATTACCTAGTCAGTGCGAGTCGTCGTTTCCGAATAACACGCCTGTCATTGGCTCTTCCGACCCATCACCGACCTTGTCTGAACCTGAAACTTCCAGGTACACCATGACCGTCTGAAATGGATTACGGTAACGATACCACTACACCTGTGCCGGCAGCCCTGCCGGCCCCCACGTTGAATGCTTCACAGGTAACTTTATGGTTTGACCTTCAGTCCAATTAAAGATCGAACAAGTCCGGAAGGAAGTTTTTACGCAACATTAAGTAGGAGTTCTTAAGAGGAAAGGGGCGATTTGCTTTGTCGGAAGTGGAAAAAGAACGCCATGTGGTTAGAGACAAAAACTCAAGTTTGAAGTTTAAAAGGACATCTGGAATTCTAAATCTAAAAATTCGGTTCAGATCCTACAAAAAATTCGGAAAAAAACCAGCAGAAATTTATTTGAGAGTCAAATATGATGATTTCGAATGATTGCTTCCAGATCATTGAATTATGCTCGAAGCCAGAAGATTTTCTTCTCACCGAGAGAATCTGGCTGTGTGTCGTGTGTGGCGCCACTGTGGCCATTATGTCAATCATCTTCAATATCTTCATCTTTGCTTTCTTCATGGCGAATAAGCAGCATAGGTTAGTTCCGTTTCGATATACAGTATCGTTCAAAAGTAAACGAACGGTTCAGTTTTTTTTCATCAAGTTATCAGCAAATTCAAGACCTTCTATCAATATTTCCGAATTTTAGCTTAAGCGTTACTAGTTTCAGCTTTTAGATATGTATTAGATCGATAAGTTTATCTTTTCTTGTAATGCTGACTTGGATCAGTCATAAATTCAACATACAATAGTTCTGACGGCAACCTCTTTCCCGCGTAATGAAGACAACTCTGGTGACTGTTCATGAACTTTTGCGATATACAGCGCGCACATCAACCTGGACATCCCGCTAGTCCTTACGGTTCTCCATCCCAATTGTCTCAGACATACAATACTCCAGTCTGCTAGTAATAATAATAATCAAAAACACACCGATTTTCGAACACTAAGAAGGAAAACAAAACATTCTCATGTTACACTAGTTATGTTAGACGGGAGTAAACATAATTATTATGGGAATTATACATGGTATTACTGTAGTATGGTGTGTCGTAATCGACTAGATTAAAAGCCAAGAATTCCGGCTAGAACGGCATCAAGACTAATGGTATCAGGTTGAGAAGAAAGTTCTCGGATTTTCGAGATTTCAATTCCATTTTCATTCAACATCTCAAAAGTTGAAATAATACCAAGGTAAATAAAAACAATAAAAAACCCAGTTCATAACTTGTGACCTGTCTTCTATTTCAGCACAGACCTAATCAAAAGTTGTAGAAATCTCACAAAAGACCTAATGAAAATAATTTTCAGGAAAACGCCGAACTTATACCTTTTGCTTCTTTCGCTGTTCGATGTTTTCGTTTCCTTCTCATACATCGCAGTCATGTCAGTCAGAGTTGTTATCAACTTGACTGCTAGTTATTACTTGAAGTCCATTTGGTTAGTTTTTAGAGAAAAAAAGAGAGGGGGAGAGAGAAAGAGAAAGAGAGAGAGATAGAGAGAGAGAGAGAGAGAGAGAGAGAGAGAGAGAGAGAGAGAAAAAGAAAGAGAGAGAGAGAGAGAGAGAGAGAGAGAGAGAGAGAGAGAGAGAGAGAGAGAAAGAGAGCACAATCATCAAGGAACTTTTCCTTCAGGGTCGGCTACATGGTTCCACTGTTGGCAGTTTCGCACATCGGAATCACCTCTTCGACATTCCTCATCTGTTGCGCTTCTATTGAACGATACTGTATCAGCGTCAACAATTTGCTTGTACCGAAATTACAAAAACATCGACCTGTAAGTTGTCATAATGAGAATTTAAGAGACAAAAAGTTTAGGTCCTTGCTTTTTTGGCGATCATGTCTGCGGTCATCACCAAAGGAACTCTGCTCAAGGAGGTTACGGTAAGTGCATGAGTTTTGAGTTTTCACCTAGGATATTGAAGGTTTCTTGTAAGGGGTAAATGAAGCCAAATACATAAAAGCCTATCTTTGATAAAGGCTTGAATAACTTCAAAATTAAAATTGTTTGAATCTGAACACATCCTTAATTAGCGTATTTTTGAATGTTACCTAAACCATTCTGAAATTCGATGCAAAACTTATCATGAATTCAATGATAAAACTACATAGATAATTAGGCTAAATTACCATAACTTCTAGGTAATCGAAGACCCAGACTGCATCGGGATGCTCAACCAGTGGGGTGTAGCCCCTCATCCAATCATCAATGAGTACCCCAACTTCAGTGTCTTCTGGCGTTTTTACTTCAGGTAATGATTACTGCATATATGTAATGTTCAAAACGCATTGAAGCGTTTTTCGGATAGAACTAGCACCGTGAAAAAAGATACGAACGGTAGCATTTTTGACATTTCTCAACGCCTAACGTCTTGGTCTGAAATTTCTGAAGACAAAAGAAAAAAACATTTTTTAACGGAAAAAGAATATGAAACCTTCTTTTAACGCTAGAAGTTTCCCCTAAATCAAACATTTCAGTGTTGAAATATCTCAAAAAGGTGGCGTTCGTATCATTTTGAACGGTTTAGTGAAAGGGAAAAATTTGACCTGATTAACCTAACAATTCCAGAAATATCTTCACCATCTTGGCGCCATTCTTCGTCTTGCTTCTTGTGAACATCCTCATCTTCTACAGGTTTTTCGCGGGGTTTTTCAACTTTGAATTGTCGCCTTCAGATTACGGAAGCTTGGTAGGCAAGGAAAGGACACTGACAAGAAACTGATTGATAAACAGCATGTGAAGGAGAAAAAGGTGAGTACCTGTTGTCTCAGAACAATAAGCTCATCTACTAGAGCCAAGATGAATATTGGAAGGTTTTAATTGACTTCTCAGTCATTATGTCCAGAACAATATAGCTACTTGAAAACTCAAAACCGTGATGTTTTTAGGAGCACATCATTTTTCAAATGGGAAAACGAAAAAAAAAACCATGGCAATGGGAAGGGATTGAAAGTCGAATGGATTTTTTGTAACCACGAGATCAAAACGCATTACTTCATGAATTGTGTTTGAAAACTGACGAATAAGAATCAATAAATCCAATCGATATTCCAGGCAAGGATCATGGCTGCAACACGATCACTGGTTATCGTCGTCTGCACTTACCTTTTCTCGAACCTTCTTAGCGTCATTGTCACGATTTGGGAATATCTGGATTCTACTCCGTTGTTCACTACGTAAGTGACTCGAGTTTTCGTCTTACAGTTTTCTCGACATTTATTCGTACTAGTTATACATAATGTTCGCACTCTCTGACAACACAAAGCCAACAGAATCGACTAACTTATAATAGTGTCACACAGAAACAAGTGACTTCAGTTATTCAACTCTGGAATTAGTACTACACATATCTTCCTCTACCTGTAAAAAAGTCGGACCTCCGTAAATCGGTTACTTATTACTGTAGCAGTTTCGCCTTGAAACACAAGAACGATTAAGTAATGCGCCTTTAACTTCAATGGACTGAAAGTAAGAATAATAATTTAAATCCACAAAGATTTAACTGTTCGTTGTGAGAGTCCCGACCCTAGGGTAGGCCTACCGTACTCATTCTGCAAAATTGAGACTAGAGCTCGTTTGAAATCGGTCAGACTTTTTTCTAGATATGTGTACTAATACACTAGATTGTTGACCGATGCTTTTAGATTAAAATCCAAGCTTTGTCAATTAACCTCACACACTTGTTATACCATATGAACTTCTACCCGCTTCTTTTCCAGATACGTAGTTTTCTACGTCCTGTCCGTCGACGTCATCTCACTTCTGACGATCGTCGCATCCGTTCTCAGACTGCCCATTTACGTCATTTGCCAGCCTGCCCTCAGGAAGGAGATGTTCGAATTTTTTGGTTGGTCTTTTTTGAATTTGAATTAGAACTGTTATGCATAGAAAAATCAGTCAGGTAGAGAAAGATTTGTCGAGGTTGTAACACAATAATAGAAGATAGAAGTCATTGAAAAAAATCATTTTTTATAGTTAGAACATAGTTTCAAAAAACATTTCTAGGTGAAATTAGATTTAGAAAGTAAAAACTTTGGAGCAGAAAGTCAACGAGTGAGACTGCTGGAGCCATTTTTTTCGACTTTATTATTACAACGTTCAAGCTCTTGAAGCAAGCACTACCAAATGCGGTTTTTTTCTTTTTTCTCATCTTATATTCAATGGAAACTCTTAAAAGAATTCTCAATCTCAAATTCCAGGGCAACTTTGGCAACGAGACAAATTATCAAAGCAACGAACGCTTCTAGAAGGAATTCGCATCCCAACTGCTTCACTAATCAACACACTTGAAGGCGATTCGGACTGTTTTTCACGAATAGAGTTTGTCTAAACCATTCTTCTGTCCGTGTTGTGTCGCGCTTGGAAAAGGGGCGGGATCGCCACGCCTCCTTCACCTATACCATTGGGTTCTTATCACTTCCAACTTATTTTCCTGAAAGAAGAAAACGGTTTACTTTATGTATGCTTTAAATTGATTTGTGCTTGCTTTTTCCCGCTTTCTTCTCGATATTTGACCTCTGAAGCTCTGTATTTAATTTTTCGGGTCCCGGCTGCTAATTTAAGCTTCGATTATGTACATTTATTGCTTTTATGTGAACAATATGTTGTCTGTGCCAATAAAATTTTTCATTTTAAAACTGGATGATGAGTGTCTGAAGATACTTCCATCGACTTTAAACCTAAAACCTTCGGTTGTTAGGGGAAAGTGATAAGTAGGGCCTTACCATCTTTCAAAATTTCATCCAGAGTTATCCGATTCTCCAGTGTTGTTGTATCTTCTGTAGAGGAGTCGGTTCCGAGAACTTTCTGGAATTTTTCAAAAAGTAACACAGAGGAATTTCTATTTTATCAGAACAACTTCAAGACGACTCTAATACAATTTCTCGATTAGTTACTGTAAAAAGAGAACTTACCGTAACTGGATCTTCAGGAAGTACTCTAGGTACCTGAGTCGTGAGCTCCCGTTCTTCCCTCACCGGCAGGATGGGAGATTTATGAATTCTGATGGATCGATTCACGTTTTCAGCGGGAAACTGAAATTTGAAAAAGTTCCTGTAGCTGGTCTACGGACTACAGTATCTAGTCATTGATATGTTATGGAAATTCTCTTCTTCATTTTTTGGTTTTTATCTAAAAATTGGCTTGTTCTTCGTAGATCATGACTTTACTCGAATCACTGACGTCTCATACCATCATACAAAACCGAGTTCACAGTACGAGAATCTTTTTCAAAACTAGAGTTTGTCCTAAAAGAATAAAACCATCTTTGTTCGTGCCTATAACTTTATTCAAATCAATGGCGTGACTCAATATGTTCTCACTTGCATATCGACATACATAAAACCTCTTTGACATGAGAACTCTAAACAGATGGATAACGAAATGATATATTTTCAATTTAACATAATCGAGATTCAGATTTGTGTCGTTGATTTCAATAAAGATACAGGGAAAAACAAGAGTACCCTTATTGGAACGTCTTATCTTGTAGAGTTAGAATGCCTAGTTAGTCTATTCTATTGACTTCGGGACTTACTCCATAACTTACTCCATTTTTATACAGAATTTCTCAGAAAGTTACCTTTGCAATATACCCAGGGTCCCATACGTAAATATAGTAGAAGCTGAGTGAGATCGCCGGGAGACTGACAGAGAAGATGTATCCAAGGACTGTCACGAACCTGACCCACCTGAAAATTTATTGTCAGGGGGATGAAGAGAGAGGGAGATAGAGATAGAGATAGAGAGAGAGAGAGAGAGAGAGAAAGAGAGAGAGAGAGAGAGAGAGAGAGAGAGAGAAAGAAAGAAAGAAAGTGAGAGAAACTCACTTTTTGTTCTCTCTTTGTGTGAATTTTGCTCTTTTGTCCGAAGTGTACACCGGCTGCTTAGATCGACCTCTCATACGAGCAGAGTATGATAGATGATTTGCTTGAGACATCTGAAAATTATAAAAAAAGTTTGGAGAATACATGAAGTTTTGCCATTATAAAAATTGACGGCAAAGCTGCGGTGAAAAAAGTGGGTTGAAAGCCCTGAATGATACATCTATGCTCACCCCGGAGTTTCAAGGTTACAAGACTCTTGAATCGTGCACCTTTTTTCAG
>OZ022250.1:6335906-6378406 GCA_963978915.1 Caenorhabditis parvicauda | reverse complement strand
CAACCATCGATTGCCACCGCTTTCAGAGACGATATTCTGACTTGGATGACGTGTCCTTTCTTTGCCTGAATTTCTTTTCGTGCAACGCGGACAAGCGACGCGGCTCACCTGAAGCCAATAGTAGCACATAGTGTGGTTCTCCCGCAGTACGGCCTCTCCATCGCCAACCGTGTCAGTGAAAGATTGCCAGCTTGTCGTCGCGTTCAACGTTTGTCCACACCCCACTGGCTGAAAGGCTCCTCCCATTATGCAATCGGTGCGTAGTTATCACTCACCCTCTGATCACATAGTGTTCCACCATAACCTGAGGGGCAAATGCATTCGGAGCAATTTCTTGAACTCGGGAAACCGCCATTCTTGCAGACTGCTGATGTCGATGTGGGACAGAGAGCTGTAAGGTAGAAGCATGCCGCGTTTTGCAGAAGTCCCGCCCACTCACCCTTGCAGCTGTAGTGTTCGTTCATCATGGATACATCGTAGAATCCGACAAAGTCAGATCCCATTGTGTCTTGATACTCCGAGTCGATCGCCTGCATGGTGGCTTTATTGTTCTTGGACGCGCTGAACAGTGGTCTAAGATTTCAAATCGGAGTTCCTAGGTCACCTGCTTGCTCCGTATTGCATGATAGATCCGTAGTCGTATGGCATTCCGTAGTTGTAGTTGGTTGACGATGACTCTTTGTCGAATTGTTCTATGTAGTCCGTCTGGAAAACGTAAAGCTTGTTAGAGTCGGTTGAATAGAAAACCTGAATGTTATTGAAGTTGATGGTAATATAGTTGTCCCGATCGTAGCGAGACTGCGTATGGAAGAACCCAAGAGCATGTCCGAGTTCATGAGCAGCGGTGCCAAACTGAAACTCCTTTCTCTCTCTCTCTCTCTCTCTCTCTCTCTCTCTCTCTCTCTCTCTCTCTCTCTCTCTCTCTCTCTCTCTCCTTCTCTCTCTCTCACCTCTTCGCAACCAGATCCAAGTGACAAATCTTGGACCCCAGAAACTTTCCCTACATAGGAATAACATCCTTGTCCTTTGAAGACTCGAACTCGATTAGCTTCTGGAATCATCGATGTCAAATTCCAGATTCTAATTTTGACTCATAACCTAGTACGGAACGTTCGCAGTTGGCTCGCGTAAAGATCGAATTCCTACCTTTACCATATTAGCTACATATTTCCCCAAACCAAAATAACCTTTCGCTTATCAAAAAGACTACACTATTTTCATGTTTCATCAAAAACTCAAACTAAACTGATACTTCTGAATCTAATTTCGTATTCCACCAACAATCTTTTCAATTCAAGCAATAATTCTACCTACACTCTCTTTAATTCATTTAGGAAAAAAAATTGGCAATATGTAAAACACACCCCGGACACCGCACACCCGCACACCCCGGTTTCCGAACCGAGGTGTGCGCTCACTCTAGCGCACACCCTGGTTTAGAAACCGGGGTGTGCTGATTGAAACCGGGGTGTGCCGATCGAGACCGGGGTGTGCCGATTGAAACCGGGGTGTGCCGATTGAAACCGGGGTGTGCCGATCGAGACCGGGGTGTGCCGATTGAAACCGGGGTGTGCCGATCGAGACCGGGGTGTGCCGATTGAAACCGGGGTGTGCCGATCGAGACCGGGGTGTGCCAATTGAAACCGGGGTGTGCCGATCGAGACCGGGGTGTTCCGATTGAAACCGGGGTGTGCCGATCGAGACCGGGGTGTGCCAATTGAAACCGGGGTGTGCCGATCGAGACCGGGGTGTTCCGATTGAAACCGGGGTGTGCCGATCGAGACCGGGGTGTGCCGATTGAAACCGGGGTGTGCCGATCGAGACCGGGGTGTTCCAATTGAAACCGGGGTGTGCCGATCGAGACCGGGGTGTTCCGATTGAAACCGAAGTTTGCTTACGGCACATCCTGACTGTACGCAGCAAATCTCTAATCGTTGCCTGAGTATGATATTTTTCATTACGCAGATATTGAAATACCATTAAAAATCCTTTCCCTTCTGAAAAAAACGGTTCTCTAACATTTCTTGATTGCTAGAGACTAAGATTTCTGTCGTGACGTTTATCATTGAGCCAAACATCCGACACAATTTTTGATCTTTAAAATCGAGAAACTCGCCATTTTTATCCAAGTTTTCCCGCGGATTTTTCAGAATTAAGTCTTAACTTGTAAATATTTTCAATCTAATTCAGGACATCCCAGATGTGCACACCAGGGCTGTTTACGAAATTTTCGATTTAACGAAACCGTTAATCCTCAAATCGATATTAACAAAAAGTACATCGTCTTTCTTCGTTCAGGATCGAGAATTCTGAGATAAATGGTTCCACCAAATTCACACGGCCCTGCCGTTAACAATCAGGTAACCGCATAGTTGACA
Source organism: Caenorhabditis parvicauda (assembly GCA_963978915.1). Lineage (NCBI taxonomy): Eukaryota > Metazoa > Nematoda > Chromadorea > Rhabditida > Rhabditidae > Caenorhabditis > Caenorhabditis parvicauda. Next base: position 6,376,028 of record OZ022250.1, on the reverse strand, counting down.
TCAGCTCGGAATTCGGACATGAACCATCTATAATTCTATTTCGAGTTTTGAACAGCTTGGTATATGTATTCTCGGAAGAAAAGTCTCGTCGTTTCTTTGCTGGGCACCTCACTCAATCTCTGTTCAACCTGATTCACTCTTTCAAACTGGCCCGAATCATCAGTGCAGACGGTCTTCTGTGACCATTTCTGTGGTCTTCCGAGAATGTGCACAGAAGTCATGTCGTCGCATGTGCTTATCGTTATGGATTTGTCCAATGTGAGCATTTTGAACTGCCGCCTCGATATAAAGTTTCACGTCTCTACGTTTCTATTACCTTCTCGATACAGTAACCTGATGTTGAGGCTAAGACTTACAGAGAATTTTGAGTTGCCGCTTTGAAATAATGTTTAACGTCTGTCGTTCCTCTGTGATCAAGAAATGTTAGAAAAATCATCGTTTTTTTCCCAAAATGGAAAAGGAATTATGGATTTTGAATGGTATTAGAATATCTACGTGATGAAAAATATGATACTCAGGCAACGATTCGAGATTCGCTGCGTACAATCAGGGCGTGCCGTAAGCACACCCCGGTTTCAATCGGCACACCCCGGTCTCGATCGGCACACCCCGGTCTCGATCGGCACACCCCGGTTTCAATCGGCACACCCCGGTTTCTATCGGCACACCCCGGTCTCGATCGGCACACCCCGGTTTCAATCAGCACACCCCGGTTTTTTAAACCAGGGTGTGCGCTAGAGTGAGCGCACACCTCGGTTCAGAAACCGGGGTGTGCGGGTGTGCGGTGTCCGGGGTGTGTTTTACATATTGCCAAAAAAATTGTGAAATGGAGCACGATTACACATTTTTGTAAGTTTTTTGACATTTCGAATATGAATGCTCTTTTCAAAAAAGCGCGCTAGACATCCTATGAGGCGACTTGTGTGAAATTCTGTGCACTAGTAAGTAGAAGTTCTTTGTCAGTTACTTTTCACTTCTCAAGAGTTCCAATAACCTGATCGCAAAGAAAACTCACGAGTTGAACTCTCAACGATATTAACACATGTATTCGCCTGCCAAAAGGCCACAGCCAATCGGAATGCTCGTTGAATTTTCGGAGCTGAAAACTTCTATTTTACTCCATCATTTTCTCTACTTACTGGCAGTCGCATCAAAGTAGTAGTACAGAGTGCTGCCCCAGGTGGTTGATGGATAGTATCGGTCTCTGAAAGAGTACTGTAGATGACAAAACGGGTATTTTTCTGCCCTGACTCCTCCCCAAATGCAATCGGTGCATATTTCTCAGACCCACCTGTACGCTTGCCTTCGTTTCCTGTAGCTACTGACGGAAGATGTCCGAGATGTTATGATAGTGTTTAGTTGGTCCCTGTAAGGTTGAAATAAATAGAAAATTGGTAATTTGTGTTTCCTTCCTGTCCTTGGGCATGGCAAGAGATCGGTTCCATCACTTTTTGACCGTTCAGATTTATCATTACTAATTATGCGACGGAACAACTGAAGAAATGTCAAACACTTGACCTTGATAAAAACTTTTTTCTTCATTATTTTTCGATATTTTTTTCAGAATCTCATCCATCAAATTCTCAAACTTCCTATACCAAAATGCTGGTTTCACAGTGAACTCTGTTTTTCGATTGAACAATGAACTGTCGGTGAACACTTGGTAACTAAGGACACAGTATTTGGTCAGCGATAAAAACAACTCGTTAAAATATTGATTCAAGATTTTCTGGGAGTTGAACACGGTGTAGTTTTTGTGTGTTGGAGACATGGCCCGACACTGAATTTAATATGAAAGGGTTTACGAGATGTTTCAGGACGGTGACGGATAGTGATAGGTCGATTCAAGGACGCGGAAGGACGCGGAAAGAGAGCGGAAAAATACGAGTATGAACGAAAGAAAGAAACATCGGCTAAAATCTGTCTAGAAGAAAAGGAATGCGCTACGAATGCGAAAATGCGTTGAAAGAACATTGCATGAACCGCGGCGCGGTAAGGACGCGGCGGAAAGAATGCGGAATGATTTTTCCTTGTGGATGTCATATGGAAGTCAAACTAACTCAGTCAACATCATGTCTCCTTGATACAGAATATCGTTCAGTCCTGCGTTTTGGTTGATCTGTGGGAGAGTGTCTCCACTTCTCTTGATAGAAGTCGGAGCTCTAGCCATCACTTTGCTCTGAAAAGACTCAACTTCGAGCTGTCGTAGGAAAAGAAAATACATGATTTTACATACAACCATACTGAACTTGTAGTAATTTATTGAGAACAGTGAAGAACTATGGAATTCAGATGTGTGAAGTTTCCATTGTAGACAATTTTTTAACGAATTTGTTTAATACTCGCCGCATTACAGGTCGGAATAGTTCTTAATGACCAGAACTTCTAACACGAATGGTCTTAACACTGGTTCTCAATGTATAAAGATGGATAGAGAATTGTAAATTTAAACCTGAACCGCAGAAGTTTCGACGAATCTAGCTTCAGGGATTAAAGCTCGAGACCGTTGTCTCAGACTGAAAAGTCCTTCTCTAACACGATCGATGTTAGTCCTCGAAAAATCCTGAAACATCATTTTCAATCATTCCTTGGGTTGAGAATAACTCACTGGTATTCCGGTGACACCTTCATCTTCTTCTTCTCCACTTGAAACACAAATCAAAAGCAGGACAACTGAACATTTAAGGTACATTACTCCAGTTTACAATGCCTGAAAAAACATTTGAACGAGGTGTTTCATTGCATGCAATAGATAGTTTGTGAACGAGTTTAACATAATCCGACAGTTTTTTAGTAGCAGTGAATCACTTGTCACTTTGCAATTCAAATTTGAACATATGAGAAAAGCAAAACTGGATGGGGTGGCCGGGTCGAGCTTGAGGAGGGTTTTTTTTTGAGATGCTCCTTTGCGCACTGAACTATGCTTTCCCTGGAAGTGATCTCAAAGCTGTTCAAAATAGTTCAAGAAAAACTAAATATCATGTTTTAACGGCATTTACAGTATGTATATCGAAAAAATCAGATGTTTCAAAAAAAACGGGACAGATCTTGCGGTACCGAAATGACGTATGAATAGCAAAACAGATTTGGCAGGATTAACCCGATCGTTAACCACCCACATGACGGCATTCAAAATGATGACAATTTGACAAAAGTCAGAAGAAACCTCGGAAATGTGATGTAGTACGCGGAGTTTTTGGTTTTTTGTTGAAAATTTTAGCTTTTTACACTGACAGAGCTCAACTATTATTGATACTATAACCAAACTTTTAAAAAACTGAACCTACCTGCTTTTGAACTTTTTCCAGCAGGATAAGCGGATCCACATCACATAGTTGTTTCACAGAGTGTCCCGGATAAATAAAGACACATTTCTCCGTTCCTGTAATTTCATTCCAATGAATGACGTTAATCTGTAGCTTGATCATGTTGAAGTACCGGATGAGACATAATTATTGGTCTATCACTTTACGTCAAGTGTGCAGCCACATTATGCGTAAGAATACAAATTTTACATTCTTATCATTTCCGTATAACCTTCAGGTCTCTGTAGAACTTCACTTCCACTTTCAGGAGAATAGTGAGCACAATCATCACAACGCGCTTCGATTATAAAAAAGTCAAAGAGCACCTACCGCAGATCGGCAAAGAACTCGACGCCGTGTTCAAAAAACACTGGAAGAAATTCAAACTCTTCTCACATTTTATGGCAAACCTTGAAGTAGGAGTTTGGTCATAGTTTCAATCCCAAATCTGTTCAGTGAAAGCTGTGAAGAAGAAGATCCAACAGAATCCCTAGTGCAGCATGTAGAAGCTTGCGTGGCAGCACGAAGTGATCGAAGACAATGCTACTGATTGTCATATTGCAGAAAAACATGATCCCTTACCGTATGTAGGTTATTAGGTTTTTTGTGATCACTGCTGACGGAACGACTCCTCAGGGTTTCGTCACTCCAGGAGTGAAAATAAACCAGCAATTCTACTGAAAATCAATTCTGGAAAACGTGCTACTACCTTGTTCTCAAAAAACTCCTAAAACCGTAGAACCGTCTGGAAATTTTTTTGGAACGAAATTTATTGATTCTTGATCAAATCATTTTTGACCTAGACGAAGTTTGATCAACCGACAATCGTTGACGAAACAAAAAGATATTTTCAAGTCACAGAAGGAGGGCTGGCAAACCAGTCAGATTTCGTTCATTTATCGTGGCAAGCAAGAGTTCAACCAACTAAATCATTTGATAATTTGGATCTTTTTCTACCTGTAGTAGTTTCCAGTCATACTAATAGGAACGCAATCGATTCGTTTGACGGAAAAAAACAATATGGGAGAGTTGAACATTAGTGCTATCATTCACATTTGAGCCATCTTCCTCCTCTTTCTCTCCCTCTCTCTCTTACTCGTGTGCACCTCGCACTAAAAGTTTTTCCCGTGACCTTTACAAAAGGTCATTTATGCTGATGCACACAATTTACGAACAGTTTCTTCTCCCTCTAACTCTTTGAGTCTCTCTGATTTTTCTCATACACCATTGATTTTCAGTCGACTAACATGAACGGAGCACCGAACACATCAACAATGGACAAAAGGTTAGTTTGAATTCTCACTTTGGGTATTATTTCAATGTTTAGTGGCGTCGATATAGCTCCTGAACCAGCGGCAGTAGGCGGAAGGTTAGCAAGATTTTCTAGAAATAGTTAAATTCAATTTTCAGAGACGTCGTGGTAGTTCCTGAGACGGCGACAGAGAACGGAAGGTTAGTCAGGGTTCTCAGAAAAAAGTGAATTCTGAGTTTCAGCGACATTCTCGTGAAACTTGGCATGGAGATGCCATCACTGGCAGTTGAACGTATTTTGCTTCATTGCGATCCGGATACTGTCAGAACCATGAGATTTGTCAGTAAAACAATGAACCGACTTGTCAAAATTCACATGAAGAAACTAGAAAGGTGAGTTGGTATCCATAAACAGAACGTTCTTTTTTCAATAGGAAGTCGACTCAAATAGTCGTACCTGTTGTGATTTCATGGTTAAAGTCAACTTAGCAGTTTTTTCTGAGAAGGATGAATTCCTTATTTTAGGCAGAACGCTCGAAAGCTCTCTTGTGTCGACGATGACTGCTTAACTGTGAAGTTTGAAATTTTCCCGCCTTATGGTCTGGATCCACATCGGATCAATCTCACATAGTTGTTTTACAGTTTGTCTCAGATAAATAAATAAAGACGTGCTACTTTTTTCCCTGTAACATCATTCAAATCAATAGCGTTAATCTGCAACTTGACCACGTTGAAGTAGAAACTTTCTGAACAATGTTCAGAGCGAGAATTATTGCTTTTCGACTGAATTGTTTTTGACCTAGAAGAAGTTTGACCAACCGATAGTCGGTGAAGGAACAAAATAGATATCTTTGGGACACAGAAGGAGGGCTGGCAAAACGGAGCGACGATCACGAGAGGCCTGAAACGTTCAGATCTAAGCCATCACATAACAACGCAAGCAATGTATCAGCCGAGAAGATCAAGTTGTAGAAGGACGGAATTTATTCAATTTGAATATTCTGACACTATACACGTACTGGTCAATCACATAATGAAAAGATTAACTGTTGATGTCATCGTTGGTTAAATAGTTCTTGATCATGTAGATCGTCGACGTCGGCCTGCAAGAGTGGTACGATGGTATTGATACGGTATACCGCGGTAGATTACCGTACCTCATTGAAGATTTCATCGATAACCTAATTGCTCCGTAATGTCTCCAAGTTTTTTAGAAATGAACCCTTCGAGATTTGGTCGACATTGGTAGTTCAACCTGAAATTCTGTTATTCGGATGTGACATCCACGTGGCATAATTGTGTTCAAAATACAATCGTGGAGAAAGGAAGGCCTGCCCTCAAGACGCACGTTGCCTCTGCGTGTTAGCACAAATGACGTTGTTATTGTATTTCGTGGGAAAAAAGTCTGGGCTGCATGCAATATTCAAAAACAGTGAGAGAAGATGGACTTCTCTTCTCAATCTTTTTCTTATTTTCTTCAAATTTTATCCTGCGCTTTCTTAGGTTGAAGTTGAGTATTCATGAGATATATGAAATTCTGCCGGCCTGCCGAAGGTATGGCGATTTTAAAGCGTGACAATAATTAGGGGTCATACTTGCAGTCAGAAATGATAGAATTTTGGTGTTTGATCTGGGAATTTCGAAGAATGCTAAGCAGTAATCTGTCAGGTTGAGCGGGTGAAAGATGTTTCGAATGTGAAGGATAGCACTGATGGTCGTCCCATATTTTATTCTTTTTTTCCGTCAAACAAATAGATTTTTTCACATCATCATGTTAGTTGAGAATGACGTAGGAACCAGACAGAGGGAATATCATGTAGCTATTTATAAACAAATTGATCTAAATCATGACATTGGTGGGTGTTCTCGCTTCTACCTGCAGTTCGTCGCAGACATTTTTTCACTTCTCCAGATTAAAAATTTAGAAAAAAACTTGCAAGAAGTTCTTCACGAATGCTTCATTTTGGATAGGTCTCAACTCTAGGTAAAAAACATTGAAAGTCAATTTCTATTTCAAGCGAAAAATGGCGTAACTGAACCTAAATCACCAAGGAGAAGATAACTGAACACTAGTGTGAGTTATGATAGATCATAGGTATTAGTAATTCAATCTGAATAGGATATAAGGTACGTAGGATCAAGATGCTCTCAAATTTACTTGTTCACAAAATTTCGAATCTATGAGCCTAGTGACCTACAAGTGCCAGAAGTGATTCCAGCCTTCAGACGACATCTGGACGTTAGAAATCGTTTATTCACGGGATCCTTAAAACAAAAAGGAGTGTATCGCCTACAAACGGAGAGAACTGGCAGTAACCATAGTGACTGATGGCAGTAATGGAGACCTTTATTGGAACTGACAGCTTCAGAATATTCCTCTCGCGTGTGTTACACTTGTCTTCTAGACGTGTTTTCTATGAGACAGTCAAACCTATGCTGTGTAGGGTGGATAACAAGAGCTCTACTAACTACTCCGTTTTGTATCTACATTTCAGTAGTTTCCAATCATGTTAACAGGAACGCAATCGATATGACTGACGGAAAAAAATAGTATGGGAGAGCCGAACATTAGTGCTATCATTCACATTTGAGCCATCTTCCTCCTCTTTCACTCTCTCTCTCTCTCTCTTACTCGTGTGCACTTCGCGCCAAAAGTTCTCCTAATGACATTTACAAAAGGTCATTTATGCTGATGCACACAACTCACGAACAGTTTCTCCTTCCTCTAACTCTTTTTTTATTTACAGTCTACGAACATGAACGTAGCTTCGAACACATCAACAATGAACGAAAGGTTGGTTAGAGTTCTTACTTTGGGTATTATTTCAATGTTTAGTGTCGTCGACATAGCTCCTGAACCAGCAAAAGTGGATGGAAGGTTTGCTAGACTCCACAGAAATATTTCATTCTGATTTTCAGCGACGTCGTCGTAGTTCCTGACACGGCGATAGAAAACGGAAGGTTAGTTAGATTTCCTATTGAAGAAGTGAATTCTGATTTTCAGTGACATTCTGGTGAAACTTGGCATGGAGATGCCATCACTGGCAGTTGAACGTATTTTGTTACATTGCGATGCGGATACTGTCAGAACCATGAGACTTGTCAGTAGAAGAACGAACCGACTTGTCAAAATTCACAGGAAGAAACTACAAAGGTAAGTTGGTATCCATAAACGGAACGTTCTCTTTTTCAATATAAAGTCGACTCAAGAGAGTTTTCCTGACAAGATGTGCTTACTTAATGAAACTAATACCGTTTTCAGAAAGAGCGCAGGGAGGGTCTACATTTACCACAACCCAACACTCGACTCAATCTTCATATCACTGAATTTCAGTCTTTTCTCGCCTGAAGACATGATGAAGGTGAGAAATTTCGTTTGTTTTCCATTCAGGACACTTTTTGAAATGTCGATGTCGCTCTGAGTGAATGTTCAGCTTCAGAGCATCTCAGCACTTGATACTTTTCGAAGTTTAGACTCACATGTTCTCCATGCGGTTTCATGTTTGAGCTTTTTCTACACTCCATGTATAAACTAGATCTAGCGCTGTGAAGTCTACTTTCACTCAGTTTTCTCGGCAAGGGTCTAGTGATTTAGTACTCATGGTGTACTGTGAGTTTTTTCATTGTAAAAAATACTGGCTATAAGTACCACTCATGAGTCTTGCCATTTTGAAATACCGTTTCCGGGCTGCGGATAGATGCTTCAACCTCCATTTTCCTACTACCCGTGCTGGATGTCACAGCTGGGTTGAGCGAACACCTGACAAGTGCAGTGAGAACACTAATCACTCTAGAACACGCGTTTCTTCTCGCAAGAAGTAAAATCAAGAACAAGATGGCAATCAGCGCCGCCACAAGCGTTATTACTGATTCATTCACAGAGAATAAGTTTCATGCGATAGCCGCTATACGCTCAAATAATATATTTGAGAGTGGTAAACCAGAATTTGTTTTGTGAGCTGCTCCGGTCAGGACAAGCGATTTCAGTCAAATCTTTGGATCCAGTAGCCAGATTAGTGCTTGCGAGCTCTGAATTGAAGTCAAAACCGAGTTCGGTCGCGCTCACTAATGATTGTAGTACCTGATCGTATACTATGACATTTCCAGGCTAAGAACAACGAGTACAGCACTGCGTATGTGATGAAGAAGGTGCTATCCCGCAACTATGTTCTAAAATCGGTTCATCAATTGGATCTTCTCTCCGAGACTCAACTGTGGCAGGTTCAGCCGTTCTCGGTCGTCTGCTCTGTCGACTTGGATAGACTTAAAACTCTGATTCCGTCAGACTGGTATCACGGATTGAAGGGGGTGAGTCACTTTTTACTCATGTAGAGGTTGTAAAACAGTTTTCATAAATCAGGTGATGATTGAACATGGATCAGATTGTCGTTTTTTTGAATTTTGGTATTTTGAGAAGCGTAAATAAATGTGGAAAAATTTGTAATAAATTTGTCATCGATACGTCGGCATAATTACTAACATTCTGTATACCAAACGTAGAAAAAGTAGATTCTCTAGATAATTTTAATATTTTCACTTTCAATTTTAAAAAATTAGAAAATCAACAAAAGTCAAACTTCTAATCCCTATTTTACAGTTGTTCACATCACCTCAGTTTCCTTTCTCATCTGAATCCTCGGCACCACCAGCACAGTATCACCCATCGATCCCGACGATGAGATACTTTTTCACAGACAGACCGTCTGTTCCTGTCTGGTCGAGGCATTACACCATTGTTGGCGATGATTTGATTCTCGTCCACCAAAAAGTGAGTGTTTTCTGAAATACACGAGTTTTATTAAAACTACCCTTCAGACGGAGAATTTACACAGTGAAGATGGAACGCCGGTAAGGACTGAGTTAGAGTACATTTCGGAGAACATTCAATCGGAAGGCGACACTGTCGTTTCATATGTTCGCACTGATTACACAAAGGCACTTTCATCGTAGAGAAACCAACATTCCATTACATTTTATTTTCACAAAACGTTTTTTCCCATGATTTCATCATCTTCGATTACTTATTTTCCAGTTCATGTTGATCATTTCATCGTTCAGTGGTTTTTGAGTTTTTTATAATTTCCGAGGAAACTGTTTTTGCCACTTTTTTCATTACTTCTCATTTAGATGCACATATCTTCCTCTACCTGTAAAAAAGTCTGACCTCCGTAAATCGGTTACTTAGTTACCGTAGCAGTTTCGCTTCGAAAAACATGAACGATTAAGTAATGCGCCTTTAATTTCAATGGACTGAAAGTAGGAATAACAATTTAAATCCACAAAGATCTAACTGTTCGTTGTGAGAGTCCCGACCCTACCGTACTCAGTTTACAAAAATGCGACTGCCGCGAGTTTGAAATCGGTTAGACTTTTTGCTAGATATGTGAGATGATATTCAGTTCTCGAGACAACTTTTTTCTCAATGCTTTATTAATTTTTCTGATCTCCTTTGTTTTCATTTTCCGACTTTTTCTCAGTTACACTTTTTTGTTCAATTTTTCACGTTCATGAGGAAATAACCACGCTAGGTTTTCATGAGCACTCGGTTTCCTCTAGAACATGGTTACGCTATTATTTGTATCACTGTTGGTCATCAATCCTAACATTTTCATGCTTATCATCTCATTTTCTGTCCTGTTTTGTTAGATCCCAGTTGAACAATTTCTGTAAATCAATATAGATTTTGACTCTTATTTTCCCCAACTCAGGGACTCTGTGAAGGAATGAATTGCCTTCTGGAGTAAGACGATACTTGATAGTTTCAAACATTGTCGGTTTCAAACCTCTTATCTCTCTAACCAACCCCATGAACATCATTCTTCGTCGAGTAGCTTCCTCTTATCAAGCAGTTGTTCAAACTTCAGTATTTTCGTACCCAACTTTCATGTTTCCGACTTGACATCTTAAGGTAACCTTGTTAGTAACTCCCTTTGACTACAAAAAAAATTTTAACATACTGATTCTCTGTTTCTTCATTTTTGAATAAATATGGATAAATATATGAACTGAAGATTTTCTCTCTCTCTATCTCTCTCTCTCTCTCTCTCTCTCTCTCTCTCTCTCTCTCTCTCTCTCTCTCTCTTTTTCATTCACTCTCTCTCTCTTTTTCACAAACACCGAAATTGGTCGTTTGATCAGATAATTATCCCCAAGAGTGACTGATTCATATGAAAATTATTGCTCCTGGGAAGAAGACGTCACTGATTCCACGACAACAACAATCCAGGCTTTGATTTGAAGTGAAATAGAGGGAATGGTCATCATGAAGAACGAGTTGGAGAATTACCTGTAAAATGAGTGTTACTATTTTCGTGGAACGTCTGCCTCACTCCATAACTGATGTTTGTAGAATTTCTGATTTAGTCGGGAAAACCGAAGAAAAAATCATCCCGACACAGTTTTACGCTATTATTCTTTTAACCATCATTCCAATTGTGAACTTTGTTGATTAAGAATTACATACTTTCCAGTTATAATCTGGTGACAAAAACCAGAATAAAAAAGGCAAAGATAGGTGTATTCTTTGGTTAAAATCCGCTCCGGGCTTAAGAAAAATTTGTTTTCCAGATCACCAGGATGAGCAGAACTGATTGAAAATAGAACGTTGATGTTATTCTGTTCAAACATCTCATTTTGGGCGGTGGGCCAAAAGTTTGGTTACCATTTTGAATTGCCGCTTCGAAATAAGTTTTCATGTTCCCACGTTTTTATTCCCCTCTCAATACCGTAACCAGAAGGTGGGCCGGCCTGCCATAGCCAACGATGGCGAACGCCTGGTGGTTCTCACAGTATGCGATGTCACCCTTTACCAATGAGGACTTACAAGAACAAACAAAAGCTTCAAAATTATTATAGTTTTTATTCGGGAAGGAAAATTAATTAATTTTTCTATACAAAAAAAGTAGACAAATGTAAGACATGAAAATGAAAAATGTCTTATTATACAGAACGAGATCCTAATATGGGACACTCAAAGTGGGAAGTCCCTAAACATGTCCTTAAAATGGGACAAATGACATACTGAATGGGACAAATTTCCATGTGGCAAGTCATACTTCTGGACTTGTCCCATACACGGGACTTGTCCCTAATGTGGGACATGTCCAAAATATGAGACTTGCCTAAAGTATGAGAAATGCCTCAGATATGGTTCATGCCTAAAATATGGACACCCCATATCCGAAGGCATGTTCCCTTTTTCTATGTACAGTAGCGTTCAAAAGTTTAGAAAGTTTTTATTTTTGGTCATAACTCTTGTCAAACTTAACCAATCGACATGATTTTTTGTCGGAGAACACATCAACTCATGAGAAATCTAATTTTGAAAAAAATCAGGATTACTGTAGCTACATTTTGATCTACAGCGTTTTTACGAAACCGCGACTTTTGAACTGATTTTTCACAGACGCGACGAATTTACAAGGGCTCTCCGTCTCACTTGGTGTATACACTTTACGCCTATGTGCAGACTATGTTTTTTATGTCGTACATCTTTTTTATATTGTTCATTATTATAACTATTCTATCACATAACTCTTTCATTCTGGCAAATTCATCGTCACTTGTCACTCTAAATTTTTCATTGTGATTTTGAAGCGTTTCTCTTCTCAAATGACTTCCGAAACTAAAAGAACCATGTGAACATACACACTTTCAAAAATTTCCAACATTTTATTTCAGAGAGTCCATCCAACTGTTGACTGTCGTCATCTGAATTGAAGCACTGCTTATTTGCACACGGTGGGGTTTTCAATTCAGAGTTTTGTATAATAATAATTATCAATGTGCAAAGACTTTTAAAAATTATTTCACATGTTAGGTTGAAAGGCTTGATAACAAAACATCACAACAATTCCATTTCAGGCAGATGACAATTGAATGGATTCCTGGTGTCATCAGTTGCCATTACATGCTGTCATAGGAAGTCGCGCGTGTACGATGTCGTCGAAACACTCGGTATGTTTCATTTTTCAAGCTTTAATTTATAAATAATTATGCTTCATACGTTTTGAGAGAGAAATGAAATTTTTCAGATGGAGAACGAACAGAATGTTGTCAGTGGCTCTCGCCAAGCTTTTGAAGGAAAATTTTCTGGTTTCTTCGAAGAGAGACAACCATGCCTACCAGCTCGTCAGGAACAGTTTTCGCTACTTTAAAATAGAAGACGACGACACGGAGAACCAATATCGCAACAAATACGGATTGTTCTTTTTTTTTTCGTGTTTAACCATCTGATTAGCCAACTCGCATTCACTTGTTCATTCACGTGCACATGATTACAAGAATAAATTGACTCATGGTAAATCTGTTTATTCATCATAACGTATACTTCTTCATATAGATAAAAACAAACACTAACAGACATTTTTGATGATGTCTAAACCGGTGAAGATTCAGGTTTTCACAACAACAAGATCGGAACTTTCTCTTTCTGAAATGAGAATTTTGCTCTATAATTGAACTAGCTTACCGCATTATCTGACAGGACTTTTGTACAGTGAGCATTCCAACAACAAAATGAAAAGCCGTGAGACATAGTGGTAGAATGTACACCACCACTGACAACATTCTGTTCGTTCTCCATCTGAAAAATTTCATTCCTCTCTCAAAACGTATGAAGCATAATTATTTATAAATTAAAGCTTGAAAAATGAAACATACCGAGTGTTTGGACGACATCGTACACGCGCGACTTCCTATGACAGCATGTAATGGCAACTGATGACACCAGGAATCCATTCAATTGTCATCTGCCTGAAATGGAATTGTTGTGATGTTTTGTTATCAAGCCTTTCAACCTAACATGTGAAATAATTTTTAAAAGTCTTTGCACATTGAGAATTATTATTATACAAAACTCTGAATTGAAAACCCCACCGTGTGCAAATAAGCAGTGCTTCAATTCAGATGACGACAGTCAACAGTTGGATGGACTCTCTGAAATATAATGTTGGAAATTATTGAAAGTGTGTATGTTCACATGGTTCTTTTAGTTTCGGAAGTCATTTGAGAAGAGAAACGCTTCAAAATCACAATGAAAAATTTAAAGTGACAAGTGACGATGAATTTGCCAGAATGAAAGAGTTATGTGATAGAATAGTTATAATAATGAACAATATAAAAAAGATGTACGACATAAAAAACATAGTCTGCACATAGGCGTAAAGTGTATACACCAAGTGAGACGGAGAGCCCTTGTAAATTCGTCGCGTCTGATTTTTCACTTTCTTTTTTTTTTATTTTTTTTGAAGGTTTTTTCCCGATTTTTTGTACTTTTTTCTTTCTATACTACTAACAATACTTTTTAAGTAATGGGAAAAGGAAAAGAAGTGCCCACCGACCAGCAGAAACTGATCATCGATGCTGTCCTGTCAGGAATACGACAGAATCAAGTTGTACGAGTATTTCAAGTTCACGAAACCACTGTATCCCGAATTTTGAAAAGATTCCGAAAGTTTGGAGTTTTTGGAGTGTTGCCAAGATCAGGACGGCCACGGAAGACGACAGCAAGAGACGACGCACTGATTGTTCGCCATTCACGTCTCAATCCGCGTCTGACCGGAGAAGACATCAAGAAGGATATGGTCGCTGGAAACGTTGCCAGAGTCTCTGTTTCTACAGTCAAACGTCGTCTAAGAGCTGCTGGGTTATTTGGAAGACGTCCTTGTAAGAAGCCAATGATTTCTGAGAAAAACAGAAAGGCTAGAGTTGAGTGGGCAAAAGACCATTTGAGCTGGACCGTCCACGACTGGAGGAAAATCCTTTTTTCCGATGAAAGTAAGTTTTGTTTGTTTGGTTCCGATGGCATTAAGTATGTCAGAAGGCCAATCAACAGCCGGTTCAGTTCTAGGTACCAATTGCCCACGATGAAGCACGGTGGCGGTAGCGTCATGTTGTGGGGTTCGTTTAGTTACGACGGCGTTGGCCCATTGCACTGGATTCAGGGCAAAATGAATGCCAATGACTACAAGGATATTATTGTTAATGTTCTTGTACCATTTGCTGGTGCCAACATGCCGATTGGTTGGGTGTTTCAACAAGATAACGACCCGAAACACACTAGCCGTCTTGTTCGCGAATGTCTCCAGGATGAGGCTATCGATGTTCTTCCGTGGCCCAGTCAGTCTCCAGACCTCAACCCTATAGAGCACTTATGGGAAGAACTCGAGAGACGCGTTTCCGGCCTTTACACATCCAATGCCGCGCAAAAATACGCGGTTTTACAAGAAGAGTGGAAAAAAATTCCGCGAGTCAAGTTGGAGAACTTGATTGAGAGCATGCCGAGAAGATGTAAAGCCGTCATTGATAATTTTGGTTATGCCACTAAGTATTAAGGTTTTAATAATGTTTTGATGTTCATTCCTTATCGATTTGAATTGTTACAACCGTTTACCATTATGTTTTTGAGTTTGTGGAAAATGTGTTTTTTATAGTGTCTGAGAATAAATTTTTTTATTTTTTTTCTCTTTTGGTCTGATTTGAATTCGTTTTGACATAAGATGTAATAATGTTTGAAGTATTACCATTCAAAAAATCAGACCGATAGGTGAGGTTTGACAAGAGTTATGGCCGAAAATAAAAACTTTCTAAACTTTTGAACGTTGTTTTCCTATGGGACATGTTCTAATATTAAAACATGTCCCCTATTATGAGACAAATACATGATAGTGTGGGAAGATATCCTTAAAACCTAACATGGATTGAAATATGTCCATGACATTAGACTAGTCTCGGACAAAAAAAAGTTTGCTGAAGATAACAAAGTTTTCAACAGAAGTGAAGAAGACTTCTCGTTCCATCTGACACTCAGTACCGACGATAAAGAAATATGATAACTTCAAGTTGATTGAACTTCTGAAATGACAGTTTATGAGAGTATACAATATCAACTTACCTGGTTTTCAAAGGAAGACTCTTATGCAGCTGATAGACACACCGGCCACCTTATTCACGATTTTATGTACGTCCTCAGTTGGCATCACAGTGTTACCCAAGCCCTGAACGATTTCTGACAGTCTATCATGGAAACAAGGAACAGTGAATTTAAGAAGTGTGATTTTTTTGTAGTTCTATCAATCACACGTTCACAAAAAACAGTGAAGATCGAATTAAAATAGCTAAACGAAAAGCAATCACATAATTTCTCATAGAGTAAGGGAACTTTTTAAAAGATAGTTTTTTTATACCTCGAGTACCTGACCATCTGTTGGCCAAGAAGCTTGGTTCTGAACCTGGTTCTGTACAGAGAGGTTGAGTGGCAGTACCCCGTTCGGGGCGAACTGACATTCTGGGGCAGCTGGGTTCTAAAACAAGTTAAGCAACCAACAGGCGATTTGCCAATGTGATGAGAAAGAAAGGTAAAGGTACAGTTGAAGGAAAGGAGATGAATGAAGTAAAACAAGGCAACTGAGCGTGACTGGTACGACAGGTTAGTCATCTTCAAAGTGCACGAATGGAATGTGTTGGTTACGCACAGTATCGATTATATTGCGTCCTAGGGATGTGCCACGGAAATACAGAAAGTTAGATACGTTGAATGAGGGTGAACACCAAAGGGAAGTTTTACAAAACGGAAGTCAGAAAATATCGCACCTACTCTGAGAATAGAACGTCTCCGCACTACACCCGTTATCTCTGAACTATCTTACACCCCGTGTGTCTTGAACTTTAGAGTTTGGCTAGTGGGAACTGAAATCCACAAAACCGGAGAAGTCACCGTCCGGCAGTGCACGAACGAATAGACATTAAACTCGACGGGCATCACCGCCTCAAGATCACCTTTCCGATGGCGTTAAAACCCAAGTGATTGGTCACCTCCGAGTTAAGAACGGACCGCGGAAACACACTGTGATCCAATAACGTCTCTAGATTAAAGTAGAAAATGAGAAGTGAGAAAGAAAGGTAAAGGCATAGTTGAAGGAATGGAGAAGAATGAAGCAAGACAGGCCAGCTGAGTATGACTGGTACAGGCGTTCGTCATGTTCAAATTGCACAAATGGAATGTGCTAGTTGTGCAGAGTATCGATTATATTGCGTCCTGGGGCTGTGTCATGTAGACACAGGAAGTTAGAGATGTTGAATGATGGTGAACACCAAAGTTGCACCATGGGTAAATTTCACAAAATGGAAGGAAGAACATATCGCACGGACGGAAGGTTTTCTACCAACTAACTGGATCTTATTTAATTTCTTTTCGAAGACAACTTGATAGGTAACTGGTAAGGATTGTTCTGAGCCAGATAGAACGCCTAACACCCTTTCTAACACTTGTAGTAGACCCTGTTCTCTCTGGTGATTTCACAAATATATTTAAAATTTTTCGCTAACATTTTTTACAAAAAATTTTCCTTGAGCTCTGGTTTCTTTTTTCTGGAGCTTGTCTCGTGATTGAAAAAACAAAAGCAATTCACAGTAAATCGGCACCAAAATTCACATTTTAAGAGTAAATTTCAAATCTACAGTATATTTCCATTCCAAACTTTGTTAAACGTTATGTTGCTAATAAGAACCTGTCTAAATCACGGTCAAACACAACTTGACTGTTTACGATTGTTCTGAATACTCAGATCGAACTACTGAAACCTCTGAGACTCGTAGTAGAGAAGCACAGGAAAAAAAAAGAATAAATAGCTTCACTGACCTCACCCGAGCATTTTTACCAGTTTTCACGATAAGGTTGATCGCATGTGACCTGCAGTGGTCTCCTCCTAAATTTTTCCAGAACCTTTCAACTTTACCTCCAGCATGTTCCATTCCCACTAACAGAATGTGATTCGGCGAGAGCTTTATGAAATTATGATGTACACACCTGTTGCTGTGCGACAACCCCTTTGTCAGCTATGATTACTCGATACTCGGCCAACTTCGAAACACACATTTATACGCTTGACCAAAACTTGTTCACATTTCCTCTCTCTTACTAGAGCTTCTGTGTTTTTTTTCATTCCTCTCCGTTCATAAAGATACGAACGTATTCCTTCAGCACGTGTTATGCTCTGACATACCCGATATCAGAAAATGCATTTTAAGACCTGAATTCTGAGTCTGAATCCGATTCCTGCCAGTTTTGATTTTGTTTTAACTTCAATACTTCGAGGACCCCTCTTTCCATTTTCAAAGTTTGAGTGGCAACCCGGTCAAACATGGCTAGGTGTAGCTATATCAGGGACTTTGGTCGTTCGTTTCTTTATGGACGGTAGTGAGTAATTTATAGAAACTAACCCCAGTCTAGAAACAATAGTTAATAAGGAAAAATACTAGTAGTCAGTACAATGTACTGAGAAATCCAACCTTCAATCACCATTTCGAAACGGAAAGCTGAAATCAGAAATTTGTGTCCGTTAACAAGATCAAGTCAGAAGAGTTGTGACTGACAGGGGTACCCTGCAATTTACCCACTGACTTTCGTCATTCTCACATGCTTTGTCGTGTTTCCTTGAGGGGCTTCTCAAGATGGAGATTTGTTCATCGATCTGCTACACTTTTCGTTCTTTTTTGGTCCTTCAGATTATTCGCATGCCTCTTATCACTATTAGATTGTCAAGGAAGTCTTTGCCACAGTGGTCATTGCGCACTTTAAAGTATTTCCATAAATTTATGTTCCGAGTGTCTTCTTTAATTTTCTGATTCAAATCATTAGCAATAACTTGACGACCAGAAGCTGAGATATGAGTCTTTAGGAACTGTATTGTGAATTTGTGGTGAAAACTGCCTGGACAGCTGAGCTATTTTTTGCGAGAACTTTGAATACTTTAGTCCACTCCGGGTATTCAGAACAACAAGGAAGATTCTTTTTGGAATTTAGAGAATGACAAACAAGAGAAGACCTTTGCAGTTAACAACATTCCATTCTTCTCCCACCCTTGGAATCAACTGGACTTGCAATGAACACTTACTTGAACATGACCCCGAGCATTTTTACCAGTTTTCACGATAAGGTTGATCGCATGTGACCTGCAGTGGTCCTCCTCCTAAATTTTTCCAGAACCTTTCAACTTTACCTCCAGCATGTTCCATTCCCACTAACAGAATGTGATTCGGCGAGAGCTTTATGAAATTATGATGTACACACCTGTTGCTGTGCGACAACCCCTTTGTCAGCTATGATTACTCGATACTCGGCCAACTTCGAAACACACATTTATACGCTTGACCAAAACTTGTTCACATTTCCTCTCTCTTACTAGAGCTTCTGTGTTTTTTTTCATTCCTCTCCGTTCATAAAGATACGAACGTATTCCTTCAGCACGTGTTATGCTCTGACATACCCGATATCAGAAAATGCATTTTAAGACCTGAATTCTGAGTCTGAATCCGATTCCTGCCAGTTTTGATTTTGTTTTAACTTCAATACTTCGAGGACCCCTCTTTCCATTTTCAAAGTTTGAGTGGCAACCCGGTCAAACATGGCTAGGTGTAGCTATATCAGGGACTTTGGTCGTTCGTTTCTTTATGGACGGTAGTGAGTAATTTATAGAAACTAACCCCAGTCTAGAAACAATAGTTAATAAGGAAAAATACTAGTAGTCAGTACAATGTACTGAGAAATCCAACCTTCAATCACCATTTCGAAACGGAAAGCTGAAATCAGAAATTTGTGTCCGTTAACAAGATCAAGTCAGAAGAGTTGTGACTGACAGGGGTACCCTGCAATTTACCCACTGACTTTCGTCATTCTCACATGCTTTGTCGTGTTTCCTTGAGGGGCTTCTCAAGATGGAGATTTGTTCATCGATCTGCTACACTTTTCGTTCTTTTTTGGTCCTTCAGATTATTCGCATGCCTCTTATCACTATTAGATTGTCAAGGAAGTCTTTGCCACAGTGGTCATTGCGCACTTTAAAGTATTTCCATAAATTTATGTTCCGAGTGTCTTCTTTAATTTTCTGATTCAAATCATTAGCAATAACTTGACGACCAGAAGCTGAGATATGAGTCTTTAGGAACTGTATTGTGAATTTGTGGTGAAAACTGCCTGGACAGCTGAGCTATTTTTTGCGAGAACTTTGAATACTTTAGTCCACTCCGGGTATTCAGAACAACAAGGAAGATTCTTTTTGGAATTTAGAGAATGACAAACAAGAGAAGACCTTTGCAGTTAACAACATTCCATTCTTCTCCCACCCTTGGAATCAACTGGACTTGCAATGAACACTTACTTGAACATGACCGAGAAAATAAACACTTTTCCGACACCCTAGTGCTTTCAAAATTCTGCAGTTTTGAGTTTAAAAGTTGGGAACAACACTCTTGTTAGAAATCTCGAGTATTCTCTTCTGTTCTGCAGATTTTTCCTGCTGAAGTCATCACTGTGTACACAGTAGTTAAAAGGAAATCAAAAAATCGACAGTGCGACCCTCGAAAGTTACCTACGTTGTACTATCTTCTTGGTTCGTGATAAGATTTTCCTCCTTGTCTCGAAGAGTATTTTGACCTGAAGTTCATTTGGTTCCGATACAAAATTCGATTTGGGAATTCAAACATACCACTTCCAACGGAAGAACTACTAAAACTATTGGCACGCTTTCACAGAGACACCTTAGCTTCTACTATGTCCTTCAGGAGTACTGACGTCATGTTTAGTGCTTGGAACTAGATATGTATGACCTTTTGTTAATAATTGTTTACCATTTCATTGACAATCGTCATATTATTAACTTGAAGATCGTCTGAAGCGGGATTTTGATATTTGGAGGAACGGTTTTTTACAGAGCCTTGAAGTAGTATGTTTTTGTAGAAAATCAACCTTAGCGTCATTCTTTTTTTAACCGTATATAAAGTTGGAAAATACTCTATGTATTTTGAGTTTTTTCTATGTTTTCCGACGTCGTTTTCGATGATTTTTCTCTGAAAAGTCCCACTTTAAAACCTAATTATTCTCGAAGTCAAAAAAAAAGAAAAATTTGAAAGAAGAAATTGCTCTCTCATTTTTTGTCAAAAAGTTATACTGTTGAAGAGTTTTCCGCGTAGTTGAAAATCTTAGAATGGACACCGAGGTCTCGACAAATGGTTGTCATTCCTATGTAAAGGGCAACTTTGGATTCTTTCAAGAACTAGTGAATTTCCAACGAACCACCAAGAACACCCTTGTTATCAGAATTTCTTTGAATCCTGTCATTTCGACCCCAACCAGTGATTATGACTATTTTCCTTCTACATATTCTCGCTCATTCTGACATCTGAAAACTTCCGTCAAAACACGATTTCCTTTTCTTCGGAGAGAACAGCTGAAAATTACCAGCAGAAATCACTCTGATTTCTGATGACAAATACGCTTATTTTGCGAATTCAGATCCATAAGATGAGAGCTCTTTTGATTTTTCTACTATCGACGACCACATGTCTTGCGCTCAAGTGTCATGTTGTCACTTATGGAAGTCTTGCTAATGAAACTCAGCTAGAAAATCTACAGGTTTGTGTTCTCTCTCTCTCTCTCTCTCTCTCTCTCTCTCTCTCTCTCTCTCTCTTTTTTCTCTCTCTCTCTCTCTCTCTCTCTCTCTCTCTCTCTCTCTCTCTCTCTCTCTCTTTCTCTTTCTCTCTTTAACTGTATTCTCCGTCAGGAGTGTCCAATCGGTGCCAACACTTGCGTGAAAATCGTCGACTTCTCCAGAATGGCCTTCTCCAAACAGTGCCAAATTGCAAATTGTACGGTAAGATTTTTTCTGACTTCTATGTGTCTAAAATCTCTAATGACAGTAAAAGCCCGTTTTCAAACTGATCAGTGGTGAGCCGACCCCTGCTCATTACCTGAAAGTACGACGGGTCGTGTAGTTAACGAGCTCAGTCATCCGTTTCCATAGTACCGCGTTGTCGGTCCGCTCACGGCTCGTGTGAGCTGTTGTTAAAATTAATGAGAAATCGGCTGATCGAAAAAGTAATCGATTAGAGTGATGAAATGAAGATGAAGGGGGAAGTTATAACGGTGGTACATGCATTGTTGGAATTGTTAGAATCAACCAGGAATCCGCGTATCAGAAATAGAGAAAACTGCTATCTCTCTGTCTTTCTGACTGAAACCACAAATCCATCTTTAAAGAAGACGAATCTGAACGGTTCAGTCATCTCACTAAGTTTATCAATTGTTCATTACAGACTTCCGCCGGTCAACTTCAGGCTCCAGCGAACTGTTTCAACAGTACAAATTATTCGACTGGCTCGATCATGTCCACTTGCTGCTGTTATGGAGATGGGTTGGTAGAGAGAGAGAGAGGGGGAGAGCGAGAGAGAGGGGGGAGAAAGAGGAAGAGAGAGAGGGGGAGAAAGGAAGAGAGAGTGAGCGAAAGAGAGAGAGAGAGAGAGAGAGAGAGAGAGAGAGAGAGAGAGAGAGAGAGGAATCAGTCGATTCAGATGCAACTCATCGTACTCGGCTACCTGGATCAAAGCAATTCTCATATTTCTCCCCATTTCTTATTTTCTTGCCTAACTCCTTTTTACCAACTGAAGAATCGAAAACTCAAAGCAACCGATTTGTCGTTTTATCCGAATTTCTCATGACTTTTTCCATTCTTCAGGGCATTCACTTGATTCAGAGTCTTGTACAGTTAGGTAATGATTTCGAGAGAATATTCGAGAATTCGTTTTTGAACCGTAAAATCCTGCTACGTTAACCCTTATTTTCCATGAAAATGGTCTCATCATCCTCATAATTTGTTTATCTGAATAAATACGTCTTATGACATTAATTAGGTTTGTTATTGAAATGGTAACGGGCGGGGTCAAACTCTGCCGCTGATTGGTTACCCATGGGGGCAAGTCCCGCCCACTTCATGAAGGTATTCTGATTTGTGAGTGTAACCAGCTTTCATAAGGTAGGTCTCTTATTGATTAAATGAGATTAGCGTTTTCTGAAGCCCTTCAAGGACAACGTCCTTCTACACAATTTCAACCAGGTTTCAGTTGGTTGATGTTTTAGTATCTTCCTTGTTTCACGAATTGATTCATAGCAGTGAATCATAAGTTAGTGAATTCTGCTGATCTTTAATTTCCACTGATAGATGACAAAACTTCAAATCATCACTGTGAGAAAGTTGGAATAAGTAAGATCAATTGTCTATCTAATTTCAGTTTTCCGTAAACAGTTTGAGCTGTGCTCTTCCTGGGTATTCTGTCAGGCATATAATACCTCTCGAACATTCAGAAAAGGAAATGGTCCTGTTATCACTTGGATAGTAAGAGAAATGGTGTTGAGACTATACGATAGCTCAGTGATCAGGCCAGAGAGTACTCAAACATTCGTGAACCATTTCCAACTCGAGACTCAGTTTTCGCTTTTCGCAAGAAGGATTGTACTGTTAGAGAGAGAGAGAGTACCTTTCTTTTGAATTTCACACAAAAATCACTGGTAACCCTGGTACAGGAAACCAGAAGCCTCGAAAAAGTGTGTCATCCATTTTTCACAGTAAAAACATCAACTATCTAGACGTTCCAATTAGTTGATCACATGTCAGAAGTCCAATCGTCACTAAAGTCGACCTAGTTTCTCTATCTCCCTCTCTCTTTCTCTCTTTCTCTCTCTCTCTCTCTCTCTCTCTCTCTCTCCCTCTCTCTCTCTCTCTCTCTCTCTCTCTCTCTCTTTCTCTCTCTCTCTTTCTCTCTCTCTCTCTCTCTCTCTCTCTCTC
Source organism: Caenorhabditis parvicauda (assembly GCA_963978915.1). NCBI lineage: Eukaryota > Metazoa > Nematoda > Chromadorea > Rhabditida > Rhabditidae > Caenorhabditis > Caenorhabditis parvicauda. The sequence continues at coordinate 6,352,855 of OZ022250.1, read as the reverse complement.
TCTCTCTCTCTCTCTCTCTCTCTCTCTCTCTCTCTCTCTCTCTTTCTTCCTTACTTTCTCCCTCTCCCTAACCATTGAAACAGACTGACCAAACATCGCCAGACCCTCGAGGTACTGTAACTTTTTTCTCGTGACTTTCCCATTTTCAAAAACACCTGCACGGTGGCATATTTGCACATGTCTTCTGTTTAATCGAGTCTTCTGACTTGTTGACGGTTGTGCAACACACGAACGAACGTTCTAGAAAACCAATTCTAGGTTTGATTGTGTCGTGTTGCTCGTGTGAGATTGAGAAACCAGAAATCTAAGAGACCGGGAAACTATCAAGAGTTAGGTCAGCTGACCGTTAAGTCTAGACTGACCGATTTTTCCGAAAAATAGTAGACGTTATTTTTCACAGCTCGCGTTCATGTTGGCAACTTCGTAATCAGTGAGTAAAAAAAATCTCTCTCTTCTCTCTCTCTCTCTCTCTCTCTCTCTCTCTCTCTCTCTCTCTCTCTCTCTCTCTCTCTCTCTCTCTCTCCTTCTATCTCTCTCTCTCTCTTTCTCTCTCTCTTTTTTTCAGTTTTTCTCAGACACTTTCAGTTTCTCTTTTTCTTCCTTTGTCTTTCTCTCTCTCTCTCTCTCTCTCTCTCTCTCTCTCTCTCTCTCTCTCTCTCTCTCTCTCTCTCTCTCACACACACACAATTACTCACAATACCCTTTCTCTTTTCCTTCTATCTCATTATTATTTTCCGCATATCAGCCCCCATGACAATCTTTTGATACAGCGAGTTCACTATGACAACGGTCGCGTCTCTCTCTCTCTTTCACTCGCTTTTCTGTTTTCATCATCGATCCCGTCATTCTCGCATTTTGTCGCCGCTACAATTCTCCGATTTGTATCTTACAGAATGCTCATTCGACTCTGTCTTCTGTCCCTCTGCTCGGTCGCCTTGGCTCTCAAGTGCAACATCGTGGCTTCTGGCAACCTCAACGTGACGGACACAACCACCGCACAGGTAAGCACTGATGTACTTTAAGGAATCTAATCTCGAAGATTCACTAAAAAGTAGTGAGCACCGTGTTATAGAGCATCTAGCGACCCGTGTTATAGAGCATCTAGCGACCCGTGTTATAGAGCATCTAGCGACCCGTGTTATAGAGCATCTAGCGACCCGTGTTATAGAGCATCTAGCGACCCGTGTTATAGAGCATCTAGCGACCCGTGTTAGAGCATCTAGCGACCTCACAAGACATCCTCCATTTCCAGTAGTCGCAATACTTTAAACCCTGAACTCTAGGCAACGTTTCAAAGCAGGAAAGCTTAAAAATACTATTCAGTACCTGATACTGCTTGTAGCACACCTTGACGGGTCAAGACATTAGATTCTGACAGTATAGAACCAAAAGCAACTCAAGCACACACCAAAACTCAGTTAAACCTAAATACCTTCAGCGCCGCTTAATTCGATAAGAATAGATCTCACCTAGCAATATAGACATGCAAAGAAAGAATACTACACAGGAGTTTCATGGTAAAAACTGTAACAACCTGAAATTACTTTGAGAACAAGAATTAACTGAGAAAATCAGAATAAGAAATTAAGTAGGTAACGTCGATAAGAAAAAAAAGAAAAAAGAGTTTCCGTCACGATTTACTCCAGTATAGTTATTCAAGCTTCAGGAATTGTAGCTCGCAAAAGTCACGTAGCGCACAGGGTACAAAACAAATTTCACACAATCACACCTCCCACACTATGAAAGTTGTAGGAGTGCCCACTCGGAGCCCTGACTTGCATCAAACTCGTCGACTACACTCGTGGAACCTACACAAAACAGTGCCAGAGCATCAACTGCACCGTGAGTTACGCAATACTCAAAGCTAACCGAGAGTATTGTTTTTCGTGAAACCTAGGTTGGGGCGAGGAGAAAGGCAGCAATGGGGTAGGCCGAGGTTTCCCTCCTGTGGGGTGGCCATCTTCACCCCGCCGACCAAGTGATCAGATCTGACTTTTCAGTGATGCCAACGTCCAAGTAGATAGATATGGGAATAGAGAAGTAGTTCTTGGTAACGGCAAACTGTTGGCTCGTAGATGCGCAACAAGTTTCAATTTCAATTCAACCGTGCGCTGCTACGCGGCATGGTTTTTCTCCGTTTCGATTTTCGTAGGTGACCTCAGCATGGCCGCCTTGTGAGTCCTTGTAAGTATGTATGATTAAAACAACGCTATCAGGTCATATAGTTTTTCATTGATCCGTTGCCAACTCATGTGAGTTATGTCAGTTACAGTAGTACTATGACGGTTTTTAAAAAAAGAGCTCAAGAAGCTGATTATTCTGTGAGTCTACACAAGCCACAAATCTAGTTCTTCTGAACATAATACACGGTTGTACAACCCATTATTTTGATGGACCTCGTTTTCCTCAACGATCACGTGATGTTAGAGGGAGAGAGAGAGAGAGAGAGACAGAGAAGCCGTACCGAGCAACACCGGATTCTAATTAGAGCGCGTTGTCAAGGTAGCGCGTGAGAATATCGAGAGAGCAGCTGTAAAGTAATGAATTTGAGTCCTATTGCGCCCTTTCCGGGCTGTAGTATTTGTGGGAGTCTGTGTGATTTTCGAAGAGTACCACTTCTGATATGATACAAGGGGTTTTGTGTCCAGACAATTGAAAAATTTATGAAGGCGGAAGAGTCTGTGAAATAACCGTACACAGTTTACCCAGATATTCAGTTTTTCACATCTATGAGACCACTATTTTAGATGAACGGAATGTCTAACGCTGCCGCCAATTGCATGAACACTTCTGGATTCGGTGTCACCAGCGCTACCTGCTGCTGCTATGGAGACGGGTGAGTTATGGTGCAGTACTACCTGTAAGTACTAATGATCTTCGAAAATAATCTTGATTGAACTCCTCCCATTTCTAGAGGGACGATAGTATGTTACGCGCTACACCACGCAAGCTCACTCGCAGACTCCTCCCCTTCCCCCAACATATCAAAAAAACGAACATTTCAGATGCAACTCGACCCCAACCAACATCAACTTCATCCTGCCGGCTGCTCTGATCATCGCTCTCTCGATCTACTCGTTCATGAACTAAACGAGTTCACTTTGATTGCAAAAGATCTCTCGGAAACATGACCAAATCGTTCGCAATCATCCAATTATTCTGGAACATTTTCAGACTGCTTAATACACAATGAGATCATGAAGTGTTAGAGAGGAGCGTGTTAACAGAAAATTGAACAAGTCTTCAGTCTTGTAACACTTTTCTGTTTTACTGAGAGTAGTTTTAAATTCAGCCTCAATTTTTTGATGATACAACATGATTTCAATAGTGAGACTTCAATAACCACAGTACCTCCTTAACATTCTCATCTGCTCATTGTGTTTCTCTGGCCAACTTCTATTTTCCACCTATCAGTCAAAATAGATAGGTTACTTGCATTCGAGAGGTCCCACTAAACATATCAAGCTTTGCCTAACTTGAGCAACTGTCGTCATTTACGGTGTGATTTGTGCATTCACAATCCTTATTTTCAAGTGAAAACTTTTCTGTGTAAGCAGGTGAAGTTACCTCGAAACACCAAAAATTAGCAACGCACTGCAAACATCGAACTTGACGATACTCTCGTGTTTACTGCTAATCGCTTAGTTCATACTATTGTCGTCATTTATGGTGTCAGTAGTGCTTTCACGGAAAATAGCTGTGAAAGTAGTTTTTCTTCAAGAAACATCAAAACTTGTCGATGTACTAAAAACTTCGAAATTAACGACAATAGTCAGTACGCTTCTGAGCAAAAAAACTTGAGCAATTGGCGTCACACATATCTTTCTCTACCTGTAAAAAAGTCTGACCTCCGTAAATCGGTTACTTAGTTACCGTAGCAGTTTCGCTTCGAAAAACATGAACGATTAAGTAATGCGCCTTTAATTTCGATGGACTGAAAGTAGGAATAATAATTTAAATCCACAAAGATCTAACTGTTCGTTGTGAGAGTCCCGACCCTACCGTACTCAGTTTACAAAAATGCGACTGCCGCGAGTTTGAAATCGGTTAGACTTTTTGCTAGATATGTGCGTCATTCATGATGTTATTAGTTTATTGGTGAGATTGCTGCTAAATCGCTGTCAATGCACTGATAACACCGAACATGACGACACTCTCCTGTTCCCTGCATCTCTCTTAATCGCACACTATCTCTCTTGCTCTGATCTCACGCCCCATCACCTCGGACCTCCGATGTCATAGAGTAACCTTTTGACCACGCATCTCTAACCCCTCTCTTTCCCGCATACTATCTCTTTACCTGGTTCGAAACTCCTCCCCTGTCCTGTCTGCCATGTTTCGCGTAACTTTTCCGCTTGTTGATAAATATTTATCACAAAATTGTGAGCTTAAATTATGTTGATCTCCATTCCTGGACAGGTTAGGATGGCGTAGGCGACTTCGTTCGAATGATTCTTGGCTCCCTTGATGAACTTCTTGACCTGAAGGAATTGTTTCAAAGATAAAGATAAAACGAGAAAGAGCAAGAGAGATAGAGAGAGGGGGAGAGAGAGAGAGAAGGAAAAAATATGTATTTTCTTTGAGCGCTGATATTTCATGGTAATCTCAGGGTAGAGTAGAGCAGTCTATAATAATTGAAAATCTGGCTATTCTGACCATAATTCATGGTTGTATAGAAAATTTGATGTAATCGTTTTCTGACAACGAGTGGGAGAGAGAGAGAGAGAGAGAGAGAGAGAGAGAGAGAGAGAGAGAGAGAGAGAGAGAGAGAGAGAGAGAGAGAGAGAGAGAGAGAGAGAGAGAGAGAGAGAGAGAGAGAGAGAGAGAGAGAGATATATATATATATAGAGAGATTGAGAGAGAGAGAGAGAGAGAGAGAGAGAGAGAGAGAGAGAGATAGATAGATAGAGAGATTGAGAGAGAGAGAGAGAGAGAGAGAGAGAGAGAGAGAGAGAGAGAGAGAGAGAGAGAGAGAGGGAGAGAGAGAGAGAGAGATAGAGAGAGATAGAGAGAGAGAGAGATTGAGAGATTGAGAGAGAGAGAGAGAGAGAGAGAGAGAGAGAGAGAGAGAGAGAGAGAGAGAGAGAGAGATAGAGAGAGATAGAGAGAGAGATAGATAGAGAGATTGAGAGAGAGAGAGAGAGAGAGAGAGAGAGAGAGAGAGAGAGAGAGAGAGAGAGAGAGATAGATAGAGAGATTGAGAGAGAGAGAGAGAGAGAGAGAGATTGAGAGAGAGAGAGAGAGAGAGAGAGAGAGAGAGATATATATATAGAGAGATTGAGAGAGAGAGAGAGAGAGAGAGAGAGAGAGAGAGAGAGAGAGAGAGAGAGAGAGAGAGAGAGATAGATAGATAGAGAGATTAGAGAGAGAGAGAGAGAGAGAGAGAGAGAGAGAGAGAGAGAGAGAGAGAAGAGAGAGAGAGAGAGAGAGAGAGAGAGAGAGAGAGAGAGAGAGAGAGAGAGAGAGAGAGATATATATATATATAGAGAGATTGAGAGAGAGAGAGAGAGAGAGAGAGAGAGAGAGAGAGAGAGAGAGAGAGAGAGATAGATAGAGAGATTGAGAGAGATAGAGAGAGATAGAGAGAGAGAGAGAGAGATCAATACCAACCTGTTCACATTCAGCATCATCGATGATGTATTCAATGGCGAACTTTCCCGCATGGTTCTTGATCTTCTGTTGAATGTTGTCAGATGGATATTTGATGCCTTCGTCTTTCGAGTAAGAGTCAATCTGGATATCTACTAACATCGTCTACTCCCATCTTCTCTCACCGAGTCCTTCACAATTCTCGCATTCGATTTGTTTTTCGACGGGTCGAACGACTTCTGAGTCACCAGTATCACGTTAATTATGCCGTCTGTAGCTCCACTTCCCTCTACGTTCGTCTCATTTTGGGCTTCGGCTAGGGAGAAGAAGGCCTGAGGATACGGTATTTGGGGTGCAACGGATAACCGCGACGCTTCCGAATTTCTTCGTTTCGCGGGCATTCGATTTTTCACACATAATCGGTAAGTCTACTCTCCCACAATAGAAGATAAATTTCCTGAATCTCATCGATAAGACCTAATTTGAGACTAATTCGTGTGAAGGGGATAAAGACCGGACAGAAAGAGGTGACAGTTTCTGGTCGCACACCTGTATGTTCGCGCCATTTTGAAAAAGACCATTTTGTAAAACTTCTACAACAACTCACGATCAGAAGGAAGAGCTTGAAAGACATGCTGCTGGGTGATGGATATGAAATGTCCGCACGAATTTAAATATCACCGACTGTTTACACTCACAACGCATTGAATTCTCATCGTCAAACAGAAGTCAATGGAAAGTTGAGCAAACTTTTTGTATAGATGGATAGTTGGCCATCCTGTACAGAACATCGCATTATTGAGTAAACTGTTGAAGAAGATAGATCAGCTGAAGAAAATAACACGAGACCAAGATGATAGGACTAGTATACCGCGTTGCGGACACGCGCGCGAAAATGAGCCCGACTTCCACTTTCCCTATTTGTTTCGATAAACTCCTAAAAAGTCAACAATTCATTTAACAGAGAAAAAAATACAGATGAAAAAATTACAAGATTAAAAAGTAACATTTACACAGATAAAATACCTCATGTTGTGGCATTCAGAAGTCATCATCTGAAATTTTGAAATTTTCAATTTCTAAATCAAGAAATACCGTCACTGTCGTCAAGCCTTACCGGTGTCTTGGACCATGCTGGTGGTTCGCGATTAATTCGAATGTTCACGTCCTGGAAACAGAAACTGATTTATGGCCATAGAAATGTTTTTGGATGAAAATGTATCATTACACTACCTCTCACAGTTCTGGACTCCAAGTAGCAGAACATTAGAAAGGGATTTGCGAAATCGTACCTTCTTATTGACAGCCGGTTTACATTACGTCACTCTGCTAATGAAAATAAAATAAATATGTTAGTTCATAAGCTTACGAACGATGGTGAGAACAGATGACTAATATCATGAAAACTAGTCGAAAAAATTCTCTCTAACACGAATGTTGAAAACAACCTCATTTATATCATAGTCATCATCGTCTTCTGCACTTTCTATATCCAACTGTTCGATTTCCGGTGTCTTGAGTTGTGAACAAGGCGGGATCTGAATTATCCTCCGTCATCTTGTTTGGGAGTCCATGAAAACTTTCTTCCAAAATTAAAACTTTTTGACTCGGAAGACCTGTTTCTTGAGTGTCAAAAAACCCCGCAGTCAGTTTCTTCAAACTAGTCGCTTCTTTTCCATTTCTCTCACACTCTCTGTCCACTTCTAGTTCCTATTGATAAAATGAACATTTTTGAAGTAACTATAACGGAAACTCACAGTGACTTCGTGTTTGAGCAGTTTTTTTTCGGAATAAATACAACACTGACTTGGAATTTGACTCTCTTCTTCGGTGGAACCACAGGGACACTTCTTCGCTTCTCTTCTTTCACTTCCTTCTCCCGTTCTTCTGTTTGGAGAGACACAGTTCGTCGTTTTCCTTCTTTTTCAATCTTTGCCAGGAATTTTTTCATCGACTGAGTTATCAGTTTCGAAGGTTGGATCTGAAAATGTTATCAAAATCTTGGCACTTCATTGAACTGCCTTCAATGCAGCGCTAAGAATGCGTTGAACGTGAACAATTTTTAAAGTTTTCAAAATTAAAACTAATCCGAGTCGTTTCGGATCGGACACTTACACTAATGGCCTGTTCCAGTTCGTCCATAACATTCAGAAGATGTTCTCGACTAAGTGTCTCGATGTTGAGAACAGAAGTGAAGGAAATGAAGATGTGCCTGATGATTGGATGATCCGATGACGATATCGCTCTTCCGATCATCTGTCTCACAAGTTCGTAAACTAGATTCACACTCTGAAATATTTGTGATGTATGAGACAGTTTTGAGAACATTTTAATAGATTGGCGATATTTTAAACAAAATTGTTCTTGCCATTTCGATACTTTGGAACAGTGATGTGGGTTAAAAACTCACTTCAAATGGGTCGATAACTCCTTTCGAGATGGTCCTGCAGACAAAATTGGACATGTCAGCCCAGAGAAGGTCGTTCTGAGCTCCGTTGTCTTCTTCATACACATCTTGGAGAAGGCACAGGAAGCCACACATGAAGTAAGCTCTGAGTGTGTATTAAAACAAAGAAAAAGAGAGAGAGAGAGAGAGAGAGAGAGAGAGAGAGAGAGAGAGAGAGATCTCACTTGTCTTCTTCTCTGTTGACACTTTTCTCGCAGAAAATGTCCAGGACTCTATCCAAACGTAAGGAAGCTGTAGACTTGTCGAATATTCTGAAATATTGCTCTAAACGACAAGAAACAAGATCAAAACAGACTGACCGGTTGAAGTTAGCAAGGCAAGGTATATGTGTATAAAGTTGAGATCATTTCGATTCGACGTTTTCTCTGACTTTTTGTAAGTGAATAATTGAAAAACTCACCTCCGAATGACGACTGCATAAAGAGTGGGTAGGAATTTCACATGGTTCAGAAGCATTAGGCAACTTTCAACGGTCAGGCCGATACCATCTTCATCCTGAAGAACATTTCTACATGATATTTATTCATGAATTATCTTGTTTTTTTGAGTCCCTGATACTTCAAATTTGACTCTGTCTAGAGAATCCCGAACAATTTCGGAAATTATCCAGAAGTTCTGGATGGAGATGGGACAAAATATAATATAGAAATGTCAAGTTCTAAATCTGTGTCGAACACTTGCGCGAAAGAATGCTTTCATTTTGCTTTTTTTCGAGTCATAGGCAAGCTCCCAAAGCATACCTGATTCATGACAGTTTTCTGGATCAGCTTCACCAAGGTGTCTTCGACCTCTTCCATTGGTTCATCAAAACTGTCATCTGGGTCGAACAACTTCTCAGCGCATTCTTTTATGTCGTTTTTTATTATGATCGTCACCAGTGCATTCAATGCGACTGCCTGGAGGAATTTCTTATGCTTTGGAAACTTTCAGATTCGTGCGTAACGCAGGAATAAAAACTGTAGGTTAAATAAACATAAAGTTAACCAGGACTTTTTCATCTTCCGATTCATTGAATGTGTCAGACTCGACTGATCTTATGAGATTAGTTTCATTTTGAACTTTTTTTGGCATCATTCATAGAATTTAACGATTCTTAGTTATTGTGCTTCCTATTGAAAAATCTCACATTAACTTTTGTAGTCTTCTCGGGTAGGAAAAATAGCAATAACTGTTGGAAGTACAGTTTGTTCCTGAAATCGAGTTGGATGGCACTTCCTAGAATCAATGTCATGTTGATCATTGCGTCTACATCTCCGGAAGCGAGTACAGGGCCCATCTGAAAACTAAAATTGACTGAATTTCACTTCTACAAAAATTCGATTAACAAGTAAAATTTCAAAAGTTGAGTTTTCTCCACTTCACAGAAATAAAAGTTCACCAATCGATCGATTGCAGCTTGCAGAAGGACTGACATGCTCTTGACGACAGGATGCTCCAGAGCGTTGATGAGTAGTACGGTACATCTCCGCAGAACCATTACTCCTTCTGGGGAGTTGGCCAGTTTTTTCTGAGAGATTGTGGCGCATGACTCTTTTCCCAGCATGAATTCGTCTATGGTTGATGTCAACCAGTCGATCGTTATCTGAAAAAATTTCATTCTCGTCCCTCTTTGCAAGTCTCGTTGCAGAACCCAGTTTTTTTTTTAAATGAGTTTTCAATAATGAATGAAACTTCTCAACTCACAGACAAATCTGTGTTCATGATCAGCGAGCAGTCGAGTATCACCTTTTCCAAGCTGCCGACAACGATCGGTGACAAACAGTTACCACAGTCTGACAAAATTTGTTTGAAGAAGTCTGTCACTTTCTCACTAAATATGCACTTCATTTGATTTTTTCAAAAACTAAATCTCACGAGATGAAGCTGGAATCATCGAAATCCAGAAGAATCGAGACGAAGAACAGCAAATCTTCCATGATTACGTCGAAAAGCGTAGCAAATTCGGACAGCGAACCGTATCTCTTGCAGAATCTAAAGAAATATTAGAATTATCTTTAAAATAATTGCCTTAATAAAAATAGATCGTGCTGACATTTGAACTAAATGTTCTTTTGACGATGAGATCAAAACCTCACCCATGAATAAGAGGAAGCATTGTGATCAGATCCGGTAGCATGACGATTCTCGCACGACTTCTAACTTCTTCCTTATCCGACGAGTTCAATGTACTTTCAAAGGCGAGTTCGATCACTTGTCGAGTGAAAAATAGCCGTTGTGCGGTTCTCTTCATGTGTATCTCGATTTCTGAAGTTTCTGAATATTCTTTTTCATTCTATTGCGAACCGAATTTGTACTCTGTAGCACACTCACTTAGAAAAACATACTTGGATGAAATTTCATGCTGAATAACCAAGAAGAAAGTTTTCCTTCATATGTTTATTTGCTTTACATAATATGGTGGTTCAGAACTTGTTGAAGAAGATGATGATAGGACAATCGATGATAACTGTAACTAAAAACACGAAATTCACCTGAATTTGAAACTTCCTCCGTTGTAAGCTGAAACGATAAACGTGTCATAACCCCCAGTTCTGCTTTCGATTTCTCCTCCATATTCGTTATGTAAGACAGGAATTCAGAAATGTTGTTCGTGAAGACACTAATGCCACATTTGACCTAAACTTTAACTACTTTTGGTGTGAAAAGTGACCAACCACAATAGAGACAGCCTTTCTGTCCACCATCGGGTCAAGATATTCCAGTAGCAAACTCGGGAACCCTTTATCCACAACTTCCTCTCGGTCCACTATCCCGGGATGGGCTGAGAACAGGCTCAGCGATTGGACATAATCATTGGCTGCTGATATCCATTGTTTGGCGAGTTTATTGTTCAGCAAGCCGCGAACTCTACCTGAAACATTTCCATATTTTCATAATAAGTAAAAAAAAACTTCTTTTCTCTTTTCGAGAAAACGCAAAAGAATATTGTCTTGAAAGAATTTCTTTCTTTTATTCATCTACTTGCATGTTGGCATCACTACGATGTTAGATCTGTTCACTTGCTCGACGGGGTGAAGATGAGCACCTCTCAGAAGGGGAACTTCTGCTGACGAACAACTGTCCAGCACGTGCGCGAGTGTGAAGAAGAAGGAGGGAGAGAATAGGATAAATAGGGAGTAACTATGCGTAGCTTCGTTCGCCATGAGAAGAGGGAGAGAGGGAAGTGATGCAGTTATCTATTAACCTTATGATATAAGTTTAGGATAAAAATATAATATGTTGATTATCGATTCTTCGCTTTTAAGGGGGATATACACTCTGTTACTATAAAACAAGAACACCTATATTTTCTCATATTTCTCAGCTCATACTCATGTTAGAACTATGTTACTCCACGTACGTTTTTTACAAGCAGTAACAATGTTATCTGTCGAGTATCAGCTGAATCGAAGGATTGATTCAGAAGTTATAACCGAAAATGTCAAAAACAGGGTGTTACAAAAAAACAAGAACACTCAAATTACTGTAAGAAAAGAAAGTGCACGATTGTCCAAACTTCATTTTTATTTTTATTTCTATCATGCAATCTTTAATCAGTAATTTTTCAATGTAATGTGTGGTATAAAACATCTCTCTGGTGCATTAAAAGATAAAATCATGTCTTTTCGCAAAAGCTGGCTTGTCCACATGGAAAATCGTAAGAAAAAATGACAGAACAGCTCTTTGTGTACTTAAACATCTTTAAAATGTCATTTATTATTTCAGCTTGAGCGTTGAGAAAAACTGAATATTCTGAGTGATCGTTGAAGTCGTCTTATTATCGATAATGCATCTGACAGCACGATTGGAGTTCGCGAATTTGCTGTCAAATAGCCTCAATCAATCTCTCCAATTACAGCTTGGCTCGGAACGAAGAGGTACAGATAAATTTAGTGTCAGCGAATCATAAAAGCACCCCATCTACCACGAAAACATAAAATCGCTTGACTGGAGTTCGCGACAAGAAAAATGAAAAAAAGGTCGTGACTTTTCGAGTGAACTGCTCGATTCCAAACACGAAGTCAGCTCTTAGGGGATAGTTTTAAACAAGAAAAGAACATTTTAGATGAACCAGACGGTTTTGAAAGCTGTTGGAAAAAGTTACGGTAGGATTCCATCGTTTTTTCCACTCGCAATGAAAGTGCAGATGAACCTCTGACTTGCAAAGTTTTTTACGAACGGAAAATTTAATACTCAGTTCGTTCTGAGCACTGAGAATAGCTAAAAACACTTCTACATGCTCGATTAAAAACAGATTGGTGAAGCTGTAGTTGGAGAGATTGATTGAGGCTATTTGACAGCAAATTCGCGCACTCCAATCGTGCTGTCAGACGCATTATCGATATTAAGACGACTTCAACGATCACTCAGAATATTAAATTTTTTCTCAGCGCTCAAGCTGAAATATTAAAAGACATTTTTAATATGTTCAAGTACACAAAGAGCTGTTCTGCCATTTTTTCTTACGATTTTCCATGTGGACAAGCCAGCTTTTGCGAAAAGACATGATTTTATCTTTTAATGCACCAGAGAGATGTTTTATACCACACCATACATTGAAAAATAACTGATTAGTGATTGAATGATGAAAAATAAAATAAAAATGAAGTTTGGACAATCGTGCACTTTCTTTTCTTACAGTAATTTGAGTGTTCTTGTTTTTTTGTAACACCCTGTTTTTGACATTTTTGGTTATAACTTCTGAATCAATCGTTCGATTCAGCTGATACTCGGCAGATAACATTGTTACTGCTTGTAAAAAACGTACGTGGAGTAACATAGTTCTAACATGAGTATGAGCTGAGAAATATGAGAAAATATAGGTGTTCTTGTTTTATAGTAACAGAGTGTATTGACACAATTGAAAATTAATTTCTAAATTCCCTCATTGACTGACCTGTACCGGCAATGAGGAAATTCAAGAATCTGAAGCGTTCTTCTGCGGTGAATGACGTTATGTGAACCTGTACGGCAAGTCGTCCAGCCAACAGACACTTCACTTCCTCTTCTTCTTCGATTTCCAGAAAATTGAGAAGAGTATCGATGATGGAGCTGTCACTCATGTAGACTACACGTATCGCAGTGCTTCTCACACGAGAGTCGACGTCACGAATACTACGCAATATCACTGTAAATAGTTTATTTAGTACCAAAAAGAAGAGGTGAATTTCTTCAATATAACCCATTTTTCATAACTGAATATCGAAACAAACCACATTTATTTTCTATTTCAAATCAGTTACTTTTCTATTATCTATAAGTATTTCACTTTGATCACCATGGACTCTGTCAAGCTGATTGTCCCACGAGTAATTGAGTAAGTGACACTTACCAGCCGTTATTCTGTTTTGATGAAAATTGTCATTTTTGATTGTGATGGTACATTTGGATTCACATAACACTAAAAGCCTACTTTTGTTGGGTGTTATCGTATCACCGTCAGCTGTCTTGAATTGATTATCGTACTTCATAGAAGACATTGCCACGACTGCCGCTGCTCTAGCTACCGGATGCTGGAAATATTTTTATGATTTTTTCAATTAATTAATATATTACGGAACCATATTGCAATTTGAGTTATAACTTCGAAAATTCGAACCCTGTCCATCATAGCCATTGATAATAAAATTGTCCATTGGTTCAATAGACCTGCTGTTACGCTGCTTTCTTCTGTGTCATCTGAAAAACTTATTTCATGTTTTGTTTTGCTTCATCTGTTGAGAATGAGATGACTCAAACCATACCGCAAAACCTGTCGAATTCTTCTTCTGCGTCTTGAAACTCGTCCATATTTAAGCGTGAGAACTTGGACAGGATGCCTATCAAACGATAAATTCGTTCGCGAACATAATATCTGGAATCGTGCTTGCCCTGAAAAATTTTACTGACACAAGGCAAGGAAATTCCTACAATTGACTATAGACGTTGAGAATATTGATTCTCACCTTTTCAATAAGACCGCACAGGAAAACAAGATAATCTTCATTTCCTGCTGATGACGATTTCATTGCGACCTCAAGAGATAGAATTGAAAAGTATGTGATAATTAGGTAATACCAGGCACTGATCAGGTATCAAAAACTGGTAATCTCATGGGTACCTTGTTTTTGTTTTAAGTTTGAAACTTAAGAAAACCTTTGCAGTAAATCCAATGATCTGATTCTCTCTTTCTCTACAGCTACTATCACAGTCGTCCGGATTCGTCGCAATCAGTTCTGAGAACCCTGGTATGATGGCCAAAACTGCTGGATTCTGTTCATCAGAATTCACTAATAATTTTCCCTAAAAACGCATGTCAGTGAGAAACTTCTTGAAAACTACTTCAGATATTAATTCACAAGCTTTTTCTTCGAGTTGGTGTGTACTTCTAAGCTGATGTCGACAGATTGTTTGAAATAAATGACACATCCTCCTGATGAGAACGTTTTCTGCAGATTGGTCTTCTGAAAAAATAGATCCTTTTTATGGCATTTCTAGACCATATATGACGTATACGTTCTCACCAAGATCAACACTATCAGCTTCTTCTTCTTCTTCTTCAACTGGAAGTACATCATCTTCTTCCACCTTCACAGTAACATCAAGATCGTCCATATGCCGTTTCGCTAAAAATCTAACAACGAATTTTACAAATAAGACTGCAATGATTTGTGTTGAGGACAGGGAAAAGATGAAACAATAAAAAATTTGTTTAAACTTTCAATAAATTTATCTGATAAACAAGAAAATTTTCCGAAAATTCCACGAAATGGCACGGAAATCTGCAAGAATGAAAATTAAAAAAAAACGGCAATTAGTAAATCGCATCCCATCGCATCCCGCATCCCGCATCCCATTTTCAAAAACGGGATGCGATAACTTTTTTCGCATCGCATGAACACCTCTTTTTTAGGCTTAGGTTAGGTTTGGGTCAGCTTAACGTTCAACCTAAGCCTAAATACAAGGTGATTGGGCTGTTCCGAGCAAAGTTACAGACGTTTGAAAAAAACGGGATGCGACGGGATGCGGGATGCGATGGGATGCGATTTACTAATTGCCAAAAAAAACTAATCGATAGTAGGTCGAATCGGTTACTGTAACACTGATAATTCATCGCGATGCATCGTTGAAATGTTACTGTATTTTTTTTTCCTCAAATCGAATTCCAATATCTTCTAAATACAGATCGTGGAGGTGAAAATTTGTGTGTTTCTGTTTTATTGTTTAAAAAAACAACAAAGGACTAAAATCAGTTTATTGTGGTCCATGATCACAGGATTAGTGGGGTTACTTACTCAAAATATACACTATTTACATGCAAATCACAGGGTGCGAGTAGGTAATTTACAAGTTACTTGTCAATTTAAGAATTGGGATGCATTTATCCCAGTGACACTTGTTCACCGGCTGGAGTCGTCTCATTCCGGCAAAAACGTTCCCACTCTGTTCTTACGCGTCCGAATGGCTGATCTGCGACACGGTTGCCGTCGGTTCCTGGAACGTTATTCTATTTTATCGTATTGGAGAATTGTTTTTTTTTTAATATTTTTTCAGAGATACTTTATGTTAAGTAAAAATAGACTGTTTTCGATGGAGAATCAAATTTACTTATTTAAAAAAAAACTAACTTTCGGTCATCTCGTTAGCGTAGTAGCGGGCCGGGTTGATCATAGCAGAGAGTAGTTTCTCTGTCCCATACAAGTTCCGTTTAAGGTCTGTCAGTTTCCAACCCAACGTGTTCTGGCCGCTAGCGTGAAAGTACTAAATCTTGAAGTGTACAACTCTCAATGCAATGATTACCATGTTCATGATCTCTCCAAATGAGAGGGCGGTTACGTTGAAGTCGAGTAGGAAGTCACACGTGGCATCGTAGAACCGCTCAAGCTCGTAGAGTGAAAGAACACCATCCGAGTCGGTATCCAACACGCGGAACCAGAATTCGATACTGGAAAAGATTTTGGGAATTTTCATCACAACTCGCTTTCCGGACGGAATACCGATTCCCTATCTCTAAACGACCTAGAATGATACATAATAATACATGAGACCGTTCGCATAGACGGCACGGCAACTACTTCAATACACTCGCTCACCTTTGAGGTTGATCAAACGAGTGGAACGCGTAGAAAATCCTGGTCGCTATGTTCAGGCTCATTTGGTGCGAAAATTTTTCAATGCTGATGACACCTCTCATCAACAGTCTTTGCCAAACGAGACTGGTAGTGACTGAAACATTATGTCATTGAAGACATCGGAGGGAAACCAACAGCAGTCTTGATCCTCTTGAATGGTGATCAGTTGGACAACACAACGTTCGTCGAGGTCCCATTTGGCTACTTGTCGGTGCATGACACGAAGAGTGTCCATGATGTATGAGCCTCTCATCACGTCTTTTACCAATTCTGACCAAATTGAATGTCTGCGAAGACGTTGGACATTGATGCGCCCGTCCCAGACGGCGCAAACATCCCACATCATTCTTTCGGTTACCTGAAAGCCACAATTCAGATATGACGAGACGCGTATTTCTACAATAATAATCGAAAATGACTGCAACCATCCGCGGATCCGGTATATTATTATAATAATGATGACACTTATAATTTCTAGATTAAAACTCACGAAAACCACTGCATGTTGAAGAAGCAAGTCGCCTGCGTCCAATATTCTTCCAATACTTCCCATGAGCGGTCCCAACGTGACTTCGAAGAAAAACTCCAACTCGTTCCTGGTGACGACTGAATCAGAGTTGCCAGATGTGACTAGCCAACAGAACTGTTGGTGCACGTCCAGGTGTTGCATTCTCTTTACAAAAGTCTCCATGAACTTCCCGCCCATGAACACTTCTTTCTCCAGCCAATCGTAGAATGGCAGCCAGAAAAGGGGAAGGTCCAAAAGTTCCTTTCCATTGAATGCACATTTCTCTCTAAAAAGC
>OZ022250.1:6173870-6335706 GCA_963978915.1 Caenorhabditis parvicauda | reverse complement strand
TAATTTTGGTGCACCCTGTACAACAGATCCTTGGTGTAGAGTTATATAAATTTCTGAGAATTATTACTTTGATTCTTGAAGGTAAAAGTGTTTCGAAACTAAAAAACCTTAAAAAAAAACTAACAACAAGTCATCACTTGCTCGCCCTGCTTCTTCCATCACTGAATTCCTGCCTCTTCGCTCTCCATTCGCCGTAATTCCACGAGGGACATCGTCTCTCTGGTCGGCGTCTTTTCCTCTTCTTCGTTGCCCGCGTGTGCACGCTCATCGTACGAAGCGACTGGAGATGCAGGTTGTGATGGACCCATGTTGCTCACATGGCCGCTATCCAGGGAGGCACTGAAACTGTGAGATTTATTTTATTTTTTGTTCAATCGAAAATCAAGTATATTTCTTTTTTGAGTCACAAATTAAATTCTCTTTTGACTTCAGTTATCAAAGTTACACCCAACTTTTAAATTATAGACAAAACTTGGAAAATGAATGCAAAATTTCCGATCACTTGCAAATTTGTAAAGTGAAACTTCAACACGATTAGAGAAGTCACAAAGAAAATCTCACACGCTGGGCGGTTTTCCAAGGTATCTGAGCTGATCTGGACTGTCTTTCTTGAGAAGATCGTCTAGGGAACATGCCCTCCTCACTCTGAAACGTTCCTCATGAACAATAGTGTTGTAATCATTCATTGTTGATCATTTAGAACTGAATCTTACCGTGTCCGGCTTCTGTTGTTCGCTCGAAGGTCGCAGCATCGTCGTCACTCGATCTGCTCCACAGCCAACTCCAAGTCGACTGTTTCTTCTTCTGCGCTCGCTGCGTCTTTCTCTTGTTTTCTCTTTGAGTTCCTTCTGACGTTGACGGGGTTTCTGGCAGTTCTCCCCACTTCCAGTCAGTCACATCGTGCTGTAACATGAAAATTCATATTTTCATTCTGTATTAAGATTCCGCTTTTCCCTTTCCGCTATAATGTCCAATTTTCGAATGAGTTCTTTTTTTCAAATTTACGAAAATTCATGTGGTTTGGTATATAGATCAGTCTGGCTTGTGTACTTGGGTTTTGTCGATCTTATTTCTAGCATGTTCGAAGAGATTGAATGAATAATGATGAAATTTGATACGGGTTCTCTCTATGCGAGCACTTGTTCTTATAAAATTCCAAACAAATTTTTTCCAATGTCAACAGCGACGTTGCTTTTTCATGGACACAGCGTGTGAGTATCACTATCTTTTTGCCTAACTTTTGCACTAACACTGATACAATGTTGTGGTCAAAACGAAAGATTACCGGTTCTGGAGTTGCATTCCTGCCACGTGTCATGTCGACTTCCGAATCTGAGACAGGGCACCATCGGCGATTCTATCAATCTCACGTTGGTCAAGCAAAGAGTGGGATGGTGACGAGTTGGCGGATGAAGCTACAGAAGACTCTCCAGACTCGGAATCCTGCAAAAATACATGCATACTAAACGTATACGGTAATTTTTCTCGACAGCCACAGATTTAAAAAATTGATAGGCGGAAAAAATTGCGAGTTGCTTCTCTGTTAAATGTTTACTACTTTGCTACATGATGACGCAAACTAAATATGGTGCTGTTTTTTTTTTCTTCAATAGGATGACTAGGAAGTTCCACATGACCTGGATTTCCTCTTTTTGTCAGCGTGAAGTGAATCCATAATTACACAAATGACAGAACTACCACACTCACATCAATTACAATTTGGATTGCCGCCGTCTTCTTCCTGGGTTTCTTCCAATCGCGACTTCTTTCGTTGTGGCCCGTTGGACTTTTGCTTTTGCTGGTTGAGAAGTGACTTCAGAAAATCGGTATTCTGGAGTATAAAATTGAAATTTTTAGAAAACAGTTTGCTCTATCTACTTGTTCGAGAATTGAAACATCAGAAACATTTTTACTCAAATTGAAATAATCTTGACTCTTTGAAAAATTTGAATTACCAATAACAAATTTTTAAAAAGTCCCCTCAAAAAAACAAAAAATATATCAAAAAAAAAATGTACCTGGCTTTTGTCAATATTGGCTGACTGAGATTGCGAGTGATGGAATGCTGTGTGAGCTCTGAAAAGTTCCTGCTCGACCGCTTCATAAGACCGCACCGCACTCACTTTTTCGGGGTGTTTCCTCTCTTGGTTCTCTGCTTTGTGGCTTCATCTTCGCCTTCCGATTGATTACCACTAGCGTCATGTTGGGAAATTACTGTGAGGTCTGGCAGAGATCTGGAAAGTGAGGGTTTAGTAACAACTTTTTTGATGTCTTCAGAATATAAGATACAACCTTGAGTGATTGAAAAATAGGTACAAACCTTAAGGTTACAAGTTTGAGTTTTTAAATCACCTGTTCTTTCGATCACTGAAAACTGATGAGCTGAACGGCAAATTCTGCTTCCTGTGGGCGTAACTGAGCGTTTGTCTGAAAGAATGTTACTGCGAATTGTTGTCAAAAAACATCTGAATTCTTGGTTTTTTTTAAATTATCAAGATTGGTAAAATTTTCTCAAAAAAACATGATTTCAATGATGAAAAGTTGTTTCAATTTTTTCTGATTTCGTCTGTTGGAAACGTTCAATTGTCCAGAGAAATTCTTGTTAACCCTATAGTTATATTCTATGTATTAAAAAAAGATGTTTCTTCTTAAAAACTCACTCGGGTTGTGGCTCTCTTACATTGGCTTTTCCACCATCAGGACTCGATGATCGACTTTTTGGGCATTCTTCTGCATCTGGTTCCTTCTTTTCCGACTTTTCCAGTTTCTTTGCACTTTCTGCGAGAATTTTGTCGACCGATACAACGTTTTGTGTTGGAGTCTCTTGTTCGGGTAAAGGAGATGTGAGAAGATAGTCGGGCACTTCCTGAAATTGCCAAGTTATAGAACTTTTTTTTGATATATTCCCAATAACGATGCAATTCCAATGTTTCCATTGAAAGTTTCCAAATTTCATTTTTCAAAGTTCTATCTAATAAACTTCTTACAAAATTCTTATGTTCGGCGAAATTCTAGTTCATTGAAACAGCAACAGCAGAAAAGCTAAAATTTTGAAAAAAAACTCACATTGGCTCCAGTTTCTTCCACAAAGAATGCAACACCACTGTCGCCGAGCTTCATTTTTAGATCGATTTCTTCTCCGTTGATCAGAATATCGACGTACTGAAAGGTTTTTTTTTTTGAAAATTCTGTTTGGAGGTTTTTTAGAGCTCAGAAAAGCAGTCTCGTCGTTACTTAATTTTTTCTCGGTTTCAAAGAGAATGATTTAAATCTTTCTACGGAGCGTTCTGAAGTACTTATCCTAGTTAACATCCCGAACATCCACTTGAGAGGAGAACGAACCTTTTCATCAAAACTGAAGACACCATACTTGCCGAATCTGACGTGGAAGGGTGTTGCACTGTACTCACCATTTGGCTGTTCGACTACAACCACATCGATAGCGCCTGAAAATAGAAGTGAAAAGTGAAGTATCTCCTTTCTTTCTCTCTCTCTCTCTCTCTCTCTCTCTCTTTTTCTCTCCGTCTCTCTGTCTCTCTCTCTCTCTCTCTCTCTCTCTCTCTCTCTCTCCTCTCTTTCTCTCTCTCTCTCTCTCTCTCTCTCTCTCTCTCTCTCTCTCTCTCTCTCTCTCTCTCTCTCTCTCTCTCCACACACTAAAGCATACCCGAAAGTGTCGCAGGATTGATCGAATTGTAGAAATATTTGACGGTCCTTATGGCCCTGTATGCATAGTCCATGTTTGAAACTTCTTATCGATATTTCTTCTCGTTTGACCTAAACGACATTGTTAACTGTTGAAGTAAAACCAGTCGGATCTACTTGACCAAACTACTTTCTGTTATTGTGACTGGCTCTCAACCTTTGATTTATAAAGAAAACGATATTTCGGAACAACTGTTAACAGGGAACAATTTCTTTCGAAAAAAGACTACTAGTATCAAGTATCTCTCTCCAGGAAGTTTGTTCGACTGGACACTGTTGTCACCATGCTGTGGACGTCAGCTGTGTTTAGACACTCACGACGAAACCTGTCGTATTAGTTAAAAGTTACGAGGGGAATTGATCTGTGAACACATTCAAGAGTAAAATATGATAAGAACATTAGTTCTCCGTTGTTTTTCAGTTTTGCTCGGATTATGTGCCTGAGAGAGACTGGTACATGTGTGTTCAAATTTGGTCAAAACTGCTTGAAAATAGAATATCACATTGGTTACTATGGTTTTTTTTCCAAATTTATAAATTTAAAAATAATTTTCAATATAAAAAATATGATTTTCAAATTTTTCTCAAGTTATGACTCAGGGGAACTGGTGTATTTAGGTTCAAATTTAGTAGATTCTGCTTAAAAATGATATATTTTGTAGTCTGGATCGGATTTTTCAAATGTAAGAATTGTTTTCAGTAGTTTCTGACATTAAAAACAACTTTTTTTCAGTTTGCATGATTTTGATTCAAATTTGGTCGAGTCTGTTTTGAATGAAAAAGAGAACTTCTTGAAAGTGACCTCATTGAAACACAAAAAAATATTTATCCTTAAATTTCGAAATCTTACCCGTTGGTGTTGATACAAACTTCGATTATTTAGAGGTTATGTGATGATGTGTGATCCCTGAATGTGAATGTATATGAAAATCCATGAGTAGGCGATGTAATAAAAGGAACAACAACTTTCTCGAAAAGTTCATCTGGCGCAAAAGATGTTGGGGGTTGTGAGAGTGCAGTGAGGGTAGAGAGGGTGGAGACATGGAAAGTAAGGACGGGAGAGGGAAAGAGCCTTGAAAATGGGAATCATCGTCAACCCGATCGGAAGGAAGGAAGCAGGCAAGTGCCCACTCGAGTATGATTTTTGGCACGCGTGTCGAATTTCTGCAAAAACTCACGACATCAGGAGAAATCAAAGTATGAAAAAAAACTGGGGAGACTTCTTCGTTTCCAACGGAAATTAAATGGAATTATTCTGAGAAAGGTTAAATCCCGAAACGTAGAAAAAAAGTTCAAAAAGTTGTATTCACGATTTTATCCTCTACAAACATGAAGTGCAACAACTTTTCTCTTCATTTGCAACAAGAATAAAGTTAGTTTCATAGAAAAAAATTAATTATGGATCTGGTAACTCTGAATGATAAATTTTCAATGAACAGGAAACAATTACTTTTGCTTTCTACTGTTGCCTAGTGAATTGAAAATATTTCTACACGAAACAAAGCGTTTCACTGAATGAATAGAAAATTTCCTCTCTAAACTCCATCATTTAACATTAAAATACCTTCCGGTCATCAAACGAAAACATACCAACGATGAAACACGAGGATAAGGCTTCGTTGACAACAAACACTACCCTAACGTAACTGACTTAATAGTTGTTTAACGCGATTAGAGATGATAAGACAGCTGGTTTGTGCGAACGTTTTGGTCACATGTGGCGCGAAATACGGGCGAACCACCCACAAAGTGAGTAATGTGAGTGTGCAGATAGGGCAAACTTGCGAAATTTGGCTAGATAACGAGTTGGAAAACTTAAGTTGATAAGTGAATGAAACATCAAATGATACAAAACACACTGAAAGTAATCTATTGGACTGGAAACGGAGTATTTTTCACATATGAAAGCTGAAATTGGGCAGTTCCAATGATGTCACTGTATACTGTAAACAAACAGATTACATTGAAGGTGTTATTGAATTGGAAGTTGAAAGAGAGAGAGAGATGGGGTGAATTGTATGTGAAAGTCTTAAGAGACGTCCTAAACATCCGATCGAGTTTCTTTGATGGAGAAATAATGTGGGAACCTGGCGTTTGCAATGTCGACGCTATTTATCAGCAAGAGAGGAGAGGAGGGAGAACATTGAACCTTGTCCAAGAGATGTTGTACCCGCTATCTGCGACACAGTGTTCTCCGGGTGAAAGGTTACACCAATGGCACCCAATGAGGAGTAAAAGAGAGAGAGATGGGGTGACCTTGCCTTTGAACCAAACACCGCGGTATGTGCGCCAAAGTGTGCTAGAGCTTCGAGTGTTTTAGTTTGAGGCACACATCACAGATATTTGTTCATAGTATCATCAAGTGTAGTGGGAGGGGGACGAAGTATGGTCTGACTACTGCTTATCAGCCACCTCGATGACATTCATCAAATAACCACCTCTCGTTCGTCACGCTTTGTTCGCGAGAGATGAGCGATGGATGTTTACTTCGACCCCATGGAAAGTGAAACGGTAAATAGGCAGTCCGTGTTGGGTTGCATGACTCGGGCGAAGATAACAATCGGTTCCATCAATAACAACAAAGAAGGAACATTATGCATTAAATTCCCAGTTCGGTATAATAAAAAACAATGTTCAACCAAAGTAAATGAAACAATCAAGGGCGTATTTTACCGGGGTGGAAATACATCGATGAATGCAAAAAAGTTAATATAAACTACGGAATAAGGATTTAAAAATCGTCTTATTTTGAAGGAAAAATAAATAAAAAATATTTTTTTGAGGTTTCGAAAAATGAATTCGTGTGTATACAGAAGTTGAAACAGTTATGACGCAAGTTCGCACAAAACGTTTTATTTTTTATTTTTCTTCCTATTTTATTGTTTTTTCTCCAATTTTGTGTAGAATCACCGGTAGTAAGTCATATGGTTTGCTCTGTTCGAGTGGTCCACTAGACGAACCACAAACAGTGGCTAGTCAGAACGACTGCGTAAACAAACCAAATTTTCGCGCAACGCATCGAACTGAACGGAATGGCGTGATTTCGGCTACAGGCACATGTAGAGGCGCATGTGTTGTACACCCTCACGCGCGCACACATGTACTCTCTTCACAGCGAAAACAACCGCCTGTGTGTTCCGCTGAGAAAATGGTGTGATGTCAACGCCAAGAGAGTTGCTGGCGATGCAAACTGCATTTGATTCAAGGGGCGGGCTGTGGATCTTGGCACCACGTGCTTCCAATCTGTCACGAGAAATGTGTTTTCTGTAGTGCGTATGATATCACAAGCGTGAGGTCAATCAACAAACAACGGGTTACGAGAGGATGAAAACATTACGTTGCACTTTTTCGAGTAATGGAAAACAATCACATTTTATGTGGGCAGTATGTCGATAAAACAATCCTATGTTATATTTTATATCTTCATAAGATTTATTATCTGGGCGTAGGTATAAGAAAATGAACTCCGAACATCATTGCAGTCAGACATTTAACATTAACTTAACGTTGATAGTTGACTAGTATTCGACCACCACCGCAGTGTTACTGGCCCTATATTGGTTGTTTGAAGTTTCAAGCTCAGAACCCAAAAATGATCATACTTTAGTAAAAAGTGGGTTTCATTCCATTATGAGTATTGCAGAATAAAACTAGAGTACATCGTTATGCCTTCAGTCATCTGTGTTAAACATGTAAGTACTACAGTAAACATGGAGCACGATTTTAACGTGGTGTTTCAATATTTCTCTCGACCAAGACAAGAATGTTCTGCGTCCATGTGTTACAAAAAGTCTAAATTAGTATCGAAAGATGGCGCCATCGAACTGGTGTTTCGTCTGATGATTTGAACTTGGATTACAACGGCACGTGAGGCAATTGTAGTTAGAGGACCACGTGACTTTTTTATCGTACGATGGCAAAGGGGAGTCGAACTATTGAATAATGGTGCGTACTATACTGAATCAAGATAGCTATCAGCCATCAGTGAACGATAGCAACGAGGAAATGAATTGTGGTTTTTGGTCCAGCTCTCTTGGGCTCGTTATGGGCGATTGGTAAGAGGAACCTGAACGCCCGGGCGGCTTCCTTAGTGAGCACGCTGGCACTCTTGATGGGCTGTTCGATTCTACGATTTATATTCATTTTCGAATATACTAATGACGTTATCATGTTGTACACATAGTGGCATGTTCCGATATACTTACACCCAATCCCAGAGGGATAATGAACATTTCCCAAAGCTTCATTTTCCAGACGGCAGTTGACCTAAAAACTGGTTCTGGCCTCTTGCCAACAAACTGAGCTCTTTCATCTCTTGTCGCAAATAGTTTTTATGCTACATAGTCTGCGTCTCTGTGTCTGGCCTCGATTCTCATCTCGCCACGTGAGGGTAAACGTTTGTGAGGGGCATCCCTCATGAATGTTTGAACTCGAACCACGAGATGTGTCTCACTGCACGTACGCAAACTCACCCTGTGATCGGAAGAGGGGTGAATAAATGAACGTCGAGTTCGAAAGCTCAACGACTCTTCTCAATGCTGCTATTTGGAGCAATAACATTGAGTGTTTACTATCTATACGAGTAGATCGACTACGACTTCTCTGGGCAGTAGTATTTGGTAATTTGTGCTGTTTTGCGAAAAATTAGAATTCATCTTCTCGACAGTGAGCTGAATTCTCTCCCTACTCATCTGATAATAAGAAAATTCGTAAATTGTAGGAAAATTGTTTTTTCCCAAAGATCGAAGTAACATAAATTGAACACTTTCATACGTTCTGAACTAGTTTGAGCTGGTGATTTCATCTCATTTAAAATTATACTTCTTTAACAATAGTCTTTCCGAAACCGGATCAAAAATTACCAAATCATGCTCCAATGCAGTGACATGAACTCTCGATACTGACACTATCTTATCGCAACCTGGCCTGATCGAGGTTTATTTGGCTGTAAACGTTCGACAAGATTAGAGCACGGGGAAACTTCATTCATCATAATTTATTTAGCGAGGTACTCCTGGAGATAGTTGTCTGATTTGATTCCGTCGGTTAGGTTACTTTCGAAGGCACGATTCACGGATTCCTGAGGGTTGACTCTTTGTGAAATACATGCTTTTCTACCTTTATAGCTTGAACTAGAATTCCATCTTTCTCTGAAATAGCATCTGCTAGTTTGATGACCTCTTCAAGAAGATTATTCGTTGGGTGTATCTGAAAACAAACGTCTATAACTTTGAAGTGAAGTCCTACGAACTTTACTGACGATACCAAATTTCAAAGCTTCTCTCGCGTTGAATCTGTTACCAGTAAGAATGTGTTCCATTGCGAATGATTTCCTCGCGGATCTAGTGAGCAGCTGAGTTCCACCGGCTCCTTAATCTCATGTTAGACTAACACTGTCTGCTAAACCTGGAATCGTCCCAATAAGAACTTCCGGTTGTGCGAAGATTGCATTTTCGGAGGCATGAGCGATGTCGCAGAGCATTGCAAGTTCACACCCACCTCCCAGCGCCATTCTGAAAAATTTTGTTAGTCGTAGTGGTGTCGAAGTAGGGTTTTGTATGAGTGTGTACTCAACAGGAAATGACCTTCAGCGTAATTCGGATCCAGAGTTGAGACCTAGCCAGATGTGTTAAGCAGGTCGAGGGATGAAGTTTTCATGTAGAAAATTTTTGCACGTTTTTTGTTACAAGCGAGATATTTTAATTTAAAAATTTTAAACTCCAAAAATGAGTGACCTCTCGCACGACACAATTAGATCCAACAGGACAAACAGCTAGCGGGGTGGTGGAGTGGTCAAAGGTTCTGCGTTCGAACCGAGTGGGCAGGGGTTCTATTCCATCCGCTGACGACTTTTTGGTCATTTTTTTGCACAATGACAAAAATGTGCCCAAATTGTGTGGAATTACTCTTTTGCATGTATTTAAACCCTTCTACTCTTGTTAATACTCTTCGAAGTTGCCAAAAGTCTATAGCCGATCTCATCTATCACCTCCTCCATTATGAAGCTAGTGAAATGGTCGTTACAACTTTGATATTCATCAAAAACAAGATTTTCGAGTTCGAGATGCATTTCTATTTGTGAACTGAACGGTAACCGTTCAAACCGGAACTATCCTCTAGAATTCCTCAAGTCTTGAGCCAGAAGCACCTCGACAAGTGGCCGGATGAGGGTCTCTAATCACAAACCTAGATAAAATCTTCATGGATATAACCTCATGACCGCCCAGATTACACCAAACAACAACCACAAACATTAATTATAATATTATCAATAAATAAGTTCATAAGATGAAGTTGTTGAATTCAACTTTTTCTTGTTTGCATACTCATCCAGCTACTTGTCGAGATGCTTCTGGCTCAAGACTTGAGGAATTCTAGAGGATAGTTCCGGTTTGAACGGTTGCCGTTCAGTTCACAATTAGAAATGCATCTCGAACTCAAAAACCTTGTTTTTGATGGATATCAAAGTTGTAACGATCATTTCACTATCTTCATAATGGAGGAGGCGATAGATGAGATCGGCTATAGACTTTTAGCTATTTCGGAGAGTACAAACATGAACAGAAGGGTTTAAATACATGCAAAAGAGTAATTCCACACATTTTGGGCACAGTTTTGTCATTGTGCAAAAAAATTTCAAAAAAGTCGTCAGCGGATGGAATAGAACTCCTGCCCACTCGGTTGGAACGCAGAACCGCTAACCACTCCACCACCCCGCTAGTTGTTTTTTCTGTTGGATCCAATTGTGTCGTGCGAGAGGTCACTCATTTTGGAGCTGAGAATTTTTAAATTAAAATATCTCGCTTGTAACAAAAAACGTGCAAAAATTTTCTACATGAAAACTTCATCCTTCAACCTGCTTAACACATCTGGCTAGGTCTCAACTCTGGATCCGAATTACGCTGAAGGTCGTTTCCTGTTCAGACCCCACAACTTCCCGGACAGTGGTAATCATTCCCGAGGCAGATGATATAGTTAAAGTAGACAAGGATTATATTTTTCAATTTAGACATAGCGTTCACATATCTTATGGCAGTCATCTATACTGAAGTGCGTCTCATAATCGCAAGAAGCTCAACACGTGCAAAATAAAAGTAGGAAATTCATGCAACTATGTTTGTACTCTCACCCACTGACAGCCGCTATGATGGGTTTCTTAAGTAGTCTCAGTTTGTCGAAAGTTTTCAGAAAATCGTTCTGATAGAGTTCCGCGAAACTTGTCGCACTCAGCTCCCCGATATCAGCACCAACTGAAATGATGTTTGAACCTCGCAATGAATCATTTCTCACTGCTGAAATACTTCGGTGTGCCTGTCACAATTGTTACCTTCAAGTTTTTGTCTCCCTCGACGTATGAAAGAACGTCATGAAGCTGGAAAATTGGGATTTTCATGAATCCAATGAAGCATCGCCCACAGATCAAATGTTATAATCATTCGATTTGGTTGTAGTAATCACAAAAACTACATAAACAAGGACTAGAATACATTGTATCTGCCCAAAACAAGGAATTCGTCTTTTTCTACGTTTGATAGTTACTTCTTCTATAAGCTCAGTTGACAGCGAGTTCAAGCTCCTTCTTCTATCCAATTTCACCAAAGCTACTCGGTTTGCACTTCCAATAGTTTCAAACTTCAGGTTTCTCAAATCTGAATGAATTTCTTCTTTCATGAAGAGTTCTCCGAAGTGATTACCTTTGTGGTAGCTTCTACGAGCCAAGAATCTCGGAAATGCATTCATTTCTGAATTTTTCTTTTTTTTTTGTTCTGAAAAATAGATATTCATCGCCTGAACTTTCTACGAAGTGGATTATCAATTTAAAAAATAATTTATGCGAAAGTGGAAGAAAGACAACATACAAAAACAAAAACTCGACAAGGGGCTGGCGGAACAATACATTTCCTTCTACAGTAAAGGTACATAAAATGAGGTTATTACATGGATCTGAACAATTTTACAGAAAAATGTTATCAACTACTTTGTTAGACTTCATTTTCATGAATCTATACGGGTTTTTGGCTGATTTCTGCGCGTTTTTGAGCTGGGCTCTAAACAAAAGGGCTGAGGTGGGGTTGACGTCGGCTTGGATGGTGTCTTCTGACTTCAGCAGACCGTAATTCTTGCCGGACCAGATTTCTCTGATATTATACCCGGCTGGGTCGGTCAGGCCGATGGCGCCAAGACGGAATTTGATCGTCTGAAATTTGGCACTTTTCCACTTTCATCACGTTCAAATAAGAGACGTAGGAGCTTTGAAAAAACTTTTTTAGAAATTTTCTGGACGTTTGTTCCAGAGAGTTTTGTAACTGATAAAGAAAATTATTCTTAAACGCCTCACCTTAGGCTCGTTCAAGTTCCTATTGAGAACTGCGATGGCAAAGGACCATCTCGATCCGCTTCCTGGCGTGATTTGCTTCACATAGAGACCGATGTCAGTTGTCTGAAAATTATTAGATGACGTCACTGAACGGTATGAAATCAACGTTGGCAATTAAACGACCCATAATTCCTAATGGGTCTTGATTGATGTCGATGGCTTCCCGGTTCTGCAAAATGTTCTTGAACTCGTCTCCGATGTTTCTCAGGTCGTTTGACATGATGAGAGGGGCTGACCAGATTGTCCTAAAGTTCAGTTGAAGGTTGAAGGATAGTAGTGAACCTACCAAATCGTGAACTGGGCGATCGACATGTCCACCGTGATGCCTTTGTTTCCGATGACCAACTGTAAATTTGAGTGTCATACCGTTAGGACTCGAAAAGTTGTATTTTCTCACAAAGTTAAAATTTGCCGTACCATGGTGCACCATATCTCTCAAATTCTGTAGTGTCAGAAAACTTGAACACTTCTAAGATATCTTCACCGTTTTCCCATTTCTCTAGTCCAATGTATGAACAAGACTCTTTTGCAGTAATTCTCGCTACACTTATAGTTCAGTTCCTCATGGCGTTGAAACCAACCATATCAGGATCGTTCCACTGTCCTGGCCCGTGTGCCGGAATCAGTTTGTCTTGGTTATGGTCATAGTAATTGATGATTGATTGAATCGACTTCCAGGACGAGTTGATGTCGTCGAAGTTCCTCCACAGGTTGCAGCTTTTTGCGATCACGTTGTAGTCTACCTAAAAGTCTTTTGAATGACAAGGTTAATACAATTGTGTTAGTATTGAAGTGAACGTATTTTACTCCAAAACTTTGGGTTGACCGGCATCGGACCGTAAATGGGCGACTATCGTCCCGGACATCTGTCGCCCATTTACGGTCCGATGCCGGTACACTCAAAGTTTTGGATTTATACTATTTCGAGTCATCAGATTTAGAAATCGTGTTCAGTGTTTTTGCCAACTTACGATGTTTATCAGATCTTAAGCTTCGGTGAATAGTTTCCTTCAAGTGTAAAACATGATAAGCTTCGAGTTGACTAAATTTAAGTACAATGACATCGAGTTTTGAGATCGATTTCGTTGTTTCAATCGTATTTATGGTATCTGTCAGACGTCGTGTTTGAGGACTCCGTGTATGTAGAATCATTCCGAGAATTCACACATGTTTGGATTTCAACTACAAGTATCACTGAATAAGGTGTCACCTTAGCTGGCTGGTCGATGAGATAAGCTGGCCAACTGCACGAGTACATGATCTTCCTGCCAGTCGCGTTGAGTTCTCGTTCCATTTGCGGGTATCCGATTGGGTACAGCGCAGTGTCGATGTTGCAGCCGTCAAGTTTGAGGTAGTCGACGTCCCATTCGGCGAAGGTTTGAGCGTCCGTCTGTAGAGGGATTTTTTAAAAATCTTTTGAGTATTAGACTCGCTCTCGAGGTACGTTCTCTTGTTTCGTATGTATCCGTAGCGACAGTCATCACATTTTACGTATAGACACAATTTTTGAAATTTGAACGTTGGACCCTTATAGGAATACAGTTAAAGGTCGATGACATAACTACTCAAGTCCCTACCAGGCACCAAACTCACTCTCAAGTGGCCATAACTTCCTGGATACCCTCCACACGTCTTGGTTCCGTAGTCTTCGTAGATTCCGAATTTCAGACCCTTATCGTGAAACTGAAAATGTTTATCAGGATGGTCCGACTGCAGAAGTAAACATATTTGGCTAAATTCTTCATTCCACTCGGGAACCTTGTCTTATTGGCGACTAGAACTCCATTCTGGTCTCGTTCCATTTCTGACCAGCAATCATCGATGTGAACAGAGACATACCCGACGTCTTGATACCCGTCCGAAACTGAAATTTTGGGTTCAAAAATGAATAAATCTCTCTACGGTCATGGATCATTGTCTGAATTTGAGTGCAACGTCGATTCCATATACAAATAAAATTACAGCGCTTGAAAAAATCATACTAAACCAGAATGTTTCGAATTCTTTCAATTTTCACCTTGTTCCAAGAAAGTTTATGAAGACACAGTAGAAGTAGACCCTCTATGAATAATAGTTCAATCAAAGCGGTCAGCTGCGCCGACTCACCTAGATGATCACCCATCTGCTGGTAGAGCTTCTCATTGATACATGCATCGGGGAACTTTGCACAATTAACTTCACAGTAGAAAGCGGTCCACGACATCCAACCCATTGGCGGTGTTCTTAAATGACTGTGTAATCAGCTAAAACCTTCATCACTCACCTAGCAAGTCCATTGTCCAATGCTTGTACTGTCAGAGCCAGACAGCATACGGCGACTACCAGTCTCATGGTTTCTACTGAAAAGATGAATCGTAAATGGTAAATGTACAAAATGTAAACAACGAATGAATTTTTTTGGTGGGACACAGATTAGGGACATCACGATTGTATTGAACCTTATGGGTTAGATCAGTTTGCGGTTGAAATCAAATTTCCGAATATCAAAATCTTTGTATTTTTCGTTGCACAATTTTCTGTTACAGAGAAAACTCCAGAATAACCCAACCTATGCAACATAATATGAAAATTCTGGTTTCCTATTAGGTACTTCAAGAAACTGATTCATGGTCAGTATGCCGAAATTCCAAGCGCAAAGTTCTCTAATTAAAGATCATAAAATATGTAGAGCTCTGTCACAATATGTAGACCAAGCAACTCAAAAACAACGCAGATAGTGTATTGTTCTGATATCAGGCTATCGCTAGGGCAGTAGGACAGTAAAAACAAACAGTTGTGCTGATGATGAGCATAAGAGACAAAGATGAAACAGAATGAGATACACAGTCTGGATCTTGAATTTTGAGACAAGAAAGAACAGCCCGAATTTGATTAGAGTTTGATATGACCACTGGTTACATCAAAATTCTGGTTGGATCGACAACGGACCAAGAATAACTATGTGTCAGATTAATGTTGGGCAGTAATGAGACGATTTTATCAACGGTCCAATTTCAGTTCACTTAAAATTTAGAGACCTTTTAAATCTAATACCAGTTCCTACAGAATTTGTTTCATTACTTTCACCAGATGGTTTTTATCACTTTTACATAAAATTTATAAGCTCAATGAAACACAGAGTCATGTTAGGCTGGTGGTGTAGTACTAAAGCTCACTGTGTAGTTCTAAATCTCTTCTCTAGTTATCATTTATAAAAACCTAGACTTGTGCGTTCAGAAAATATCTATCAGTCTGAATAAAAACTATGTCGAACATGGTACCGAAAGGTGGTGAAACCTACTTCAACTAGAAAAAAAACGGGCAGATAGAGGTATCGGTCTGATACCCCCTATCAGTAACTATTTATCTTACCGCAAGTCAGAAACGAAAGTAAATATTCACAGCGGCCGGTTCATCATTTTCAGCCAATTCAAAGCAAACAGAAAAGTCACATTTTGATCGGAAATAGTCAACTTGATATCAACATGATCGGTGGATACACAAAACACATGAGAATATTTATTTACAGAAACCGAGATAAGAAGGAGAATGTGTTAAGTTAGTAGGGCTATTGTATTCTCGTAGGCTATGAAGATAACAGCGTTCACTACGAATCCACGGACTGACATGGCCAAACCACCTCGGAAGAATCCACGTATTCCGTCCTTTTGATAAATCGACTGTGCTACTTGCTTGAATTTTCTGAATGTCGCAGTTTCAGTCATTTCACTTCAGAGCTAACTCACAAATTCTCATTCTCCTTCGCTGCCTGTATCCTATTTTTCACCACTTCCAACGGACAAATAGAGATCCATCCACAGACGCCGGCCGTTCCTCCGCTGACAATCTGCAAAAAAATATTTGTCTCTGGCTGGTAATCGAACCTTTGGGGGAACTGAAGGCATTTTCTGTGACTAATTTCGGTAAATACGTCGGGTTAGGAAAATCTCAATATGAAAGCTAATCTTCGTGGAAGTGCCTGATCAGTTGTCGGTCTGACCATTCGTACCTGTGCTTGGTAGAAGCTGACTATTTGATTTATCAAAGTCCGGTTCAATTATCCAAGTTTGAGGTAGCCTCGACTTCTTCTCCCTGCGAGACCCATATCACATACCTGTGTCAAAACTCCTTCCTGTCCGCGTTTCCGGAATTCACGGATCATACTCTCATAGACCGGTATGTAGAAAAGGTAACCAACATTGTCTCTGCAGAAGATGATCGAGCCTCCCTGAATGAATAACTTCATTGAGGTTAGAGGTACTATCACATACCCTAAAGAGTCCTTTGATACCTTCGGATCGTACAATCTGCTTGGCACAGTCAATTGGACCATGGTAGACGTTTGACTTGGTCGAAGCCATGCTCTCTCGTTGAACTTGTAGTTTTGTCTTGAGAAGTTCTACTGGGATCACCGGACCGACTTGAGTGAGAGTTCCGCAGACGGAGGCTATGAGAATCTGCAAGGGAACTCTCTTCCTTTCTATCTCTCTCTCTTCTCTTTCTCTCTTCTCTCTCTCTCTCTCTCTCTCTCTCTCTCTCTCTCTCTCTCTCTCTCTCTCTCTCTCTCTCTCTCTCTCTCTCTCTCTCTCTCTCTCTCTCTCTCTCTTTTCTCTCTCTCTCTCTCTCTCTCTCTCTCTCTCTTTCTCTTTCTCTCTCTCTCTCTCTCTCTCTCTCTCTCTCTCTCTCTCTCTCTCTCTCTCTCTTTCTTTCTCTCTCTCTCTCTCTCTCTCTCTCTCTCTCTCTCTCTCTCTCTCTCTCTCTTCTTTTTTACCTGAGCAGAGTGACTCATGATCTACTCACATCACTAATCGGCAAATCTTTCCTACACTCGACATTAGATTCTCCGGGATGCAGATACCTCAATGCTGCTCCGTATCCTGCGAAGAGCAATGAGTGTGTGGCCCCTGTTGATAGAAATGGGACCAACATTCCTTTGTAAAGTCCGAAAATCTGAACCCATTTGTTACAAATTTTCACATGGATTCCCAAAACCGATTCATTCCGAAGAGTTTTCAGAACACAGTCAACTATTCCTTTGTATCCGTCGAGTGCTTGAAGACGTGCCTTCACCGTGTCGAGAGGGTGCCCAACTATGAGTCCAGTTCCTCCTATAATAGCATTCAGAAAAAAATGAATCGAAAATTGAGCAAGTTAAAATCATACTTCAAAAACTAGAATATGAGAAGTTTATAAAACACAAGGTTTCTTACGTTAGGGGGACGGAAAAACAACAATCAAAAAATCATCGTAGTTAAAAGTTAGGTATGTCACCTACCATGACTGTCTGCGTCTTATGAGTAGTGAACTCTATCACCACTTGTTTTAAGGTTTAGTGAACTGCTAATGAGACTTGTAAAGAAGATAAGGGAATTTTTCCCAATTTCAAAAGTACAGTAAGATTCTGAACGAATTAAAACCAAGCGCAACTCACCTGCAACCCATCCAGCAATGAAGTCTTCGTACATGGCGAGAATAAATCGACATATTGGCTAGCTTGGCTGCTTATCAGTCGGCCAAGGGTCGGTCACGATAGGAAGATGGTCAAAAAGGTTAGCTGCCAGAGGATGCTTGTTGTAACTTGGCAGTTGTTCGTGAGTTGGAACACCCTAGACGATTAGCTGATCACTACCGGTCTAGGTGAATTGCTCCGCGGTCCTCTCCCCAAGAGCTGGAACAGTGCTCCTCCTCTCCTTCTTCACACGCGCGCGCGAAGAAGAAGAAAGAAAGCATAGAAAAGGTTGAACATTTGGCCATATATGGCCAGGAGGAGACAGTAGACTTATGATTCTATACACTGAAAAGTTCGAATTCCAATCAGTATGCAAGAACTACTGTTGTGACGCGGTTCTTTGTTACAGTACATTGCATCAAACATATGAAAAATTAATGTGGTTCTCATACTTCGAATAGATGTCATGTCACCTCCCAGTCATCTGGATAAGCTAGCTGAATATTTTCCCAAGAAAAATTTTGTTGTCAGCACAATTAGCAAGTTGTTCAATTTCTCCGTGTTCTTTTGTCTTCTGTAGACCGATTTAGGACATGTTCCTAGATCTCTTATGACTAGGGTAAGCATGTCGTTGCTTCTTGTTTTCTGATCATATTGTAAATCAAAGCGGCCCGACCGTAACGAAAAGTCAGATCCACTGTTTTTTCTTCGATTCACGCGCTCGAATCGGCATGATCAAACAGTTCAAGCTGAATTAACGATGTGAATCCGAAATCGCGAGATCCAATCGGGCATACTGGGTTGTCTGACGCACTTGTGTTCATTATCTTCAACACACATTCCTACACTTTCATGATAGAGTCTCTCCCACTCTTGTCAAACCACCCTAAAACCCGTAAACAGGTAAATTTAACCGTTGATGATGAAAAAAAATTTATACAAGAAGGTTGTGTGTCCATAATAGGGCAAGAAACTACAGTAATTTTAATCTCCATGAGATTTAAACGAGATACAGAGAGAGAAAAGTGGAATAAACAGATGTAAAGGCAAGAATATACAGTATGGAATTGATCTAAAAAATATGATGGCTCAAGTTTGACTAAAATTTTTCAAATTGTGACAAGTTTCTATGTACCGACTGGAATTTGCCAGAAGTTCAAGTAGGGCGAATATTACATATTTCGATAATACATTGTGATCGTATGAAAGAGTCCTATCCAGTTCCTATTTTTTTAATGGAAAATTGTTATGTTTCAAAAGCTCTTCGGATAAATTCGGTAGTTTTTCGTCATTTCCGGTTGTTGTTCTTGAGAAAAACTTTTTTCGTTTTTTCATGGATAATTTTTCATATGAACATAACGACAGATTTTAACAGGAAAAACGTCAGATAAATCGGATGATTGAATTTGTTCATTGTTCGTTATCGATTTTTTTTCGGACAAAAAAAGACACCAAAACATTGGAGAAAAAACATCGATCTACCGAAAGAAAAGAGAAAAATTTGACTTAGAAATCAGGTAAACTGGGTGACACGATAATAACACAGGCTGATAGGGTAATCTAACCGGAAGGATTTTCTAGATTTGGGATCAGAATTATTATGATGTGGAGTTGGTTTTCTGAGATCAGAATGAAATTATGCATATTGCACAGGTAAAAGTATGATGTAATGCGATTTTTGAAACATATTCTAACATGATTCGATTTTAGCTATGCTAAATGGTAAGAACAAGAGATTGGATGATTGAGGGACGTCGCAATTTTGGAAATTAACTTAAAAGTACCGGAAGCATTTTCTGCACAACGGGAAACAGGTGGGCGATGTGCTCCGGGAAATCTTTTGTATGATGTCCGTTGAGAGTCTGGAAATTTTTTTCAAGGAAAATATTGAAACTTCGGTTTTTTTTATCATTTTTTGTCATTTTCAGTTGAAATTTTCGAATTCCATTAGAACTGTCAAGTAGGACCAACTGTTTTATCATGAAATTAGTGATTTTCGTGGCAAAGCCCGATTATCACAACACTATATTAGGTGATTTTCGGCTCATTCAAAAAGTAATACAAAACTTCTGAACAATAATTTTCTCGTTTTTTAAAAATATTTATAAATTGCCATTTTTCTCTTATACAGCACTACTAAATCGTGAATTCATTAAAAATTGTGGGTCTGCACTGTAGTTAACCACTTTCTGTGAGTTCTCGTCAATACTAAAAATCAATTTCTGTATTGTTTCTTTATAAGTCGGGGATCTAACATTTAGCACTACTCACCCCACTAAACCACTTGATAGATCAAAACTCACAAGATCCACGAGTACTTTGCTGGCGAGCTCTATCCCCTCTTGGATTCTACCCAAAATGACTTCTTCAGTTCTTTCCTCAAAGCCTCTGTCAACGAGCTCTTTGATGAGAGTTTGTGTGGCTCTCTTGCAGGCCTGGAATTGTGACTCAAAGGTTAGTATGAGATGGTTTTTTAAAAGCATATTTCAATTTAGAAAAGTCCTTTATATTATTACAGAGTTTTTATTGTACTATGGACGTATTTCCGAGATCAAAAAGACGCTTAGATTATTTAGGACACAATTTTACTCCATTTTAAGAGATGCGAAGACATCCTTGATTGTTTTTTTTTCAAACCCTAACGAACATTCCGGGAAAACTCCAGAACTTGGATGAAAATTCGAGTTGAGTTGGAAGTCTTGGACAGTATTTTAAAGAATTACAAGTAGTTTTACAATAATTTTGATGTTCAAATAGAAAAACTTACTTCTTTATTCTCCGCGCAG
Source organism: Caenorhabditis parvicauda (assembly GCA_963978915.1). NCBI lineage: Eukaryota > Metazoa > Nematoda > Chromadorea > Rhabditida > Rhabditidae > Caenorhabditis > Caenorhabditis parvicauda. The sequence goes on along the minus strand of OZ022250.1, from coordinate 6,315,413 downwards.
AGAGCACCATCTACAGCACGAAAGCCAAAACTTTCGAACATTGAAGCAAAAACTTCGATTGTGGCCGCTTCTTCTATTTCCTGGGGAGACTTTTGTGTGACATCTGGTTCTTTCGAGAAAGTTTCTGGCTGAAACTTCAAACTTCGATTCGATCCTCGTTATTTCTCTCTCTCTCTCTCTCTCTCTCTCTCTCTCTCTCTCTCTCTCTCTCTCTCTCTCTCTCTCTCTCTCTCTCTCTCTCTCTCTGGACACTTAACACAGAATTATAACTCTAGTGAACCTTGAAATAAGAAAAAATTCAACAAAAAAACAAGTGTGAGACAAAATCTCAAAATCACTCACATTTTCCGGTTCACCATCTTCAACGACGAACTCCTCTTCCGGTTCTTTGGAATTCTGAATTTTTGGTATTCTTAAGTTCATTTTTACTTTCCTTCAATGACTTTTTTTAACTATGAAAAGTGCAAGTTTTACATTAAAATGGATCGTGACTTTTGCACGAAATATATGGATGTAACAAAAATTCGAAGATTTTAACTTTAGTTCAAACATTTAAATTTTGTACAATACAGTGAAGATGGTAGAAAAGTTTATATTATAACCTCGTTTTTTACAATAATTTTTAAAAAAATCTAATGAAGAAATAGTAAAAATACCTCGACTGCCGTTCTGATAACTTTCGCAGCTATCTTTTCCGCAGATTGTCCGACCACCACTTTTCTCTGTAAAATTAGCACAAAGTCATGAACGAATTGAGCTTCTGATTTCAGTGAGAGTATTACTTATTTTAATGGACTTGATAAGGCAAAAATCAGAATTATTCTTCCAGTCATTTGAATACACATCAATCACTTTAACCACAAAGTGGCCTCGTAGATACTCCTGTCATTTTGATAACTATGGGGAAATTTACCTTCGATCGTTGATTTGGGGTTAGTTGCTTCTTCACTGTTGGTGGACGAGATGGAATCCTCGGTATTTTTTGTATTGGCAGTGCCTGGAAAAATATATACTAATGAATGTAATCAAAGGTCTCAACTTTCGAGGTTTATTATGCTGAAGGTCAATTCTTGTTAATACTGACCGCATTCATTATTCTTGACAATATCAAACCGGATCGAAATTGTTAAAACACCAAAATTACCTGAAAACGACGATGTGGCGGGATACCTTGAAGAAACTGGACCTTAGACATCTTGTGTGGAACAAAAGAAGCATTTTGAGGTAGACGTTTAGGTGCAAGCTCCTGGGGTTGCCTTAAGACCCTTCGATAGACAACCCTGACAGCATCAGGATTTTTAAGTTGAGAATCTGAAGATTCGTGGGGAGGTGAATCCGAAGACAGCAACGGTTCATCATCATTCGGCTTCAAAAGTTGAACGTCAGCAGGCGCTTCGAGCTTCGAGATTTCCTCCAGCATTTTGTGTTGACCGTCAGACGATTTTTCAACTTCAGCATCACGCAGCTCTTGGTTTTCAACATTCATCTGCCGCTCGGGTAAAATACCACATGTGTTTATCTGAAGTGAAGAATAGTTAAACGAAAAAAAAAGTGAAGAATAACACTGGTCCTAATTTTGCGAAACAATTCCAATTTTCTAGAAACATCAAAGTCCTAGGAAACAAACATACCGGTGGCATCAAACAAAGTTCCTTGTAGAGGGGATCGCCGTCCGGCTGAAATTTGATGTTTTAGTGGGATCTCACACCAAGGTTACACGAATCTTGACTGAACCAAGTCTTATGAATTTTTATTCCTTAGGACGATCAATAGATCAGAACATTTCGAATGTTTTCAAAAAGTGAATCCTAATGGTTTCCTTTGATTATCCTACACTCAATAACCTAGTGTCAGACCCGTCTCTAATGGTTGTCGAAAAGTAGGAATATTGAATGAGATTACTTCAGAACACTTTGTACATGAAGATTATGTTCTCAAAACTGGTGCAATTCTCACATAGTTGTTGTAAATCGGCGACCTTCGTTGTTGTATTGTCTTCCACGAACACGTTGGGCAGGGGATTTTTTCAAAGTAACGAGTGAGTACTTTTATTGACATCTTGCTTCTGATCCATGCTCTCGCCACGTCCACAGTTAACAGTTCTCGTTTCGAGAAATGACCAGCAAAGTCTGAAATTCCTCATCCTAACTAGTTTTTCATAACTAAGATGGCATTTGGTGAAACGGTCATGATGAGGACACATTTGAATTTGTTATCTGAGGAAACCGCTTTCGAGCATACCAAACAAAGTAGGAAATTAGCTTTCGAGCGACGTTTAAACTGTCGCGATTCGACAGGGTCCTAGAAAGACGGGAGTCAGGAATTTGACACAATGTAAAAACGCGCGTTCATGACGTCGTGTATTGATCTCAATCTGCAATCTGCAGCCAATAGTGATTTCCTTTTATAATAAGCTTATGTTTGGTTGGGAGAACAACTTTTGTGAAGAACCAACTCTTGGATACCCAAGTACACTGTGAAATTAACTATTTTCTGATGTGTCAAATTCCTCACTCCCGTCTTCCTAGCACGACGTCGACCCGACTCCTGTAGACTGATAACGAAACACAGAATCAGATTGTGACAAAATAATGCTCAAATACTCTTATTCAAACAACTAAAACAGACCTGGCAAAGGAATGTTGTTCTTCTCAGCATCCTTCTTCAAGATTTCCAGCTTTAGATACTCCTTATACGTTTCATTCATCATGCGTTCTCGCTCAAGGATTGCTAGTTTCAGCGCTTCTTCTTCTAGTTGTGGACTGGAATTTTTTATTTGAAAAATTATAACGAAGAAATATCATGATGGAAAGAATACTTAATTAAAATTGCGCGGAACCCTCACCAAATTTCGATTTGATCGATATTTCCATTAACAGGATACATGGCCTGTAGGATTGAGAAAGCAGCCCGTTTCTGAAAGCTTTCATAAACAAGAGGATGAGACGTCAAACTTACAGCAAATTCATGATCTTTTTCATCAGCAATCACTAGATAAGGACTGTTTTCATCCATCTTCGTTCTCAGAATGTCACTGACCGATGAATCTCTGTGATTTTCTCCTGATTGAAGCATCTCCATAGCCAGGTTGGAGCAGCCTACCTTAAAAATTTTAATAAAACCACAAAAATGAATGTTTGAATTATCAAAGTAGATTTCAAACAACGAACCTTCTTCCGAATTACACTAGCAGGGAAGAGCTTTTCAAAATATGAATGAGATGACGACATCTTAAATTTCAGGTTTATTTCATGCAACAGCAAGATAAGGAAAAGTACAAAATAGAGGTTTGAAAAACATTAGGCAAGAAAGTTGAAGAAGAAATCGATTTCAGTGTGAAACCAGGAAATACTTCGAACCGGATTACGTTCCAATAAGCATTTTTGCGATCATTTCTTCAAAGTTATTTCAAAGTGGTATCATTTTGATTTTCATACTCCTCGTGTTGTCGCTAACAATTCATGGTAATTTTTTTTCTAAACCAACGTTCTAATCAATTTCGAACGCCAAAAAGACAACAGTGATAATCGAAAAGAATTTCAGGGAACTTCGAAACAAACGATAGAAGAAAGCTGAGACCGTGGCGATTCTTATTCGACAAAGGTATGTACATATATGTGTGTGAGCGGAAATAAAAGTAAAAAGTAGACAATCAGTGTAAAGGCGGAAAGTCGTACTTTTCTCTTTTTTTTCAATTTCCATGCTGAAATCAATTTTTCGACAGACAGTACGCAGATTATATACCATGGACCAAGGTAATTGTTCTCTACTATAAATGTTCCTAATATATTCATTCAGCTCTACCGACTATCGAAGTGAAGAAGGACACATTCGAAGGTCTTTTCAGTGATTATTTGAAATCCATTCCGAAAAATGAGAAACTTCCGAACTCAATTCATGAGGTAAACGTCTAATTTCGAAGAGTCTTATAAATAGACTTCAGTTGAAACCTCACCATGTTTCCGTCATTGGGGCCCTAGGAGACTCACTTACAGTAAGTTAACTTACCTAATCATGAAATCTATATGTTGATATTTGTTTGTTACTTCAGATCGCCTCCCGCTCCAATGATTACGAATCGCAGAACAATGTCTATACGCAGTTTCCTGCTAATTCTTGGATGACCGGGACTTCAGAGAATCATTTGAGTGTTCACAGTGAGAATCCGTTTATGTTTAAATCACTGAAAAAATCAGACATTCTCAATTTCCTCTCTGAAAAACGAGGTGTTCGACTATTTGGTGGAAGTTGCGGACAAGGATATGGTGATCATACAAACTTTAACGTGGCTGTAGGTAAGTGTTCATATGAAATTGATAAGTAAGCGAGAGGTTAAAGGTGGCAGAACGTCCGAGGATCTACCACGCCAAGCTGAAGACCTTGTCAATCGCATGAAAAAAGAAAAAGAGGTTTTTTAAAAACTCAATGATGAAAGGTTCATTCTTGAGAAAAAATCGGTTTCAGCTCGACATTGAAAATTCGTGGAAACTGATTTCCTTGTGGATTGGAACGAACGATTTGGGTTATGATGTCGACGTGAGTTTTCTGATGTCTGAAATAGTTCAATAACACTTCAGCCACCGGTACCCGAAGAAGTTTACAAGAAAAGCGTCGAAACAGCATTACAACATTTGAAAACACATTTGCCAAGGACATTAGTAGCTATAGTCGAGCCCTGCCCGCCGCAGCTATTTCTAGAGGCACCGTATTTGATCGAAAATGAGTGAGAGAAGCATTGAACATTGTTAAACAGAGTCATTCCAGAAAACGAAACGGCACTGAAAAACAACAAGAGACAAGGACTAACTTCACAAATGGATACAGAAAAGCACTCTATGAAATCCAGAATGAGGGGAAGTTCAACGACGATGCATTCACCGTTGTTGTCCAACCCTTCATCGCTGGGCATGATGATGCGTACAGAAATGTGAGAATATTCTAAAGTTTCTGAAGGTTTACATCTAAACTTTCAGAAGTTCGGAGCCTACGATCAAAGTTTCTATACATGGGATAAATTTCACTTGAGCAAACTTGGAAACGCCCTGCTAGCCAAGAGCTTCTGGCAAGGACTCTTTGAGTCTTCGACTGTTAAAAATCAGAAAGCTGACTTGACAGATACCTCTGCAAACATTTTTGTACCAACTTATGTGAGTAAACTTCATCTTCAAAAAGTAACCCTCGCCGGTATACAGTAACCCTCGCCGGTATAACAGTAACCCTCGCCGGTATAACGAGTAACCCTCGCCGGTGGTTTAAGGAGAAAGCAATCATCAGGACAATTGGTAATTGATGCAGTTATTCTTGATTTATTTGTTCACTGATAAATATTCGTACTTGAAAAACAATACGAAAATTTTCGAATTTTGTTCAATCATCAAATTTACACTCTATATTCAACGACACTCGAATCACGATTTCCATACTTTTGTTTTCAATCCAGGATAATCTTGAGGTTTACTTATCAATCCATCTAAATGAATCGTGCACTATAGTGTTATTTGTATGAAAAAACAGGTGGACGCGAAAATTTGAAGAAAAAATATAATAGCTGCAAGCGCGCTCTATGGTAAAGTTCCTAATTATCGATTCTTACCTCGAGCAGACTTTCACACATTTTTGTTTTTCGGTTTTGGCGCCACGCCTTGCCTTTCCCAACTTCATTCCTTCATTCATTCATTCATTGGTGTCCGAACGAGTCGGTCGTTCTCTTGTCCGACTCACGTCTCCTTCATTTTTCTCTCTTATTTGTTGTTTCCGAAAACTCGTTATCTTTCCAGTTACAGGTAATTCCGTTCATAGGCATGTCATCGTCCTCGGAAGACTCCGACGTTGAAGTTTCCGTAAGTTTTCCATTAAGACTCGCAATTTTCGATAGTCTCGACAAATTTTTCTCGCTTTATAGGTTCAGTATTCGAGATTTTTGTTCGTTGAGAAGTAAGAACCGCCCGAATGGGAGAGTCACTATTTGCTTGAAGCTTAAAATCACTTATTTCAGAAGCAGCCAGTCAAAAGTACTAGGGCCTCCAGTTCTGACAGCAATGGAAGCTCCAACAAGCGGGAGTCAAGACCGAAAAAAAGACAGATTGATAGCGGTGATTCGGATTCTGATGGTGGAAAGAGGTTCCGTTCTTTGTCTTTTTTTCATTTTTTCAATGTATGAATTTAGCAAGAAGAAGACAGTTCTGAAGAAAAGTGCAACCAAAAGAAAACGCGACTCTTCGGATGTTAGTGATGTGAGTTTTTTATCTTCTTGACTCCTCTAGAAATTATGAAAAAATATCCTGTTTTAAACTAGTCAAGTCATATCTCTTACAAAGTGGTATGTTTTAGATTGTTGACGACTCACTTTTTGTCGATGCGGAAGACAAGGCGAGATGGAAGAGTCTGACAGAACTTGAGAAGGAGAAAGAAATCTACGACAGGATTGAAGCTCGAGACATGAGAAAGGCTAGAGAAGAGATCGCACAACAATTGGAGGTAAGAAAAATCATGTTGAACATAATAATCATAAATTTCAGGCGAAAAAGGAGAAGGAAGCCAAAAAGTCGAAAAAAGACAAGCGGAAAAAGGTCGCCTCGAGTGATGAAAGTGAAAGAAGTTAGTTTTCAAACTTTACATCTCTAATTTTGCTGTGATATGTTGAATTTTTCGAAACATATTTTCAATGTCGTATTTCAGGCGCATCTCCTCCACCAGCGAAGAAGCCAGTCTCAGATTCCGACTCCGATGCCGATGCGGAGTACCACAGGCCTAGCGAGGTGAATTTTTGTTTTCTTTTTCTTAGTGTTTGTGAGTGAGGTCTCGTTTAGGTGAACTTAATGAATCCTTTTTCAGGTCAACCGCAAAAAGAACCAAAAAAACGCGATGGCAGAGCTCAAGCAGAAGAGAAAAGAGCTCGAGAAGAAAAACGCCAAGAATACTCTGTCAATCGATGCTGTTTTTGGTTCTCAAAGCAGCGGATCGTCGAGTTCGTCAAGCTCAGCCGCAAGTTCAAGATCAAGTTCGGTGTCATCCCGCGGAAGTTCTCCGGCGCGAAGTGAAGATGGATCGCAGGCCGTGAAGAAAGAGGTGTGTTTTTACTTTATATTTATTATTGCTTTTTTTCGCTATCCGGAACTGTTCATAACAAAATTTTCATATCCTTCAATACTCCATTTTCGAAACGAGATTTTCAGGTAGAAACTCTGGCCGAACTGAAGCGAGCACGACTCTCACGATTCAAGCTACTCAAGTACGTGCACGAGTCCTTCTTCAAAGACATGGTGTGTGGTTGCTTCATCAAAGTCGGAATCGGTCACGAGAGCGGATCCGAGAGCAAGTACAAGCTGTGGCAGATCGAAGATGTGGTCGAGGGAAAGGTGTACCAGGTCGAAGAGAAACGAACCAACAAACATCTGAAGGCCAAGTTTGGTGAGATTTTTGGACGTCATTCAGTGAAATTTCCGTATTTTCTCGTCCATTAGAGAGAGCCCAGTTAGACGTTTTCAGTTTATCATTAAAAAACTTTCCAGGTCGCAGAGAGAAAGTGTTCAAGATCGCCTTTGTCAGTAATGCTGAGTTTACGCAGACCGAATTCGATGAATGGCTAGTTGTCACCAAGGCTGAGGTACGTTTTATCTCTGTGATTTTCTATCCTAAGATTTTAGGGTAACATGACCTACGTTGATTTCATCGAGACCAAAGAAAAAGACATCGAGAAGGCTGTTTATCACAGTTTCACCGATGAAGAGATCAATAAGGTGGGTAAAGCTCTCCTGAACACAGTTGATGACAGAAATATTTCAGAAGCTCGAAGAGAAGCGAAAGTTCCAAAAGGTTCCTAGAAACTTTGCTGTTCTGAAGTCTGAACTCCAGAAGAAGAAGGTGAATCTCCATTCTCAACATAACCAAACAAGAAACGTTCAGAAAGTTGCTCAGCAGGCTGGTGACATCCCGACGGTCCACTCTTTGCAGAAGAAAATTGATGAAATCGATCGTGAAGCCAATCAACTGGTATGTTTGTTTTAGCTATTATAACACGAGTCTTCGAGGTTTTTATTGAGCTTGAAAAATTTTTATGTTTACAACTAGAGAAAACGTAGAATTACAGGATCGAGTGCGCTCAAGTGATCTGTCTGCCATCGCTTGGATCAACCAGAGAAACCGCAACAAGAACAAGAACGAAATCTTGAGTGGAAACGTCGAAATCGACATTGCGTCTCAAGATGATCCGTTCACGAGAAAGAAGGGTGTCATGAAGGTATTTTTTGTAAATCTTATAAAGCTCATCTGAACTGAATCAGATTTCTCGGGTGAATCTACTACCGTTGTGAGATTGATTTCTTCTTCATTTCAAAGTATCGGATTCCAAGTTTGAGATATTAAATACCATTTCCTGTTAAGAAAATTCCCATAATGAAAAGAGAACATAAAATCAGAGAAATAATCTTGTATTTCAGGTGGTCGCAGGAGTCAAGAAGACAGAAGCCCAAATAAAGGCTGAAAAGGAGGCCGAACAGAACAAAAGTATGTTTCTTCTTTTTCATCACACGATTTGAAGTTTCTCGTGATCCATGTAATAATCTCTCTTTTCAGAAGTGGAAGTAGCCAAAACCGAAGCAGCCGCAGACGCACCATCGTCGTCGAAGGTGACAACAGCACCAGCAGCAAGAAGGAAGCCTGGATCCACGGCCATGTTTGACCTGCACTCTGCGTGTACAATTACTGATTTCGATATCGATTTGAGTGAGTTTCATGAAATTATTTGAGTTTAATCCTAAACCTTGCTCAATTTATCGCAAACTATCTTCCAACTTTCTATATTGAGCATGTTATTGAAATGGGATTATTTCAGACAAACTCATCGGAGGCGGCAGCAAAGATGACTCATTCGATCCACCAACGGCGCCAAGACCTCCTGTGACGAAGCAGCTGACATCGGGAAAATCAGCAAGGTGAGTTATTGGTTTCAAAAAGTGTTCTGTGTAGTTCAATTTTGTCGAACAAGTTCATCGGGAAGTGTCAGTTCTATGTATACTTCATCTTATATCGTTTATCTTTCTGTGGCTAGTTCATTTTTATACATTAACTTGGTCAAAATAATTTTAAATTGGTTTATTTTTGTGTAAAAATTCCATTTTCAGAGGACTGTCCATAGAAGATTATCGCAAGCGTCGCGCAGCGATGAAAGGATCGACATGATAACGTCGTTTTTTCCCACTTTTTATTGTCACCCAATTTTTGAGAATAATTTTTCTTTTTCTTTTATCGTCGTTTTAGAATAATAAATAATAACATTGAATACACTCGTTGTGCGTGGTGGTGAGAAAGTCCTTTTAAGATATGGGCGGTCACCCACGATTGATGACGTCATAGTCAACTCACACGCGCACACACGGTGTTCACACCTCTAGCGTATTGCTCCCTTACGTGTTGTTTCTTGTAACCCGGGTAACCCAACGATTGCTTGTACATCTGTTCTTCTTTGTATTTTTTATTTTTCTACAATAAATTATTTCCAATGATCAGTTTATTATTCACACAACCCGTCGGACATGGCGATGTAGGTGTACGGTAACACGTTAGAGCTCCCTGGGTCGAGCACGGAGGAAGGAGTTTTTGCTGAGTGTGCATTGGCAGGAGACCGGGACCTGCAAAATTGACTTTTCTTTTTGAAGTAACGTTATTTCTACAGTAACAGTACAGTACCTTCAGTTTACTCTATTGAGAGATATTTTCGTAAACTATGCAAATGTAGGGACCAACTTTTGTCAAGAGATGTCGGTTGCAAAATTTCAAAATATGACTAAAATTGATATCAGTAATTTACTTTTGGTCGGTACAGTAATTCGAGTCGGTTTTGAATGTATTTAGTACATCTCTCTTCAATTTGTTTGGAATGGGTGCACTAGAAACTGGGGCTCACAATATGACCACTTCTTCTGGAACAATGATATTTTGGTACTACCCCGGAAACAAATTGGATCCGAAAATTGACGGTAGGATGAGGGGAAATGAATTGATATGCGGGAAAAGACAATCACCGACCTGTATCTGTTCTATGCTCCACTCTTCACAGTCCAATGATCCAACGTTTCGCAACACTTTGAACGCCAACGTTTGCATGTGACATTGTCCATGGGCTGAAGGTCAACGTGTTACAAACAATTGTGAAGAAGCTGACCTTTGTCGGATCCCCTGTCGAAGATACAAGCCATTTCTTGCGAGTTGCACTGGATGGCGTTGAAGATTTTGGGGAAACAATTGTCTCCGAGCATGTAGAGACCATGGCATTCTGAACATGAACCTCTCTCTCTCTCTCTCTCTCTCTCTCTCTCTCTCTCTCTCTCTCTCTCTCTCTCTCTCTCTCTCTCTCTCTCTTCTCTCTCTCTCTCTCTCTCTCTCTCTCTCTCTCTCTCTCTCTCTCTCTCTTTCTCTCTTTCTCTCTCTCTCTCTCTCTATCTCCCTCTCTCTCTCTCTTTCTCTCTCTCTCTCTCTCTCTCTCTCTCTCTCTCTCTCTCTCTCTCTCTCTCTCTTTCTCTCTCTCTCTCTCTCTCTCTCTCTCTCTCTCTCTCTCTCTCTTTCTTTCTCTCTCTCTCTCTCTCTCTCTCTCTCTCTCTCTCTCTCTCTCTCTCTCTCTCTCTCTTCTTTTTTACCTGAGCAGAGTGACTCATGATCTCCGTCAACATCTTCGCCCATATCCGTACAGGCACCAACAGAAATAAAGCTGCCTGGAATGTTTCTCTAACGATTCAGAATCCAATTTTCTCAAATTTTCTTGGGCGCCCTCGCGTGTTCAGACGAAAAGTCAGTTCCGATTTCACCATCAATCTTGAACTTCACGTGTGTGATAAATGCTAATAAAGTTGTCATGTTAATGTGCAAACATCGTATTTCACTGTAATGAAAAAACAACAAATTTGCCGGCATATCACTCAACTAGGAAGTCCGACATAGAAAAATTTCAATATGGTTTACCATACCTAGGAAGCAACTCTGAGTCACGTAAGGCGGCGATGTTGTGGATGTTGTGGTGAGAGTATCATTCGAACTGTCATTGAGCATCATCCTCACGTAGTTCTTGGTCTGGAAACGTCGTAATGTGAAGCTTCAATAAAGAGTCAAAACCTTTGGAGCCTTCTTCGTCTCTGTCCTATTAGCCATTGCATCACTCAATGCTTGTTTGATCATCCTACAGCGAATATCACAGTCTGCATCAGTGTCCATCATTCTCTGGAAAATTGTTGAAACATGTTTCAGCTTGTTAATATGTGTTTGAAGAAGTCTTTGTTGCGATCATTTATTAAACATAAACATGTATGTACAGTAGCGGTCAGAATCTAGTTAGGTATGTTTTAACAGGTACGAGGACACTCAACACATCTAAACATGTTGTAGATGAACTTCCAAGGTACTTTTTCTGTCAAACTACGTCGAGATACTTTCTGTGTTCTTTTTCAAACGCCTCCTTTTACTCACCGCTGCAAAGAAGTGCACTTGATCCGACATCGTTTCATTGACAGCAGTTGTCGGTATCGGATAAGTCTCGGCAAAGTTCTTTCCTGCTTCGTCGATCGAATCCGCTTGGAACATCTGATTCCGACCGCCAGCTGCCTCGAGAAGTTGATACTTCTCAGATTCAGAATACTGACGGCACAAGACCGATGTTTCCTTTTCAGGCGTTTTGATTCTGAATGAAGACTGATAATGTTCAAGGAGAAATCAACTTTTTCATTCTCTGCGGCTTCTTCGCTCTCATCTCCATTACTCGTGGTGATGTGGTTGTTGGTTCAGGTGTTACTGTAGAATCTTCCTCGGAGGTCAAATTGGTAAGGTGAATTTTTCCCTTGAGCAGAAGAGCCGTGGCTAGTTCCGTTTCGTTGCCCTTAATAAAATTATCTCTCTCTCTCTCTCTCTCTCTCTCTCTCTCTCTCTCTCTCTCTCTCTCTCTCTCTCTCTCTCTATCTATCTATCTATCTATCTATCTCTCTCTCTCTCTCTCTCTCTCTCTCTCTCTCTCTCTCTCTCTCTCTCTCTCTCTCTCTCTCTCTCTCTATCTATCTATCTATCTATCTATCTCTCTCTCTCTCTCTCTCTCTCTCTCTCTCTCTCTCTCTCTCTCTCTCTCTCTCTCTCTCTCTCTCTTCCTCTCTCTCTCACGAGTCAGACAAACTTTTGAACGTTGAGGTTTCTTTGAAAATTTGTTTGTTTGCTGAACTACTGAACAGTTCTAAGAATCATGTTGACACTAAGACTGTATGAAAACCATCGCGAGAACGTTTGTAGTTTTCTAATAAGAAATAACCTCAAACTCCTCTATAATCTCATACGTCGAATTGACCAGCAGAGTGATTTCGGCATCATTTAGGTCGATTTCACCATTTTGTACTGCGTACTGCGAGGTTACTGGAATCGAAAGGAAAATGAAAAGAAGAGGAAAAAAACCAACCGGAGAATGAGAAGACTATCAGTACCAGGAGATTCATCTGAAAATAGAACTTTGAGTTTAGCTGGTACAGGAAAAGAAGTCTTCGAGAACACACATTCCGTTGCAGATCACTTCTTTTTAAGGCATGGGAGAAATTGAAAGCCCGAATTTCTGTGGAGTTCATTCAAAATTCTTAACGTTAGTTGTTCATATTCATGATACGAGTACTTTGGATAAAACATTCATCTATATTTCGAAACGAATATGATAACTGTAATGAATGTGGTACAGAGTAAAGCGAGGAAACTTTTTAAAAAACAGGTACTAAAACTTTTATCGATAGCTAAAAACTGAAAGCAGAAGTAGGAAGAAGTGAGTACTATCAGGTTGAGAGCAGTGAAACAAGTTACGTGTTGACTTCCAGAGAAATAGAAACTTCCTAAAAACGGATCTGGTTGAGTTCAAGCACAGGAAAATTAATATTTCTACGGTAATATGATGGTGCATAGATACTCTTTGCAAGATAATTTTTGATTTTTTGAGCCGATTGAGAACGTAAAAAATCTTTGACCACAGACTTAATTCAGAAAGGTTATTGTTAACGAAGATATTTTCGAGTTGGGAAATCGAAGGTCATACTTGGTGATATTAGATTTCTGCAAGTTTTTATCAAGTGGATTGGCAAACAAGAAAAACAAAAAACAAATGTTAAAAACATTTTTCAAAAATTGAATATGCGAATAAGTTCCAAAAGATGAAGCTCGGCGAGCCGCTTGTAAATCCAAGACCAAAGCACCAGCAAACTGTGAATGTCCTGGGTAAACACTCGAGTGACACAAAAATCGATTCTTAGAGGTAACAAAAACAGAGTTTCATATGGACACTTTTAGTGACTGTTTTGCGCGGAAACAAGCAGCGCGCCGCTTCACAAAGCGTTTCCGGACGGTTGCGCGCTCACCCCCTACGACGTGCTGTTCATAAACATTGTCAGTCTATATTACCGGGCCTAATGATATTCTCTCCGTGAAAGAGAAAGAAATAGAGAGAAAGAAAGAAAAAGAGATAGAGAGAGAGAAAAAGATAGAGGGAAAGAGAGAGAGAGAGAGAGAGAGAGAGAGAGAGAGAGAGAGAGAGAGAGAGAGAGAGAGAGAGAGAGAGAGAGAGAGAGAATCGTTCATCCAACTACTGTATCCAATAAAACAGAACCTAATCATAAAGCACCGAGTCATAAAGATGTAAGTGCAGAAAAACTATGAAAAATTGAAAGTTTCCATTTTTCAGAAAGAAGTTTGCATCCAGAACGAAGTTCACAAAAAATCCAGAACAGTCAGTATTATGTAGCTTGGAAGTATCGACTCTTGAAAACTTGAGGAGTGAACTAGTCATTCAAACAAAGATAAACTCAGGATAAAAAGCAAAGAAAATGATATTCCAATCGGATAGTATACATGCAATACGGAGAAGCACTCTTTGTAATGGTCAGAATTCGACGGATCCTGGAAGCTGAACAAACACGCTGTTCAGTTGTTTTCAGGTCTAGAACCGTCGACCATGTCAACACATCGACAATTTATGAAAATTTACGGTCTTATCTGAACTGGTACCTTTTGTAAAAAGTGTCGTTAATGACGTTGGATTCGAATAAACATAGGGAGATAGAAGAGGACAATTCTAGATAAAGGGTTCTTTTTTCAAGGAATGTAAAGAGTTCAGTCACAACATCAGAAAACAAATTCTCTTTCTTTCTCTCTCTCTCTCTCTTTCTCTCTCTCTCTCTCTCTCTCTCTCTTTATCTATCTCTCTCTCTCTTTATCTATCTCTCTCTCTCTCTCTCTCTCTTTCCCTCTCTCTCTCTCTCTCTCATTCTCTAACTTTTTCCTGTCTCACAACAAGTAGCCGAAAGCTGGTAACCCTTGTTCAATATTTTTCGAGTGGTCACTCTTAATGTTTACCGAGTTGTTATTCTTCCCTTCACGTAATCACTTTTCCACTTCCGACCATCCCGTTACTGTAGTCTTACTGTAAAACTCATTAATGTTTGTCCAATTTCCCCCTCTGGCGTGCGCAAACAAGTATCAGTTTCCTGGTTTAGGACTCATAGCTTTTCGCTTTTTGGTAGAACTTGCTTTTCACACAGTAATTTTTCTTATTAATTTTTTCCGGATCTAGTTCAAAAAGTCTCTGAGTTCTCAATAAAGATTACTATTTGACTCGATACTGTCCTCCATTTTTAGAAGTTTTGATAACAATTTGAATCTATCCGACTTTTAAAGCCAATTTTGAGGCACTTCAACTTTAAAAGTTGTAAAGTTGTTCAGTTTCCTTTTGAATTTTGTTCTGAAATATATTTTTTAGTGTTCGATCATCACAGAGATTACGGCGGTGTTAAAAGAGCCTTCTCTGAAAAACGACCAATTCTCATAATTTGTGTGCTTTGCTCAAGAAAGTAGAAAAAAATTGGTTTTAAAAAAGATACTACTCAACACATTTGAACGAAAAACTCGGTCAAAGGAAAAATACGAATGGAATAAGAATGTTTTAGGAGTTTTTAAACATAACCTGAAACCAAGTGTCCCTCTCCAAAACTTTTGGTGGAACCGGCATCGGACCGTAAATGGGCGACTATCGTCCCGGACATCTGTCGCCCACTTACAGTCCAATGCCGGTTCATTCACGGTCCATCTGTCGCCCGTTCCATCAAACTGGGCGACAGATGCATCCATATGGACTGTGAATGGACCGGAATTGGACTGTAATTGGGTGACAGATGTCCCGGACGACTGTCGCCCACTTACGGTCCGATGCCGGTCCACCAAAAGTTTTGGAGATTGGTCCTACAGAACACATCCACATTGAAACCAATTCTACCCAAAAAGCCTGTTGCCAGTGGCGTCAAATGACTCGTTGTTTGTATTAGTCGCCACACGATTTTCACACTTTTCTTTCCTTTCCAACCTTTTTCAGATGATTTGGTCCAACTTGTGGAGTTTACTCTCTGCTTTATCATCTGTGACGCCGCCGAATGAACTGCAGGTAGGAAAAATGTCTCTTTATGATTTACCTCTAGAAAAACTACGACCAAAACATTTTTTCCGCGCATTTCAATCGAAACCGTCCAAAACTTTAAGACCAGTTTTTTTGAATGTCCAATCTTGGGGATACCAGATAGAGTAAGAGTTCTTGGTTAGACATGGTCTGAAGTTATCTAGAATCTCTATTGAAAAACAGTTAATAGGTGAGTCAATTGGTAATCAAATTACATAAATATTCGAATTGTGAGTTCAGGAAGAATCACAATTCACAAACTTTGAGTGAACCATATCTCAGCTGTTCTCTAGCATATTTTATCAAAAGTTTCCCAAAAGAAAACAACTAAACTTTTTACTTGAACATTTTGACATTTTCCCTACAGGACATTCAAAACGACGCGTCTCTCGAAGAGACTACCAAATTTTACAATGAGAGTTTTTTCTCTGAAGTTGGATTCACTGAAGGTAAATTAGCATCTCTACCGTAGTAAACATGAATATCAGACAATTCTATCATCAGCTCGAGGTCCTATGGAAGAGCGGCGGACTGTCCCAGGTCTCTGAAGTTTGGTGACGGACCACCAAAGGATTGTGTCAAGCCGACAGATCCGAACAACAAGCCAAAGACGGAAATGGAGAAGTGGTTCACCAAGGAGATGTTTGAGGTGAGGGAAAAAAAGAGTCAGAAAGAGTGAGTGATGAAAACTGAGAGAGAGAGAGAGAGAGAGAGAGAGAGAGAGAGAGAGAGAACTGTTTCCAGGACCTCTTTCCCTTTGCGAATCTCGGTTGGGGACCTCACGAGTGCTGGCCTTACTCTTACGAAGCTTTCGTAATAGCTGCTAGATACTTCCCAGAATTCGGTGCCTCTAGTCCAAACTCGGTAAGAAACACCTACAGTATCCACGCATTACAGTATCCTAGGTTTACACTCCGGAGGAGAACTACAAACGAGACCTTGCAGCCTTTTTCGCGCATGCGATTCAAGAAACTGGAGAGAACAATATCGCCTTGTATACGTGAGTATTAGGAGATGTTTTTTTAAAAAATATAATTGATTTTTTCGTTTTTGTCATTGACTGAAAATTCTAAAATCTTCCGAAGAACCTTGAGTTAAAACAATAATTTAAAAGAAGTTTTTTTTCTATTTAGAACTTCGAATGGGCACCCAACTAACCTAAAGATAAGGTCCTAGCTAATTTTAAATCCTATTGATTTAAGCAATTCAAAATATCCTTTTTTATATTGCAACTCAAAAAAAACATGTGAAATTTTTCCTACCAGAACTCACCGAGAAACTGAAGAAATTTGTGTTGGAGTGATTGAATCGAAATCTTGAGACTCTTTTATTTGAAACTACATACAGACTAACTCGATTTTATGGAAATTTTGAATTAGAATAATTGATTCATATTGTGTATGTAGGAGGAAAGATTTTTCCGATCAGACACCAGCTGATAGAGACAATTATGATACCGTAACCACAATGAATAACCCTCATCTTCATGCGAAAGTTTACGATTTGAGATCAGAACGGTAATTTCGCTACAAGTTTATGTCGACAAATGATTGGATGATGAAATTTGAAGTATGCATTCTGAAAACTGTCTGAAATTTTTTATAATTTGACTGTATCTTTTCGAATTTTATACGAAAAAGTAGACTGAATCATGAATCAAGAATCGCAAGTCATGAATCTTTTTTTCATTTATCTTTGTCGACATCTCAAATTATAGACTTAGGTAAGGTTCAAAGCACTAGTTAGGTACAAAGCTAAGATTTGATCAAAGTTTAAACTTGATTACCACAAAAAATTGCACCTTGTAAGGAAATGGTTCTTGATTCGATGATTCAGTCTACTTTTTCGTATTAAGTATCTTTCCGAAGTTAGCTACAAACTATAGATGATTACTATTTATTGAAACTTAGCAAAATCATTAAATTCTTCCAGAAGTCTTCAAGAAGACGAAGCCAGTAACTGCTTCTACCGTGGTGGATTTTACAATTGGTTCGAAGGAGGACCCACGTCCAGTTTCATGGAGACGGCAGCTCCTGGATATCAACCAAGTCATGGGGAACATTGTGCTCTTCAGGGGAAGTGAGGCAATGTGAATTGAATATAAAATGGCTGAAATGTTCAGATACTGCTCAGAAGCCGCTCAGATCGACTTCTTCTATCCTTGTCATAATGAAACCATGCAGAGCAAGGAGGCGCCTCACATTGGTTTGTTCGATTTTCACTAAAACTTTGGAGGATACTTTTGTCGAAAATCTTTCAAGAGCGGAAAAAATTTCCCAAAGTTTTCGATAGCATTCTCAGGATAACCAAGTTAACAAATATGATAAATTGCGTAAATTGCGTTACTTCTTAACAACTTTTAGGATTTACTAATTGAGCTTGTAAGAACTAGGTTACTGAAGCGTGTGTAACTTACATATTCAGTCTGGATAAAGTTTAAGAGTAAAAAACTCGTTTTTGAAAAATCGAAATCGAAAATTTTTGATGTTTCAAAGTTCTTAAGATGTCAATGTAATGTTTTCGATCCAAGCCCAAAACGACAAATTATACCACCCTAAACGACAGTTCAGGATGTTACTTTGGACGTGGAGCCATCCAAATTTCTTACAACTACAATTACGGTCAGTTCCAGGAATGGCTGGAAACTCAGAAAATCAAAGTTAACCTGTTGAAAAACCCGAATTTGGTATGATACGGTGACTTCATTTCCAACTGTGTCGATTACAGGTCATGACGAAAATGGACCCACCTCTTGCAGTCCTGGCGTCACTTTGGTTCTACATGACACCACAACCACCGAAACCGGCAATGCATGATATTGTCATGGGTTTGTTTGATGTTTTCTTGAAACTTCTGGATCTAATATTGTGTATTGAGAATGCAAGCATTTTATGGTTCGTCCCCAAGTTTCCAGTTCAGTCCGCGCGCTGCGACACGGTACTGTTTTTTTCTAAATTTACAAATTCAGAAATGTTTTCAGTGTTTCGCAATTAGATATTCTATTCCGAGGAGTCGCAAAGCGCCCTTTTTGAAAGCTTTCAAGGCTGTCTGTAGTAAAAAGTCTCGATTTCTCAGAATATTTTCAGGTGACTGGAACGCCGGAGCAAAAAATCGTGAAGCAGGTTACGACGGGCCAATGTTCGGCCCGACCTCTCTGATCATCAACAACGAGTGCAGCGGAGAAGACAAGGAGAACCCGGGCGGTCCCGGAGAGTCACGCAGGATCAAGGCGTTCAAGTGGTTCTGCGGGTATTTTGGCGTGCCCGCCGGATCTGACAAAACCCTGTCTTGCAAGGGTAAGCGGCACATAATCTTTCTGCAATGCGCGGCACAATTTCCAGATATGCCAGTGAAATTGGATCAGATACAGTACAACTACTCCTGGCAGCCTGACTGGTCTAACACCTGGAAAGAAATCCCTTGTGACTGTGCACCTGCGCCCTATGGAGGTTTGATTGACTCGCAATAATTTACAAAAACTTTATGGTTTGGAAATTATTATAGTTTGCACCAGAAAAAACATTGGAAGTTGCACAAAACATCACTTGTTAGTAATCAATGAAACGGCATCTCATTTTCCTTTTCGGGAAGAGAATTGTCACCAAAACTACTTGATAACATTTGATTTTCTTCGGTGTTTCGATCTCTACAGACACATGTCTAGAAATTCTTGGAGTCGGTCCCACACAGCTGAAACGTATCATACGCTGGTCTCTCTCTCTCTCTCTCTCTCTCTCTCTCTCTCTCTCTCTCTCTCTCTCTCTCTCTCTTTCTCTCTCTCTCTCTGCTTCTCTACTGACTCACATGTTACTCATACAGACTTGACCAGGATAACAATCGAGTTGAACGGAACAAGTCAGACAGGCAGTAGTCAAAGCGAGTAGAATCTACAAGAATCATTCAGTCAGTTGTTTTTACTTGCAACTCACCGAAAAATGGATAAACCGCATCTCTTCATGTGCTGTATTGTTCGAGTTTTCTTGTTTTTACAACAACGGAAGTCAATCTCATCTCGTGAATGAAAATATCTGCGTTGAAGCAATTCTGAAAGAGATTCTTAACAATCACGTCACTGATGATGAATACATGGGTTGTTGATGGGTTTTTGAACGTGCTGCAAGCCGCTTTGCAATCAAAATCTCTCTCTCTCTCTCTCTCTCTTTCTCTCTCTCTCTCTCTCTCTCTCTCTCTCTCTCTCTCTCTCTCTATTTTCCCTCTCTATCTCTATCTTTCCTTATCTTTATTTGGAAGTGATTATCAGCATTACTTATTCAGGGCTGATCTACTACTTCGACCCCGACTACTACCCAAAGAAGTTCTCTGATCTGAATGAGTTGAACCGTTGGAAGTGTGTAGTCAGCATCTACGTCAACCCTTCAATGTACTCCATGGAAAATAAGACTTCAGCGTGCCTAAATTATTAACTGCTTTAACCTATTATTGCTTTTGCGGGTTTGGTCGGAACAATAAAGTCTTTCGATTCTCACAAATGTTCAAAAGTTTACGACCAACAGAATTATTCTAATCTTTTCAAAGCTGGAAGGTCATATTGAAGCTTAAGGAAAAGTTTTAAAAAAATTTTGTTTAATTGAAAAAAGTATGAGAAAAAACAGATGTTCTGTGGATAACATAGTTTTTGAGAATTTTCATATCTCCAGTTTCTGGAACTTTTTTGAGCATTCATCCCTAGGTGCAGTTGGCGATGTTTGTTTTTTTTGGTTTTCAATGACAGTGTATTTTTCTTTTCTCATGAAATTATTTGGAAATTTGAAGAGCACATAGTCCCTTCATCTTCATAATCAATCCGATGGTGATCATCCTAGGTAATCAGATGAGATTCACGATTGTCGCAAAAGGTCGGAAAGTTCGAAACAAGGATGTCGACTATTTCTGACGCTGGATCTCGTCGTGGACAGTAGAGATAACATCTGTTTTTATTATTCATTCACAAGAAAGGTCGTTATAACGGTCTGCTACGTGACATTCTGATAACCGTCATAGGATAAACTTCTACACAGAATTCATGTTGTAGGATCTCTGTAGTGTAATACAGACGGTCTGCTTTGTACATTGATTCGTGATCATTAAAGAGTGATATGCGTGGGATAGCCTGGGAAGAGATAATGAGATAGAGAGAGAGAGAGAGAGAGAGAGAGAGAGAGAGAGAGAGAGTTAGATGTCTGAGAAATAGTGCAAACAAGTTACAAAAAATATCACCGGTTTTGAAGCCGAGCATAGGCACCTGTGTCAAAGAAATATGTAACGAAGACAAAGTTCAACAGGCTCAGGAGAAAATCAAAAGCACAGTTTGAAATACAGTTTTCTGACAAAAACATTCTCCATAAGGTAGTTAAGAGCTAGAAGAACTCGGAAGACAGAATTTTCAGTTTTTCAAAATTTGTGGTTGAAGTCGTTT
Source organism: Caenorhabditis parvicauda (assembly GCA_963978915.1). NCBI lineage: Eukaryota > Metazoa > Nematoda > Chromadorea > Rhabditida > Rhabditidae > Caenorhabditis > Caenorhabditis parvicauda. The sequence continues at coordinate 6,294,546 of OZ022250.1, read as the reverse complement.
TGACAAGCGTTAGTGTGTATATTTTATTGAGACACCTCGTATTCTCTAAATAGCACAGATCGATCACAAAATCCGAAGACATAACATTCGTCATAACCGTTGCAGACCCCTATCCTCCCCTGATTTCAGGTTTGGATAAGACCTTTAAAAAGCGTCGGATCTGATCCACACCGCACACATGTTGCTGATACTCTCATCTTTTCTTCTGGGTAAATACAGTAACCAAGAACCCATCTACAGTAACCTCGTTCAGGTACCGTAGTCGCAACTGACTACGGTAGTGCGTCTGCATGTGCTAAAGCTACACAGTACGGTAGTGGACCTCCATCAACTTGCACTGCACCAACTGATCCGAACAATAAGGCTGCTTCGGGTATTGAATCGTGGTTGACCAAGGAAGTTTTCAATGTGAGCTTTTTTTTGAAAATTGGGAAAATCTTGTGTTATCGGGAAAATTTTCAGTTTTATTTCTCTGTCAAAAGGGATATTCTTCCAGCGGCGTAAGAATAGAAAAGTTAGTACATATATTTCAATTTTGTATTCATCCACTAGAACCAGAAGAAATAAGCATTTTCAATTTCGGCCAAAACAACAAAAAAAACTATAGAATTGAAACACATTAGATTCTGGTCAATCTGAACCAAAAATTTTCAATAAAAAAACTTTCAGGACCTCTTCCCAAAGGCCAACATCGGTTGGGGACCAAGTGAGTGCTGGCCTTACTCTTACGAAGCATTCGTGATAGCCGCAAGATACTTCCCAACATTCGGAACGTCGAGTCCAAACACGGTGAGGGTTACTGTAACCTGATTACTGTATCTTTCAGGTATACACTGAAGAGCAGAACCACAAGAGGGATGTTGCTGCTTTCTTCGCGCATACTATTCAGGAGACTGGAGAAAATAACATCTATCTTTACTCGTGAGTTGAATTGAATAGCTCTCTCTCTCTCTCTCTCTCTTTCTCTCTCTCTCTCTCTCTCTCTCTCTCTTTCTCTCTATCTCTCTCTATCTCTCTCTATCTCTATCTCTCTCTTTCTCTCTTTCTCTCTCTCTCTCTCTCTCTCTCTCTCTCTCTCTCTCTCTCTCTCTCTCTCTCTCTCTCTCTTCGCTCTCTCCCACTCTAACGCTCTACCTTCAGCGAGACCAACGACACCCAAACCGCCGACAACTGCTTTTACCGTGGAGGTCTTTACAACTGGTACGAAGGAGGCCCAACTTCTGCCTTCATCGAAGACTCTTATACCCCGTCTGGAGGAGACACTTGCATCTCAGCTGGAAGGTTTGTCTTTCACTTTCTGTGTCTCTCGTGCTCTCTGTCTCTCATCATCACTGATAACGAAGTTCAGATACTGTCTCTCAACTGAACTCACAAGTTACTTCTACCCATGCAACAATGACACCACTAGCGGATCTTACCCATACAAGGGTGAGTGAAAGAGAGTCCTCTGCTGAGTAAAAGCAAGCAACAGAGTTGAAGATCACAAGCATTTCAAAGCAACAGAACCAGGTGTTTTGCGACTATTCAGTGAAAAAATGGAAAATTCATGAACCACAAAGGAGATACTGAAAAAATAACTTCAGGATGTTACTTTGGACGTGGAGCCATCCAAATCTCCTACAACTACAACTACGGTCAGTTCCAAGACTGGCTCACTTCACAGAACATCACTGTCGACATTCTGACCAATCCCAATCTGGTAATCTACGGTATCATCCCTACCAACTGTGTTGGTTTCAGGTCATGACCAGCATGAATCCCCCACTTGCCGTCATGGCTTCTTTGTGGTTCTACATGACGCCACAGCCACCAAAACCAGCTATGCACGATATCATTCTTGGTGAGTTGGTTTTTTTGCTCTTGCTATTTTGGGTGAGCTGGTTTTTTTCTTCTTGCTATTTTGACGTCATAAGAGGTTCTTCTGGAATCCCTAGATAATTTCGCAGAAACCACACCACCTTTTTCGAGTATACTGCATTTGAAAATTGCATAAAGTATGACTAGCAGAATTGCACGGAATTTCTTAAAAACTGTGAGAGAAAATAGACATTCCCAGATTTTTCTGCCTTTTCTCAATTCTGATATCAGTTTTGTGAAAACTTACTCACAGACAAGCCTGATGTCAACAGAAAACCTATGGAAATCTTCAGGCTGAGAAAAACCCAACAATTGCAGGTGACTGGGTCGCCGGAACCAAGAACACCGCAGCAGGGTATTATGGTCCCATCTTCGGTCCAACTTCTCTCATTATCAACAACGAATGTGATGGTGAATCAGCTACTGCTCCTGGAGGTTAGAAGCATTTTTCCAAACTTGATGGTGAATTTGGCCATGCGAAACTTTTTGGTCGACTAGATTTAGTGTGCGGGAGAGGAAAGGGGAGTTGCTAACTTAACATAGCACTTTTACCGATCCATGGAGAAGCTGTGAGGTCTGAGTGGTCATCTAGGTTTTCAAATATGCCGTAGAGGCGTGAAAATTTGCATCAGGTTTGATCAAAAATCCCAAATCACTGAGTGAGACTGAAAAGAACAAAACTTGAGGCGTTTCAAAAAAAACGAAACACGGACTTGTTCAAGACTTCTAACCATTTAGAAATCACATTTTCCAGGAGCCGGCGAAAACCGTCGTATCCGTGCATTCAAATGGTTCACTGGATACTTTGACGTCCCATGGGGTAACCAGACTACTGTATCCTGCAAGGGTTGATTACTGTACTTTTGGCAAAGTATATGATGACTTCAGACATGCCACAAAATTTCGATGAGATGACCATCAACGTCAGTTGGGAACCGGATTGGTCAACCACTTGGCAAGATGTCCCATGTTCGTGCTCGCCAGCTTCATACGGAGGTTGGGTTTTGAGGGTGTGGTCTTTATGCAATCTGCGCATAATTACTCAAGAGCTACTCCGACGGAAAATTGTATTCAAAGGGACGCGGTTTCTATGTTATCCTCCATGACTTTTTCAGTTGGGCTCATATAGGTTCCTATAATACCAAACACGATTCCCAATTATTAAGGGGCGCGGCTTCCATACGAAAAAACCAAAATAACACAAATGTTTTTGTAAGATAACCGCAAAAGATGCAATGTCTCTCTGCAATCCATCCATAATCACCAACCATCTTCCAGGAATGATCAACTACTACGAGGAAGGATACTTCCCAGCTTCTTACGTAGCTCTGAATGCCGAAAACGAGGCCAAATGCATCAAGAGTCTCTACGCAAGCCCATCCATGTACTCGATGGATGTTTCCACATCCCCATGCCTCAACTACCCTTCGAACGCGACTTCAGCCAAGAAGTAGACAGTTATCATAATTTTTCTGCTAACTTATTCAGTAAATAAATTTATACATATGGGACTTGGAACATAATACATACACGTTGAGCTGAGGTACCGGTTAGTATTGATGAGCATGGATAAAAAAGGAAATGAATGACCAAAAATAAACATTGCGAAGGGTTCTCAAAATTCGGAAAACGCTGGAAATTATGGAATTTTCATGAAAAATATTCCCGCACTAGGGTGAAAAATTCTATAAACTTTGCAATATTTTGTAAAATTTTCACCGTCATTCGAATTTCGCGTCTGAATGTAAAGTTTTTGAGTGAACTATCTTTAAATTTCGGTAAAATCCAAACCCGGAAAGACCAGTTTCGATCAGAAAAACAGAGATTTTAGCAGGAAAAAAACTTTACAGGCTCCGTGAGGGTTCAAAGCACAATGTCTCGATTTTCCAAAAACCCGGAAAATGAAGATCGAATAGGTAATCTCATATGGGAAAAAGCTCAAGCAAGACAATGATCAAGATGAGAGTTCAAGAACATCTCGTTAACATTCTGATTGCAACTTGGACATATGAAAACCTTACTGCAGTCAGATCTGCTGGAACCTTGGTCAGCAACGAAGGAACTTTCAAGTTCGTCATCGTCATCTGCAATGCAATCAATAATATTGAAGGACACAAGAATCTTACCATCGTCGATAATTATAACTTCTGGTTCTACACGTGGTCGTTTCGCGGGTACATTTGTCGCATATTTCGGTCCTGTTGATGTTCCACCAAGGCGAACACCTGCACCAGCAAATGGGGTTATTGATTTATCTGAAAAAAAAACAACATTTGGAAATTCCATTAAGCACCACATGCAGGCCAAGGCTCTTTTCTTCTTGCTGATACACTTTTTGATGAAAATCTCAATCAAAACAGAAGGAAGATGATTATGCGGGGTTATAACTCACCCGAACTAGTTTTAGGTGCCGTTGATCCCACTTTGGTCGCAGCACCAGTGAACGGAACCACACCTGTATTCGTTGAAGTCGTTGGTGTGAGAATTTTGTCCTTCTGAAGTGGAACCTACTACTACAGAAATGATGAAACTAATCGAACCTTATTTGGCACAAAGTACTTGTCCAGGGTATTTCCACCTTTTGGTTGTAATGGTGCTGGAGGTACAACCTTCTTTCCGGTTTTCTTCTGACCGTAACCTTCTGGTTCTTTGATTTTGATGAATTTACCTTAAGATTATATTTTACAGTATTCGATGTTTTTAGAACCTCCACAGCTCGCTTGATGTGTGCTCCACCAACGATCGTTAGGTCCTGGGGCTCGATTCGAGCTCCGCTTGACGTATCCATTGAAAGGACGACGATTCTGACAAGGACCGTCACACCTGGGAAAAGACTGTGCTTCGACTTTAAGAACTGAAATGAACCTCCAAACATGCTGCTTATACAGAGCGACCTCTTCGTGAAACGAATGGTAAATAGTGATGTTACATCCTCCTACTGAGTTTATTCTGAAAAGGGTTGTGTGTTTCTTTCAATTCATACAACCTTATTTGGTCACAACATGTTTTCGCGGTCTAATAGGCATCTGATGCATCAGATCATAATAGTCTATACGCTATTTGAAAACTCATCATAACTCGGAACTTTTCATATGTTCTGACATGTTCTCAACGTGACCGTTTTATACCGCATGTTAATTTTGAGAGGTTCTCAAAAACCAATTATACTATCAGAAAGGTTACCGTCTCATATGGAACTGAAACTGCGGTCCGTGACCATCTCTATCCCGATTCCTCTCTTTAACGAACAGGAAGGCATGGATCATTTCGTGCTAAAAACTTTTCCTAATAAAGAAAACGATAACAAGTCTCACCAACAACGTCTCAACCAAATCTTTCCTGGGTCGAAGTTGTAACAAAGGTTTGCTTAGCCGAATTGAGCACAATCCACCCCTACCACCTCGCACTTCATACGAACAGACTCCAGCACATGAATACATACGCGGGCTCCATTTAACTTCACAGCAAGCTAGTGCTCCATCAAAAAATCTGTAAAAGAAATACATTTTCGCAGAGAAAGTGATTTACCTTCTATCGAACTCGATGAAAAGAGCATGAATGTCTGGACATGGATCAATCAATTCATATGATGAGTCTACGAGGCTCAACCCAGCCATGAGCAGAGCTAAAAGACAATTTTTGAGCGATAAAAAAGAAAAAAAAAACAAGTCGCGTGGAATAAAATGCATTCAGTGACTACACCCCACATTACATCCTCGGCGCAAATTGTACGACACTTTGTATCACGTTTTTATTTTCATTTTCGTAGTCATGTTGCACATTGTTAAACATTCATTCTTGTGCAAACTCTCTGCAAATGTTATATAATTATTCATTTCCAGGTGAATAAAACCAAGAATGAGCCAAACGGGAGTTTCTGATGCTCAGAAAAAACTCAAGGTAACTTTTCCTACGTTTTCACTAAATTTGTTTTCGTTTAGGCGGCCATTAGGGTTAAACTGGAAGAACTAGGTGTATACGTCGATGATGAGCTACCGGAGTACATCATGGTAATGATTGCTAATAAGAAAGACAAGTCGAGTATGAAAGAAGACTTGAACCTCTTCATCGGGAAGCATACTGGCAAATTCTGCGATTGGTGAGTTTTCTGACGTTCCAATTTTGAAACTTCTCTTCAGGCTTTTTGAAATCTTCGATAAACTTCATTCTGCTACAAGTGGTTCGAAGGTTTGCGTTCTGAAACTTCTTTAAAAAATGTTTCTGTCGAGTTTACAGAAAAAGGATGACGATAGAGAAGAAAGAGAAAAGAAGGATAAAGAAGAAAGGCGTAAAAAAGAAGAAAAGGAGCGCGAACGTGAAAAAGAAGAAAGAAGACGCGCTGAGAAAGAGAAGGAGGAACGGAGACGAAAGGAACGTGAACGAGAGGAAAGAGATCGAGTGGAAAAAGAACGTGAAAGGGAAAGAAGAAAGCGTGAAGAAGAGAGGTAACTGTTTTCCTCATCTACTTGTTTTCATACATCTCTTCACAGAAGCCGACGCGTTGCAAAAGAAAAAGCTTCTCGTAGACGGAGTCGCTCCAGGACATGGTCCGAAGATGAGTTCGAGTCAAAGATTCGTCAGAAACCAGCTCCGAAGGTATCGAAATTGAAATTTCTCCTCCTATATTGGAAATTCAGATCATTCCGATCGGTCCGGCAGATGATGATGACGACGACGAAGAAGATGATGAAAGACTGAAGCAAGTTGTTTCTTCGACTGTAGTTGTCAAGAGAAATATCCGAACAGTTGTTGGAGAGTAAGTTTTCTAATTTTAATAAGTGAAATATTCCAAATATTACATTTTTCAGAGAAAAAAAATAATTGAAATATTTTTTTAGTGCCAAAGGTTCAAAAGGACGTCAAGCCATGTTTATGAAGGCTCTAAATGAGGCTTCTGTCAGTACTGGCTATGGTTCGAAGAGGTCGGAACAGGAACCCGAGATTTACCAAGGAGACGATCATGCGGAACCACCGGTGAGATTCAAATCAGAAAATTTCAAAGCAGATTTCCTTCCAGGTAAAAAGAAAGATAGAAGGATCAAGGTTGGCAGCTTTGCAAGGTCGTGTCACACGAATCGGAAACCGAAATGTGGAACATGGCGATGGGTGAGTTTCAATGTTTTGAATTTCAATAAAAAAAATTTCAAAATTTTTGAATTTCTAAAAAAAATCCAAATATTGAATTTCTTGAAAAGATTTTTAAAATTTTGAATTTCTGAAAAAAATTTGAATTTTAAATTTCTAAAAAAAAGTTTTTGAAATTTTTTGAATATCTAGAAAAAATTTGAAATTGTTTAAATTTCTAAAAAAAAACATGTTCACAATTTTGAATTTCTAATTGAAAAAAAACGGTTATTGCACACCTCGGCAAAGGCATAAGACAATAAAACCGCTTCGCAACCGCTTTGTCGACCTCCGCTCTCATTTTTGAAAGTGTTTGTACTTTACTAAATGTTTCACTTGACATGACGAACGTTGCGGACTGTTCCCAACGATAGTTTTACCTACTTCAAAAATTTTTTACGTTACGATTTGTGAATCTGGGACGAAAAAAAGTAGGAAAAGTAAAATTTTTCGAACTACAGTAACTGAAATTTGATCTACTCTATCAACTTTTTTGCTTACACTTTTCAACTTCGTTTGCCGCAGTGTGTATTGAGTTTTTAACTATCCATTTGTTCATTTTTAGCTGATTCTCGTAATATTCTGAATGGAAAAAGCAAACTCAACATATTCTAATGCCTTTGAATATGTTGAGGGTATAAATAACTCTCGATTCAGAAGAAACGATGACGATGAAGATACGGTAGTCGTGGGAAGAGAACAGAAGCAAGGTCCAAGCATCACGGTTACTTTGAAAGGTGGAGAAAAGTGGTTGAATGGGCAGAGTAGAATCGTCGTTGGAGCAATAGACGCAGTGAAGAAAAATCAATCAGTCGAGAGTCGGAAGAGAAAAGTTATCGGTTTGTGTTTATCTACACAAAAATTGCTAATGATGTATTCAGAAGCACCGGAAACGAGAAATGAAGAAGATGAACCGAAGAAGAAACATCAGACAATCACCTATGATCTCAGTCCAGCGGCTATCAGGGTATGTTTCACAGAAACACGAAATTTGTCTCTCTCGTGTTTTATTTGAATGGTTAAGTGTTAAAAACTGAATCACACAGGGAGAATTATGATCAACGGAAGGCTTTATAAGTTTGGAAACAACCCAAAATGGGTTTTTTTTGAGCGGTCTGCGACTCTGTTACCTACAATAAAGCTGATGTTTCAGCGTTCTGACACATCTTCAACGGACTCGGCTTTAAGAAAGAAGTGGGATGGACAGATTGACCTCAATGACCCGGATACTAGTGACGAAGGTGCTTTTTATTCACCTCTCTCACTCTGTCAATCTGTAAAATTTGCACTCACGACATTCCAGAAGCTGAAATTGACGCGGTCTTGGCAGCCACAAGGAAGACACTCCTTCAAGGAAAAGAAACCGAAGTAATGCCACCGACGAGCCTGCTGAGTGGAGCGATGAATATGGGACTGTACAATGTGAGACTTACTTCCTATTATAAAACAAAAATAAGACTAGTCTGAGTCAACATGTCAATGGACTACTAAAACGGTGACTAAACCGATTGTTTATTCATTGTTTTGTTTCCAATTTCAACGAATCAGTTAATCGTTTTTTTTTCGTTAGAAACTTGATTTTGCAGTCATTTTCGATGTAAAAGGAGAAAAAGTTCAAAAAAAAAACATTTTTTTTTAAATCAAAATTTTATGTAAATATACAACAATAGAGTAGTATCTCCAAATACAATGCAGAAAAGAATGACCAGAAATAGAACACAGTATAGAGAGATTGAATATTTTACAAATAAACAAATATAGAGATCTTATTATCATCATTATTATTTATAATTAAATGTGGAAAAAAAATAAAGTTAACCTATCTAATAAAACAATAATGATAGGAATATCCAGTGAATATAAACAATAGAATAGACGAAGGTAATTAGGACTAATAGAAGACAATAGATGTTCAATGAATAGTAACTAATAAACAAAAATAAAGAACAATTATTAACTCAATAAAGAAAGAATAGCTTATTAGAGTAGTTATAACTGAATTTCATCACAATACCAAGTTAAGATGTTAAATATTGAAATAGGAATCAAGAAATTAGCTTAGTTATAGAAAATATAGAAGTATTGAATAAATATAACTCGAACTAAAAAATAAGATTGATCGTCGTTTTTTGAGTGGCAACGTGATTTTGCTTCAAGTTCGCTGAATGAAGTTATTCGTCGTCCAGAACGAACAATGTTCTTCTTCTGCGGACCAATCTTCTGGTCATATCGGCAGTGAACTCCATAATCGACTCTTCCAAACGAATTGAGAGCTCGTTTACTCGTGTTAGTTGTCGCCTGTGCTGATCGACGTGGCAGGTTCGTCCTCGGAACTGAAAACGATGACATTAATGGTCTGTGAGAATGTGATGTTTTACCTTTCGTTCCTCCATGATCTCGATCACATCGCGTTCACCACGAAGCAAGCAGGTCCTGAGCGTTTCCTTATACGTCATGTAGGCCTGTCTAACATTTTCTTCTTGAAGTTTCATGTTCTGGTACAGATCGCCAAGAATCTCCAGAAGTTCGTCTTCATGGTCGATCCGGCGAAGCATGGTTTCTGGTGATCGGACAACTTGAAGAATCTGAATATTTATGTGAGAAGACTGTTGGAACAAACGTTGCTCTTACCTCATTTCTGACCGAGTAAAACCGGTCCGTCTCCAGATGATAGTCTCTTGATCGCACAACCAATGCTTGACCGATCAGACTTTTCAATACATCTCTGTCCTCGTTAGTGCGAATGTGAATGTCGTACAGGTCGGTTGGTGGAGTGTAGACACGAACTGGCATTATCTGAAAAGGATTATGAATAAGGAAAGAATGTGTGGAACACTACTCCATATTAAGCTTATTGCGATCACATGACATTCTAAGATATAGTGAGAAATAGAATATTCTCCTACTTGCTTTAGAGAATGTCATCTGAACGCAATAAACTCGATATGGAACAGACAAAGACAAGGAAGGGTGGTTAGCCCTGAGGAATGAGCTGGGAATGAATGATGATCACCCATCAGCTCCGTTCCTTAAAAAGGCGAAATGGGCGGGATCTGCCGTTAGCAATATTCTAACACTTCATGTGTGATGCACACGAGCTGTTCATTTTCACGCGTGTGTCGAAGTGTCAAATTGTCGCCTTAACTGTCTTGGCACCTGGATGGATGTTCACTATGGCTCTACGGGCTATGGATCAAAGGAGACAAGCCGCTTTATTGCATGGGAAAGGCTATGAAATTTGGATTGTGATTTACTATTTAAACTCTACAAAGTGTAAATAGCAGGATTCAACTGGAAACGGGCTTTAAAAAACACATGTTCTCAATACAGTTTATCGCAGCCAAGTCTCTTAAGCGTAAACAACTAATGATCGTCATTACCGAAGCTTATGTAACTTATTATGGGTGAATAGAGGTTAACATGTTGAAAGTTTCCAAATAAGTAAAAAGGTTGACATTTTGCAATTAAATATTTTTAAACCATCGTGATATACCATTTCGCAGGCACGATTATAAATTTATCAGATCTACCGAAAACAAGAAATCCTTGCTTTTGAAAACCAACATCATATTAATCTATTACAGCCAATGGAATCTTCTTACATTCCGACTCCTCTGAGCGTTCTTCAACAGCAGACTGTAGACTATAATCAAGGTAATTTTGTTAATTACACTAATGATAGAACGACGTTCACCTCGACATTATCCCCATTGAGTGTTGATACTGAATCAGTTGTTTAGTGAGAATTGATCACATTTAACTGTTTGCTAGTTTTACTGATCATGAAAGGGATCATTTTTTTCTAAAAATTCTGAAAAAAGTAGTCAGGTATCATCTACCTACGAGGTAAGAAGCTGACTTGGTCTACTCTAAAAACGAATAGTTGTAGCATTACCTAATTCATTGTTTTGCATTTGCACGAAAATCAGAGTATTGAAATAATTTCGTTCTCTGTATGTAACGTCCGTTCTTACTATAAATAACCCTAGCTACGCCTAGTGTTAGTGAAACGGGAGGAACCTACCATTAAATTCTCAATTTGATAGTTAACCTAAGGTTTCGAGACTGATCTTTTCATCAGTTGTTCTACCAGTCTTTACGAGATTAGTGGAAAACGTTATGAATGCGAGGGATTTCTACAGTGCAAAGTTCCTCACTTATTCGTCTCTTCAGTCCTCACTTTCATATAAAATATTCTATTTTCAGAAAGACCAGAATCTCAAAGACTCGAAAAGTGCAAATTCTGGCCGACTTGCAACAGAGCGGAAGCATGTCAGTATCATCATCCAGTGAAGAATTGCACGTAAGATTTAGAACCGTTGAAAACTAGAGGAGTTTCAGAGTTTGAAAATGAACATTATACCTTAACATAGCCAGTAGTAGCTACGTTGAACAGTGAGTCATGATTACAATATTTTTTGTTTGGAAAAGCACAAAAACAGTTTTGAGAATAGATAGAAAATTGACACGGAAAACTGCTGCTCGAGTTCAATGAAGAATTTATTTACTAGATGAGGGGAGAAAAAGAAAAGTTCAAAGAACAAGATTAAGATGATTTTTTAATTTTCACTGTTTTAAAACACTTTCAGAAACTTCCCCAACTGTTCCTTTGGCCAACGATGTCTTTTCATTCACCCTGCTTGCAAATTTGACCGTGCTTGTTCCAAAGTGAGTTTTCGATGCATTGTCAGATGCAAAATTGTGTGCTGGTGAATTATTCTAAATTTATGAATGTTTTCTTTCCGTAGACTTTTCAGTGATTTTTGAAAGATTTTTAAGCAAAAAGAAGGTTCAACGACACGAGGAATGATATTTAGATTATCGACTGTAAACGAAATAGAAAACAAACTAAATAAGGACGTAAAGCTCACTTTTCAGCCCAATTGTCCTTTCACTCACTATGGAAAGGCGCCAACAGTCGGGTTGGGTGCAGGTGGAGGCCTTCCTATTACCGGGAACCGTCCAACAGCACAAGTCGTCCCAATATCACAACCGACTGTAGCCAAACACCCAGTTCAACCAAAAACGACGACTTCAATCGCAGGACTCCTGACCAGGGTATGTTCTTGCCAAAAAAGCCATTTATTAATTTCCAAAAAACGTAAAATGATTTGTTTCCAGATAAAAGATATTTCATCGGGTCGAAAATCACCGCCAGCACCCAGTGTAGTTAAGCCAGCAGAAGACGCCAAAGAAAACACCAAAAAGGTTGAAATAAAACAGGAAGAGACACCGGAGAACAAGGAAAAGGTTGTAGAGGTCAAGACTGAAAGGTAAAACTAATTCTGATTCATCTGGATTCCTCACTTTTCGTTTCAGCACCGAAGCAGTCGTGCCACCATCAGCACCACCAAAAGCAGTCACCGCTGCACCGACCATCTTGTGCAAATTCTCTGGTGGATGCAAGAATCCGGTGTGTAAATTCAAGCACCCAAAGGTGAGTATTTTGGTGGTTTGAGGGTTTTGCAATTATCATTGAATGTGTAAATCTGAATTCTTATTTACTGACAAATAAAACTCAAAGTTGATCTTCTGAAGTCGGAATTCCACTGGTTGGTAGTAATAACAGAGTTGCACGAAATTCCGACTTCCGCAAAAAATTCAGTTCCAACTTCCGACTGCGGTAAAAAACTTGTTTTTGTGTTATGAATTTCGTCAAAAATTAGAAAAAAATGTTTAGCTGACGAATCGTTATGCTTGGATCTCGTCAGTAAAACAAACATCTATCAACTAAACAACTGATCTAAACGAGGCACAAGAAACAGCTATGTGACTCACGAATTATGAGAATCAGTCATCGAATTCGAAAAAAATGACAATGAAATCCTTATCAGTGCGGTCCAGTTCGTGGCTGTACTATGTTTCTGGGCTTGTTAGACTTTTTTGAACTCCTGACTCCCGTTTGGAAAAATTCTACTTTCGTGCAACTCTGGTATTATTACAGAACGGCGCAGAAGTTTGATATTTGTCTCGAGGTTCGGGTTTTATCTCTCATAGGTCGCACAGAGGGTTACTCTTTTTCGTGAACACTATTGACCAGAATTGCAAACAGTTTCATGTATGTGTACCTTCTATGTTTCAGGAGTGTCGATTCGGAGCAAATTGCGCCAACCGAAGCTGTTATTTCTACCATAAACCAGGAGATCGTCCAGCACCGATCACAACAGCCCCGGACTCGTCAAAATACAAGTGGAAGCCGTCGGAAAAGGCCTAACGCAAGTGTATGTTATCATCTTTCCGCAGTTGTTGTAAGAGTTCTAGAAAGATTGTTGAATTCTGCTGAATTTTTGCTTGAGATCATTCTACAATGTTTCAAGACGCGTCTCCATGAACGTTTACATTCAAAGTAATCCTGAATCTTTTCTACGTCTTCCGAATGTTCTCATGGAAACGTTCTCCCTCTCACCAATTATCGTATCTCTTTTAAGGCTCTTGTCATGGGAAGTCATTAAGGCTGGATCCTTCGCTACGTTAACTCAATTTTTAGTGGATCTGACTACCTAGCAACGACTTTGTGTTATTTTCATCCTAATAATAGTTAAGTGATTTTATCATCCAGTTCATTCATATTTTATTTGTACAATTCGAATAGTCTCGCGTAAAATATTTGGTAAATCTTTGAAAATAAATGGTTGGAGATTATTCGCGTATATGAAGAACAAATCCTTTGCCCGCGATTTTCAAAGCAAAAATGAACCCTGAAAAAATAAAAATGTTTACAAATGGATAGATGTACGAGATGATAGGATATACGTGAAACAGTGACCCCCACCGCCACAAAAGAGTTTGATTTTTATTTCGCTAATGGTGACTTGTCTCTTACAGTTCTTCTTAATTCTATTGGTGAGACCCTGATGATCATCATATGAACTGCAAGTTTTACAGACAAATGCCTTCAGAGCAGAGTTGTTAATGTTCCTTTCATGTATGCTAATTCCATTTGCCGTAAACTGTAAAAAGAAAAAGAAGAGAATAGCAACGATGGAAATAGAAGAGGAAGAAGAAGAAGATGACGGTCCTGGCCCTGGTGATCTGAGCGAGGATATGACCAGGAGGAAGGTTTGCGTTTCTTGTTTTTGAGAAAAGTCTTCGTTTACTAACTAACGTCGCTGTTTTTTTGGAAAACAAGCTTTCTCTACAATTTTCTGAATGAATGCATGCAATCTGTTCTCAAATGTCAGTTTTCACTTTGAAATGAGTCAAAAAATAAATAATACAACGTCTTTTCATAACTTCATTCAGAGTTTTCTAGTTATGTTTTTAAAGACAGTCTATTTCTGAAAAGTCCTTCATTGAAGGATTCTGATTTTAAAAATTTTGAAAACACACTTTTCAGTTCCAGGCTCCAAAGAAGAAGAAGAGCAAGTCTGACGGAGTGAGAGGTCCAAAAGCGCCCGTAAATCAGTCCGGCCAAGCTGGAACCAACGATCCGAACTATCAAACGTTGGCGGGATTAGCCAACGAACAAATGTTCCAGAACAAAGGAGGCGATGCTGGTGTTGGTGTTGGTGGAGGAGGAGGTCCGATGCCACCAAAGCAGAATGTTCCTATGGCCGGAACCAACGATCCCAACTACCAAGTGAGCCCGCATCGTTATTCTTTCTTCTATTCTAACCAATCATCTCTCAGACACTCGCGGGTCTGAACAACGAAGCCGTTTTCGCCAAGAATGGCGGAGGTGGTGGCGGTGGTGCTGTAGGACCCATAGCTCCAACTGTTGCACAGGGCAAAGCAGGCACCAACGATCCCAACTATCAAGTAAGTTTCACCATCACCATATTTACTGTGAGACTTAATTATAGACACTCGCGGGTCTCAACAACGACGCTGTTTTCGGCAAGAATGGCGGAGGTGGTGGCGGAGGTGGACCACAGGCACCACGAGCACCAGCACAACCACAGGGAAAAGCGGCTACGTATGATCCTAATTATCAGGTTAACAAACTACAAAACAATAATGTATCCGTTTTCAGACATTGGCCGGTCTCAACAATGACGTCTTCCGAAAATAGTCACGATGAAATTGATAAATGTTTATAAATTTAATTCGACAATATTTATCGACCACTCAATTTACACGCTTAGAATTAAAATTGAAAAAAAAGTTAATAATTTACACGAATTCAAACTCCAGTTTCTCGTTTACCTTCCGCCGGCTTTCCGAATCTTTCTTTTAATTGTCTTCGGATTTCACGACAACGCGGAGACAAATCAATGGTCTGGTTTAGCATCATCTGGAAAATTGAGCTTTTTTTACGAAAAAAATGGTTTTAAATAAATAGTTCGGCGTTGCACGGCACTCCGACTAATGGTATTTCTGATAAGTCATTTTCAAAAATAATATGTTTAAAAATTGAATTTTTCAGCGAATATTTGACATTTAAAAAATTACCTGCTCGACACCCCTTGTGATGAGAACCGGCGTGGGTACTTCTTGAGGACTGGCCACGTTCTGAAATACAAAATCATTTTATTTATCTTTCGAAGATTGTCTGAACGTGAGCTTTACTGACCTTCTACTTGGTCATTCTAAAAAAAACCACAGGAGAAAGATTTCGTTCCACATGGTGTAGGTGAAAGATGTCATATCATATTTTTTACGCCATGAAATTTTTTACAACAGACATATGGAAAACTGACCTCTGAAGATGGGGAGAGTGCCGCTTGGTCGTTCGATGGATTGTCGAATTCTTGTTCTATTCGAGCTTCAATTGTCGTTTTTTGATCTGCAACATTGTTTCATGGAATTACATTTTCAATAGTTGTATTACGTCTTCCTTTTCGCAAAATTCTATTTCTGGACAATTCTGAAGTATACTAAAAAGATACTCACTTTGCTCAGAGCCAGCTTCGTGTGACATGAAGGTAGCCTTGTACTCCGAGAACATCGTTTGTCTTATTTCCAAAGGCACTCTGCTTCTGGCCCGTTCCAATAGCTTTGCTTTTAGCCATTTTCGGAGATTCAACTTCATGTCTTCCAGCTTCTGACGTTCCATAATTTCTTAATTTTTTTCTTCAAATAAAAATTTGAATAAATTGTTACCTTCTTCTGCCAGATCATTCCCGAATTTCTTCCACATTTCGATATTGGGTTTACCACTCTTCGTTGACCTTGCCATGTTCTGAAAAATTGAAAGAACAAACTAAAAGCATAGATCGCATTACATTCGGAGATGAGGAAGGATCACGAGCACGAGTACTATTCTCAACAGGAATTATGAAAATTTTAAAAGGAAAGCCCAGTCGCGAAGATTTTGGCCAATTTTTCTCTTCCCTTTTCTCAAATTCTTCGTTCACTTGCGTTTTCAAGACTTAGATATTCACAAGTCGTTTTCCGAAACTTACACAAGCTTATTATAAAAGAGAAATACTGTTGGCTGCATTAAGATATGACGCAGGATTTATATAGTGAAAATTGATTTATTTTTTAATCAGTCAAAATCGCTACATCAGAAAAGCACGGTTGGAAAGTGAGAGAGAGGACATTTAAATGTATACAGGGAAAAAACGAGGCAGTTGGCATGCATCATATATCATACATGAACACTTCTTTCTTGAAATTGGGTTAGGGATGGGTCAGCTTAAGGTTTAACATAAGCTTGAAAGTAGGTGATTAAGATTTTTCGAACGAAGTTAATAATGTTTGAAAAAGACGAGATGCATTTTAGTAAATAGCAACATAAAATAAGGTGTCATGACACGTCATGACGACTTATAACGAAACAGTCATCTGAATCATAAATCATTTACATGTATGCTTACAAGGAGCAAAATTGTTTTTGTAATTATAATTCTGACAAACTGATAAAATCTTAGCTTTGTACCTAACTAGTGCTTTCAACGGTACCTTACCTAAGCCTACAATTCGAGGTGTCCGTAACTATATCGCGATAAATGAAAAATGATTCATGAGTCAGTTGACTGTTTCGTTATAAATCGTCATGACGTAAAACAAATTTTTATTCATAATAAATTTGAACTGGCGCGCTTGTGTGAAATTAGCAAAAGAGCGCACACCAAATACCAGCAGCTGTTTACTGCGGCAAATTTGAAAACGCACGCAATGCACCATGCACCACATGCACCACATCCGGATCCGTGCATTCTGTCGTCGCGTATTTCCACATCCACTATTCTTTCATTATTATAATTCTTTTTTCGGAATGTCTTCATAAATTCAGATCAATAACTGTTTCTTCATTTGTTGAACATTTTTTTATTGCAATATTTCAGGCAGATGACGATTGAATGGATTCCTGGTGTCATTTGTTACAATTCAATGCTGTCATAGGAAGTGGCGCTTGTGGAATGACGTCAGAATATTCGGTAAGTTTCATTTTTCAAACTGAACTATGAAAATGATAATGCTTTATATGTTTTGAAAATGAAATAAACTTTTTCCAGATAGACGAAGAAAACCCAGAAAGTTGTCGGAGGAGGTCGCGCTTGTACGATGACGTCGAAACACTCGGTAAGTTTTATTTTACAAACTTGAATATAAAGTTATTTATGCTTCATACCTTTCGGAATTAAAATAAAATTTTTCAGATAGAGAACGAACTGAATTTTGTCAGTGGTGGTGTACCTCCTAGCAGTCCATATTTTTACTACTATACCTCACGGCTTTTAAGTCTGTTGTCGGAATGCTCACTGTACACCAGTCGTTAAGATAATCCGGTAAGCTAATTCGATTATAGAGCAAAATTCTCATTTCAGAAAGAAAGAAAGTTCCGATCTTGTTGTTGTGAAAACCTGAATCGTCACCGGTTTAGACATCATCAAACATGTCTGTTAGTGTTCATTTTTGTCTATCAGAAGAAATGTACGTTATGATGAATAAAAAGATCTACCATGATTTTATTTATTTTTGTAATCATGTGCAAAAGAATGAACAAGAGGATGCGAGTGAAGGTTGGCTAATCAGATGGTTAAAACATGAAAAAATTAACAATCTGTACTTGTTGCGATATTGGTTCTCCGGGTCGTCGTCTTCTACTTTAAAGGAGCAAAAACTGTTCCTGACGAACTGGTAGGCATAGTTTTCTCTCTTCGAAGAAATCAGAAAATTCGCTTTCAAAAGGTCAGCGAGAGCCACCGACAACATTCCATTCGTTCTCCATCTGAAAAATTTTATTTTAATTCCGAAAGGTATGAAGCATAAATAATTTTATATTCAAGTTTGTAAAATAAAACTTACCGAGTATTTCGACGTCATCGTACAAGCGCGACCTCCTCTGACATTGACAACATCCTGGGTTTTCTTCGTCTATCTGAAAAGTTTATTTCACTTTCAAAACATATAAAGCATAATCATTTTCATATTTCTGTTTGAAAAATGGAACTCACCGAGTGTTCTGACGTCATCCCACAAGTGCGACTTCCTATGACAGCATTAAATCGCAACTAATGACACCAGAAATCCATTCAATCGTCATCTGCCTGAAATAGTGCAATGAAAAAAGCGTTCAAAAAATAAAGAAGCAGTTAATGATCTGAATTTATGAAGAAATTCCGAAAAAGTCATAATAATGAAAAAATAGTGGATGTGGAAATACGCGACGACAGAATGCACGGATCAGGATGTGGTGCATGTGGTGCATGGTGCATTGCGTGCGTTTTCAAATTTGCCGTTTACTGCGCGCAACTGGCAAAATGTAAACCGCAGAGTGTCCGCAGAGCGCAGAGCCGCAGAGTCAATTTTTGTTTCAGGTTTCGGAAAATTCCTAGTAACACGTACGGTTCCTAAATAGGCTTAGGTAAGGTTCTAAGCACAAGTACGTTCCGAAAATGGGGGTCCGATTTTTCCTAAGCCTGATATAAGAAAAAACTCTGCGGTCGCTCTGCGGCTCTGCGCTCTGCGGCTCTGCGCTCTGCGGTTTACATTTTGCCCGCGCAACTCGTAGAGGTCTCCCCGTTTGATATCGTTTAGTTTGTTTATCAGAACAGCCACATTCCTGATTTGTTGATGATTGCATCCAGGAAAACAAAAAATTCCATGTTACCTTTTACCAGCGAACCTAACTCGTTATATAACGAGTTAGGTTCAATTGACGTTTCTAAACAGAATGAGTTTCCTTGAATACCAGAACCTGGGTCACGTAACTTGTGCATTAAAAAAATTCATTTGAATAGTGCAAAAACGTGCGAAACTGGACATTTCTTGTGTATTGTAATCAATGCTGAGAGAAAAAAGTTCGTTTCGACAGATCTGTACTCTTTCCGTTGTTTCCCGGCCACCTGTTTTCTGCCAAAAGTACCTCTCGTGCTCTAGTGATCTTTTTGTTCATAAGATGTTTTGCCACTTTTCAAGTTCAATCTTAAGTTATCATAACATACTCAATGTATAAAAAAATCGGAAAAGAAATCATTTTTAACCTCCCGCCGCAGAGCACCGCCTTCTTGCAATTGGTGCACAAAATTAGAAAATTTTGAATTTGTTGTTTAATGTTTGCGTTATAATATGTTATAACATTTTCCTTCACTTGTCGAAATGTTCTGCAAGTAGAGGTTTCAGTTCTATGTTGTGTGAACTTGTCTAGTTTATTGTCATGAACTAGTTCTCACTTTCTCACAAACCATGAGACATAATAACTTGTCTATTTCTTCTTTGACATGATTTTAACGCATGCTTATCGATCAGAGTGCGTAAACTATCACAATATGATGCACTATAACCTAGAATTCAACACTCTCGCATACTGATAATAAAATGTGCGAAAACACTTTTTGATTCTGCGCGCTTTTTGTTAGACAGTAGAGCACACTTACTGAAGGAACGCTAAGAAGGGCACATACTACAAAACCCTCTCTCTTCTCGTAACGTTGGTGATTCTGTTTTTCTGTATATAGGGACAAGTAAGTATCGCATCCTCTTCATATTGCACCTTTTTTATTTTTCTAATCTCTGTCATGATTCATTGTCGTTGCTCAGAACCATGGGGAATCAAGCGAAGGTATCAAAGGAAGAAGAAGAACGGAGAATCGCCCTTACTCTAGGCTGTGAGTGAACTTTTTAGAATGAGTTAATAAATTCAATTGTTCAGCGTCTCGAGGACCAGGTAAAAGGCAAATAAAACCCACTGCGGCTGTTCTCAGCGAGGATATCATTCCGGATGAAGAGGAGGATGATGATGTAGATTTTCATGGTATGTGTCATCATTAATTATTTTTCTTCGCGGAAATATCTATAAAATAATATATTGATATAAATCTGTAAAACAAGGTATAGGATTTTTTTTGGAATGATATTTCAAAAATTATTCAAGAAGGTTCATATGGGCGCTTCTTCTACGTCAAACCTGATGTTATTCAAAAAGTTGTCTCCAATTTTCCCGCAGTTTACAATCAGTTATTACCTTTAAAAAATGAATAAGCACAAAATTTCAGCATCCATGTCTGAAATGTCATCCGGTGAGTCATCATCAGCATCAAGTGATGAGGAGGTTAGTTTAGTTTTGTCCTTCTGAATTTACCCCTTCTTACCAGGGCGAAGAAGAAGAGGTGAAAGAAGAAGTAGACGCGGATGTGAAACCATCTTCTAGTCAGGTTGAAAATGTGAGTATTTTGATATTAAAAATAGAATAGTTTCTCTTTTCTCGAATAAAAATTTAAATTGGATATTTCAGGAGTCGCCAATATGTTCAGTCTGTCTGAGCTTAAGGGAAGCATTGAAAAACGATGAGGTTATCCAGTGTGACAAGTGAGTATTGGAGTTTCACCATAACATTTTGAAGTACAAGAAAGCTTTTTTGTGGCACGTTTAGCACTGCTTTGTGCTCATTAGAAGAGGTCCCGATTACAAGTTGGTCCAGAATGATCAAGTGTACGAACTCGAGACAGTTTTCCATCTTTCGAAATTTTATACTCGTTACTAGTATGAGTTATATTTTTTCGCTTTCTTGTTACCTGTATCCCACTTAATGAAAACAACGTACCGTGTTGAGTTCACATATTCTATTAGATTCTGTTCCGTCACGAAGAAATCAGTTACATAAAACAAAGTGTTTCAGGTGTGGAATCTGGCTACACGAAGTGTGTTACGGAAGCAACTACGACCAAGCAGGCGACGACACCTCAAGTGAACACAGCAGCAGCAACATGGAACCGTGGTTCTGCGAGCCATGTCTTTTCGGGCTCAAAGAACCTCCGCACTGCGAGTTTTGTCCATGCCGCTACGGAGCCTTCAAAAGATCTGGTAAGTTCTTGCACCTATCTGAAGTTCTATAGCTTCTCAGTCTGCAAACTCGCCAGTTTCATTTGCAGATTGTGAAAGTGTAATTCAGATATTGGTGGACGGTGGGTGCATCTAGTTTGCATGCACTATACTCACGACATCAACTCGACATTTGGCGCCCTAGAACAAATGTCGGCGGTCAGCTGGCAAGAAATGGATCATAGACTGTTCGGAAAGAGGGTAATGTCACTTTTTGTACTCACATTAACAAATAATCAAAAATAACTGTTAAAAAACAGAATAAGCTTGCCAATTTTTAAAAAGTATTCAAAACCATACAGAGTTCCATTTTAACCTCTAGGTTTTCCCTGTAATTTTGAACTTCAGTATCGATTATGGTCCAAATCACCCATTTCCGAAATTAAAGAACCTTTCATATGGTTTTTCTATACTTCATATCATTCAAACTTTCTCATTTTTCTTCCTACACTACTCAATTCAGCCATGTGGTATCTGTACGGACAAACTGGACGCAAGAACAGGCATCACAGTGAACTGCGACACTGGACTCTGCAAGGAGTACTTCCATGTTACCTGTGCTCAGAAGTAAGTCCACAGTGTCTCATGTACACTCTTAACTGACTTCAGAATGGGACGTCTACATGACATCAATGATGATTTCCAAAACGCTACTACCTCGGATGACAACGCATTGGGTTTCTACCTCTCGTGCGCTAAGCATTTTGACCCAGACACGGCGAAAATAAACAGAAAAGCGTATGTTTTTAATGAAAATACTTTTTATTTCTGAAAAAAATAGTTAAAGAAATGATAAGACGGTTTTTTGAAACACTGATGAGTTATCAATAGCCAGTTTTGCAGTTATGCCATCTTCGTGAAACAAGAAGAAGCACGTCTCAAGAGGTGGCGTCGCAAGCAGTTGACTGACAGAGAAGAAAGAAAACGTGTAGAAGGACTGGCAAAACTACAGAAGGAACACACGTCACTCATCGGTACTTCAATCTGTTGGCCAATGGAGCACTTTGACCAGGTGAGAGGAGTTTTCAAGCTTATGAGTTGCGACAAGAATTTTGACAGCGAAAAAAACACATTTCTATACATTTTCAAAAATAAAAATAAACACCAACGACTCAGAAATAAAAAGGGGATTTGATGTGTGTTCAAAGATGCTTTAATATTATCAATATTTTTAGTGGGACAAAAAGTCGAAGCGAGCACGTCTGCTGCACACCTCCCCAGAATTCCTGGAAGCTTTCGAGCAAAAGGCAGAACTGTGCGGAGTAGACAACAAAGATTTCCGAGCACGCTTCCACCGTCTCAACCCAACTGACATAAACTACATCCCGCCCGGCTACTCCAACGAGTTTTTCGCGTTAGTTTTGCAATCAACAATGTTTTCGAGCGACTTAAATTATGTTTTTCAAAAGATTTTTTTGAAGTGATGAAATCAGCTAAACTAACTTCTCAGACTTTATGAGACGTTCTTCTCTTTGTAATTCCGGAAAATTATTCCATCAAAAACTTGGTTCAGATACGTTGCAAACCGAGAGGAACACGTGATCAAGGAGGAAGAGGCACGACTTGCTGAAATCGAGAAACGTGTAGCTTATCTGAAAGAGCATGGAAATGATCCACAAGTGTTCAAGGCGGAGCTCGTCGAGGTGAGATTTTTCCTACAGTATAATCAGGACATGAAAAATTTTGTTGAAATCATCCGGGATATGAATACAACGTTGTTATACCTCAGAAAATATTGTTTCTTTCAGAAGCATCTTTCAGAGTTTGAAAATAGTTACTCCCAAATACCTCCGATTGAAAGAGACACAAAATTCCAGGCTCAAAAACGTCTGAAAAATGGCAAAGACGAACTGCATGAAGCCGATGATCTCAACAAACGTATGACTCGAGCATTGACGATTCTAGGATTCAAGAAGCGACCGAGTATCAACATTCGCGACAACAACACGTTGAAGTCGCCACCCGTCAAAATAAGGTTTTTATTGCTTCTGACAGAATCTTGGTGGAATAGAATCACTCTTATACGAACCCATTATTTCAGAAAAGTTGAAGTATCGAAGAAGCCAAGTCCAAAGAAAAAGGCAAACGGAGTAGTAGAGTTGAAGGTTTCGGAACCAAAGAAGTGCGCTCAATGTGCTTTGGTGAGTTTTTTTTCAGAACTTACATGGGAAGTATATGAAAGCCCGGAGAATCTATGAGGTCTGAGTGGTCTCTTAGGTTTTCAAATATGGTGAAGACGATGGAACTGCTTTCAGAAGTTGCTTCACCGATCTCGTTTAGGAGTTATGACCAAAAATAGAACTCACACGCAATTTTCAAAAAAGGGGGATCTGTGATGTTGGGTAGGAAAAACTGTTGAGATTTTGCATTTTATTGAATTTTAAAGGTTCGTGATGCACGGAAAATTTAGTTTGCCTGAATTCTGAGGCTCGATTCAGAAGTTACATGCATCTGAAGTGGACGTAAAAAATCGTCCAACTTTCACCTTCTGTAACTCGACTCCTAGCAGATTTCCAGAGGCGAGACCTATTCCAAACGATTCAGAATGATTGAATCTATCCATTCCTACGTTTTCAGTCGATTCTAAGACAAAAATTTTTGGGTCCAAAATCGGAAAGAGTTACACAAGTGTTCATAATATGAGCCTCGATCACAAGTGATGAATCGTTGTAGTATTTCTCGGGCAAAAAACGTGTATCAAGTGAGAATCGAACTTTGCCGTGAAAAATGAAAGGCGTGAGCTTTGACCACTCTACCACGGAAGACACAAATTTTTGTGTCAACTCCATGTTCACTCATTCGCTCCTTTTCACGACAGAATTCTTCAACATTACAGATCCCACTTTTTTGAAAATTGCGTGTGAATTCTATTTTTGGTCATAACTCCTAAACGAGGTCGGTGAAGCAACTTCTGAGAGCAGTTCCATCGTCTTCACCATATTTGAAAACCTATGAGACTACTCAGACCTCATAGATTCTCCGGGCTTTCATATACTTCCCATGTTAGTTCTGTTGATTAGGTGAAAGTTGTGTGTTAGAGTTTTTTTCTTCTTCTCAATTTCAAAACGTTTCAATTATGCATGTAGCACCATTGTTCAATTATAACATCAAGTTTCAGACCACTGATCAACATCTTCTGACGGAGTGCGACGAATGCCACAAGAGTTACCATCTGAGCTGTTGTGACCCACCACTAGAGAGGTAACATTCACTATTCAAACCACACTATAATTAGAATTTTCAGAATGCCCAGAAGAACCGCAAATATTGGCTGGGCTTGCCACAATTGTGACGAAGAAACTGATGAGAAGGAGGAGACTGTGAGTTTTGACAGCTCTATTTTTCTAAATTTTGATTTATCGAGATTATGAGAAAATGGGAAGAAAGTGGCTTTTCGTTCTAAATCTTTATCAGAAAACAAAAAAATCGATAATTTTCAAAATTCATAGGAATAAATCAATAAAAGAGTTTTCTATCTAAAAGGAGGTTTGAGTTCCAATATTTTCAGCCCATCGTTCTGGACGGTCCAAGAAGTATGCGTCAGAGAAGTGATGCGGACAAGGCAAAGAAGGTCGCTGCCCAAATTGTGAGATTTTAAAACTTTCAAAAATTTCAGTGAATTCCAATAGTTCAACCTAAAATAATTAAGATATTGTGTGGACTTAGAACCCGCAGCGATCTTGTTCTTGTGTTGTTCAGATCGATGTGAATGTTTCGTCCGAAAGCAAAAACTACTAGGACTAGGATTCTATAAAAATTCAGTTTTAAATGTTTTTGATATAAAACTTCATTGATTTTAATAAAAGTTTCTGATCTCAAAAATTCCTGTTGCAGGAACAAAACCGAGCTTTCAACGCTGCAGTGCGCAACTCGCGCCTGAGCAACGGACTCAAACGCAAGTCGAACAACAACGGAGGTGAGCCGAAAAATGCTGCTACTAAGCATGTGGAAACGAAAGTGATTGTTGCCGATGGAGATGAAGAGTTTGAGCTTTAGTCTGATTGACGATTGTTTCAAAGGATAGGAAAATTTTTCTCCTAGACTATCAAGAGTTCCAAAAATTAGTACGGTAGAGGATGGTTATTGTATTTTTACCCCGACCCTTCCCTTTAAAAGTTTTTTTTCCAAATTTGGCTATTAATAGCATTCCATTTCATTAAGCATGCTTCTATTGGCTTCCTGACCTGATCAATCACGAGCATGATTGCATCGTAAACAGTTTCCTCTATCAGAAGTTTTACCACAGTTGGTTTTCTCGAAGAAGATATTTGTGCGCGTTGCGGTTAGCCGATCCGGCCAATATCCCTGCAAAACTCAAAAAATCAGACTTTTCAATTCTTTATGCTTATTTCCCCTTCCCCTATCCACAGTCTCTCTTAACTATTTACCCTTATTTATACCGTACCGTGTCCCGGTTTCAACAAAAATATTTGAAGAACCAATCATTGATCGTTTTTAACCCCTTTAGTACCCATAACTACCACAGTTTTTCCCCCGTAATTGCAGCCATCATAACATTTCTTTCGGTATTTTCCTTCGGTCTTATTTTCTCATATCATCATCAACTCTTTTCAACCACCTCTGGATTGTGTTTCGATCTCTAATGTTTGTAGTTATGGTCCTTCTCTGGTAACGAAATTCAGTGGTTTTTCGGTAATTTTTTGATAGTTTTCAGAAAATTTTCGGTCGTTTTCACTAATTTTAATTGGTAAATGGCAGTTTTTCGGTAATTCTGAGTGAAAACCACCGAAAATTTTCTGAAAATAGCTGAATCGCTGAAAATTAGCGAGAAACTACTGAATTTTACCCGTAAACAATTGAAATTTATTGGAAAACAGTTCGAGAATTACTGAAAACGAAAGGATTATTACCGTTTTCAGCGGGTTTTTTGCTTCAAAATTTAGCTCCCCCCGAAATTGCAGTTCCCACCCTAATTCAAAACAGGAACAGACTTCTGTCTAAAGAAATTTATTCTACTTTTACAAAAAAATAAGAATGGTGAAATAGTGTTATGGTCCCGGTTCGTTGAAATAGTGGTATGGTCCCGGTTCGCTGAATCCTCCACGTCCACGATCTCCTACAATGATAATCATTAGAACTTTGCTGGTATTGTGTAAACTCACCATCAATAAATGCTCCATGGCCACCGCCTCTTCCACCGCCCCACCGCCGAACTCCTCGGCCTCCAGCGAATCCACCGTCACGACCTCCGCGGTCTAATCCACCATGACCATCGCCGCGTCCACCAGAGCCTCCTCCGCGGCCTCCGAAGCCACCACGCGAGAAACCGTCATTTGGCTGAAAGGTAGAAATTCAATGTGATCCAGTGTAAATTCAACAAACCTTAAATTTGGCAATGGAAATGTCCATTGGACGATCGTGTCCTAGGAATGGTTGACCATTGTAAATCTCGATACACTTATGTGCAGTGTCGGCGTCCACAAACGTGATCATGCATTCTCCCTGAAAAATGAGTTTGTAATTCTAACCATTAATCAAAATTGTTTTTTTTTCAAAATTAAAATCAAATATTACCTTCGGCTGTCTGGTTTCTCTGTCAGTGTAGAACTTGATTTTTGGTCCACAGTCGGTTCTAGCAATGTCACCAACGGTGCTGAACACGTCGTTGAGGTACTGCTCGTTGACACTGAAACATGAGACATCGAAATTATTCGAGAATCGAAAAAAGAAACAAAGAAATGAAAGAAGAAAAAACGAAAAAATGAAAAGAATAAAAATATAAAAAATGAAAAGTGAGATACTGTAGAAATCTTCGAGACCCTTATGGCATGTATGCATGCGCCTTTAAATTCGATGAGTGTGTGGTGTGAGTGCCCGCGGCGGAAGGGTATGAACTATCCCGTACTTTCCCAATCGGGCTCGAACCGCGTGCGAGGTGGCGCAGTTGGCAACGATGTCGCCCGCCGCGCCCGTGTTCTCAGAGAAGGCAAATCAGATTGGATCCAAAAATCGCAGATTAGATCCAGAAATCGCAGATTAGATCCAGAGTTGTACCCTCGTATCGGGATGAAAAGTATCACAAAATATTCGTCTTGACATGTATAATCACCCAGTATATCGGATATTCCGAGAAAATGGTTCTTTGAGAAGTTATTAACGTTTTTATGGTTTAGCAGATTAGATCCAGAAAACGCAGATTAGATCCAGACTGCGCATATTAGATCCAGCGCTCGATCTAATCTGCTTTTTTAAAACTGTCGGAAACTCATTTTGTTTTCTTCAATTCTGACTCTTCGCTGTAAATTTGAAGTTTATAGTGGTTTTGAATCAGTTATGGTGAAATCTGGAGCAGGGGAAGCGTTTTCATAAAACGCAGATTGGATCCAGAAAACGCAGATTAGATCCAAAAAACGCAGACTGGATCCAGAAAACGCAAGTTGGATCCAGAAAACACAGACTGGATCCAAAGTGGTACCATTCACTCAAGTGAAGAATATTTTCATCTCTTCACTTTGACACTATAGTATTCCTATAGGCACACCATGTATGAGGATTGTTAATATAGACCATTGGAACACCTTATTCAGAGAATGCAAAATTTTTATATGTAAGACTATAGTTGCTTACAGAGAAGATGTTCAAAATCTCTTTATTGCCTTCAGCGTTATATGGTTACGAGGTGTTTTTATAGTTCGTTCCCCGCTCAGAGACATTGGATCGCGGTATTTCATCTACACACCCTTCGAAAGCTTAAAAAAGAGTGTCACGAATTCTAAAAGAGTCATGAACGGTCAAGTAGGGCCTCAGCGGCAACAATTTTCCGCAGTTTTGGAAAAATTGTGTACTGGTTCCTTCAATTTTATGTCATTTCTCATCATTACAGCCACGCATGATTTTATTATTCACCTCTATTCATTAAAAAAGTTATATTTCCGGAACTAGAGCATACAACAGTCATTTAAAAACTGTAAAAGTTCGAAAAATTGTGGTTTTTTTTTCTTTTTGAATACTGCGTATGTTTAGATCGTGGGTTTTCGAATATCACATCAAAACGTGATTTTATCAAGAAAATAAAAAATAAAAATAATAAAATTTTGAACTGGCGCGCTAAAACTGCAACTGGTGCATACATTTCCCAAACTTGTTTTTATTTTATTTTTTCATCTCCCATTCCTCTATTTCCACGTTAGTGTGTTTTAAAACGGAGAACTTTCTTTCAAAAATCAGATTAATATTGTGTTCGAAGTTTTGGTGTAACTTCATCAATATTTTATCACTCTGACTAGACAAAAATCTAAATTTTTCACAAAATTTTAGGCCTTCGTTTGTTTTATGAGGTAGACAAGATTAGAATGGATTCTTCATTTTGATTTGAGAATTAAAACTTGAAAGTAAGAAGTTTTCAAAGAATCTAAATGGTTTGTTCCAAATTATTTCCGTTTTGAAATCACTAATTGTCGTGTTCTCACAAATACGTTTTATGTCAGGCATTCCTGAGAACTTCATTGCCTTTTAATTAAATATTTCCAGTTATGAGTTCCGCGATTCGAAGGGGTCCTACACCGGTGTACCAGTCGTTACATCGAACATGGACACCGTGGGAACCTTTGAAATGGCTCAGGCGCT
Source organism: Caenorhabditis parvicauda (assembly GCA_963978915.1). Lineage (NCBI taxonomy): Eukaryota > Metazoa > Nematoda > Chromadorea > Rhabditida > Rhabditidae > Caenorhabditis > Caenorhabditis parvicauda. The sequence continues at coordinate 6,265,767 of OZ022250.1, read as the reverse complement.
CCACTCGCACGGACTGTTCACTACCATTCACAAGCATTATACCGTATGTTTTAAAACTATTCCTATCCATTACTGGATTTTATAGGTACAGGAATGGCAAGAGTTCGCTGCTTCGGTTGAAGATTCCATCATCGACAACTTGGCCGTCTCAAGTGGAATTTCGTCAAATGACTTCGAGAAGTTGTCGCAGGTCATTGAGTCGATCCCAGCCTTGAAGTTCATTTGCCTCGACGTCGCAAATGGTTACTCTGAGTTCTGCGTTCATTTCATCAGAAAAGTGGCCAAGGCAGGAGACGTTGCCAAGGAATTCGGAGCCGGAGCCGACTTCGCTATGATTGGCGGTCTGTTCACTGGTCACGATCAAAGTGGAGGCGACTTGATCGAGAACAACGGAAAGGTGATTTTTGAAGTGTTACGAGATTCACATTCCCGTTTTTTTCTCAGTAATTTTAAAATCAAAATTATTAAATTCAGAAGTTCAAACTATTTTACGGTATGAGCTCAGACACGGCGATGAAGAAGCACCATGGAAGTGTTGCAGAGTACAGAGCAAGTGAAGGAAAGACGATCACCATTCCATTCCGGTAAGCTTCAGTGTAATATGACTGACTTCTAGATCAAAGCGTTCATTTCAGTGGTGATGTCAACGGAACAGTCCTCGATGATCTCGGTGGAATCAGATCTGCATGCACATACACTGGAGCAATTCACTTGAAGGTGATTTTTCATTAAGATGAAATTTAAAAAAAAACGAGTACACGTACAATGAAGATAGTATGGTAACATTGAAACAATAACTCTATTAGAGTGTCCTCAAAATTTTCTGTAGTAATTATAATACATTGGTTGGGATTTGTGTTGCGCATAGAGATATGCTTGATGAGAGTGTTACGTAGATAAAACGAAGAGTGAAAATTTCATCTTTCCACCAGAGTTCCACCATCGTAACACTAATTTCCGTAAAACGCGTGAAAATTTAATTTTGGCCTATAGCAGAACTCAAATTATGACGGTAAGAGGGAGGGTGTGAGAAAATGGCTCGAAATGACATTTCGTTACATTATGTTGGCTATGTTCTTGATGTGATGGCAAGAAGGTTATTAGACTTTTAATTTCTCAATTGTGTTGATTTTCAAATTTCAGACAATGTACAAAAGCTCCGACCACATCGGACAGCGTCAACCCAGGACAACGCTCAGTGCCGAACTAGGACAACAGGCAGCGTCAGCCCAGAACGTCGGACCAGTAAAAGAATATTTTAAATGCTAATCATTTTTCATTGTATTGATGAATAAATTTGTTTAACACACTGTATTTCAATGGATAAAATTTCGAACCGGAAAACCAGGACCGGATTCGTAAAAGTATGATTTGATCCAAGAATTTCAGATTCGAACCAGAAACCGCAGATTTGATCCACAAATCGCGGACTGGATCCAAAAAACGCAGATTAGATCCAGAAAAATCCAGTTTAGGATGGTCCATTCCAATCTGCGATTTCTGGATCTAATCGGCGATTTTTGGATCCAATCTGATTTGCCTTCTCTGAGTTGCGAGTTCGAAATTGCTCGTGGCATGAAGCTTTTGTTACTTCCATTGTGAACAGTCGCTTGAAAATTAACGAAAAATTTGTGAAAACTATTGAATTCGTTGTAATACCAATTGTCGGTTGTTTTCAGTGATTCTCGGGTGGTTTTCAGGGATTTTCGGATAGTTTTCAAAAAGCCTCGAAAAAGACCATTCCACTTTGAAAACTATTGAATTTCGTTGCCAGAGTTGTTTTTGTCGTATATATTTTAACTCCGTTTTATGCGTTTAATTTTTGGAAAATAAAGTTTTTGAATTTCGATCTTAAGAGAATGAACCAAAATACTTGGAAAAAATGGCAAAATGTGAACAGCAGAGTGTCCGCAGAGCGCAGAGTCAATTTTTTCAGGCTTCGGAAAATTCCAAATAATACGTACGGTTCCTAAATAGGCTTAGGTAAGGTTCTAAGCACAGGTACGTTCCGAAAATAAGGTCCGATTTTTCCTAAGCCTGATATAAGTAAAACTCTGCGGTTTACATTTTGCCAAATCTCTTTCTGAAAGCTGGATCTCTTTCTGGATGTGAGGAGTAATCAATCGTGTAATTATGCCCCTATGCTAACTCTGTTGTAAGTTTACGTCTGTTTTTATTTTGTTTCTTTTTTTTCTATCAGATCCGATTGCGGCTCACTCTATGACGTTATCATGGTTTTTTCAACAATAAATGTTAATTCAGAATGCCACCGACGTTTGCAGTTCGAGATCCTGATACAGGGTAAGTTTATGTCCGTTTGATATCCCGTTTAACGAAAATTACGTCAGAAAAATAATTTGTAATTTTACTCCAATTGAATGCGTCATCAGTGAATTTCTAAATCAAAGAGCAATAAAACCAAACGTGGGGTTTTTTTTAATGATAATTTTTCAGAGAAATAATTCCTAAAAAGAAAGAAGTTTTGAAAGTTGCACTTATCCAAGCGCTGGCAGTTGTCGTGGATGGTAAGAAAACAGTTGCACAAGCCGCAGCCGCTTATGGTGTTCCTAAAGGTGCGATCTACAAGAAGTTACAGTAAGTTTGCTTTTCTGCAATCCAATGACTATGAGTTATGATTTTAGGTTGAGGGCGAAACGATTAGCAAAAGATGAAAAGTCAGAGGTATGTTTTCTACTCAGAAACTAGTTTTTCAAATCCTAAGGAGGAAGAGATAGACTAATCTGATTGACTTTTACAGCTAATTGCACCTCCAAAATGGAAATCGAAAAGATTGAAATCATATGCTGAGGTGCAAGGAGATCGTGAGAATGCATCCAAGCAGTACACGTATAACACACCAGATAACATCAAAGAAGACGAGTTGCTCCATGAGATTTTACAAGTCGATCATGAGGAAGAAGTTGTGGCTTGTGGTAACAAGGTTTTTTTATAAATGTTAGAAATCGAAACTTTATTTTCACGTTTTCATTTTTATTTCTATGAAGGAATTTCTTACCTGACCCGGCCATTTTAATTCAACAAAAATGAAACTGCGATTTTGACTTGTGAATACTATCGCTTGTATTAAAATTCCAGGAAGAAGTGCTACCAGCAGATAAATCAGAAGACAAGATTGAGAAAATCATGATGACAGCAATTGAATCTGCTGATTCACAGTAATAAATGTCCATACGGGTTGGAATTTGTCAATAAATGTACACTCTTACCAGTTCTCACTTGGTTCTGCGAGGTTCTCTACCTTTTTACCTTCGATCTCTATTTTGAATTAAAACGTCACCACAAGATCAAGATGGCAGCAAGGGCAGCTAGAATAGTCATAAGCCCCGAAAGGTACCCGCTGTTCCTGTATAAAAGTATTTTAAGGTATTTTTTTTAATATTTAACAATAAAAATGGAGTGATAGTACCAAATTTCATTGAACAGTACAAGAAGATTTTATAACTTTTACGGTAGTTTTCTTTTTCAGACTTCACTATGGTCTACCGCCACCAGCAAGGTTAATGGGTGACGCCTACGTCAAAGACGAGTTCAAGAAGCATAAAAACGCGAAACCAGAATTTGTGAAGCCTTTTATCGACGAGTGGACGGTGGGTTTTTTCTTCAGAAGTACATTCTGGTCGACGGTTCTTTTTATCAGTTTTTGTTTAAAAATTCATATTGATGAAAAATTTACCTACTTCTGATTTAAAACTATAAAAAGTAATTGTATCGAAAAATGAACAAGTTTAAATACTGTTGAAAAATTCAGAATTACTGTGTAATGCTGTCCAAGCAGTTGTCAGCTCAGGGAATCAAGAGAGGAACAGTAGGAATGGTAAGTTGCGCGCCATTGACAATGTATTGTGTAGAATTACGATGTGTTCAGGAACTGTCAGATGAGAAGTTGGACCAGTTGGCAGAGGAGCAGATCAGACAACTCGTAGAACTCAGGATTGAGGCTGAGAAGCACCTTGGGAAAGATGACTTTGCTAGGAGAATAGAAGAGGTAGAACATTCGAATAAGTAGTTTTTTTGTTCAGTAGATGAATTGTTTTGAATTTCTGTGATTTTACAATTGTGGTTCAGCAAAATGCACAACTAGTATTTTTGTGTTCATTTTCTACAGTGTTATTGATGTAACTTGAGACGATCAGGCTTCCGACTTATAACGATCTTTTTACTACACCTACTTCGTTGTAAACGGCGTCCGCGATTCCAACGTCGCTGAAAACTATCATCGAATGGGGAAAAATCTGATTTAATTGTTTTCTGATTTTCAGTTTAGAACTTATTTTTCGTGCAATTCTTAACTAGCTGAAGTTAAAACTAGGATATTTCCAGATACATGGTATTAGACATTACCTCTGCAGATGAAACAGAAACTAAATTTATTATGGGGAAAATATACTAGAGGTGAATTGTTCACATGAGATAACTGAAACATGGATACCTAGAGATGTGACGCAAGTTCTCGGAGTTGTTCGATTGACAGTTCTGCCAGTTTCCCAGATAGTGCGTCGCGCGAAGCAACTTCGGCCAACTCCTTTTCTACGTCTGAATTAAACTATCATTATTTCTCACCAGAGTTGCACGGAATTCCGACTTCCGCCTTCCGACTTCGCCCTTTTTTCACTTCCGACTACCGTGAAAAAATTTCACTTCCGACTACCGTGAAAAAATTTCACTTCCGACTACCGTGAAAAAATTTCACTTCCGACTACCGTGAAAAAATTTCACTTCCGACTTCCGTCAAAAAATTTCACTTCCGACTTCCGTCAAAAAATTTTTTTCGTGAAAAATGACGAAAAAATCGTGAAATCGTTTCTACTCAGTCTGGAATTGACCTATCACCTGTTGAGAATGCGCGAATATACAAACTCTCTGAGTTTTTTCAACCTTTTTGCAATCCCGACTACCTTTGAAATTCTACTTCCGACTTCCGCCCTTTTTTCACTTCCGACTTCCGTTTTGAAAAATTTTACTTCCGTGCAACTCTGTTTCTCACATCCATTTTCAAAAACAGGTTCAAAATTTTCTTACTGTACATCATCAGAAAGTTCTCTTATCACGCACAGAATCGGACTTGCAATCACACAAACATACAATTTGAAGGTACTTGGTCATCGGGAATGCTCTCATTTACTTCAACTTCACAAAAAATACCTTTCAGGCGTTTTCGCTCGCTTGTCAGATCCTCCTTCATCTTTTTTGCAAGATTGTACAGGTCTCGTAGGGAATCCAAAGCCACATTCTGGAATAGAGAGAATAACCCTACTCGTGATGATAGCTTTGAGAAATCAGAAGAAAAATATAATTCCACTGATTTGCGAATAGTATAGTTTACCAGCTTCTGCCAAAACTGATACTATCAGATTAATAATAGAACAAGGGGACCGCCCCCCCTTTGCTCCGCCCACTTTTCGTGAGGCAAATTTTTGGGTGGTCCTTTTTGATTTTGAATGAGGGAGGGTTGGAGAGAGGGATTGTGAAAAAGTGGCCGGTAGTTGACGGGATTCGAACGCGCGTTGAGCGAGTCCTTTGCGAATCCAACGCGTTAACCACTCGATCACCGCAGCACATTCTTTGCGAGTGCTGCACACGTGACCACTGGGGGCCCACAAGTTGTTGCATTGGTTCTAGCCCGACTTGCATTAGTTTTTGCTGTACTTGAATTGTACAGTGAGTGTGAAAGCGAACAGGAAGTAAAAACCACTTAATTTTTCAATAAAAAGGTCTCAGTATGTGATTTTGTAATGAAAAAAGTGACTCTGAGCGTAGCGAGGACTACCTGCTTGCTGTGAACAAGAAAAAATTCAATGTTCTGTACGGTTTTTTTGCTTTTCATTGTGCAACATTCAAGGTGCGTTGCGACGAAAATGGAACAGAGACTCACACAAAGTTGACTAATGGCACGAGAGTTGTCGTAAACACTGTCATCTTCTTCATCCAACAACTCTAGCTGCAGTTCCTCGGCGCGTAAATTGAGCAATGTCAGAACTGGAGTTTGCGTGCTTTCCGTGATATTGCAACTGGAAACGTAATTGTCCAGCTGAGTGTGATGTACCTGGCTCTCATGATGTGTACAGCAGAGTTGTACAAATGTTAAATTTTTAAACGGGTGTCAAAATTGGAAATTTTTCAGTGAAAGCAAATTACTCAATGAGATGAACGGGAGTCGGTGCAACTCACAAGTATACAAGGGTTTCAAACTTCAACTAACTTCAATGCAATGACACGCTCTCTCATAAGATCAACTTCTTTTTCCAGTTCACTTTTCTTCTTCTTGATTCGTTCATAATCAGCATTGCTCCAGGCACAGCGATTTTTCACTCAAATATTTTCTATTTGATGGAGCATTCAAACTCTCACGATTCTCGATGGAGTCCAATTGATATTTGTACGCTGTATCTATGACGAACTTCATGAAGCTCATTTGTCGACGAACTGTAAAATTGATTTCGCAGTGTCATATAATTTTTTGATGTTTAATAAAGACGTCTTTGTGAGGGTTCTATTCGGTTGTATTTCGATCTTTCAAACGGGACGCGCAATTCCAAATTTTCGAAATTGACAAAAAACTAACGATTTCTGGCCTTGTTCTTATCCGGAACTGGCTCGGTGAATTTACATACTTTATGAACGCTAAGATGCCTTCGAATTTCTTCGATCTTATCGCAAATGTCGATATTCTTATAGGTCCAATCAACGGTTTCAGCCGGTTGTGATGTGTCATTTTGAGAAAAATCGCAAGATTTCTCCGATTTCACTCTTGGAAAGACTGGAGTTGAAGGATCGACGACTCCTCCCTCATCCTTATCTGGACAGGCAATCGTTTTATCCATTTCGGACGTTGTGTTCAAACTGAAATATGTTTATCGTTGCTTACTATACTAGGGAATGCAGTAAGAAAAATATTACTCAAAAAATGGCAAATTCATCAGTAAAAACTTACGTTTTTGAATTATCGTCCCCAGAAAACGTTTCACCGCTACAACGGATCATAGATCTGAATGACCTCATCAAAGTGAAAATTTAAAAAAAGAATAAAATCACCGAGTACAGGGTTTCTTTCTGCACACATTTCCAGCTAGGATTTCTTCGGAACCGTCTCGTTCTTCGTTCTTAGCACGAATTCTGCAAATGTAGAATCACCGATTTGTGATTGTTCGAACTAACAGACCTTACATCCTTGGAGCTAGCGAGGGGAACCGGCCTCTTACGTTTTGCCATCTGGAAAACTCAATGTAACCGGTTACCGTAGTCATATTAAATCAAAATGAGCAGGATTACGTATACGATTGTACGCTTGTGAAGTACTAGAAAGACGGGAGTTAGCAAGTTTGTACTCATGATGGCATGTACTACATATGACGTCTTGCACTGCGCTCATTCTGCAATCTGCGGCAATTAGTAAATCGCATCCCATCGCATCCCGCATCCCATTTTCAAAAACGGGATGCGATAACTTTTTTCGCATCGCATGAACACCTCTTTCTTAGGCTTAAGTTAGGTTTGGGTCAGCTTAACGTTCAACCTAAGCTTAAATACAAGGTGATTGGGCTGTTCCGAGCAAAGTTACAGACGTTTGAAAAAAACGGGATGCGGGATGCGATGGGATGCGATTTACTAATTGCCGCAATCTGCAACCGAAACTAACTTTCTTTAATAACAAGCTTACGTAAGGTTAGGTTGAGAGAACAACTTATGTGAAGAGCCTACTCTATTAGACAAAATCGTCGCGTCTCTCTCGGAAACGAAACGGAAACCTTTTTTAGGCTCAGGTTAGGTTGGGGCTAGCTTAAGGTTCAGCCTAAGCCTGAAAAAGAGGTGATTGAAACTTTCCGAGAAAAGTTATGCACATTTCAAAAAACGGTATGCAGGATGCGACGGGATGCGTTTTACTAAATGCCAGAAGGTGGAATGAAAAAAAATTCAAAAAATCGATACATTTTTGATCTATTTTCTTACTGTAGAAATCTGAAAAATTTCGCGCGTTTTTCGTGTATCATCATTCGAAAAGTTTCTCTATATTTTTACAGGATGGTTATTTCGAAGGGTGAGTTTTCGATATTTTCGTCCGAAGTTGCTTTTTCCGCTCCGTGGTATCTTTGTAACTCCATTACAAGTCGAACCTGTGTAGTTCGCATCAGAAAGCTATGGCCTATATTTGAAAACCAAGATAAAAAGAAAATATATTTATAGGATTTCGAAAACAAAAAAAACACTTGTGAACATTGGTGGTTACGGTAACATTGAAGTTTCGTTGCAAGACACTTTCTTCGAACAATTAATTGGGAACTTCACTTTCTCTAAAAAAAAAACAATTATTTTGAAAAAATTCAAAAAGATTTTAGAAAGCGAAAAATCTAACTTATTTCTGAAAGTATTCATAGATTTTTTGCAAAAAAGCGGCAATTAGTAAAATGCACCCCGTTGCACTCTGCACTCTGCACTCCTCAGGTAAAACGTTTCGTGTCTGTACAGTTTACGGTGTCTGAAATAAGTGAAAACCATGTCCATATCAGTCTATCCAGACACGGATTACAAATTCGGTGTCCATATGGTTTACAATGCCTAGACGAGTAGAAACCGTGTCTATTATGAGACTATCCAGATACCGATTTCAAATTCGGTGTCCATATGGTTTACAATGCCTAGACGAGTAGAAACCGTGTCTGTTATGAGTCTATCCAGACACCGATTTTTTTTGTGGGAACGCGCTCCACTTACAATTCTACGGAACGTGTTTGAATTTTGTTTTTTATCCTAAATTTTCGTTCTGTTTTCTAATTTTTCACGATTTTTCCCGATTTTTTCACAGACTGAGATTATTGAAAATAAAAAGAATTTCTTCTCATCCCGTTTCAACAAATTGACGCGACTCAATCTTTCAAAAAGACTACATTTCGAACGAAAATATGCTCATTGTCTATAAAAAAAAGATTGATTGTGCCCTGTTTTCATATTCTCTCCGCGAAATAACCTTGCACAAATAATAAGTATAAAGTTTACAGGCTTCCTTCAACTTCAATACTAGAGAAGACTGCAATCTCTGTCTGTCAGGAGAGCATATGCTTTGGACGCACGAAGTTCTTCTATTTTCGAAATGGTAAGTACTAGTTCTTTTTCCTGTAGCTTCAAGAACACTGAGATTCAGGGCCAGTGTCGTTCTTTTCGTAATTCAAAACCTTCAAATTTTCATGTCATGAATACTGATTGTGTGATATCTGACTGATATTGTATTAAATTCATTGCGTTGAGTTAAACACGACTGTCTTGTTCCTATGTTTGGTTATAATACAAGCATAAAAATCTACATATCTTACATTTGAATATTTCAGAATAAGAAGACCTCGGTGAACATCGTAACATGTGGACAACACTGATAGGACAATAAGATTTTGGGCACGCTACGCGTTGGAAAGAATAGAAGACCTTTAACCAATGGAAGAAGAAGCAGATTTAAAAATTTTTTAGTATGTCAATAAATATTTAAATGCATATTGTATTATTTTTGCTTGAAAACGGTGTCTGGATAAAATATAAACCGTGTCTGGATAGAGTGAAAACCGTGTCTGGATAGAGTAAAAACCGTGTCTGGATAGGAAACGGTGTCCGGATAGAGTAAAAACCGTGTCTGGATAGAGTAGAAACCGTGTCTGGGCGGAGCAAAAACCGTGTCTGGATAGGAAACGGCGTCTGGATAGAGTCAAAACCATGTCTGGATAGAGTAAAAACCGTGTCTGGATAGAATAGAAACCGTGCCTATATGGGTAAAATTCGCTAAACCTGCTGGACTCAGTCCGGACACCGTTTTTACTCTATCCGGACACCGAACGTTTTACCTGAGCTCCGTTTTCAAAAATGGAGTGCATGCACTTTTTTTTCACTGCACTCCATTTTCAAAAATGGAGTGCATGCACTCTTTTGTCATTGCACTCCGTTTTCAAAAACGGAGTGCATGCACTTTTTTTTCTGCACTCCATTTTGAAAAATGGGTTGGTTCATAGTTTTACCTTCTGAAAAGGAATTTTTGAATGTAAGTAGTAACAAAGTCTTCACTTTCACTTTTTCAGAGCTAACCAAAAATATTTCAAACATGTTTTTTTTAAATATTCTTTCGATTTCCTTAACACTTAAAAATTCAATTGAACAGTGCTACTTTATTGAAACGATAATTTGTAAAATCACATTTTCAAGCTGTTAGTTCAATATTCGCCTATCATTCTATGTATCTCTTTGAATGTTCTTACATGCATCATGGTTTAGTTCCGAAAATGATTCCTGAAAAACTAATCTGTAAAAGATGTTAAATTTATTTTCAACAATATGAAAAAATGAACAACGGTACAAGAGAATAAGATCAACTTGTGTTGGGGAGAGGGAAAAATTCAATACTCAACGAAATTTTCAGATGAACGTACTTTTCTTCTGGGTAGAAGTCGTAAACTTGTTCTATTACAGTGCAAAGGTTCTGACTGAATATTGATTTGAATTCTGCGCCTTTCTAGCCGTCAACATCATCCTGTGTCCTGAGCCCGCCACCATCATCAACGTCAATTTGAATGAAGTCGAAGGTCGCCTCTGAATATGTCATATATATTTCTGCTTAGCAATATTCCTGTAATCATCCATAGACAAACCACTGAGTGAAATCTTATCTTTAAAGTCAAATATTACCTTGATCAGTCACTGATTGGAATTCTGCGCCCTTCGAGCCATCAACATCATCCCGCGTCACGAGCACGTCATAATCACCAACGACAATTTGAATGAAGTCCAAGATCGCCTCTGAATATTTCATATATTTTTGCTTAGCAATTTTCATTTAAGTCATCCACATTATCGGTGTGACGTGATAATTATTTTCTTTGAATGAGCTGACTATGTTCGTTAGCTTCCACACTCAACATTATTCCAAAAATAGAAACGAAAAACTTACATATGTTTTAAATAACTTTTCGTGTCGATACGGCTTCTCTCAATCGTTTCAAAACCACCATGGCTTCTATTTCACGTCTGAAAGAAAAAAATAAAAATGTTTCTTACGTGTTGACATTTAAAAAATTATTTTTAAAAATAGAGTATGCTTTATAAAGAAAACACACTTTCTTGCTGATGAATTCTATTCATCAAAAAAATCGGACTTGATAATTGTTATAAAACTTACATCAGTAACCTCCATGACATGAACATCAAAAAATCTGTTACTACTTACGTTCAAAAATTCCTTTTCAGAAGGTAAAACTACGAACCAACCAATTTTTCAAAATGGAGTGCAGAAAAAAAGTGCATGCACTCCATTTTTGAAAACGGAGTGCAATGACAAAAAAGTGCATGCACTCCATTTTTGAAAATGGAGTGCAATGAAAAAAAAGTGCATGCACTCCATTTTTGAAAATGGAGTGCAATGAAAAAAAAGTGCATGCACTCCATTTTTGAAAACGGAGTGCAGAGTGCAGAGTGCAACGGGGTGCATTTTACTAATTGCCCAAAAAAGCGCTTAGAAAAAGTCATAAACTCTTTCAAGTTTAATTCATTCACGGTAGATCACTTTTTGTTACTGTAGTTCTCACTCTTTTTTCGTAGATCAAAAATTTTTTCTTTTTCTTTCTTTCTTCATTTATGAAAAAGAATTAGCGAAACGTGATAAATCAAATGAAAACTGTTAAATACGTTGATTCAGATACAAACTGTTCGAATTGCTAGAAGGCTGTCTTGAAAAATGCAATAAAACACATAATATTCAGTGTGGCTTCAGTTTCTGTGTATTCTACCAAAGTAAAAGCTATACCGGAACTCCGGAACTTTACATGTTTTCACCAGAATTTTCACCGAATCTCTCACAAGTACTCTGACATTTTAACCCCATCTCTACCGGAACTTTCACCGAATCTCGAAATTTTTAACAGGAATTCCGCCACAAATTTTATCAAAACCGTTCAGTTTCAACTGAAACACCTCATAGTAAGACAGATTTATTGATCAAACACAAAATAAAAATTATGAAGCGCGAGATGGCAGTAGTTTTCACAATTGTTGATGCTTTTGCTGCTTGCACGACGGGGACCTGAAACAAACAACGTCAAACTCTTGGTCCTTTTTTGAATACAGCATTGTTCATTATGAAAAGTTCGATTTTGAAGTAATTTACAAAAAAACGAACCAATTCACTGCAGGTCTGCGTGGTAATCAGTGCCGAACTGACCAATCTCATTTAGATCAGGCACATTGGAGCCATCGCAATCTGCTTGGGCCTCAGCGAGAAGGAACCCTGAAATATTTTTCTTTTTCATATGACAACCGGTACAAAATGCGCACTTAGTCCAAATTAAAACTTACACCGATGTAGCGAGACATCAGAAAAGTAGTAGCAGACGAACTTTGTAGTAGCACTCAGAGAAAGGCAGGACAGCAGTCGTTGTACTCCTGCAGCCAGTTGGTTTAATGGATCGCACGTCTGAAAGTCTACAATAATTGGAGAATTGGAAATAGAGAACTACAGACGATTGTCGTATTTTTGTTTCTCAGTTTGGTCGTTTTTTGGCCAGTGTTTCCTGGAGGAAGTTCTGAATATTTTCAAAAATCGTATGATATTTTGTTTTTTTTATCATATGATGTTTTATGAAACATGTTTTAACTTTGAAAACAGAAAAGCGATGTCTTATCTAAATTCAATTTGAATTGTTCCATAAATGTAGTGACTCAGCTTATCAATACATAGATAGATAGAGGAAAGTTGGACAATAAAACATGAAAAAGAAAACATACCGTGTTGTTTCAAAGTCCACAGAATTATTGACCGATCGGTGACATGACGCCAGGTCGTCACTCGACTGTTCTCTGAAAAATTAAAATGTGGAGCTTCAAAATGTACACATTGATTCAATTAAAAATAATCTCACCGTCCTCAGGGAATGAAGTGCACCGACCAGGTCGGACGAGCTACTGAATAAAACCACCGTTATTAATGGAGACGTGACAAAAAACTAACTTGTATCATCTTCAGTCATCTCTCATTCTATTTGGGCTTTCTTTCGCTGGTTTCCAGTCGTTTCCGATTTTTAATCAGCATTCTTCATTTTCGTTTTTTGTCTAAACGGATTTAGAAAGGTTAAACAACTATTACACCGAATCCCTGAGACAAATATGCTTAATGAAATAATATTCTGTCAAAATGTAAGTATCACAAACCTCCGAATTCCATAAAGGACGAAGAATGAGTGAATAAATCAAAAATTGAAAAAAATAAAAATACAAATTATCAAGCTTTGTGCGCTCCGTTGCTGAATTGCGGGTCTTATTTAGTGGGATTCCAAATAATCTCTCAAGCATTTTGGCTTGAATTCTTAGCGGCATAAAATCCGTTTTGTTTATTGTTGACATATTTCAGAATAATTTATCTCGAGAAAAAAAAATTTTAAATTGAAATAATGTGAAAAAAATGTGGAAAAAATTTTTAATTTCAATAAATTTGGAATAATGTGAATAAATTAAATTAAAATTGGAAAAATGTGGTGAAATTATTTCCATAAATATTGGACAAAATTTCCACATTTATTCAACAATATTTCCATAAATATTGGACAAAATTTCCACATTTATTCAACAATATTTCCATAAATATTGGACAAAATTTCCACATTTTTTCAACAATATTTCCATAAATATTGGACAAAATTTCCACATTTTTTCAACAATATTTCCATGAATATTGGACAAAATTTCCACATTTATTCAACATTTTTTCCAAAAATATCGGACAAAATTTCCAAATTTATTCAACATTATTTCCAAAAATATCGGACAAAATTTCCACATTTATTCAACATTTGTTCCAAAAATATCGGACAAAATTTCCACATTTATTCAACATTTTTTCCAAAAAATATCGGACAACATTCCCACATTTATTCAACATTTTTTTCAAAAATATCGGACAACATTCCCACATTTATTCAACATTCTGTTGTGCATCAGACGGTATATGTATACATGCCTCCGTTATGCCACTACATCTCCTTCTTCATTTCTGAGCGATCCACAGCTGTTATAGCTATGAATATGACTAGACCAGTAGCTATTCCTCACTACGCTCGAACTTCTGGAGTTTTTCGCCAACCTCTCTCCCTCTTTCTCCCTCTCTCTCCCTTACACACACACACACACACACACACACACACGCACACACACACACACACACACACACACACACACACACACACACACACACACACACACACACACACACACACACACACACACACACACACACACACACACACACACACACACACACACACACACACACACACACACACACACACACACACACACACACACACACACACACACACACACACACACACACACACACACACACACACACACACACACACACACACACACACACACACACACACACACACACACACACACACACACACACACACACACACACACACACACACACACACACACACACACACACACACACACACACACACACACACACACACACACACACACACACACACACACACACACACACACACACACACACACACACACACACACACACACACACACACACACACACACACACACACACACACACACACACACACACACACACACACACACACACACTCTTTTTTTTTCTTTCTCTCTCTTCCCAATCCGAACACGTTCATAACTTCTGTAATTGGTGCTGAAGACAATGCAATATAACACGCGTTAACCCCCGCACCCATCAGGTTTCATGCAAACGGTAGCCAAAAAAAATGTGAATGTTTGGTCGAGTGGTTAAAGCAGTTGCCTTTCACGGCTTCAACGAGGGTTCGTTTCTCACTGTTAGGCAGTTTTGCACAACTTTTGTCGGATATTTTTGGAAATAATGTTGAATAAATGTGGGAATGTTGTCCGATATTTTTTGGAAATAATGTTGAATAAATGTGGAAGTGTTGTCCGATATTTTTTGGAAATAATGTTGAATAAATGTGGAAATTTTGTCCGATATTTTTGGAAAAAATGTTGAATAAATGTGGAAATTTTGTCCAATATTTATGGAAATATTGTTGAAAAAATGTGGAAATTTTGTCCAATATTTATGGAAATATTGTTGAAAAAATGTGGAAATTTTGTCCAATAATTATGGAAATATTGTTGAATAAATCTGGAAATTTTGTCCAATTTTTTTGGAATAAATGTGGAAATTTTGTCCAATTTTTTTGGAATAAATGTGGAAATTTTGTCCGATATTTTTGGAAATATTGTCCAATAAATGTGGAAATTTTGTCCAATATTTATGGAAATAATTCCGAATAAATGTGGAAATGTTATCCGATAATTTTGGAAATATTGTCCAATAATTATGGAAATAAATAATTTTCGACGTTTCCACATTAATTCAATTTTAAAAAAAATTTTCTCGAGTATTTTTTTTTAGAGTTTTCCCCCACATATCTAGCAAAAAGTCTGACCGATTTCAAACTCGCCGCAGTCGCATTTTTGTAAAATGAGTACGGTAGGGACGGGACTCTCACAACGAACAGTTAGATCTTTGTGGATTTAAATTATTATTCTTACTTTCAGTCCATTGAAATTGAAGGCGCATTACTTAATCGTTCATGAATTTCAAAGCGAAACTGCTACGGTAACTAAGTAACCGATTTACGGAGGTCAGACTTTTTTACAGGTAGAGGAAGATATGTGTCCCCATTTTCACCGGAACTTCACGAGAACTTGAAATTTTTTTAGATTATAAATATTATAAACTATTTGATAATCATAATTTTTCATTTCAGCTTCTCGGCGCCGAAGCGTCACTGTGGGAACGTCATCCAATGGTTTGTTCCGCTTTTTCATTAGTAATCAGTTTTTAGTGGTACGACCAGCTCGTCCAACTCTGGCCAGTCGACAGCCTTTCCAGCTTCCAGCAAGCCTGCATAAGAAAACTGCATCTGGAGTAAACGCCAATACAACGCAAGCTCCCAAACCGAGTATCAGATATTCGGCAACATCTAGCGTCTTGCCAGTTGGGAAACAGCCAGCAGCAAAAGCGACTACATTGAGACAGCCGCTAACCACAAGGAATGGTCCTGCAACGACTTCAACAGGAATGACAGCCACGAGACAGGCGACATCCTCCAGAAACCCACCGTCTACAACAGTGCCTCGCTACAACGTGACCGGGCGAGCCACTCATACATTCGGTCAACAAAGTACGTTTTTTTTGGGGTTTCAAACAGTATAATATTTGAAAAATAGTAACTCATTGAAGGTTCAATGTTTTCATTTCGAAAGCGATGTTGTCGCCTTACTTCGACATTTCTAATGGTTTTTCCTAAAATGCGTTGGCTTGACGCTATCCTATAACTTCTCGTTATTTTTTTCGTTTTCAGAAGTCCTAAACCCTGTGGCAAGAGCAAGTTTGCCTACAAAGCCCGTCATTGACTACAAGAAAATGGCAGAAGAACTGGCTGTAGTCAATGCTGCGAACACAGCACGTATTGCGGAATTGCAAGAAATACTCACTGCTTCGCAAGGAAAACTTGCCGAAACCGAGGCAAAACTCACCCAAGAGATGCTCATTACCACGAATCTGAAGGTTTGCATATTTCTACAGTACCATACTGTTCTATCCATAGTAACATACCTTTTATTGTAGGCTTAGGAATATCTTGGTGAGCAGCTTTTTTGAAGATCTGATCCCTGAAAGCGCAAAAATGAGCATCCAATAATGTGCAAATTTACTTAGTCTCGTTCTTATGACACTGCGTAACTTCTAGTCGTTATAATTGATTGGGATTTTGACGCGACATCTTCAGAGTCTGAAGGAACACCTTGAAACGAAAAATGCTGAACAAAAGCAGACTCTTGAAGAGAAGGAGCAGAAGTTGAGAGAACAGCACGACGAAATCGTCAACTTGAAGGTAAAAACTGGAATGACTTCAGAGAAATCATCGTTACAAATTGCAGGGTCAGATCAGAGTCGTCGTTAGAATCCGCTCAAAACTGGTCACGGAAGAGGAAATGCCAGCGGACCTGATCAGCTATCCAACCGTCAAATCGGTTCAAGTTACCACAAACAAGACACCATCAGTCCACACCTTCGAATCGGTAGTGAAACCGTCGACACGTCAGGAGACGTTGTTCAAAGACGTCATCAGCGACATCGTCACATCTGTCCTCCATGGTTACAATGTTGGACTGATCGCATTTGGCCAAACTGGTAGTGGGAAGACCTACACAATGAGAGGTGGAAGTGGCGTCGATGAAGGCATCATTCCACGAGCAGTCACTCACCTCAAGAATGAATCTGACAAGTTGGCGATTCTCGGATACGAGGTACTCTTTGTTACTTATTCATATTTCAACTTGAAGTCGTGAAAGGTTGAAAAAACAATTAATTTGATGTTCAACCTAGCTGCGCTTTCAAGACTTAACATTAGATTTTTATTAAACAGTTAATACGAAAAAGTGTACTGAATCGTTTTTATTAAGAATCATTTTTTCATTTATCTTTGTCGACACCTCAAATTTTAGGCTTAGGTAAGGTTCAAAGCACTAGTTAGGTACGATGATAAGATTTGATCAAAGTTTAAACTTGATTATCACAAAAAAATTTTTTCACCTTGTAAGCCCTCCTTGAGGAAATGATTCTTAATAGAAACGATTCAGTACACTTTTTCGTATTAAGTTTTATTAAACCTGTGCTCAAAACTGATGTTCAAAAAGTCTTCAGGGATAGTTTTTCTAACTCAATACCAACTTTCCATTCATAACCTTCAGTTTGACTTCTCCGTCAGCTACGTTGAAGTTTACAACAACGAAATCTTCGACCTGTTTGCCAACAGAGCCAAGCTCAATATCAGAGTGACCAACAACGATGTGACCATGACAAACGTCCAAGAGACCAAGATGACGTCGATACAGCAGATGAAGTCTCTACTACAGGTTGCTGACCGCTCGCGAAAGACTGCCGCTACAAAGTGTAACGCCGTAAGCTCACGTTCTCACGCCATCTTCGTGGTACGTCTGACAGCGACAAAGGATGGCGGTGAGTTGTATGTGAAGTGATCTTCTCAATCATTCACATTTCAGAGACCTACTCATCCGTATTGAAATGTGTGGATCTGGCAGGTTCAGAAAGAGCCAAAGAGTCTGGAGCTGAAGGTGCCGTGTTCAAGGAAATGACGGCAATTAACCAAAGTCTCTCCTGCCTTCAACGTTGTATCAGCCTGCAAAGAACCAAGGTAGGCATATAACACATAATTCTGTAAAGTTAGTTTTCAGAGTTCTACCATCCCGTATAGAGATAGTGTCCTCACACTGCTCTTGCGCGATTGCCTTGGAGGCGGAAATTCGAAGACGATGATGCTCGTCACGGTCAGTCCATTGGACGAGAACATCAGCGAAACGAAAAGGACCTTGGAATTCGCGTCCAAGGTAAACTTATCATCATCGTTCGGTTTTATTGGAACAGTTCAGATGAGCCAAACGACTATAGGAGCAGCCTCCAAGAACTAGCAAGCTAACGGTTTTATTTATATGTGAAAAGTATTTTTATTTAACACTAACCCTTGTAAAATAACCCTATTTAACCCTGTAAATAACATTATTATTAACTAACCTGTATAAAAGATAAATGTTTTTATCTTCTATTTTTTTTCGTAAGTATCGTACAGAGAAGTAGTTTCTAAACTGTTTTAGACTCCTTGAATGACTACTATTTCTAGAAAAAATAATATAGAGTTATTGTGGAGATAATATAGTTAATTCATTTTTGAGGTCTCTCGATTAACTATATTAATTTTTCTTCTAGAGTATATTTTCTTTTCAAAAAACTGAAAATTCGTTACATAAACTCGGTTTTATTCGTCACGATTAAAAATAATAAATATACAAAAATGATGGAAATATTTCATTTAACAAGTTAAAAAAGGTTACCAGGAAACAGCTTGCTTGAAGTTCCTCTACGTCCTCCTCGTGTTGCGGGCGGACCTTTTCTAGATGAGGTCGTTGCTTTTCCAACTTTGGCCGTTTTCCCGGACCCTGATGATCTGAAATGTCATTTTTTGTGAGAATAATGAAGAAAACGAGAAACTAGTAGTATTGTTCAACTTTATACTGTAGGAACTAGTGGCCTCCAGTATGACAAACTAGTGCGCATATCTCTAATAATTTCCACAGTACTTTCTGTTAGCGAATTTAGAGGAAACAACAATCGGCGACTGGCTCAACACGTCGCGGGTCAATTGGGATGTATACAAGTGAAACTGACCCCGAAGTACCATGTCGTCTGACACGTGGTCGAGCGGTTCCTCTGCCCCTCGTATACGACTTGTACCGTGACGATGAAGAATCGGTAGGTTGGAGGGGTGGCAGTTCTGCGAATCCGCCAGACGTGTGCTCGCCGTTTTTCAGCTTCTCTAGTTGCTTCTTGATTTCTGCGTCTTCTCGTTCTGAAGAATACATGAGAAACGGGAAAAAGATAGAACTCAAAAGAAAATCGGTGACTTCCGTATTTTTTCATTTGAAGAATCACCAAAGTGATACATTTTCCGACAATGTAAGTTTTTTCAAGAAGAAAACTGAAGTTACATTACAATTCTTGTAATTTGAAGGCTTTATAATTTGTGATCACATACATCATATCCAAGTCGACCAAGAAAACCTACCATCAATCTGTTTCCAAAACGGCGCCAACGTGTCCATGATGTTTCCCCCGTACTTGGCGACCTTGGCGCTCGTCATCGAATCGATCTTGAGCAACTCAGAGTTGGTACGTGGGAGCAGGGCAGCCAGCTGTTCCATGCCTTCACGTGACAGAATCGAATAAGGACCCGGAAGTCCGACGTTCTCGGCCACTTCTGTCAGTACTTTACGCACTTCTTGCAGACATTGGGCGAAGACGTCACCGTGCTTCACCATGTACCTAGAGTGAAAGTAAGTTGTACAACTCGAGATCAACATTTTTTAGAAACATAAAATTGAAAGCTCACTTTTCCTTGAGAGCTTGTGCTTCTGACACACAATTCATGTTGGGAAGCTCGATGTTGCTCTTGTTCTTCCGTCGCTCTTCTGTCACCACATGACAGTAAATCTGAAAATATCATTGGAGAATGAGAGACTTGAGATCTAAATATTTGAGCGAATCCCTAGCCCCTAGTGATAAACAAGAAAAGGATTTTGCCGTTCGCAACTTCCCACTACTCTCCAGCCCGATTTTCCCAACAGCCTATAAATTAATTTCCCAACGACCTAAAATTCTCATACTAAACACTAACCTTGACAGGATTTCCACGGACAACCGCCTTGCCCAGTTCCGTGAGTTCTGCATAGGCTAAGACTGCTGACGGTTGGCTGGGTATGTTGTAGAGACGTTCGTAGAGGTAACCATCGACGACCTGAACATGATAATTGTATTGTTAGAATTACACAACTGACCAGCTTCCTCATGAATCGAAGTGAATCAGATTCTGAAAGGCCGTTTCCTCGACCACAAAACGGCAGAGCTTTGTGCCCTTGTCGGATCGCCTGTTCATTTGTCTTCTTCGTCAGGTTACCTCGGAACAGCTCAGCAAGGTATCTGAAGTAGATAATTGGGATTTTTTTTGAAATCTCTCTCTCTCTCTCTCTTTATCACTCTCCCAACCTCACCTCACAGTCACTTTCTGCATTAGCGGAACAGCTTTGAGCACTAGCACAGATTCATCGGTGAAGTCAAAACATTTGACGGCTTCTGGGTTGCGACGTCGCTTTTCACACACGTCACACGGCGTCCTGCTCGACTGACACGACTGCTCGTCGTACACTTCTCCAAAGTATTCGACGAGCACTTTTCTCCTACACATAGACACGTTCTCGCAGTAACTCACCATGTGGTTGATGTTCTGCAGATGCATTGCACGCACATTCGTGTTTCCCGGACCTTCTGTAAAAAAAAGCATGAAGATACGGTATCGGAAAAATCTTATTCCGCATTTTTTCAAACTTCATTTTCGAAAAAATACTTTTTTAGTTTTGTTCATTCATTGTTTGTTTTTGGCTCCAACAGTTTTTTTCTAATTCATTATAAAGAAAAAATTACCTTCTACCATTCTTCTCAATCGAATGCAGTCTTGGTAGGAGTAGAGCATCAGGCAGTACGAAGGGAGCCCATCTCTTCCAGCACGACCCGTCTCCTGGTAGTATCCCTCTACAGACTTGGGGAGACTGTAGTGAATGACGTATCTCACGTCCGGCTTGTCAATGCCCATTCCGAAGGCAATTGTGGCGCAGATCACGTCTATCTGAACGGTATTTGATGGTGGGTTTCCGAGTTTCACAAAATTAAGACCTACGTTAAAAAATCTTTTTGCGTGATGAATTTCGTTGAGAATGAGAAAAAAAATTTATCGAATTTGAGGAAAAAAGACAATGAAGTTCTTATCTACTCACATGGGAATGCTAACAAGAACCCACGATATTGTATGGCCTGACTGGGTTTTGGGGTTCTAAGGTTATAGGGTTTTCGAACTCGCTGAAGACGATAGAACAGGTCTCAAAACTGCTATATCGACCTGTCAGTCAAGTTCATTTGATGTTGAGAATAAGCAATATTCCTGGTTTATTCAACTTTTCACACTCAAAACTTCCGTTTAGAAAACTTTGATCTCGTGGCAAGGTAGCGAGAGATCAACTTTCGAAAAGAGAGATTGTGTTTTTCATAAATAGAAAAACTCACTCTATTGTTCAACCATCTGTGTTGAACACGAACTCGGGTCTTGTCGTCAAGACCTGCATGGTACACGTCTGATGAGATGCCGCTTTTCGTCAACATCGACGACACTGTTTCACACTCTTTTCTGGAATTGGTTCGGTTGTGTGATATTTGTGTGTGTGTGTGTGTGTGTGTGTGTGTGTGTGTGTGTGTGTGTGTGTGTGTGTGTGTGTGTGTGTGTGTGTGTGTGTGTGTGTGTGTGTGTGTGTGTGTGTGTGTGTGTGTAGGCATGGGCATATTGCCAATCATTGGCAGTCGATTGGCAATGCCTTTTCTCCATTGCCAATAGAATTGACAGTCGATTGGCAATGCTACTGGCAATGCAGTTTGTTATAAAACCATCTTTAACGTCAAAAAGGCCTAGAAATCAAAATCCAAGTCAATTGCAACTGCCTATGCTATTGGCAATGGAAAAGAGGCATTGCCAATCGACTGCCAATGATTGGCAATATGCCCATGCCTATGTGTGTGTGTGTGTGTGTGTGTGTGTGTGTGTGTGTGTGTGTGTGTGTGTGTGTGTGTGTGTGTGTGTGAGAGGGAGAGAGAGAGAGAGAGAGAGAGAGAGAGAGAGAGGAAGAGATAGGGTGTGAGAGAGAGAAAGCGAGAGGAAAAGAGATTATTAGAACTCACCTCGAAAGACAATAGATGATGCCAGACTTGGACGGATACAGTGCCTTCATTCTCTCCATCACAGTCACAAGGGTTTTCGTCGACTTGGCAATCAGATCGTATTTGAGGTTATCACGGACGAAACTGCTCATGAACCTTGAAACTGGTTGCCTTGAATGTCACAACGAACAGGAGACTTACATCTTACAATTCGGTATACCCAAATGATTTCTCGTGTCGGTGGCGATCTTCGGAGTTGCAGTAGCTGTCAAGGCAACTATTGGTACCTGATTTTCAAGATTATTTTTGTCCAAAAAATATTGCTGCTTGATTACAAAAATATTTTTCCGAACAAAAACTCAGAATTTGTTCGAATTCTGCCTTCGGCTCCAATCTATGTACTTGAAATAACAGCAAAAACTCACATTCGGATTGGAATAGGTGGCCTTGAGTGTGTGCAGCTTGGTGTAGTCTGGTCTGAAGTCATGACCCCATTGGGAGACACAGTGAGCTTCGTCGATCACAAATCTTTCCAGCAACCCCCGTTTATGAAGACTTTTGAGAACTGTTCCAAGTCGTCCGGAGAGACCAATCTTAACAGAGTGATGTACTTTATCCGAGATTACATCGAATTTCAACTTTTACGTTCTGAATGACCGTTTTCCGTTCGAAAAACTGAAGCTGAGAAGTTTTGAACTGGTAATGAAGAAAATTCTTTGCGCAATGACTGATCGCCATCAGTTTTGAACATCTTGTACATAAAATTGAAGAAAAAAAAAAGATTTTTTTCATTTCGCAACAAAAACTCCAAACCTCACCTTCTCAGGAGTCACATAGAGCAATTTAATGTCAGGGTTGTTCGACAGCAGCCGAACGTAGATGGTCTCCTGGTCTGCTACTGACTTCTCTGACGTCAGAGCTTCACATGCGATCTGTACAAATAATGTTCATGGAACATTCTCTAGAATCTCACATCGAGGTCTCTCATCTTGGTACGTTGATCTTCAATGAGCGACTTGAGCGGTGAAATAACCACAGTGACTCCTTTTGATAGTACAGCAGGCAGTTGATAACACAAACTTTTACCGGCTCCTGAAAAGTTCTTCCTAGAAAGTTCTCTAGGAAAAAAAACTATATACTTCTATACAGCATGTGCTGTAAGAGACGATTTATGTACAACATAGGCTGTAAGAAGTGATTTATATTCAACATACGATGTAACTAAAATTTTAGAACAAAGTTGCGCTGAAGTTAAGTTTTGTGACAACATAAAATAGAAAAAGTTGTATACTGTTGATTCTCTACATCAGATGATCTAGACTACGTTAATAAGAACTTCATCAGGTTTTTCGTCAAAGTTTGTCATCATGATTCCCACAAAATTCATCAAGTGCAAGTAAAAAAATTTAAAGAAAGTCGGAAATCACTCTACGCTGATATATAGTCATCGAATGTACCTGTAGGCATCAAGACAAAGACATCGTGATGCATCAGAATAGCTACCACTGCCGTCTTCTGTCGATGTCTGAAGCTGTTGAACCCAAACTTGTTCTTGAGTGTTGCGTATAACTCTTTGTGGTCCTTCTCGCCGAGGCAGCTCACTGTAACCATTTTCTCTTTAGTTTTATCGAGGTAAACCATTTTGTTTTATTGAGGTGAAGTTTGCTTTGTTAAACGTTGAAATTCTGTCAGAATAACTCAGATATCGGAATCCGACCGTCAAATTGTTCAAAACAATAGAACTTCCATCTCTAGTAGTTGAAATTATCATCATAAACCTCAAAAACGAACCATCATCCTCAAATTCATCACCATCATCTTGTAGAAAACCTCTGAACTGACCATGCATGTCTGTAAACAGTGAAACTTCGTTCCTTTTAGAAGAAATGGTTACCATTTCGTTTCTTGCTCATAGTCTGACTCGTGCTAGTTGAAGGCTTCACGATATCTTTCGGTTTCTGGAAATGCAGAAACTATTTAAAATAAAAAAATCTGATAATTTCCAAACTCATGTCAGTCATTTTTGAAATAAATTTTTAGAAAATGGAGGATGCAAAACCGAACAACCTCAATAACAACGGGCATATCGAAGCTGTCGACGGACGCTTCGTCGTCGTCGCCAAGAACAATCGGATCATTTTGTTCATCTACTCCAGCGTTCTGGTACGGCTCATCTTCATCAAACGACTGAAAGAAGATTTTATATATTACTTGAGGTAGCGGACCTTACATCATAAGCGTAGTCATTCAGATTTGTTGTCGAGGAAACCATCTTCTCGTCGGCTGCAAAGAAATTCAGTTTGCAGAGCTTTCGGCAAATTTCATGCCGTGGTACAGTATCCTTTTTAACTTTTTAAACATGTCGAAAATGATGTTATGAACGCAGGATCATATATACATTTTTTAAATTTCTCACAATATATTAGGTCACATGTCTAAATTTCATAATTCCGATGGACTCGAGTTCTGATCAGATATAACCAACACATAAAAATGAACGATTTGATAAAGATAAAACTACCTTTCGCTGGCGATTCATACACAAACATGGGCTGATGATTCGATCTCTGCGTAGTGGAAATTCCACGAGCTTCTTGAAAACCTTGTCTCGATACTTCAGGTGCTTTGTAACTCGTCGTTGGTACGGAGACATCAGGGATTGACTGGAAATTATCGTACACTCACCTGATAACTCTACAACTCACTTCAACTTCGTCCAACCCGAGCTGATGATACTCAGATGGGTCACCATGGTGTCGGACGATTGGAACTCCATTTATCCCTCCAGTGCACTTGAATTTCGGAACCTGAGTAAGTATCTGAAGCACAGTCAGAAATAAAAGAAACCTTAAAATTGACATCTGGTACAACAAAGTCGTAACTTCCATGCTTCACGCGTGCTCGAGGTTTCATGTACTCTACGTAGCGAGTTGCCATGATTCTGAGAATCAAAATCAGAATGTTGGAAAGAATTGACTAGGTAGAGGTAGCTCCTGATATGGAACATGAAGTGACCAAAAGCAAAGTACACTTTCTGAGCTAAAAGAATCGCGCAAGGGCATTGAAGAAAAAAACTGGAAAAATTCTTCAAACCTACAGTAAACCCGTAAATCAAAAATGCAAGATGCGAACAATTTTTTTTAGACTTTTCTATTTTTGAAAAAAATCTTCTTTCTCTGACATGAGCAAGTGTCATGACACCTTTTCAAACAAATCTTACTGATATCACAATATCGTTAATCTCAACGAGTTTCAGCTAACCAATTTTCAAATGTCGTGTTAAAATTCATTGAACAATAACAAAATTAGGCAAAATATATAAAAACCATGAGATCCAGTTGAACAACACTGGTAAAACGAATCAATACGGGCTGCTGAAAATGCTTTAAATGTCAGGTCCTTGACCTCCGGGGACGAGCATGGCGATGTGGTTTCCGTTGAGAAGAATTGTGTCCATTTTGGTCATTTGCTTTCCTTCTGCCGTGTTTTCGTACTCTACCTGAAAAAACATTATTGAGAATTGTTCTGAAGCCGTTTACGAGGATAGAACTCTGATAGTTCCAACAATCAAGTCATTTTTCGACTATTTTTTGTTTAGAAATTTCGAACAAATGGTCTGTTTTGTTTCCGTGATTTCTCGATGGAAAAGGTACTCACCACATCTTCCAGCACCATGTTGACAAAGTCGTCGAATCCAGTCAGAGTGCCGACAATTTCTTTGCCCACTGAATTTTTTTTTGATATTTTACGATGAGTTTTTAAAAATTTTTCACAGTTACTCTCTAGTTTCAATCGATAATGTAAGAATAAAAAACCAATGAAATTTTGTGGTTTCAAGTACATAGAATTCGAATTTTCCCAGAGGGGTTGGTGAAAACATGCGAAAAAAATCAACACGAAAACTTACTCTTCATGATAACCCAGATTCTAGATCCAATACACTTGTCGATCAACTCAAGAGGTAACAAGGTTGAAGGGTTTACTGATGTAGACGCCATCTGTAGTAAACTTTTAAAGATTAGAACGAAGAGTAATGTTTGAATAGATAAATTGTAGAGCCCAAACTCTAAGGAAAAAAACTCAAATAACCTTTTATAAGTTAAATAAATTTATTTTTCACAAAACCATATTTAACTGAAGCAAATTACCATAAATAGGGTAGCAGACATGAATACGATTTCAATATGAAAATTTGGGCAATTTTTGAGAACTGGCATTCTAACTGAAAGCTGGGGTCGTACATGAGTATTTTCAATCCACAAGAAGGTAAAAATAATTAGTCGTTAGTCAATAAATACAAGTAGTTCATTAGGGCAATAGAAGCTCACTAAATCGTCGTCGTTTTTTGTTCGTCTCGTTCTGACACTCAGAACTCTGCTGCATTCTCGTCGTCTTCTTCTGGTGCTTCAAAACCTTCCTGGGTTTCGTAGAGGACCTGCAGGAAGGTGATTATACTCAGTATACTCGAACCGTTGAAGATATTTCATAAGGTTTTTCTCGTGGTACCTCTCAGCATGTCTGTAGAAGCAAACTTAACACAACTTCAACGGTACTTTCTGGTCTTTCTAATGAATTTTTTATAAAGATTTTTAACAATAATAAATGGAGAAAACTTACGTCCAGAACTCTAGCTGCTTCAATATTTCCAATCGATTCGTTGTCCTGGCAGAGAACCTGAAAGAGTTTTTATAGGAAAAACAAAAAACTGGAGATGTAGTCGATCTTGTAATCAAAACTAACCTCGATGCAGCGGAGCTTTCCAAAGTAAAAATCACGTTCAGTTTCGTAAACCTTGCAGGTATTTTCAGACGTCGCTAGTTGTTCTTTGAGCTAAAAATTTTGTTTTTATTTTTCTCTGACTCTCCTCCCCCTCTCTCTCTCTCTCCCTCTTTCTCTCTTCTACTCACCTGCTCAATAGTCTCCTTTAGCTCCTTGATCTTGGCCAAATCAGCTGGGTTCGACGCATTGTGCTGCTGCTGCGGTGCGGCTACCTTGACTGGAGCAACGCGGCTGGATCCGTTGATTGGAGTGGCGGCAGTCATCTTTGGTGCAATCTTCGGTGCGGATGGTGTTCTGACTGTCGTGATCGGAGCTGGCTTTGGTGCAGTTCGACTAAAAATGTATACATCAGAAAGGCGGCAGGATTCATTTAGATATGGAGCACTATGAGAGAATAATGGAGGTTTCAATGATTCAAATCGTCAAACTCATCAGAAACATTATTTAAAACCATTGTCGGTTTTTGTAACAGAAAACTCACACTGAAGTTGGTCGGCTCACGGGCATGCGGCTAGATGCGGTTGGGACTTTTCCTAAAAACCAATTTTTAAATTTTCTTTTACAATTATTAGTTTTTGAGTTTCCCGACCAACTCAAAGCAAAATTATTTTGCATGCCAAAGAAATCGCTTTCAAAAACTACTCACTCTGTGATATTTTTAGGTAACTTCCAGAAAATACGTTTGTTTATAATAATTTCGAAATTGAAATTATCGGATTTCAAGCCCTAAGCACTGGACAATTTCCGATTCATAGAAAACATACCTGGAGCATCGATCGGAAGTGGTTCACCACCTCTTGCCGCCACGGGGTCATACTCTCTTCCGTTGTAGTTGACGTCGAACAACTTCTTGAACCACTGGAGAAATTCAAAGTTGTCCTGAAAGAGGTGAGTCTCATATAGTAAACTGTATGGGTGGTCCAACTAAGATCAAGTTTTCACAAGAGACAAAACATACCTGGAATTTTCCCTTGATGAGTCTATCGACGGGCACAACTTTCTGGACTCCCAGTTGGGTCCAAGTGGTCTGCAGCAATTTCCAGTTAGAAAGCCACTCGAGCTCTAACCGTGAATTCCACTTCACTTTCTTCAGGTGGATGCTGTCGGGGAACAGGAAGTCCGTGAACTGCAAAGTGATAGTGTGAGTATACAATAGAATCAAGAATTGAAAAGTGTTACAATATGAAATTAATGATTTGCCGGAACTAGCTTTACAGTACAGCAGAGTTTCACGGAATTCCACTTCCGCCCTTTTTTCACTTCCGACTTCCGAGGAAAAATTTCACTTCCGTTTAAAAAATTCACTTCCGACTTCCGTTTTG
Source organism: Caenorhabditis parvicauda (assembly GCA_963978915.1). Taxonomy (NCBI): domain Eukaryota; kingdom Metazoa; phylum Nematoda; class Chromadorea; order Rhabditida; family Rhabditidae; genus Caenorhabditis; species Caenorhabditis parvicauda. The sequence goes on along the minus strand of OZ022250.1, from coordinate 6,237,291 downwards.
AAAATTTTTACTTCCGTGAAACTCTGCAGTACAGTCAAAAATGAACGCTCCCACTTTTCAGCATACAATTCCTAGCGTTGGAAAATTAACTCGGTCCAAAACTTTCAAAGAATATGAAGAAACCATTTTCAGCAATGATCTCACGTTTTCAGAGATTGCGGGACATTTTTTTTAAATAAAAAACGAGCATGAAAACTCTCACATTTTGATATGGACAAGGTAAACACAGTCAGGAGTTAAGTTTTCCAAAAAAAAAACTCACCAAGCAGTAGCCCGCACCAGTGTGGAGCTGCTCAATCTTCGTGTACTGGCTTTGCAGGCAATCGTTGACCCACATCAGAAGCTCGTTTCTCGACAGATTGTCTTGGGAAGAAGACGTGTTGAACACGTTCACTACTTGCGCCATCTCTGTTGGTCTGTAAGGAGATGAAAATGAGTTTGGAATAGAAGAAATAGACATGTAAAGGTTGCGAAAGCTAGTGAATGTGTTATCATGATGCCACAAAAGTTACGAAATCGCTATGCATAAAACTGGTACAAATGTAAAATCTACTTCTCAAAACTTCTGAGAAATTAAAAAAAAAATCTATGAAAACACATCCGATATCTATATGGATCTACTCGGACACCATACGGAGCTATAGAATCATAAAGTCACCGACATGTGTTTTCAGAGAAATACAACAGATAAAAGCATACAGTAAAAAGTGAGATATTTCAGCGTCATTGAAACGCATTAGAACGAGTGAAGAGATCGGAAAAGTGAAGACAATTTCATTAACAATTAAATAAATATAAAACAAATCTAAATAATAATAAAACTGCAGAGAAGCGACGGATCATGTGGGTACGGAAACTCTACCAGCCGCCAGTATCAATATCTCGCTGGTCGACTTTCGCCAGTTGGCGACATTTTTGGAGATTGACTGCCAGAGCTCACCGTGGTGTGGGTCACTCGCCACACATTTCTTCATCACTTTTTCCCGGTTCTCCTGCAAGGTGGCGTCTTTGAAAAGAGGAAACCATAAGAAAAACCCAACAATTGCGTTTCCTATACACTTAAAAAAAGGTTAAATTAGAAAGTGCGCTTTGAAATACAGCGCGAGGGAAAACAAGAGGCCGTTTTGTTTTTTTTTCAAACGAATTGAAACTTGAAAAAATGTTAGGCATGAAAAGTACCCAATTTTGCCTTCTTATTACTAGAAAACCTAACCAATAGTCGAAATCAGTCTTAAAAATCAGAAAAATTCATTTTTTCGGTCAATAAACAAAATCCAGCAAATTAAAGTTTAAAAATTCAGAGAAAAATTGGAAGTTTGTATACAGTTGTTCTTCGAATTTCAATTTTTGAAAAGCAAACCTCAGTTCCATGAACTTTCTCAAAAGCATAGTAGTTGGCGAAAGAATCTCCACTATCAGGGTCCAAGTTGATCGCTTTTACGAACCATTCACGAGCTTTTTTGAGCTGAAACGAGGCGTATTAGAGAGAGAATGGTGAGCAGAAGGTGTCAAGTGGGATAATATATACAAGCGAAAAGTAACCTTTCTCTCGGACCAGAACAACCTGGCGGCAGCGACCAGAACATACGGGTTGTGTTCGCACTTCTTGAGAGCATCAATCGATTTTGCGCGCCTACCGTGCGGTCCTTCCATCCAGATAGCTTCAGCCCACAGCTTACCTTAATTGTTACAATTAGGTCGAACTTGGTTTGGGTACTATTGTTCATGCTAATAACAAAGACAAAATTTTTGCGACAATTCTAAATGAGGAAAAAGAAAAACCGGACGAAAAATATTTTACTGGCAAATGACCATGTTTTCCGTGAAAGAACTGGCTATCCTATCACTTTAAGGCTTCGGCCACGAATCGAGCTAGACCAAATTTGGGAATAAATTTACTTCAAACATAATGTTACCTGATCCTTCACATTCTTGGAGAGCTCTCGCCAGTCGTTCCTTCGCTTGCTCTGTTGTGCCGACTCGCAGTTCAAATCTGATCGACTCCAACCACAAATCTTCATTCTTCGGGATTCTTAGTCTCGCCTGGAAGTCAGTTGTGATAAACTTTTATCTATGGGGAAAAACCTTTTCCAAGTCAACTCTGGCCTTGACGACGTTTCCTTGAGACTCTTCGAGTCTCGCGAGCCAGATCCACAACGGGACAACTGATGGACACTTTCTGATCTGAAAAATGACTTTACATAACTGGAATTCAACAGAAACATCTGATTTTTGCGTGATTTCTTGTACGAAATTAAAAGTTACGAAAATTAGACTCTTATTTAGTTTTTAATAACGTTTTCTTCAGAAATTAAATCTGTACTTTTTCGTTATTTCTAGATCTCAAAAACAATATAACTTTTTTAAAAACGTTTTTGGGTCCGATTAAATTAGCTTTAAACGAATTTTGCGAAATTTACCGATAAACAAAATTTGTGGTGGGAAGAATTAATAAAAATCTTCAAATATCAAAAAACTCACTCCTTCAGTGTACGCACTGCGTGCAGCTTCAAAGTTTTTCTGATCTTCCGAGATTTGACCGAGCATCATGTACAGACGCCAGTGGTCTTGGTATTTGGCGATTCCTTCTTTCAGCAGGGTGACTGCCTCGTCCAGCTTGCCGAGACACCATTCAAACTTGGCGCTCTTGATCCAAACACTGAAATTCGTTCAAATAAAACCGCTCATAACTCATCAGAACCTAGAGGAATGAATGTACAAAAAATATGGAATATAACCAAAGCAGGTGCTCAAACATAACTTTCCACCTGTTGGAAACAGCTTTCACTAAATACTCCAAAAGTTACGTAAATCAAAACAATTCGGTTACTTCTGACTAAGAAAAGGACTTACCCAGCAGACGGAGCCTTGGCTCTGGCTTTACCGAACAGTGACCGCGCAGTTTCAAATTCATTTACTTCGATTTCAATCTTTGTTGCTGCCAACCAGATACGTTCCGACTGGTGTTCGTGCTTCTTGAATGCCTGCAAAACTTCATTGAGAATGGTTTCAGAATTTCTACTTGGAATTGACTATTTTGTCATTGTGTTTTGTAAAATGTATTCCGCGCGAAGTGGACTGCTTGATCATTTTAAGTGTAGGAATGCAAGTAGGTAACGCCGAAGCGTCAAGAAGCAAATTTCAGAGATAGGGACATTCTTTCGTGTAACATTTTCTCCGTTCCAGGTTCATTATGTTTAAGATTTTTGCTCGAAGTCACTAAGAAGCATTACGAGTCACGCAAATCGTATCTTACCTGCATCAGCGTGTCTCTGGCGTCTTCTATCCTCTTGTTGACGAAGCGTAGTTTGGCCAACATCAGCCAGAATACTTCGACTTCTGGCACTTCTTCAGTCGCCTTGATTAGGATTGCTTCGTGCTCCTCACTAGAAATGTCAATTTGTATGGATATCGAATTTCATCGTTATTTATGGTGAATACTAAATATTTACGTTCGATTTCTATAATTCGTGATCAATAGCGTGAAAATCTGAAATTAACGGATATCCAAAATCCACCTTCTACTCTTCTCCACTTCCAAACTTCGGTCAAAAATCCTCACTTTCGGCATTACGTACGTGAAACTCTTGTGTGAAATTTAAATATGTAACTATAGGAAATTTGAAGAGTGTGAGAATATTGAAATCTTACACAGATCCATGTTCTCTTTCGAAAGCGATCGCAGCATCCCAGATACTCTTCTTTCTCGGCATCTCCTTTAGTGCAATGGCGAACACGGCTCTTACGCAGACGACTGCTCCCTGCTTCTCGAACGATTCGGCGTCTTCCAGCCACGTCGCCTTTCTGTCTTCGTCTTCCACTCCTACTCCGATAACGTTGCGACTGGAATATTGATTATTTGACTCTTATCAGAAAATTCCTCATTATTTTTTAGATCTGACGGAATATTTCCGTCTACTGTCAAGATGAATTATTTCAAACTTCTGAAACCAGGAACATGAAGAATATTGGAAAGAAATCTTGAAAATCCAAATATTATTCGCTTGTTTTTCGACTATCTGGGCACTAAGTCTCTTGATTTTTTCAATTCACCTCAAACTTTCATGAAAAATGAAAAACCAACATGATAGCCTGACACGTAAGCGGACACTGTGCCTGTTCTGCATCGACGGCATCCTTCATCCAGTGGTCTCTGTTGATTTCCACTTGGTTCGCTTTGAGTGAACTGATCGCCTTCGCCACAATTTTGTCCACCATGTCCTTCTGCCCACGAGTCTCTTCGAGTCGAGCAGCGTTCAACCAAATCTGACGATCGGTTGGAATGTGTTCACGTGCTTTGTTGAGCACTTGACGGGCAGTTTTGTAGTCTTCCAGGCGGGCCAAGGCCAGCCACATTTCGGTTGAAGTACTGTAAAGTTGGTGCTTGATATAGATACTCATACTTCTTGATTATTCGTGAACTACATTTTTACAAAACATCGTCAAATCGAGGAGGAAACATGATTTTGAAAGTGAAGACGAATTTTAATGAATGCATTAAAAAGATAAAAGATCCAATTTGAGCGGACACTTTGGGTTTTTCTAAGAAGATTGGCACCAAACCATGTCTGAGTATGCGAATTTGAACCGACAGCTACTGCTTTCTGTTGCTCAAAGAACTCGGAATTCCATTTTTCACCAAAAAAAAAACACACCTGCAGCACTCAACAGCTCTTGTTAGCAATACTCGAGCCTCCTCAGCCTGTTCCAGTTCGACCGCAGCTTTCCATAGACGAACCGACGATGGGACGTGTTCCAGTGCTTTCCTCAACACCTTCTTCTTGTCCTTCACGTCAGACTCGAGATCGGCAGCGCGACACCACAAACGGACAGACTGTGGGCATGCACGGACTGCGTTCGCTACAATCGACTTTCCGAGCTCTGGTGGATGCATTCTGAAGTTATTCAATGGTTGTTAAAAAAAAGTTGATAGTTGAGTTAATAACTTTCAAAAAATTGTACCTGATGGCTGCCAACCACAACTCTTCAGACGTCTTGTTCTTCTCACAACCTTCCATGATCAAGTTTCGTGCAGTCTGAAAGCTGTTACATGTTGGAGAATCTGTTAGAGAAGCGTCTGTGTCTAATTATAAGTTCGTAGAACTAATATTTTAAACTATTTCTATTGGAAAACTGATAGCTACACCTTTTCATATATCTTTTTTGCTGTTCGAATATGTGAACAATCCCGAAGTCTAATCAGGAAAGAATGCTCTAAACATTTATAATTTTCATAGGATATAATTCAAAACTCATCTACGTGCATCGAACCACAACTGACCTGAATCTTTCCCACCGCTTCTTCCAACGACGCCGATGCGATCCATGCAGGTGGATGTCTTGGATTGGTTTCTCTGACTGATTTCAGCAACATTCTTGCTTTCTTCACGTCGTTGACGTCTCCACCGTATTGTGGGATCATCGACTGCAGGTCGGTGAGATATCCTTTCGGGTCGACCACAGTCTGTCCAGTCACAGAGTCAGATACTTGGTTCAGCTTGATGTCCATGATCTTGTTTCTAGCTTGACCAATCTTCACCAAGTCCAGGTCGATGGCACTGGAGGAACCAGTTTGAATACCTGTCTTCCAACCTGGCGTCATAATTCCGGCTGAAATCTCATATTTGATATCTGGGATACTTGATGAGAAAAACTTTCACGAATTTCGAAATCTTACTTTTCATTCCACTCTGAAGTGACGTGGCAAAACCAGAATTGAAAGGAGTTGTCATTCCAGAGTTGGCATCGACCGAAGAATTCATCGCTCCATAATTCAAGCCCATAGCGAGAACAGAGTCAGGAACAGGGGTGAATCTGAGAAAAGACATTGGAATTTCCAAGTTTCGAGTAGGAAAACTCACTTCTCAGTTCTTGGATTTCGTTTCGCCTTGTTTCTCACATCTCCGACTTCCGGAATGGCTGACCATTCATCATCAGTAACCTGAAAACGACAAATAATGAAAAGAAGATTCATCTTCGAATACCTCTGCCAATTGCCTTTTCAAGTCAGAAAACTCTTGCTGGATCTTTGGACGTTCCTTTCGGTAGTTTTCGATTGCTTCTTTGTACTTCTTCTCTCTGCAAATGGTAAAAATTATCACCTGCACATCGCTCAAAAGTCTGTTTTACAACTTGAAAGAGTTACCTGTGTTCTCTCCTTCTTTCGTCAAGCCGATCATCTATTTCAGCGTAAACTCTGTCCGCATCTTCATCTTCTTCATCGTAGGCATCCTTAGAGAACAAACTCCCACTGTATCCTTCGAACTCGTCATAGTTGTTGTCGTTCAGCTCATCAGCCTCTTTGTTATCCTCATCTTCTTTGGCTTTCTTTGCTGGTGGAGCTCCAGATGGTAGACCTCCTTCCGGAATGTCCATAGTGTCTCGTGCTGGACCAATATCGGAACGAGTTGTGAACCCAGTTGCTCCTAAAAAGAATATTTGTTTCAATAGCTTCGTGAGTGGAACAAACCTCTTCCAACTCCTGGAACATAACCGGACGGTGCCGGCATACCCATGAAAAACTTTTTCGTTTTGTTTATCAGACTTCCTGGGATCGTGGTAGCCATCTTGATCTAAATCTGTTAATAGGCAGGGGTAAAAATGAGCAAAATGAAACACAGAAGACTGTAACTGTAAAGTAGTATTCTCACACATTTATAGTTCAAAGAATAGATTAAATAATATCATGGTGCACGAAAAGTAGAAACATATAAAACCTTCCTAAGACAATGTGAAAACTTTGTACTTTTCAGAACTTTGGTATTTTATAGACTGGAAGTTCAATCCCAACACTACCGGTCGCGATTGACACCCGATAAAACAAAAAGCGGGAAAACATCGATTTGAATCGAACCGGACCTAGATTGCGAAACGTATAAGTAACGAAAACCAGCACGATGTTTAGATCTCATTGGAGACTATTTCGAAAGCTACTTTGAGAAATGTACGGGAGACATCAGACCGAATAAATAAAAACAATCGTCAATACGAAAAATAATTAAATATACAATTGCAAGTACGCGCTAATGAGAATTTTGTTGTGACAAACTTTTTCTACTTACCGCGTTTTGAGATATTCTTCTTCATGAACTAATTTATTTTCGAGTAGTTTTCTCGATTTGGAAAATAAAATAGTGAGTGAATCGTCCATAGTAGTAATACTGTACGGTTTCCGAGTCGGACTAATAGTGGCCATGGATTATGGCTCGATATGCGGCGGAGATAAGGAACGCGTAACCCCGGATGACTTTATTACTACTCTCTGGTATGTTATTAGTCAACACAGAGAGATACAGAATAATCACTTTATTCGAAGAAAAACGAAAAAATCACCACATAAACGAAGGATACAACTGGTTTGGGGAACCCGCAATCGACTTCACGCAGAATTGTAGAAGTTAGATTTTCAGTTCTTTTTTTTTTTGAAGAACTTTTATTCCTCTTCAAAAATGGTTTTTCGTTCGGAAAAAAACTGAAAGTCAACATCTATGATATCTATCTTGGACTTTGTCAGAGCACAGCTCGATCTCGTCAATAAAATAAACTATATGGACACAAAATAAATTAAAAACGACGTTACAATGCTATTTTTACAAGTAAAGGGTGGTTTTTGTTAGGAGAAGAGACACTTTTCAATAGGGTTAAACATATTTCACAGTTGAATTAACTACTATCCCTTATAAAATAACTTTTACGCATTATTAATTTGATTAGGTGTCTGTTGAGTGTACATATTAGTATGATAAGAAAGGAAAACAATCAACTTCTAAATTCACCGTGACGGTGATCTATTTCTTCTGAAACATGAGAATAGTCCGGACCGACGGTTACGTCGTTTTCGCGCCTTTCGATATGCCCGTGCACGTTCTTCGGCACCTTCGTCTCCAACATAGTTCAGAAGTGCCAAGTCAGCTGAAAACCGACCATATTAGTTGGAGAAAGAGAACTTGTGACGGGATAGGAAAGAAATAGGTTCGAGTTAAGAAAAACCTGCATTGATTGGAATGCCGAGCTCTTCTGGATGACTCCCGACTCTTTCGAAATAGTACTCGGCGAGATCTTCACGAATCGACATGGGTTGAGAGCCTTCTTTGAAACGATTCATGCGACCACCACCTTTATCCTGTAATGAGAAACGTCTACTCTTTTTACTCGATACATATTCATGAAGGTTCTGCATAGACTACTTTTGCTATTACATACGACACAGTACTGATTGATAAGAAGCTTGATTTTACCGTATGAAACTTTTTTTCCGATGAGGAAAATATTGGTCTCAATCAAACTACTTCAACTTTCTGATACTAGAGAATACATCTGTTATAATTAAGTTGATTTCTCGACTCGCACTGAGAGAAAGAACAAGATGAATAAAATAAGATAACTACCTCAATGTATTGTCTTCTGTACCAACTGGACGCCTGAATTTGTGGGATGTCGAATCTTTCAACTGGATCCTTAGCTAACATCGCTTGGAGAAGTCTGAATGTGGTGTTTAGCTTTTACCCATAGTGAGAGACTTACATGGTACAGTCAGTTGGAAAATCGATATCAGACGGGAATTCCAGTTCTTGATGACTTATAGCATCGAATAGAGCCAGGAGCGCCTGAGAAATCGAGATTTGAAAAGCAAAAGGTGTTGAACACTCACTGCTCCATCGAAAGGATATGATCCTGTGACTAGATTGAATAACGTTACTCCTAATGACCAGACATCTGCTTTGTAACCTCTGAAGTGCTTATTTACAATGACTCCGAGAAAAATGTGTGAATCACTCTTTTTTGTACATAAATAATTTTATTTTACTATATAGAAGTTATATAGCTCACAATTTAACAAGGAAACAGAAGACCCAAAATTTTTCACAAGGAAACAGAAGACCCAAAATTTTTTTTGTGTATCACGACGAAATGATTACTTTTTTGAGACTCCTCTCCTATGGTAACAAACAACTTTTCTTCCACAAACGACTCACATGAAATGAGTAGAGTTACCAGAAACCAACTCCGGTGCTTGGAACTTGGGTGTTCCCTGCACTGCTCGGCACAGTCCTTCGGCCTAAAAATCATTTTTAGCGTTTCCGAGGAGGATAGACACTCACATTGAAGAGATCCAACTGCTCAGCTACACCAAAGTCGCAAATTTTAATGACGAAATTTGTGTCGTAAAGGAGATTCGCAGGCTTGATATCTTTGTGAATTACTCGGTTACTGTGAAGATACTCGAGACTGAAAACGCGTTATAGGTGACTTATGCAAAATGTCATCGGAACGTGGACCACTATGATCCTTCTTGTCACCGATATACGGTGTCGTCAAAAAAATGACTACGAAACTACTCATCGACAAATCCTAACGTAATATATTGAGACAACGTCCCGCCAACGTAATCTCTCTTTTTAACATACATTTTTAATACGTCAGATAAAACCCAGAAAAAATAACAAAAGCTTCTGCTTTTTAATGAATTCTCTGAATTTTGAGACCGCAAAAGTTTCAAGTTTGAAAAAAAAATCAAAAAACGAACCCTTTGACTACTTGAACGAACACGACATGAGCCTCTCCAAAGGCGAATCGTTTCTCACGTTCTACGAGTGTTTGTACATTTCCTACACAAAATTCGAGAACCATGTACACCTTCTGTTGTTGCACGTCTTGCTGTTCAGTGTCAAAGTGGAACTAAAAAAATTAATGAATTTGAAGGGATTCATTGAAATTGTGATTGTTTTGAGTATAATCTAATGGTTCTTTACGCTCTTCGAAAACAGCAAGGAAAGATCTAAATAATGCTCAAATATTCACAATCGAGTTTTGTATAAATCAAAACCGAACCTTCAAGAAGACATCATACAGCTTGACGACATTCTCGTGGTTCAAAATCCGCATGATTTCAATCTCTCGTTTCACATTCTCCATCCCGTTGGGTATTTTTCTCAACCGGCGGTACTTCATAATCTTCAATGCTCTGCGAGACAAGGTGACACAGTCCACGACCTCCTTCACCTTCGAGTACATTCCACTACCAAGGACCGATCCAAACATGTATCCGTTTACAATTTTTGGTTTGTTTCGGCGTTGTGTTTGGTCGAAGACGTACTGAAACCAAAAAATGGAGTAAATCATTGAAGGAATGCCGGCAAAACTCGAACAACTAACACCAATGTTCTATCACTACTAACAATCATATTCAGTTCCTTTCCTTCTGCTTATCTTACAAACTTATCCAGCGTCCTTTTTGCAAAAATCGCACAACTGTTCAGACCTTTTTAAAAAAAAAGTTCTCCTACGGTTCCCACGCCCATTACCTGTGCTCATGGCGGCTATTGCTGGTCGTCACGAAGCTCATGAACTTTAATCTAATAAATAAAGTTATTATTATTATTTTTTTTCAGACTACTTTTTTGAGGTGGTAAATAGTTTCACATCGGAACCAGCGCAGTTGTCATTATCATATTTCAAGTTTTTTAAAAAAAAAGTATTTTCATGTTGAAGGAGAATTTTCAAAGTTGGAGAATTCGCAGCTCTTTCATAATTTGATTCCCAACTTTAAAATTTAAATAAACATTCCGTTCTCACGTTACCTGTTCGTCGGCAGTCGGGAAGAACTGGGGTCCAAAGAATCTTCTGAGATCACTAGCAGCTACAACAATGTGGTCATCCTGAAAGTTTTTGTTTAAATGAACTGAAAGAAAATGCTGAATTCTTTTCCTGAAAAAGAGCACGAGTTCGATATAGGTTGTACATTAGTTACGCGGAATGCCAAACAAAACTTGTAAAAAAAACAATGTGTAACAACAAGACCGTTTTTCTTGCAACCGAAATTACTAATGTTTCAGCTCATTTATTTTTCAAATAGAAACTGATGTTCTCTGAAGCAGTCGAGATGAAAACTCACATCGCCGCTCTGCATAAGTGGATGTTCTGTTCTTGCAGACTCCGAGAACATCTCCCGAAGGTCTTCTGCGTTTGAACTCGGTTCTTCAGATGTGCCGATCATGAACTTCTGAACGGACAATGTATTGAATTTTTGAAGTATTCAACTTCTGGTATATGATGTACGAACTAATCGAGGTTTTTGAAAGAATAGATTTTAGGATGCTAATCGAATAATAAAAACAAAAATTCTTGGGAATGTTTGATGTTTTTGTAGAATTTGAACTCACAGATTTCGGTCTCTTTTCTGGTGTACCAACGACTGCTCTTAGCGGGTCACTGCAAACCATGGGTTCTGCATGTCCCCATCTTCTTGGCGGCTCGTCACTTCCTGCTTCAGAATCCGAGTTCCAGTTGTCAGAGTCGTCTCTAGGGTCTATGATCTGGAGAATGAACATTTGTGCTTGATAAACCAACTTCTGTAGTTATTCAACTAAATCTAAACGAATGAAAAAAAACGCTTCCTTCATAAAAGAAGATCCAAACGGTCCAAACGCAGTCTGATATTTTCTGTTAGCGCGGAGATGCGCATTAAGTTTCAAATTCGATTCAACCGCGCGCTTAGTTCTGATATTCAAACGTGTCCTCAACCTGACCGTTTTTGCATTCGTCCTTTTCTTGCACCAAATTCTACTGGTCCACATAAACACCAAATAGCTTACCTTCCTTGGTGTCGAAGTGGTGGCTGGAGGTGTACCATAGCCACCAGATGGACTTGAACCATCCTCGCTGCCATTGCGATTCCTACTGCAACCTTCTCTACTCTCCATGCCTGGAAATTCAACTTTATGAAGAGAACTCAACGTGCTTAAGAAGGGAAGAGATATGTAACTGGAGAGTTGAATAACAGTCCCACGAACATTCCAACACAGGCGAACCGGAAAACAGTTCCATGGGAAAGTTTAATAGAAATGAACTGAATAACAGTCAAGTAGAAATGACTTGTGTGAAATGAGAAGAAGTAACATTTGACCTACCTGCAACAAAGAAACAAACAATAAGAAAATAAACGTGGTCACAAGAACCTTGATTTCTCGACGAAAACCTTACATAAACATTTATCAACGAGAAAGTTAAAACAAATAATCACAAGTCAAAGGGAAAGCACCAAAAATCCAACAAAAACCATTCGATCACAACTCTTTGAGACGAAAAACGGTTGGGCACCCGCGATAAAACATCATTGGTAAAGGCAACAGCTAGGTAAATCCTACAGGAAAATTTGTAAAAACAATTGGGAGCGATAAAACTTCATGGGTGAAACATCCTAATTTAAATCGGCAATGACACTTTCAATCCAATTCATCTTCTATGAATCCATTCGGGAACATTATCTTTTGTGAGTCGACCTGAAAAAATTGGCTAATTTTTAAAACTAACATTTTTCGAAAAAATAATTTTTGGAAACAAAGCGGAATTTTAAAATATAACCTTAAACGTTACTCATTTCAGAAAAAAAAAAGATTTTTCGTTAACATTCTTTTCAAACTCTAATTATTTTCTAAAGAGACACTTTATAAACAATAAATGTTCAGTGTAGAAATCGCCCAAACATTTACCTCAATCTCATTCTCGATCCATCCGTTCACAACATCATTAGCATTTTGATCTCCATAAACTTCGTCGTCGACCACTTCTTCTTCATAAACTTCATCCTCATCGAACATCACCTGCTCGCATTCTCCTTCAGTCTCTTTATGAAGAATCGGCGGTGGTTCGAGCGGTTCACCACTGTCCACGTCGTTGCTTCTCGGCTGAATCGATACTATTAGATTGCTCATTCATATGCACTTAAATGTACTTTTTGTCAAAAAAGTCGTCATTGGAAACTATGGATCAAAAGTTGATAGTTTCTGTATGAATGATAGAAGATAAGTTTTCATTTAACTGAAAAATGTAATAAACATCTTGGCGAAGTTCGGTTTTTTTTAATTTTAAGGTCGTTTACTTAATTCTCAAATCATATGAATGCGCAACTGTCTGATTATAAATTTCGAAATCCCGCCTGAAAACAGTGAGGGAAACAGTACGTGACCTGACCTCAACGTCAAGACCTCTTTTTAATAGTCAGAAAACCATTTCAATTGGACAGTATAGCTTGAAATAGGTGAACTACATTTGTATTGTAAAACTCTACCGGTTTCAGCAAAAATGTCAAGTTTATTGGTGTTAACTAATCTCTTATGGCTTATTGGTGAGATTTCGCGTGTAGACAACCAAAATTGACTGATTTTTGCAGTTTACACGGCTCTATGCGGTGGTAAGAAGAAAACTCCAAAGGGTCAAGAAAAGCCCAAAAAAGAACAGAAACCCGCACCAGCAGCTCCACCAGCACCACCTGCTGCTGCTGAAGAGCCGCCCAAGGATGCTGTGAGTTACAAAAATTGACCATTCTTTACAAGTATCCATCAAAAAGTTTCTATTGACTTTGACTCATTTGTTATTTACAGAAACCTGAACCAGTCGAACACGAAAAAGAAAAGATCGCCTCTGAGAAAAAGACACAGTCTGAGAAGAATGACGGAGACAAAAAGAGCAGTGAAGACAAGAAGGGAAATTCGAAGGAGGCTAAAGTGAGAGGGTCCGTTTAGTATGAACGCAACGAATACTCACAGGACGATAAGGAGAAGAAAAAGGAAGAAATTAAGCCAAATGTGGTGCCACTTAACGCGAAAGAAGAAAAGATTGCCAAGGGAGAAAAGAGAAACCGCGGAGACTATCCGACGTTCAATGATGTAGAATCGGACTGGGATTCGAACAAGGAGAAGGTGGGTGGGAGAGAGAGAGAGAGAGAGAGAGAGAGAGAGAGAGAGAGAGAGAGAGAGAGAGAGAGAGAGAAAGATTATGTTCAGAAGAAGAAGGAAGGAGAGAAAGGTGGAGATGAGAAGAAGGATGAAAAGAAGAAAGAAGGTGAAGGTGAGGAGAAGGGAGACGAGAAAGCGGTAAGTTCGATACATGAAAATGACCAAACTGATTGTTTCAGAACAGCAAAGCCGAAGGCACAAAGTCGAAGAAGGATGACAAGAAAGATAAATAAACTGATATGTATTATAAAATTTGTATCTATTGATGGGCATGAATGTATTAAGCTGTCAAATTCTGCTTACACCTCTTTACATATGCGGATATCAAAAAGCAACAAAACTAACCGGCGCAAGTTTGACAGTGTGGACATTCCTGTAAACGTACTGTGTCGGATTGACTCGTCTGAAAATTGAGCATTGACGCCAACAACTTCCACATGATGGTTACCTTACAGACACTGCTTGGCCATCGTTGAACGCTTCCTGCAGTGTGCGAGGGACGGGTTGTGATGGTTCTCGTTTGATCAGCTTCACTGGCATCATATCATTTGGTGGGGCACTTCTCTTACGTAATTTTGAGTTTCCTGGAGATTGGAGATTTTCTTTGTGGACTGAATTCAATTACCGTGGGTATCTTTTACCAGGTAAACATTCAACGCTTCTTTCGCCACGGTGGTGGGGCATTCTCCTATCAGGAACTCTTCCATGTTTCTGGAATGCTTTATGCAATAAGGTTGGAAAACGTGACTTACTTGTGCTTCACCAAATGCTCTCTGAAATGGCGCTGGCTCTTGGTGAAAAAGTCACAAACTGGGTCCGGACACCCATAGGTTGAAGGAGAGCCGTGGTGCTTGTTCCTGAAAAAGTTTTGTGGTAAAACTGAAATTCAGCTTTTTTCTACTGAATGTCGAAAACAACGTTTTTGTTCTGCCCGATGAACAATCGAAAACAATCTACTCCAAAGATAAAAGTTCTGAATAATTTTCAGCTTATTTTCGCAATGGAAAAGTCACATGTTAATACAACAAAGAGGGAAAAACTAACTGAACGTGTACTTGGTAGCAGGCGGGTTCCATATAAGAGTAAGGGCAGTACGGGCAAATGTAGCCCCATTCATCTTTCGGTGTGTGAATACGTAATTTGTGCCGGTGAAGGGTCATTTGGCTTGCTGAAGACAATAATTTTCTGCACGAAAGCTCGTTTGAGATGAAAATTGGCTATGATTTTCGCAAATTGGTTTCTTGGCCGCGAAAACTGAAAGCGCCCGAAAAAGAATACGATGGCACAAGAATGTCTCGGTAAAGAATTCATTTCGCAGAAGAGCATTCTATCAGCATGATCGATTTTCCATTCAAGAACCAATTGACAATAGGAAAAGTATGAACAAGTTTGCCTTTCACATGTAAACCATGAACGCGAAAAACTTGAATCTTATGTTTAGAAGATACATGGGTTAAAAAATACCTGCTGCATAATCACACTGATCACATTGAAATGGTCGGCTATTGTAGTGGGTATTCATATGCTCGGTGTAGGATCTTTTCGAAGACAAGTTCTTACGACATACGCTGAAATCTTGCTGTTAGAACACATGAACACAAGTTTTGTAATGTAATTCTCAACTTGTTTTGCTTAAAAACTTTTTCAGAAGAAAACTCACTCGCAAGACCACACTCTCTTTGTGTCCATAGCTCCAAGTCCGCCATGTGCTGCTGGTTTCAGTCTGCTAGGTGTTGGTAGCATCATTGGCTGAAACAAAACAAATAGGCTAGAAAAATCACCGGAACCAACTTTAGTTTGCGTAGAAGTCGAAGGTTGATTTGAGAATACCTTTGGTAGTTGAGTAGCAGGAACAGAAAAGTCCTGCAAAAATTATTATTCGGGTTGGAATTTCCAAACTCTGTCTCGAACCACAAACATTATGTGGGAAAAATAAATTCTACCTGAGGTCGTCTAACAACTCGAATCGTTTCTTGCGTGTAAGTCCCATCCCACTGCTGAACTATCGCTCGTTTTTGCATCTCGAACTCTGCAGCTCTGAAATTGTGTAACATAATGGCAAAAATGAAATAACGCTAATGATCGATACGAAATCGGCGAAAAAACGGCTAATAGATGTTACAACCATGAGAGCGAAAATTGGAAAAAGTGACTAATCCATCAGCTAACTCGGGGTTCAATAGTGAAGTTTTCTTTTTTGAAGTGAAAGAAAAGTAAGAAACCAATAAATTTCAATTTGGAGGTTGTCTCGAAAAATGTTTTCGTGTTTTTTTCGAACTTTTGAAAAAATGTTTTGAAATATTCAATTTTTCTTCTTGTAGAATCTAGTCGCGTCTACAAGAGATATTGCTTTTCTCGCGAGAAACGCGGAACGAGCATCTTTGATAAAGCCACTTCGATGAAGTACATGGACTATTCTGTCAATGGTGCTTATGATCAATGAATTCTGATGAGATTTGTCCCCAACTGGCAAGTGGACATGTAGAACGCCATCGAAAAGAGAAAAACTAATTGAAAACAAAAGAAATAACATTGGAAAATAAATAGACTACGGTAATAGAGAAATAGTGCAATATACCTTCCATGACGTCGAGGACGCAACATCTGACGACATAAGGATATTACTGTATTTTTACACGAGAAAGGGAAGCTTATCACACTCCTACACGTTGACAGGTCCATTTAGACCCTAAAAACACGAGACCTTTTGTTCTCTCGTCGTCTGTCCAGCACACAATCGCAACTTTACACAGCTTTATAATCGAACATATTACCACAATCTGAGAGCCTTTCTTTTATTTTTGGCTGAAAGCACCATGCGATTCGGCCTTCTTCTTCTTCTTTTCTCTGCGGTTTTGTGTCAGGAACATGATCCAGCTGGTGTTTACTTCAGGTTGAACCAGAAAGGACTCGATTATGTCGCAGGTTTGCTATTTGGTTTCAGATTTTTCTTTATTTCGATCAATCTAATTTTCTCAGATATTATGTTTGAACTCTTGAAAATTCACTTCTGAACTTTGATTCGTTGAGAAAATGGACAAATTCTTACAGATATACTTTTCATGAATTTCATATCAGCAAATCCGTGAGGCAAGGTCAGGGTCTTGTTTTCATAACAACAGACGCCCTTCGAGTTGAAACACATTTTTTCTGATGCATAAAAATAAATTGAGAAAATATAAGTGCATGGAATTAGACAATTTCCAATCCAGTGAACACATGCTAACGATTTGTCGCGAGATCAGTTCATTCAAAGTACTTTAACAAAATTTCCCTTCCAGAACTTGCCGCTCAAATCTTCCCAGGAATCATCAACGGTATACAGTCCACAGAGATAGACACCGAACTCGCCGTCATTCGCAGTCTTCATATCTCCAACGTGACCAAACCAAAGATCACTGCGAAGTTTGTCGAGAAACGAGGTTGTGGACTTGCACAGTAACCACGTATACGGTACTTTCAGGAGTCAGTGCGACCATTGAGATCCCTTCTTTGTTCGCGACAGCTATCATTTCTCTCTTCTTGTTGTTGAATGGTAAGTTACCTCGGTTAGAACTAACATGTTAAAACTAAAATATCTTCCAGACACGTTGGCATTGAACATTTCCAACTTCCGGATCGACTTGGACCTTGATTTCATCTACAATGGAACTATTTCCGTCAATGTGAGCAAGATCAAGGAGTCCTAGAAATCTCCCTGTTCAGGCCTCAAAGTGTGAGATCACCAAAGATCGTCTAGGCTTCCAGTTCCCGCCAAACTCTGGTTTGGAATCTTTCAGAGAACCTATCATAGATGGGGTACGTTAGCATTTTTTTTAAAGAAAAATTGAAATTTACAATACTTGGCCATGTTGAATTTTAAAACAGTAGTTTCTAATATGAAGATTACCATATCCCAAACTGAATTTTTTTACATATCAGTCTTAAAACAGAAAGGTTACAAATGTCTCTATGCTTGTGCAAAATTACAATAACATCACAAGATCTTATATCGAGTTCACCAGTTGATATGAGAACGTCCTATGAAAATTCATTTATCTGATATTTTCTGTACACAATTGACATTTTCAGGCAACTTCAGCACTATCGGACGCTCTCTGCAAAACCAGCGTTGAAGCATTGCAGTTCATTGTGAACCAGAAGGTGAGACACTGTTCATTACAGAAATATCTCTTCTTCTTCAGCCAATACAGCCAGACGAGGAAGGATACGTGACATCCTCACCATCCGACCCGAAAGATTTCAGTGCTGGAGAGCTGGGCTACAGTATCTGCAAGGTGACCACATGACTGTTGACCATTCACCCAGATAGTTTCAGACGCCAAAAGTGGTAGAGCTTGAGGAAACTGATGCTCTTGAGACTGTAGAAGAGACTAACTCAACTTCGAACATAGGGACCTTCGGAGCCGATCTTTCTGTGAAGTATCCACCAACATTCACCAAGGATGTAAGTCTCTCTATCTCTCTCCCTAGCTCTTTTTTCTCTCTTCTCATTACATCTCTCAGGACATGATGATCGGACTGGACGGCGGTATAATCTACAACGGCTGGAAAGCAAAAACCGTGAAAGCACCCAAGATCTTCAACAAGACTCATTTGGACAAGAGAGTGAGTGCATAACTTATCTGGTAAGCACCATATTTCATCTTCAGATGGTTGGAATCTTACTGTCAGAGTACGTACCTAATACACTCTTCGAGCACATCTTCGTCAATCAGATCGGATCGTTCACCAAATCGTGGGTTAATTACATACTCATTATAAGAGAATGCCTTCAGGTTCGGATACGCGAGCCTACCCAGGTTCTTGCAAAAACTGGCAAAGATGTCCTGCTCCAAGTGCTTCATCGAGGTTTCGGCCAATCTTACAGAGTATGTGGTTCGGTATAATGATAATCAACGAGCTAACATCGAACGTCATCAATAGACAAATTCAGACGACCTCAAATGGAGATCGACGCAGTTCTTGGTGCCAGAATCGAGTTGGCAGGAAATGTGTCGGCCAAGTTCTACGGAAAGAATTCCGTCTACGATCTGATCCAGGCGTATACCAAATTCCAGATCACGGTGAGTCATCGTCACGCGCAGTTGATCAAAAACCTTTCTGCAGCTCAAACCGACCATCCGTCATTCGCAAATCTTTGGGGACATTTCTCTCACCAACGTTGACGTCAACGTCTTCGATGTGAGTTAGATCTGCAGACTGTGATAATTTGTTACTGTAGGTCGGAGTGAGTGGACCCATGGCGGCTCCTATCGAGAAGCTGTTCAGTTTGGTTGTTCCGAAGATTCTTTGGCCACAGGTTAAGAAGAGACTGAGATTTGCTCTGAACAGAAGAGGTATGTAGGAAGAGAATTGAATAGGCTTGAAGGAAGATATCAACTTAAGTAGGAACTACGTAAATCTTTTAGGAATCAAGCTACCAGTACTTTGCGGCGTTGAATTCGAGCATCTGACACTGGACTTCGTCGACCATGCCGCCGTGTTGAACACCGACTTCAAGTTCGACGTCCCTATGTTCGTGCAGACATTCAGAGGATACATGAACTACAAGTCACTCACCAACCCCAACCTTCCCAGATACAAAGACTAAACAATACAAGTGCAATGATTATAAATACTGTGCCATCGATTAGATTTCACTTATCTCAAGGAGAATGAATTTCATCGTTTTCTCTTTTCAATATGCAAATAGCACATGTGTAAAATCATTCAAAACTCAATATTTTGGACTTTCCCTATTAAAGTTAACGGAGAAAAAGTGTCCTAGGAATTTACATTTACTTACTTACTTCTTACTCTGAAGTAAGTAAGTTTTGCAAACAAATGAGTCCACAGCTCACTGAATTTATATTCACCACAGAGCTAGCCGGAGAATAAAAGTAAAATGACTATTTCTCCTACGATCTGTTAGACTCCAGTACTGGAGAGCTATGTTACAGTAACTGGAGGGTGACCTTATGACTTTATACTGTTCACCCAGATGTTTCGAGACACCAAATGTGGTCGAAACAAAAGAAAATGATGCTCTTGAGAGAGAAGAGTCCAACTCATCTTTGAAATCTTAGCCAAATTGTGTGAACCTCATTGCCCCCTGAAGGTCGGCCCCTTGGCATCTTCCTTTGGCAGTTGAAAATGTCAGAATGTCCTTTAATGACTGGTTTGGAATCTTAATGTACCCCGCGATTACGATTTGACTACTATTTTCTGCGTAAGATGACGTTAAGATTTCTCTTCTTCTCTCTCACCAATGAGATCCATCTCTCTCTCTCTCTCTCTCTCTCTCTCTCTCTCTCTTCCCCCTTGAATAGACTTTAGTCTCCACTTGGACAGCTATGAAACCAACAAGCCTTGTATAATTTTCCATCAAAAACACTCGGATTTCTAGTGTAAACTCCCTCTCTGCAGAGCACAACATTTGATGAGATATAGCGGGTGCAATGTCAGAGACATGAGATTGGGAAACAGAATCGAGCCTAGGCTGTGGTCAAGAGCCTCCTTGTTCTCTTTTATTCCAGTTTTTTTGGCGTCGACTTGTTTTCACAACTGTTCTGTGGTTTATCATTGTCAGTTTTACTACTGTTTCTTCCTACCTTACCATTTTAAACAGTCCTACGGTGTCAAACTACACTATCCACTAGTTAGAGAATTTTTCCCGTTCCAGTTGTTTTCGCAGTTCTCCCGTTCTGAGCTTCAAAACGCTCTAGACCGAGCAGAAACATAGATTATTAGATTTTCACGAAACAAAGCCGGCAAGTGTATCAAAGGCACACAACATCAAAGTAAACAATCTCATTGAAGCTTATTTTCTAGAACATCTTGTCTGAACATTGGAAAACACCTATCTACCTGTTGAGCTGATAGATTTTGACGAAAATATGCATGGGAATCAAGACTTTCTCCAACTCTCGAATCCATATCGTGTAAAATTCAAAGTAGGACTATCTAATTGAAGTTATAATGATAGGTAGAAATCTGGTAAAATTATGTTGTTCTTGAGTTCGGGTAGTATGAATGTCACCTCAACCTTAGGAAACGTTGTAGTTGAAGTATTTTTCATTCTATCAATATTTGTAAGCGGCTATGAGACCTACTCTTTTCGTTTCACGTGGACAAAGTAAGCCGATTCATGACTTATTCAATTCAAACGGATGAAATCTATTGGAGAGAGAGAGAGAGTAGGTAAAGTTTAGAATCGGAATTTTTCTCCTGAAGAAAGAAAACCGCTGTAAATAGGTGATAAAAACCAGGAGATAATTATCACGGGCACGGAGGAAATTCTTGTAACTTTGTATCACACAATTAGTTCTCGATTCCGGGACGGCATATAATCTTCAACCTTCTGCAAATGTTACCTCAATAATGAGATCGCGGAACTTCCACATTTGACATTCGCGTAATTAACCGGATCAAGTGAATGCCCCTCATTTACTTCAGCCAAACTTGCAGGCCAGTTCACCAAACAACATTTCCTATAGGGCTTTTCATCATAAATTAACTTTCGCACGTCCTCTTCTTTTCTCTTCGTTTCTTTCTGTCGGATCGGCCAAGAATCGAGGGTTTCGAGTTACTCGCAACATGTGCTCTTTTCAATGATTCGAAAGCTTGACATTTCTCCCATTGCACAAAATTTTGTTGCCTTTGGAAACATTGATGATCTTTACTTTCTGTCGTTTTTCTACAGAATCCATGGAATTCTTTTTTCGACATATTCAGCAAAATTATCAATCATGGCGTTTCTCGTTCAAAAAAAATATCTTCAGAAGCAGGTGTTTTAGGCTGTTTCCAGCAGAAATTCTTGCCTTCCGTTATCAACCCGAAATTGAGTTCATCATTCAGAATGCAATACCGTCTACGTCGATCCTCCTTCGGCGGTTCAACCAATTCATTATCACGTCGGAGCAGTGTCTCGGCGAAAGACATAGCAGTTTTGCAGCAGTCTATACAGGTTTGACGTACAGATTACAAGCTAGTAGCTATACTTAAGAAGCAACAAAAACTATCATCACAAGTGATAAAAGGCCTGCTCTTCTCTACACCAATACTCACATTTTTCTACCTTTACTCAATATCTATTCACAATGGAAGATTTGGAATGGTTCGTTGTTACTTGGATAGGTTTGGAATGTTGTTAGTTTCAGACAATATATTCTCTGTTCAACGAGAAGCCGTTCATATTCCAATGTATTCCTCCATTGTTAGACGTGAATGCCTTCAGATTCACTTGCATTTTCCTGGCGATACAACTGATTTTCTACTGGATTTTGCCTCATGATCATGTGTTAATTTTGCACTCACCAGGTGATTTCTTGTTATTTTAAACATATATCAACTGTGAATATGAAATTTTTAAAAAATCTTATTGGAAAGTTAAAATTTGGTTTCTCTTTTCATGAGAACAGATCACCAAAATTCAGGAGAAGAAAAACGAGAAGTAAACAGCTTCTATTCACTCCTGTTATTAATTTTACTCTACGTTCTCGGTGCTACAGCTGGATTTTACAAGTTTGAAAATACAACAAAAACATGTAATTCAAACTTTTCAGGGGGGATTTGGTATACTTACATTTTAATTCCATCGTTCTGTTTTTCGCCATACTAGCTGTCATTGTTTTCAGTTCGTTACTTGTCAATTACCACTATGGTGACGGTAATAATGGTTTGTTTCTTTGTGTTGAAAGTTTAACAAAAATTGTTTAGTTTCATCTGCAAGTGAGATTTACTTTGGAATCGAACGAAACCCGAAAGTTCTCGATATAGACATAAAACACTTTCTTCGAACCAGGATTACTTACACTATATGGCCGTTGTACATCATATCAGCTCTTTATCACCAGAAGATTGTATATGGAACTATTTCAAGTGAGTTTTAATTAGTTTTAGTCCAGTTTATACATTTTCAGGAAACTTGTTTCACCTCTCAATTGCGCAGTTTCTATACATTTTGAAATTTCATTGGAATGAAGATTTGTATTTGAACTCGTTCGATTCGAAAAAGTCGAACTTTGGGATGTACATAATTTGGATGGATATGGTGGGCAAAACTGTTTTTTGGAGAATATCACGTAAATTGAGGTACTTCACCCGATACTATACACATCACCAGTCACTGTGGTTGCCTCTGCAGCCAAAGGACTTTCTCTCATACCAAATTTGGTTTTAACTTTCTGTGCTATTGTGTTGGTAATACATACGACGAAAGTCGACCGCCAAAAGTACGAGTTTCGGTGAGTTTTTGGGTTTTTAACAGTAATTAATTGGAAAACACTTCTTTGATGAAAATATGCTTGAAAAATCTGGATCTCTGCTTTAATGCTACAAATAAAATAAAGAAAACTTTCAGAAAATCTAAAGGTGACATGAAAATCAACAATTCTGATCCATTTTTCATCACAGCCAAGTATAAGAACGATGTCGGTGAAGTGTATTCTAACATGTTATTGGGTAAGATATGAAAAACCATTTTCATAATTCTATAGCGAACTTTCAGGAAGTGGTTATTGGGCGAAAAGTAGACATCCAAATTATGTCAGCGAAGCTTTGACTTTTATAGTTTTCTCAGCATTTCAAGGGCTTCCATCAATTTTGTGTCATTTTCCGGCATTTTTTGTTACTGGTTAGTTTCTAACTCAACGTTTTTGATGATATTATGATTTTAGGATTTTTACTCGGTCGTGTTTTCTCCGACGAACTACGATGTACTATCAAATATCAACAATATTGGCTTCAATACTGCTCAAAAGTCAAACATCGTCTTCTTCCAGGGTTTTATTGATACACTGAACGTGCTCCACTGTTAAATATCCGGTTTCATTGAAATCGACACGGGTTGAATTAAAAATTGCCACGCACACACTTCTACGAATAAAAATTGAATATGTTTATGTATGTACAAGGAAAAAAACTACGAGATCACATTTTGAAAGTTGGCACGGAGTTTACTAAAGGTACTTATTCAATAATTGGCAATTTGTGAGGCAAGACAAGGCGAATAGGAAGGGAAATGGCCTGAGACATTTGGCGATGTTGAACTTTTGAAACATCATGTTTGCAGGAATAACAAGGTGATCAATAGAAAATCATCTGAATTTTCTTGAAGAAATTGAAATTATGTGTGGATCAATGTGAAATCTTGTTTTTCCTGCAACACGAAGTATGTTCCCTATCTAATCGAGCATTTAATTAAAAAAAATAAACGTGACTATGGATTTTTCTTTAAAGAAAGACGGTTTCCAAATTGTTTGTGTAATTTGAATTGAATGAGCAATGAGGTTTAAACAACTAAAACGGACCCCTTTCTTCCTGAAGAATTCTTTTGACTCGATCGTCTTTGTTGAGCCGTGGATGGTCGAGAATAACGTCGTCTAGGAGAATCTGGGACAGGGCGAGACCTCCTGTAACATTTTGCTCAACAGAAAATTACAAAACAGTAGTTTTCAACAAAGTATTTATCATTTTAGTCGCTTTTTGTGAACTCTGAAAGAAGTTTATTATTTTTCTAGTGTCGAAAATCATCTGTTAGTGCTTAAAATAAGGCAAAAAATTGGCACGGTTAGTTCACTTCAAACATCAGAGTATGAAAAAAGCAAAAATTTGAAAGAAACCTGCTGGGATGACATTCGTGATAGTATTCTTCTAACAACGCATCCTCATACGAAGGTGGAGGCGATGATCCACATCTGAACAAGAAACATCGGTTTGAAAAGTCATAAAATATTACGAATGTGATGAGTAGGCTGGTGGAGCAAATTCCATCGATTTGTTATTCTTATTCGCTTGCTTTCGTATAGACCGAGCTTCTTAAATATTATTTTTGTTTTTAAATTATAGAAATCTCACTTTGTATTGTTTTGAAATTCTTCTCTCGGAGTCGATTTGTTACTCGTTGAATAACACGACGCGTCCTTCGCATTTCAACTATCTTGTCAAGTTCCCATTGTTTGCATTTGTTGATACCAACCTAAAATATAATTGAAGTGAATACAAATATATAACCGATGTTCTGTGGGGCCAAAAATAAACCTTTGGAAGGGAATGTAGAATTCAACTCTCACATATGTGAAAAGTAATAAATAATAATGAAACTTATTTTTGTTTTAAAAGAAACTCACCAACATTGCAACAACCATTCCTATGCAAAAGACAATTGTCGGAAATACTATAGAAGTCATAATATCCTGAGAAGGAACGAAAAATTCATGACTCGACATAGTTCGTGGTTGATGAGCAGCTCCAGCTTGCAGCTGGCTGTTTTTGCGTCGATAAGTCGACTACTCGTCGAACCAATAATGAGGAAATGGCTAGAATACAGCGCAGCCGATGTTAGAGACGTACATTCCTAATTCTGCTTCTGGCCAGCTCCGCATCGATTTTTCACCCTGCAACAAACCTGCCAATTAGAGCTTTTTTAGATTTAAATCTATAAGACAAGCTATCAGTGATTGATCATGATCACAAAAATACTTATTTCACTCAACTTTTTTCGCTCTATACAATACACCCGACAATAGAGTTAGACGGAGAGAGAAAAAGAAAGAGAAAAATATTAAAGGCGCAGCGTTACAGTAGGTTGTTTCTGCGCCTCACCGAGACCCACATTTGAGTTCTTTTCGCCTCTAATTTTTCTTTTTATTTTCGTTACTCGGCCTAAATGTTTTTCTCTATTTTCAGCCTATTTTTTCATGTTATTTCATTCGGAAGATGATATTTTGAAAAATTAAAATTTATTCATCTTAATGGTATATGTATCACAGCCGTCAATTACTTTTTTCCAAGAACTTACCCAAGTTTTCTAAACTCATTTTAAAGAAATTATTTCCTACATGTCCTAGATATGCTTTTTAGGGTAACATGGGACGTCGTATCAGAGTCCAGCGTAAAGGAGCTGGAGGTATCTTCAAGAGTCACAACAAGCACCGCAAGGGAGCTTCCAAGTTGAGGCCACTTGACTATGCTGAACGCCACGGATACATCAAGGGTGTTGTCAAGGACATCATCCACGACCCAGGACGTGGTGCTCCACTTGCCGTCGTCAACTTCCGCGACCCATACAAGTACAAGACTGTGAAGACCACCGTTGTTGCTGCCGAAGGCATGCACACTGGACAGTTCATCTACTGTGGATCAAAAGGTAATTTTTGGTTGTTCTTCGTGATTTTAAATTGTCTCCTTCTATGGATTTTGTTGGTAAATTCAAAATCTTTCCATGGGAGACAAGATGGATTATGCTCCTTACCACCGTTACGTACGATGTGTCTTGAACGGTCATTTGAAGCAAAGACAACTAAATATTTTTAAAAACATCTAATAAAATGTTTGATTATAGTTTTTATGCTCAATATTTCAGCTCAAGTCCAGATCGGAAACATTGTCCCAGTTGGACAGCTTCCAGAAGGAACCACCATCTGCAACGTTGAGAACAAGACCGGAGACCGTGGAGTCATTGCCCGTGCTTCTGGTTAATTCGATGCGAAGAACATTGTTAATCAATCTTTTCAGGAAACTACGCCACCGTTATCGCCCACAACCCAGATACCAAGAAGACCAGAATTCGTCTCCCATCTGGAGCCAAGAAGGTTGTTCTTTCCGCCAACAGAGCCATGATCGGTAATTTTTGCTTTCATGATTTCGATTTTGGAAAATAATGAAGTTTCACTTGCCTTTTGCAGGACTCGTTGCTGGAGGTGGACGTACTGACAAGCCATTGCTCAAGGCCGGAAGAGCTTACCACAAATACAAGGCCAAGAGAAACAGCTGGCCAAGAGTGAGAGGAGTTGCCATGAACCCAGTTGAACATCCACACGGAGGAGGTAACCACCAGCACATTGGTCACCCATCGACAGTTAGAAGAGATGCTTCTGCTGGTAAGAAGGTAGGCTTATAAGGTGTAAATCATCGCTTTATTTCACTTTTTCAGATCGGTCTTATCGCCGCCCGTAGAACTGGTAGAATCCGTGGAGGTAAGCCAGTCAAGGCCGGTAAGGACGAAGCCGTTTAAGTTAACGTTGTTACTGTTTCCAAATAAAAAATGTTATAAGTTTTTTTCGAACCATGATGAAAAGGACTGATTTCTTACACTATTTTCACGGGTTTAGTTGTGATACAGTTTATTTCGTGAATACATAAATTCTAGGATAAGATTCAGCAATTATCGATTACTTCCGGTGGAATTTCAGCTATGTTAGTTCTCATCATGATGTCGATGATCTTCATGCAGAAGTCGAAATTTCTCAGAACGATTTTGTTCTCATTAACTACGCCACAAGCTTCCATAGCTTCACTTAGTGTGGTGAATCTGCGATGAATTTCCTGAAAGAACGAGTTGTTTATATCGAAATAATCGGACTTTGAACTCACTATCCATGTATTCGGCTCCGTTTCCTCATGGTGTTGCATAACTCTTTTTAGATCGCAAATCTTGTTATGAGTGTTCTCGTTGATGTTCTTCAGCGTTTGGAGTTGTGTCAACTTCAGTGAAATCTAAAAAAAATGTGAATTTTCAAAAAATTCATAAGTTTCGGCTGCTGGATCTGACCAAAAATTACCTCTTCGTCTTGGTTTTGACTGAGAATGTGTCGATCACTAACGTCACGGATAGTCTCGTCGATTCTGGTGCTTGTTGATCGCAACAGTTCGTCGAACAGTTTGACCAACGAATTGACTCTCTCCCGATCTTTGACGCAGAACAGAGCATTTTGTCGGATTTCGGGGAACTTTGCGATTATCACCGGCATCAACTCACACACGTTGTTGTGGATCTTGAAGATGCGCATCAACTGAAATGCCAAGATTAATGTCTTGTATGCATTAGGTGGGAGCTTACCTCTGCTTTTGATTCCAGCATGTTCGCGTAGAGCTTTGCAATGGCAATAGCCTTGCGATCGCGTTCTCCGATATCTCTGTCGATCTCGAGAAGCGTTCTGAAGTACTCCATCGTGACTGTCTCCATTTCGTAGGCGTTTCGAGTAGCGTGAAGAGCGTCGTGAAGTTCGTCACCGACGTTGGTTTCTGGTCTGTAAAGTTTCTATCATGTTAATTGAGAAGCAAATACAATTTTTTATCACCGAAACATTCGGCACACATATCGCTAGAAACATGGCCGTTTTCAAACGCGCTCTAATCTCAATGTTGCAGAATGAGTACGGTAGGGTCGGGACTCTCACAACGAACAGTTAGATCTTTGTGAATTTAAATTATTATTCTTACTTACAGTTCATTGAAATAAAAGGCGCATCACTTAATCGTTCTTGTGTTTCAAGGCGAAACTGCTACAGTACTAAGTAACCGATTTACGGAGGCCAGATTTTTTTACAGGTAGAGAAAGCTATGTGTTCGGCATCGTTCACCAAAACCAAACTGTTGGTACTTTCAGTTGTCTTCGAATTAGAACGGTCCCGCCAAAATCAGAATTCTCGAGTTTTTTTTTGTCTATCTGAGTAGTAATGTGTAGAGTTTACTTTTCCTATTAATGAACTAACTGATACAAAAGAACTTACACACTTCCAGTGCTGAAAATATTCTTCAGAAGGGACAACTGCGGGTCCCTCGTGTTTAGCAGCTCCTCTGGTGGTGGGGTCGAGTTAGTTCCGATGACCATTTCATCTCCATTTCCTAGAAATAACATTGTTGAGGAGCTGAATAGATGTTTATGAACATACCTTGGATGATGGGAGCATTGTCCGACACGTTGTACACGCGTTCGATAACCGGCAATTGGATATCATCAGACATGGTGATTTCCGAGTCGCACTCGTTGCCATTGAGACCGGTTGACAACATGGTGGATCTTGATGAAATGACTGTTAGGATGGGTGTGGTCATCTTTTACTGAGCAAGCTCCGCCCTTGCCATTGGCTATCCGCCAATAGCACAGATTGATCGGATGTATAAAGGGGATGTGCGCTAGAGACGGGTACATGCTATTGGGAATTTAGCACAAGTGCGTCTAGCCTTCGACTAACAGTTTATAACAAGCTCAACAGAATACAAGAACCAGAAAGAGATAAAAATGAAGGAGTCCTTGCTCTAGAAATGCGTAGTTGACTAGGAAAGTGTTCCAGGTCAAAAATAATCCAGCTTGGAATGGAATCCTAAAACATCGGAGAGAGAGAGAGAGAGAGAGAGAGGGAGAGAAAGAGAGAGAGAGAGAGAGAGAGAGAGAGAGAGAGAGAGAGAGAGAGAGAGAGAGAGAGAGAGAGAGAGAGAGAGAGAGAGAGAGAGAGAGAGAGAGAGAGAGAGAACAGAGAGAGAGACAGAGAGAGGAACAGTGAGAGAGGAACAGAGAGAGAGACAGAGAGAAAGAGAGAGATGGAGACAGAGAGACAGGAAGACAGAGAGAAAGAAAGAGAGAGAAAAGACAGAAACCGCCATTTATTTTCACTACTGCATCTAATCACCACGGTGTGTAACCAGTGATTACTACGTTTCAAGTGTTGCATAAAGTGAGAATATTTATCTGCAGAAATAATTGGGGGTAATACTTCTTTCTCTTCTTACGAAGTTGCATCGTTGGGCATTGGTCGTACACGTGCACGTACGAGTGGTCGCCCTGCGGGTCGGGAATTCGACGATTCAGCGATATTCATAACAGAGCTTTCGTTGAAGTTGATCCAGCCTGGAAAGTTCCATAATCTTTCTCTCTCTGTCTCTGTCTCTCTCTGTCTCTCTCTCCTTTTCTCTCTCTCTTTCTCTCTCTCTCTCTCTCTCTCTCTCACACACATCACTAGCTAAAAATACTTTTGAATGGCATCCTGTTGATGACATCCTTCTGCAAGCTTTTACTCAGAACGAACAGCAGAAACGGATTGCTGAAGGTCAACAAGTCGGTCAGATGTGGTATGAGAACGTTGGTGATACCAATAGCATTGCCTAGCACCATTGTGGCAAGCTGAAATTGTCTTCTTGTGATCGGAGAGGTGCAAGTTCGAACCTCCATTGCACAAATGGTGGCCTGAAGGCAGAAGTCGACGAAGGACAAGATGAACAAGATCAACTCTGCCTTCTGACTTCGTACGTTTTTGATGCAACACAGCTGAAATAATTCTTGGCGGTGAATTTGAATACAGTACCTTTATTAAAGTTGAGAGGTTGAAAAATGAGTTGAAAATCAGAACAACCATGGCGAATGAGTTGAGGAGTATCAAGTTGAGCGCGACTTCCTGAAACACTTTTCTCGTTTTCTTTCTTCCCTCTCTCATCCATACACTATCCCTAATCGTTACGTCAAAACTGTCACTATAATTTCGAAACATTATCGGGTGCATGAGAACGTTTCCACCCAATACGCCAGATCCGAGATATACCGTAACCATGGATGGATATAGAATCCGTTTCCAGATCTGAATTATCGAAAAATACTTGAAAATCAAGTTGAGATTATATCAAGCCTTCTCTTGTTTATCATTCTCTAGGTGTGAATTTAAAAAAACGAGTGACAATGTCCTTCCGAATAGGCTAATCCGCTTGTAAGAGTAAATATAGCTAGTAGGAAAGCATCGAATTGTAGTTCCAAAGTAAAAGGTGGTGCTGAAAGATTCTTCGAACCTTGTCATAGTTCAGGGACATGAAGAAAGCTGTGAATCTATTGAGAGATTGTAGGAGGACAATACCAAGTTGAGCGTAAAAGCAGTAGAACTTCAGAAAGTTGGCCTGTAAGTCAGTTTCAAACTCTCTCCCCCCCTACTCTACCCTACTCTCTCTCTCTCTCTCTCTCGCCTACTCTCTATCCTACTCTCCCCTACTCTCTTCCCTACTCTCTACCTACTCTCTACCCTACTCTCTACCTTACTCTCTACCCTACTCTCTCTCTCTCTCCTACTCTCTATCCTACTCTCCCCTACTCTCTTCCATACTCTCTACCCTACTCTCTACCCTACTCTCTACCTACTCTCTACCCTACTCTCTCTCTCTCTCCTACTCTCTATCCTACTCTCCCCTACTCTCTTCCCTACTCTCTACCCTACTCTCTACTCCTACTCTCTACCTTACTCTCTACCCTACTCTCTATCCTACTCTCCCCTACTCTCTTCCCTACTCTCTACCCTACTCTCTACCCTACTCTCTACCTACTCTCTACCCTACTCTCTACCCTACTCTCTACCCTACTCTCTACCCTACTCTCTACCTTACTCTCTACCCTACTCTCTACCCTACTCTCTACCCTACTCTCTACCCTACTCTCTACTCTACTCTCTACCCTACTCTCTACCCTACTCTCTCTCTCTCTCTCTCTCTCTCTCTCTCTCTCTCTCTCTCTCTCTCTCTCTTTCTTTCTTTCTCTCTCTCTCTCTCTCTCTATATCTCTTTCATCCTCCTCACAATAATCAATATGAATTCAGGGGTGTTCCAGTAGAAGTCGTATACGATAGTGTTACTCGCGAAAGAGTGCGGAATGTGCACGATATAAGCTGCATTTGCAAAAGTCACAAAGTTCTGAAACAAGAGAAATCGGATTTTTTGAATTTCCGTACCGCCGCTGCAGACGCGAAGAACATCGTATAAAATGGTCCTGTGTATTTCCTCGGGTTCTTCCTCATAACGTAGACGATGAAGCCATAGAAGATAGCCGCTGGTATACGGTAGAGCATACGGTATAATTGAACATTCGATTCCATTCTGTCTCAATGAAGGGGTGACCTAGAAGATATTTCTAAAAATATCAGGTGAAAGAGCGTCGTATGGGACGAAAATGCAACGAAGAAGTGAACTTCATACTTAACTCACCTCTAATTGCTAGTTTTTGAAGCGAACTCTCTTCCTCTCTCTCTCTCGCTTTTTCTCTCTCTCTCTCTCTCTCTCTCTCCCTCTTTCTCTCTCTTTCTCTCTTTCTCTCTCTTTCTCTCTCTCTCTCTCTCTCTCTCTCTCTCTCTCTTCTCTCTCTCTCTCTCTCTCTCTCTCTCTCTCTCTCTCTCTCTCTCTCTTCCTCTTTCTCTCTCTCTCTCTCTCTCTCTCTCTCTCTCTCTCTCTCTCTCTCTCTCGCTCTCTCGCTCTCTCGCTCTCTCTCTCTCTCTCCCTCTGTGATCAATCGAATAGTCCATGAGATCTACTAAAACTTTTGGAATATTGTCTTTTTTGGAATGAGCTCTGAGCAGCACGGAAACGAAATGAAATTTCAATAAGAAGCAAGACAGACAAGCGGAACCAAGCACGTCAATAGCCCAGAGAAATCATCAGAGACGTCATTACGATTAAAGCAGACAGAAATGAGAGTAACAACGAAACAGAGTATCCAGAAAATTTACGTTGGATTCAGGTATTGATGGAATCCTCCGGAGACGATTATATGTGATTTGTGATTCACCCACGCCTCATTAAATTTTTCGTAAACAATTAAAGTTGTGATTTCACTTTCCATCAAAACTTCCTGGTCTAATGAAAAAAAAATTTCCTGGATCCACTAAAGTCTTGTCCCTTTGTGTTCTCACAAAGGTAATGGTTTATGCGATCCGGAAAGTAATTAAGCATTTTCAAGTCAACTTGAGCAAATGTGATCACTGCACATAGCTTCCTCTACCTGTAAAAAAATCTGGCCTTCGTAAATGGGGTACTTAGTACCGTAGCAGTTTCGCCTCGAAATACAAGAACGATTTAAGTAATGCGCCTTTAATTTCAATGGACTGAAAGTAAGAATAATAATGTAAATCCACAAAGATCGAACTGTTCGTTGTGAGAGTCCCGACCCTAGGATAGGCCTACCGTACTCATTCTGCAAAATTGAGATTAGAGCGCGTTTGAAAACGGCCATGCTTCTAGCTGTATACGTAAAGGACATGGTGGAGACTCTTCACTCTCTTGCCCAACGCGCTCTCTCGCCACCGACGCCTGCGTCTAGTGCCAGTACACGTTTTCTCACTGCCTCCTCCCACTTCAATGTGCTAAAAACTGTGTTCTCTCGCCTTTCCTTCCTCTCACGAAGTAGCGTAAAACGGGAATTGTGAGGAATGGGATGTCGCGAACTGCAATGCTTCTCTGTTATCGAGAAAACGAAAAAATCTATCATAAAATCCCAATCAAAAACATCATCCCTTACCCAAAAGCCGACATTTTCCACCTTTGGAAACAAAAATTTCTACTCAAAGTACAACATCTGATTACCCTGCGTATCACACCCTCTCATGACTATGACCTTTTGGATGTAAACACCTGGTGCACGCCCCTTGTGATCTTGGTCCTGATCATTCCATGTCTCTGCGCTGACGCTGCGAAGTGTTTCACAGGTGTTTCACACCTTGTCGACAATAAAGGTTACTACAGACATGTTGAGACTTCATGACATATAAGCACCATCAAGGCTTATTATGTTATCAAAGTTAGTGAAAGAAATTTTCAAAAACGGCTTATATTGGAAAATCGTTCACTCTCAACAAGAACTATTAAGAATTATCTTGCATCGTGTTTGAAGAAATAGACAACAGAAATGAAAAGCAGAAGCTCTTACTCAACAGACCGTGAAACAAGTAGGTACAATTTCGAGTCCTCAACCATCAGATCTATTGAGATCTTGCCTTTCTCATAAGTGAATCCTAATAGTTCCAAGACTTCTAGTATACTTTTCCTACATTCATGCATTAAAAAAAATCAGAAATTCAGAGATCAAAAGTACCAGTTGACATCATTAGTAGAGAGAGTAAACAAGGCCCTAATGTGCAAACTACCGGTCTTTTCAAAAAAAAAAAGACGACCCCAGAAGGTCGAATCAACGTCTTCAACATTTGGGTCAGAAAACCCGTACTACACATGTGAAGTTTGTTCAGTGTACTTTCTGCCAATCAGCGGGTGTTTTGAAGTTAGTAGCCTTAGTTACCAAGCAGAGTTACTGTAGTCCCCAAGGGTCTGGTCTCTGATGTTATCCTGTACTTTCTGCATATTCCACGTTCTTGACAAAATCAGGATGACGGAAGTTGATACTTATAAGGTCAGTTTTTATCCGAGATTCTGAGTAAGATTCCTCACTTTCCATTCATCTCGCTCCAAAACTTTTCGTGGACCGGCATTGGACCGTAGATGGGCGACAGTCGTCCCGGACATCTGTCACCCAATTACAGTTCAATGCCGGTCCATTCACAGTCCATCTGTCGCCCGGTCTATCTGTCGCTTATCCGCAATCCATCTGTCGCCCATTTACGGTCCGATGCCGGTCCGGTCCATCTGTCGCCCATTCACGGTCCGATGCCGGTCCGGTCCATCTGTCGCCCATTCACGATCCAATGCCGGTCCAAACTTGACACTCAGCGCACTCTCCCCGCCACCGGTCCATCTGTCGTCCGGTCCATCTGTCGCCCATTTACGGTCCGATGCCGGTCCGGTCCATCTGTCGCCCATTTACGATCCAATGTCGGTCCAAACTTGACACTCAGCGCACTCTCCCCGCCACCGGTCCATCTGTCGTCCGGTCCATCTGTCGCCCATTTACGGTCCGATGCCGGTCCGCCAAAAGTTTTGGAATCGAGCTTGTAACGACTGTTGCTGGTAGTTACTGAAGTGTAACTTTCTCTTCCTGATAGTATGAGATCAATCAAATTCTGTACGATTTCCTCGAAAATTGAAGTAATTTCAAACTAGTTTGAACACGTACCCGATGCGGTTTCGAGACTGATCTGACAGTTTTGGTGTAAGACGAGGTGATCTCCATAGTAGGTTGCATCAGGAGTTAGTAGATCTCTGTTCTTCACCTCCCACCTTGCCCGTTTTCTCCTATTAAAGTACAACAATTGTAATACTAAAAGTTTATTCTGATAGAGTCATGCAGAAGAATCCCTGGTTGTTGAACATCTGGTATTCGTTACTGTGTGGTGGATAGTTCGGACATATGTTGTCGTTCAAGCCACTCGGTGTGTTCTGGATGCAATCTTCTGGCACACTGTAACAGTATAGAGCCAATGTGATCAAATTTTATTTTCAGGTTGACTAAAATGGAGGGAAAAAAACGAAAACGCTTTAAAAATATTTTTTATTATTTTTCTGACTAATGGAATTCTAGTGTTTTGAACGTCATTTGAAAACCCGGAAAAAAATGAATGAAAACAAGTCAAAAGGAATGGAACTCACACTCCTAAAATACCGTTGGGCTCATCGTCAGCATACCAAGGTGCTCTGTTTAAATAGTCCGTTTTAGTGAAAGGGTCTGACCACATAAGCATGTCGTCGCGTCTGTGACATGGATTAGAAGCTGGATACTGTAAGTGTTGCAGTTCTCATTTGTCCTCAACTTTTCCTCCTTACGCTCTTTATTCCATTCGGACAACCTTTTCTTCTGTATCCTCCAATCAGAAAAGCAAATCCGTTGTGCCGAGCGTTATGAGTTTTCACTTGCCAAATGTAATCTTCCTGGAAAAAATGGATTGTGGAAGAAAGCAAGCTTTGAAGACTAATAATGCAAGCGTGCTGCATCGCTCTCTTCAAGTGATTTCTTTTTTTTTTTAAATATTCAATTGATTTTTTTTTTGAGAAAATGCAAACAAACGAAAGACAGAGAGAGAGAGAGAGAGAGAGAGAGAGAGAGAGAGAGAGAGAGAGAGAGAGAGAGAGAGAGAGAAAGAGAGAGAAGAGAGAGAGAGAGAGAGAGAGAGAGAGAGAGAGAGAGAGAGAGAGAGGGGGGGGGAGAGAGAGAGAGGGAGAGAGAGAGAGGGAGAGAGAGAGAGGGAGAGAGAGAGAGGGAGAGAGAGGGAGAGAGAGAGAGAAAGAGAGAGAACTTACATCAGTTCCAAAAGAGGCCAAATAAGAATCATGCTCGAAGCAAGTTTCCATTGGGTCTGTTGTCGCGGGGTCCCTCGAATTCCAGTCGTAGTACTTCAGACAAACTTTGAGATTTGGATCGTTGTAGTTGTTGTCCGGCCTGGCGAATTCCTTCCACGTCGAGTCAGGACAAACAGACTTCACGATGTTCAAGGTTATTATGGAAATCTGTGAAGCGTAGTTTGACAACGAACATTTCATAAACTTACAACGAAATGGAGCAGAAATCTGTACATTTTTGATAGAAATAAGAAACTACGACCACATGTAAGTGCACGTGACCTACACGTTAAAAATGCTAATAAAGTAACAATTTTTGATGTTTCAATCAGCATTTTAAGTGAGCGTTTTTTCCTTTTTTCTGTTGCAATAACAGAGTTTCTGTTTCACAATCGATTTCAAGACTTTGACCATGAAATTTATGTCACACATATATCGCTAGAAGCATGGCCGTTTTCAAACGCGCTCTAATCTCAATTTTGCAGAATGAGTACGGTAGGGTCGGGACTCTCACAACGAACAGTTAGATCTTTGTGAATTTAAATTATTATTCTTACTTCCAGTCCATTGAAATTAAAGGCTCATTACGTAAATCGTTTTTGTATTTCAAGGCGAAACTGCTACGGTACTGAGTACCCGATTTACGGAGGCCAGACTTTTTTACAGGTAGAGGAAGCTATGTGTGTCAGGCCAAAGTACCGATGATTTTCCAGTACTGACCGAACTTTTGATTTCAAGACCATCTACATATTTTCACAGTCCCTTGTTGTCTTTCCAAATCGGTCTACTTCTTAGGATTTTCTTTCTCCACAAAATATTCATAGAACAGTAGTGCGCGTTGTTATCATTACTACTTATCAGTAGGAGAAGTAAACAAGACGTTCCCATTCACAGAGATGACTCCTACCGGCAGCGGACTGTTCGGAACCCGGGTGACTTGGGAGGATATCGAGGCGAAAATGAAGACGGAGATGGGAATGGAAGCTGACTTCGGGAGTAGGAAGAGTGCAACAAATATCGGTGATCAAAATGTGAGTTCGAACTGTGAGACGTCTTCTGATGATTGAACGTTGCGCTTTCATGAGAAGGTACAACCTCCAAAGTTTTGGGTGAACCGAAGGCTGGGAGAGTGCGCAGATGTCAGAACTGTCGCCCATTCACGGTCCAATGCCGGTCCACCCAAAATTTTAAATTGCAAAAGATAGAAAATCAGTGAGAAAAAACTACAGGCTTACATTGTGAACGGTGAATATCGATGAAACCGCTGCAACGTAGCACACAGTTCAATGATTATTCTCCAAATTAAACCGATATACTAGAACTATGAGGAAAAATTCTTCAACGGTTCTTGAATCTCCCGCTTCTGGCTTTGATGACAGAAGATCCTACGGGTACGCATCTATGCCAGCAGAACGTTGACGTCAGGGTGGGGGGAGCCCACGTCTTCCAAAATGTTACATACATTGCTTTCCGAATTGAGTAATTTCAAATTTACGCCTTTTCTTCAACAAAACTGAGAAACAAAGTAACTATTCCTGAAGTCTGTATCTTCCCCGATGTTTTTCATTCCGATATTCTTCACATTTCAGGGTTTTCTGTCTCGTGTCTGCTTGATGGAACCTGACTGGCAAGGAAATGAAATTGATCATCTGCCATCCAAATTCATCACGAAGGTTCTTTACACTTCTGCAAACAGTCATACTTTCTTCAGATACCATGTCCAGAAGCATTCTTACAATTGCTGGAGATGATGGAACAAGAGCCTCCTGAGAGTGTTGCAGATCTATCAAAGATGACGCAGTTGGAGTGTCTTGTCAGTGAGGTTTGCAGGCCATAATTCTAAAAGTCATTGTGTCAGCACTACAAGGTGCAAGTACTGCAAGCTTCATGAGCTTATCACTTTGGAAATATCTCTCTGGCTGTAGACGCTAAAAAGGCTAAATTTTTGAAATTTGATTTGAAACGTCTGCCGTTTCTCGTCAAGTTAAGAAAAGAACCTGCTGAGAGACAAGTATCAGGAGATATGGATTGTTGGGTCATTGTGTTCCCATTTCATACATATTTTGTTCTGTTTTGATGGTGATTTCAAAAAGTTGTCTAGAACCGTGACAAGGCGGAAAATCCATGCGATAACAGGAATTTCAAGATGAAATTCATGACACATTTAATATTTCCTTTATCTATTTTCAGTTCCACAACAGAGAAGTTGAAGTATACAGACTGCTGACCAGACTGCGGCACCCGGATATCCCATTCACAAAAATCTACGCTGCTACTCTGGCTACGGAAAGTTCA
This sequence comes from Caenorhabditis parvicauda, assembly GCA_963978915.1. Taxonomy (NCBI): domain Eukaryota; kingdom Metazoa; phylum Nematoda; class Chromadorea; order Rhabditida; family Rhabditidae; genus Caenorhabditis; species Caenorhabditis parvicauda. Next base: position 6,199,528 of record OZ022250.1, on the reverse strand, counting down.
GAAGGATTCATATTGGCAGAGTTCAAGAACGACTGTTATACATTGCAACCATACGACAATTTGGAAATTGAACAAGTTCACAAGGTGAGAGAGGGGAGAGAAAGAAAGAAAGAGAGAGAGAGAGAGAGAGAGAGAGAAAAAGAAAGAGAGAGAGAGAGAGAGAGAGAGAGAGAGAGAGAGAGAGAGAGAGAGAGAGAGAGAGAGAGAGAGAGAGAGAGAGAGAGAGAGAGAAAGAAAGAGAGCGAGAGAGAGAGAGAGAAAGAGAGAGAGAGAGAGAGAGAGAGAAAGAGAGAGAGAGAGAGAGAGAGAGAGAGAGAGAGAGAGAGAGAGAGAGAGAGTAGAGAGAGAGAGAGAGAGAGAGAGAGAAAGAAAGAGAGCGAGAGAGAGAGAGAGAGAAAGAGAGGAGAGAGAGAGAGAGAGAGAAAGAGAGAGAGAGAGAGAGAGAGAGAAGAGAGAGGAAGAAAATAGAAAGATTCCGGTCTTGAAAGCAATAGCTGCCATCAATTCACTTGGGATAACAATACCGCCAGATGATTTAGCATTTTTGCCGAAAAAGTGAGCTTCTGAAGCCAATGGACTTGTTCTTTTCCAAAACAGTAAGTTACTCTCTCTCTCTCTCTCTCTCTCTCTCTCTCTCTCTCTCTCTCTCTCTCTCTCTCTCTCTCTCCTCTCTCTCTCTCTCTCTCTCTCTCTCTCTCTCTCTCTCTCTCTCTATCTCTCTTTCTCTATCTCTCTCTCTCTCTCTCTCTCGCTCTCTCTCGCTCTCTCTCTCTCTCTCTCTCTCTCTCTTTCTCTTACACCTTTATCTCTTTTTAAGACGTCTGAACAACGTGCATCTTCAATGGCAGACGTCCTTCCTCCTGGTTTCTCTGATCTTGAGTCCAAAGCTGCTGATTTGTACAATTATTACTTCGGAGAAGAAATAAAACCCATCTTCAGTAAAATCGCAGAATTTCTAGTTTTCATTACATTAAACCAACATCTAAAGGAATTCAGGATACAAGGAGGTTGTGTGCCACGGTGACCTTTGGTCTTCTAACATGTTATTCCAACAGAAGGAGAAGTTGGAGCTCGCAGCGATTATCGATTTCCAAGTGAGATGAGTTGAAAAATCGATCTATGTATATTCAATTTCAGACAGTGTGTTGGGGAAACGCTACTCAAGACCTCGCAGTGTTTTTGTTGTCCTGCACATCCGGAACGGTAAGATCAGTCGCCGACTCGTCACGGGCTCCCTTATTTTAGGACAGACGGGAGCACACAGAAGAATTACTCGAGAAGTTCTATGGGTATTTGATTGAAGAGTTGAATGGAAGAGAAGCACCTTACACGTTGCAGCAGGTGAGGATTTCTCTCTCTCTCTCTCTCTCTCTCTCTCTCTCTTTTTGAATCCTTCCTTTTCATCTTTGTCAAATCACTTGAAACTAGAAAAACTTTATTCAATCAGTGCGAAAGTGGTCGGACTTGTGGACGTATAGTGGACTGTTTCAACAACCACAATCACTGGATTTCCTTTGAAGTTCACCGCTTCTGTAATAAGCAAATGATTATCACGTTCTTACTCATCAAACCTTGCAGCCAGAAACACTTTTCTGAAATTATCACTGAATCATGTTTCACACTTGAAACGTATTGATCACCAGTTAGGCAGTTCTATCGCTAATTAAACCAAACTACATACTTTTAAAAGGCGTCATTTTGATGACATCTCTCTGCAAGTTTCGGCTTAAAACGAATAAAAGGAAAGGGTTGCTAAAGGTTAACAAATCCGTGAGATATGGGATGAATGTATTGGCGATGACCACAACATCGCCAAAGTAGAGACTAAAACACCTGCAATTTGGTTGATTCTTTGCTGATGAAAGTGAATTTTGATACCTCCATGAAACAAATAGAAGCCTGAAGGCAGAAATCGACGAAGGACAAGACGAACAAGAGCAGCTCTGCCTTCTTGTTCCGCATATTTTTCATGTAGCAGAGCTAAATTTTTTGTTTCCACTCGGTCCATCTTAATTGTCCATACCTTTACAAGAGTTGCAATGTTGAAAAATGAGTTGAAGATCAAAACTGTCGATGCAAAAAATATTAATGATTTGGAAGTTGAATCTTGCTTCCTGGAAAATTTTCTCTGCGTATCTCTCTCTCATTTTCCACTCACACTGTTGATAATCGTGACATCAAAACTATCTGTGTAGTTTCTGAACTGTATCGGATGAACAAGTACACTGATACCTAAGAGTCCTGATCCAACGTAAACGACTAGCAGAGATGGATAGAGTAGTCGTTTCCAGATCTGAAATCCCTTGATGGAATGAGTGTACAGAATATCCATAACCTTGTCGTACTTCAAACCCATGAAAAAAGCTGTGAACCTGTTGAAAGACTGAAGAAGGACAATACTCAACTGTGCGTAGAAAAAGTAGAACTTCAGAAAGTTTGACTGAAAAAATCACTCTCACTGATAGTCACGTCCAGTTTCTTACAAAAATCAATAGAAATTGAGGGGTATTCCAATAGAATTCATATACTGTAGTGTTAACGGCGAATGCATGTGGTATGTGAACGATGTATGTGGCATTCGTGAAAGTGAAAAAGTTCTGAACAAAAAATCAGATCCAATCCACGTTCTTACCGCTATTGCTGCTGCGAAGAACATCGTGTAAAACGGTCCTGAATAGGTTTTCGGGTTCTTCCTCATAACGTAGATGATTAATCCGTAGAAGAGAGCAGCTGGTATACGGTAGAGCATACGGTATAACTGCCCGTTCGACTCCATTAGCTAAAGTTAGATCTACTGTGAGAAAAGTCTATCTAAAAGTATGGAGTAGAAGAACGTCGGCAACGAAGCGAATATGTGACGATTATAACTAAACTATCTCTAATTGATATGTTCCTATGGTAATCACACGTTCACCGAGTCAAGTTTGTCTGACCTTTGAACAAGACAAGAAATTAAATTGTGAGGTTGAAGTTTGTACTTTTTTTTGAAGAAAAGTGATCAGAGTCCATAAGAGTTGTACGGAACTTCCATTTATTGTCTCGAAATGTTTCACCCCCCGTACTGTTCTAGGTAGAACTACTTTATTTCAGTGATGGTTAATGTCTTCCAACTGTATTTGAAAACTACCAAAATTGAAAAATAGATACTGAAATCCTCATCAACTCAATATGAATCTAACTGAAAGAAGCACTCTGAAGACTTGAATGAGGGAAAAAATTAAATTTGAGTTTTTTTTAAACTAAACTCTTTTTTTCTCTCTCTCTCTCTCTCTCCCCTTTCTCTCTCTCTCTCTCTCTCTCTCTCTCTACTCTCTCTCTCTACTCTCTCTCTCTCTCTCTCATTCAAAAACTACTCACACTACTTCTAATAGTGATATCAAAACTATCACTATATTCTTTGAATAGAACTGGAAACATTGGCTCGTTGCCACTCAACAGTCCTGATCCAACGTAAACGACTAACAGAGATGGATAGAGAAATCGTTTCCAGATCTGAAAATTCGTTGATGAAGGGAGTTTACTACTTGTATGCAACCTTTTCATACTTTAACGGCATAAAGAATGCTGTGAACCTGTTGAAAGACTGTAGAAGGACTATACCCAATTGAGCGTAGAAAAAGTAGAACTTCAAGAAGTTTGACTGAAATGATCGTGATGATTTTTGTTGTACAACAGTGATATAAAATTTTGGTTAGACCGGCATTAGACTGTTTTTAAGCAACAGATTTTCAGACTATAATTTTTTCATGTTCAACACACTAAAAGCACATGCTGTACATAAAAATGTTACAGCCGGTGTCGTACATAAACTGTTTCTTACAGAACATATCGTACACAAGTACAGAATTCAGATTTTGGAGTACGACATCATTTGAGAAAATTCTACGATAAAACATGCTCTCAATTCCTTACAAAAATCAATATGAAGCGAGGACTATTCCAATAGAAATTATAAACTGTAGAATTGACCGGATAAGAATGTGGTATGTGCACGATATAAGTTGCATTCGTGAAAGTCGCAAAATTCTGAAACAAAAAATAAAATCAGATCCAATCCATACTCTCACCGCTATTGCTGCCACGAAGAACATCGTGTAAAAAGGTCCTGAATAGGTTTTCGGGTTCTTCCTCATAACGTAGATGATTAATCCGTAGAAGAGAGCAGCTGGTATACGGTAGAGCATACGGTATAACTGCCCGTTCGATTCCATTTTCCGTGGTTTGTTCAGAACCAGTTGAGCATTACAGGACAAAAGTGAGTCGGGAGATGTCGTTCTTGTCTACATTGTCTCTAATTGACATTCATTATAGGTAATGACATGTTTCCTTGTCTGTCCGAACTTCTGACAAGAATCAAAAATTCAGAAATGATAGCGTTCTCCCTCTCTATCTCTCTCTCTCTCTCTCTCTCTCGCTCTCTCTCTCTCGCTCTCTCGCTCGCGCTCTCTCTCTCTCTCTCTCTCTCTCTTTTTCTTTCTTTCTTTCAACACTCTCATTCAGCTCAAGAGCTCATACAACCTATACATGGGAAAAAATTAAATTTGAGTTTTTTTTTACTAAACTCTTTTTTTCTCTCTCTCCCTCCCTTTCTCTCTCTCTCTCTCTCTCTCTCTCTCTCTCTCTCCCTCTCTATATCGCCCTCTCTCTCTCTCTCTCTCTCTCTCTCTCTCTCTCTCTCTCTCTCTCTCTCTCTCTCTCTCTCTCTCTCTCTCTCTCCCTCTCTATCTCTCCCTCTTTCTCTCTCTCGCTCTCTCTCTCTCTCTCTCTCTCTCCCTCTCTATCTCTCCCTCTTTCTCTCTCTCGCTCTCTCTCTCTCTCTCCCTCTCTATCTCTCCCTCTTTCTCTCTCTCTCTCTCTCTCTCTCTCTCTCTCTCTCTCTCTCTCTCTTTCTTTCTTTCAACACTCTCATTCAGCTCAAGAGCTCATACAACCTATACATGCCGTTCGCTGCTTTCTTCATCCTTCCTGGCTTTGGTGGAATTAAGAAAAAATGGAAACAAGAGCTGAAAAACGCTGAGGATGTAAGCTTAAAATTGTATTACAAAAATCTCATACATCAGATCATTCGAGCCATGGACGAGAAGAACCTTTTCACTGTACAGGACATCCTTCAACAACACGAGGAAAACATCCAGAAGTTTCCCCAGTTTTACAGTAATCGATTCTAGTTTTTCTAAACTGTTTGATAAAATATTTATTCTTGTCAGAACTCGCTATTAAAACCGTTTAGAATTATCCTTGTAGAATCTTTCAATATTTTCTTCTAGGATCACCGTTTTTTCTTCTCGTAGACCCTTAAGTTGAGAAATTATTTATCTCTCCCTCCCTCTCTTTCTCTCTCTCTCTCTCTCTCTCTCTCTCTCTCTCTCCCGCCTAAACATCACATATTTTTCACAACGGTCGAACTCGAGGACGTGAGTTGAGTGATTCAGCTACAACAACCATAGAAGTATCGTTGGAACTCATCCACTCTGAAAGTCAAATTCAGAATTGTGTACATTCTTTTCTTATAATTAACAAATCAAGCCCAAAACTTATTTCAACTATCATTCATTGTAAAGATTTGAAAATCTGTAGTTTTATGGTTCTGATATATTCATCTGTACATGTAAAAAGATGGCCACATGTGGACCTGTTCCCTAATCTCATCATTTTATCTTGTTCTAAAAACGTATCTTGTTCTATTTTTGAAACGTATTGATCACTAGTTTTAAAAGATTTTGTCTAATTGTCTCTTGCACTGTATTTATGTCATAGAACTTTTTAGAAGTGAAATATGACAGGCAAAAATAGTCGGAAGTACTGAAGTTTTCTTTTTTTCACTTTTCCAATATTGTTTTAAATTTCAAATTTTCAAAAAAAAAACAAGTTCACATACTTTTGAATGGGATCATGTTAACAACATCTCTCTGCAAGTTTCGGCTCAGAACGAACAGTAGAAAAGGGTTGCTGAACGTCAACAAATCTGTGAGATACGGTATGAGAAAATTGGCGAGTGCCGACACATTAACAGAGAGATAACTCGACACCTGCATTTTGAATGATTTAGAGATAGAAGTGACAAGTTCACACCTCCATAGCACAAATTGAAGCCTGAAGGCAGAAGTCGGCAAAGGATAAAATGAACAGAAGCAGCTCTGTCTTCTTATTTCGAACGTTCTTGAGACAACACAACTGAAAGAAGGAAGATGGGGTGGGCTTATGGACTGTTGTTTATACATGGATCAGAGTTGCAATGTTGAAGAAGGAATTCAGAACTATTATGGTCAGGGCATACAAATTGATAATTTGGAAGTTGTAGAATGCTTCCTGAACATTTCTCTCTCTCTCTCTGTCTCTCTCTCTCTCTCTCTCTCTCTCTCTCTCTCTCTCTCTCTCTCTCTCTATCACCCTGTCTTTGATAGTGACATCAAAGTGATCGCTGTAACTTATGAAATAAACTGGCCAAAGAAGGATGTTACAACTCAACACTCCAGAACCAACATAAACCAGGAGTAGAGAAGCTTTGAGAAGTCGTTTCCAGATCTGATGTTTCAGTATTTATGAGGAACCTTACAACTCTATACCTTATCATACGTCAATGCCATGAAGAATGCTGTGAATCTATTGAGAGACTGTAGAAGAACTATACCCAATTGAGCGTAAAAGAAATAGAACTTCAAGAAGTTTGACTGAAAAGCTCACATTAACTTGTACGTATTCCAAGCTGCTTACAAAAATCAATACAGGACGAGGGGTATTCCAATAAAACATGTATACGGTAGAATTAACCCCAAACGATAGTGGTATATGCACGATATAAGTTGCATTTGCGAAAGTCACGAAGTTCTGGAAAAATAAGCAAAATCAGAATTTTCCATACTCATACCGCAACGGCAGCCGCGAAGAACATCGTGTAAAAAGGTCCTGAATAGGTTTTCGGGTTATTTTTCATAACGTAGATGATGAATCCATAGAAGAGAGCAGCTGGTATACGGTAGAGCATACGGTATAACTGTCCGTTCGATTCCATCCTCTAGTTGAGTGAGACGGAAACTGCAGAGGTAAAGTGGTGTCGATAATAATTCAATGCTATTTAATTCATATGTTTTAAGGGTAATCATACGGTTACTTATGTCTGAACTTTGAATGAAATTAGGTGCATTGGGAAATTCTTTCACTAACAGAAAAAAGGTTCCGGTCTGAAACGTATGTGGTTCAGAGTTTGTAGATTAATTTGCAAGAACAGCGATCATCCGAAGTTATCAGATGTCAAATTATAGTCAGAAGCTCATTCTAAAGTTTTGGGTGGACCGGCATCTGACCATTTTATGCCGGTCCACCCAAAAATTTGGAATAAAAACTTTATTAAAAAACAGCTGAAATATTGGGGATCTTGATTTCATTCGATACTTCAATTATCGTTTCCTGTGTGTGGGTTAGATGCATCGCGAGATTGGTTGATGTCATCGCTCCATCGTAGCTATGGTTCACGAGCTATTCTCTCTTGACTCTTCCAGTCCACTCGTTTATTTTCTTAGCCGAAAAAATTCTCAAGCTACTTTCCCAGCCAATAAGATTCTTTTCCGATCATCATCCGGAAGGTACTAAGAATACTTCGACTGACACGACATCCCGAGAAAGTGCAAAGTCTTTGGAGTCACATGTGCATGGCTTCTCGAAATCACAAACTGTAACGAAGGTGCTCGAGAAGTGTAGTCTTTGAGCTTAAGGTATTCCTAGATTGTATCATCATACTTTGATGTCAAACGTGTAGTTTAAAGATTGAACATCTGATTACAATTGCAAAATTTAAGACTATGTTTGAAAATTAAGAGACTCATGAACCATGATCAGAGTCAGTACTTTGGTCGAACAATGACCCATAGCATAGCACGCCAGTAGTACTCGACAATGGGTCGGTGTTTTCATTTAGATTTTACTTTATCGATGAGTGTAGGTACATTTATAATAATAATAATAATAATAATAATAATATTTTTTTGGGGAAAGCCCGCAGCCAATAAGATTCTTTTCCGATCATCATCCGGAAGGTACTAAGAATACTTCGACTGACACGACATCCCGAGAAAGTGCAGAAGTACTTTGGAGTCACATGTGCATGGCTTCTCGAAATCACAAACTGATAACGAAGGTGCTCGAGAAGTGTAGTCTTTGAGCTTACCAAAGGTATTCCTAGATGTCCGTATCATACATACTTTGATGTCAAACGTGTAGTAATTAAAGATTGAACATCTGATTACAATTGCAAATCTTGAAGACTATGTTTGAAAATTAAGAGACTCATGAACCATGATCAGTTAGTCATCAGTACTTTGGTCTGACACAATGACCCATAGCATAGCACGCCAGTAGTACTCGACAATGGGTCGGTGTTTTGTCATTTAACGAAGGTTCGAGAAGTGTAGTCTTTGAGCTTAAGGTATTCAGATTGTATCTTATACGATGAAACGTGTAGGTAACATCTGATTACAATTATTTTGGGGAAAGCCCGCAATAGAAACAAACACGAATGTTGATAAAACTAAGACATGTTTGAAAATTAAGAGACTCATGAACCATGATCAGAGTCAGTACTTTGGTCTGACACAATGACCCATAGATAGCAAAGTACTTGGGTCGGTGTTTTGTCATTTAACCTTTTACCTCACAGTTATCATGAGTGTATACATTTATTACAAGTTATACATCGGTATTGAAAAAGTCTTCGAACTGTTTCAAATTGCTCTTATGCGTTCGCAAAATGTCTTCGGCCATGAACACTGCTTTTTCATTACTTGCTTTCAGAATCTGAAATCGATTGATACGGTTCACTTCGTCAATATTCCTACCTCCGCTGCATGTTCTGAAGCTGCTGCCATCCATTTCTTCTTCATCATTGCAAACGCTGGTAACATGAAGAATGCAGCTAACGGGAAGAACAAATTGTAGGAGTCTTTGAGCTGAAAATTCAGTGAGAGGGATCCCAGAACATGGAGTTGTACCTGTTGCAACGTGTACGGTGCTTCTCTTCCATCCAACTCTTCAATCAAATATCCATAGAACTTCTCGAGTAATTCTTCTGTGTGTTTCCGTCTGTCCTGAAAAAAGGGAACCTGTGACGAGTCGGCTACTGATCTTACCGGTCCGGATGTGCATGAAATCAGGAATCGGCAGAGATCTTGAGCAGGATTACCCCAGCAGACTGTCTGATAGTCAATAATCGCTTGTACATTCAATTCCTTGTCGACTCGCTCAAATAGAATATTCGATGACCAAACGTCGGCGTGGACTAGAGATCTTCTGATGTCTGGAGAGACAGAAGATGTTAAACGTCTTCGAGAAATTTAGAACTCACTCAAATATTTGTTCATGTTTCCAAACTTGGAGTAAACTTCGCGATTCGCGTAAAATTCAAAAATTTCTGTACATTCTTCTTCTTCCTTTTTGTGAGTTTCTGGTAGGGAGTTCTTCATTGTTGCTGCTTTTTGCTTCGCTGTCTGGAAGTGTTCCTATTGTTGCTATGAAGCTATCTTTCACTTACCGAGTCGCCGAAGAAAATATCCATACGTGCTGTGAAGTCGGCATCGGGAAGGAATAATAACTCCTCTTCGGGAAGACTCTCTCCGAGTGAACTGATTGCTGCAATCGAACGAAGGATCTGAATACAGAACTTCATACTTTTCTAGGAGATTCTAGTAGACGTTAAGTTAATCTCGACTCGAAGTGAATTCAAAAGCACTTTTCAATTTCAAACTTGTAACATTTTTCCCAGAAAAGGGTGTCTCGAGAAGTTATCGAATGAAAAAAAAAATCACGAGGAATGACCTCGGTGACTTTCGTATTAACTTTGAAAAATGGAACGTTTTCTTAGTGGACAAGTTTTTTTGAGAAAAAGTCGAACCTTATCGACCTGATCCAAGGGTACATTCTCATACAACTGTACAGTGTGACTGTTCTCCTTGTATTCCAGAATTATGAATCCGTGAGTCTGATTCTGTTCCGTGTAGGCTTTGCTGGCGTATGTCTGAACACCATGGTGCAACCAAGTATTCCACCTTGACTCACCTTGGTGTAAGCTATGTGGGGGTGGTTCGCCTTGGTGAGAGTCTTGTACATGGCGACTTCTTTATTGTGATACTAAATTGTGCTTTTTGTTCTGTTACGTCAGTGGTTTGTGTTGAATTAAGTTCTTTATCATCGTTCTTAGGCTCAGAGTCTAGAATCAGTCATCTGATAAGAAAACGAACTTGATGAGAAAATCAGAAGTGAACTCTTGTTTGTCAGAATTATGTGCAGCTTGCAGAATAACCACAATGTAGCCGGTTGTCAGCAATTTTTTTTCGCGAAATATTTTCACTCAATTCACATATATCGCTAGAAGCATGGTCGTTTTCAAACGCGCTCTAATCTCAATTTTGCAGAATGAGTACGGTAACTCTCACAACGAACAGTTAGATCTTTGTGGATTTACATTATTATTCTTACTGAAATTGAAGGCGCATTACTTAAATCGTTCTTGTATTTCGAGGTGAATTTAAGTTCCCGATTTACGGAGGCCAGATTTTTTAACAGGTAGAGGAAGCTATGTGCGGGGCTCTCGCAACGAACAGTTAGATCTTTGTGGATTTAAATTATTTTTTATTTTCAGTCCATTCTGAAATTAAAGGCTCATTACGTAAATCGTTCTTGTATTTCAAGGCAAAACTGCTACGGTACTAAGTACCCGATTTACGGAGGCCAGACTTTTTTACAGGTAGAGGAAGCTACGTGTCAAGTTTTCGTCTTACATTAGTTCAGTATGTAGGCCAAACTGTGAATTACTTTCAGGTGCAAATCAATCAAATCTAAGGTTAGGATGTGCTTCTCAGCTTATAGGCAAAATAATGAAGTTCTCGTGTAGAACTTTCTTGCATGTTTTTTGTTTCGAGCAGTAAATATTGAAACTCGGAAACTTTGTGTAAATCTAACTTCTTTCGTGACCCGATCCCAAGCTCGAATCTTCGAGTCATCAATAATGTTCAACCCGGCGTTTGCTTCGAATGATTTCATCAGTTCCATAAATGCAATGGATGTTGAAATCTGAAAAAAATTCTGATTGGGTTCGTTTTCTAAAAAAAAATGTCCTTTATTATTTTTTACTGAGACTCAGCGCCATTCTGCAGTCTGCAGTCATCAGAAATTGTGTTTTTATAGGCTCAGGGAACTTTAGGAAATCAGTTTTTGTAACAAGCTGAGTATTGAAAATGCAGATAAAATAGAAACTGAGCATTTTTTTGGTGTGCAAGTTTTCCTATCTGTGTACTTCTGGAACTACGTCACGAACATTGATGTCTTGGTTCCTTGCGAAATCGTGTCTTACTCACTGTTTTCCACTATTTCTTCAGAGCTTTTCAAACCTTAGCAATAAACTTCTGTGGAAGACGTTCAATATCCTCTCCTTGCCAATCCGGTTCGATGAGACAAACTCGTGACATGAATCCCTGAATTGAGCACTTTTATCAGAATACGTTCTCTGTTCAAAGATATGAGCACAGAATGAAGTAGAACGTTTTCACTTTTGGTGTCTTCTACGCGAACACTGACGCAACTTGCACACTATGATTTTAACCAAAACACATTCGGTGTTTCGGTATGTACTCATCATCAAGTTGAATCCTACCTTCATGTCTCCAATGTTGGTCACCTTCTTGTTTCGTCCGAAGTAGGCAAATGTATGCAGTTCAGTTTGCAGTTCTTCTTCAATATCTCTCCAAGAGACATTAGTTCCAAAGATTCCGTCAGCCTTATCGTTTACAGCCATTTCACAAATAATGGTGATTCCCAGATGAGAGTATGATTTATATAGGCACGATTAGATAAGGAGTGCTCCCTCTTTAACGGATGTCGGTTCGTTCGGAACTCTGTTGCATGGAACTGCAGAAGTCACATTGTGTGACGTCATCGATTGTATTCCTCGTTAATGTATGTATGTATGTACATACGTGTTTTTGAACTACTTCGCCTGATTCGATCTGATTTGAGTCATAGAGATGGAAACTAATCAGTCGAGAGTGAAACTTTTTGTTATCTAATAAGTTTTTAACTATGCTGAAGACTAGAACTGATTTCAGAAGTTGCTCCATTGATCTGATTCCTGAGTTATATCTGAATATGATTTCTCCGAATGTGTCGTTTGTGTATGATAGTCACTCAACGCAGTTGACTCATCACTTACATACGTTCTAGGTTCTGATTAATCTTTTGTTTTCGACAGTTCGCTTCTGGCTGAAACTTTTCTTTTTTCGCATTCAATAGAGGTGAATGATATTTTCCTATTATTATAACCACTTTATAAATGAGTACTGTTCAATATGTATCTAACAATAGTCAAGTACTACTGGTAGGTTCACGACTTTATCCTTCTTTATATTGTCGTCTACGCTTTCATCATCAAACAAGGAATATTAAGCAGTTGTAGCTAGAAGTTCAATACTTTGTTTACTACACGTTTGACATCAAAGTATAAATGATACAAATTGGGAATACCCAAAGCTCACAGACTACACTTCTCGAGCACCTTCGTTATCAGTTTGTGATTACGAGAAGCCGTGCACATGTGACTCCAAAGCTCTTTGTAACCTCTCGGAACGTGGCGTCAGTCGAAGTTTTCTGCAAGGCTTTGGGATGATGAGCTGTGAAGGATCTCATGGGTCGGCTCTATGATCTTCGTATCGGTGGCCAAGAAAGATGATAACCTGGGGTCACAAGAGGAACGCTGGGTGACCACCTCTGACGACGCCGACAGAGCTTGAGATGCATTAACACATTCAATCACAAGACAGAACCGAAATTATGGCATCTTTGTACGCATACCACCGTGGTCATCAATGACAAAAGACGGTTCAGTTCCGAGACGTCTTATCCCCAGCTAGACTTTGACTAACAGTGGTTCATCAAAATACCATTAAAGTGTTTCTTGAAACTTTGTGTGTATTGAACAAGGGAAAGTTCTCGGCTTATTATATTCGTTCTTTGATTAGTATCGTTCATAAACCCCAAAGTAGCGTTTTCTATGAATCTTATCACTATTCTCACTTGTAATCTGTTTTATCTGTAGTTGACCGGAACACTAGTTCAGAGTGAAACTGATAAAGCATAAATCTTCGAAAATGAAAACTTTAGACTGCTACAAGATAATGCTTTCTCTCTCTTTTTTCTCCTTTTTCTCTCTCTCTATTTTTTCTCTCTTTCTCTCTCTCTCTCTCTCTCTCTCTCTCTCTCTCTCTCTCTCTCTCTCTCTCTCTCTCTCTCTCTCTCTCTCTCTCTCTCTCTCTCTCTCTCTCTCTCTCTCTCTCTCTCTCTCTCTCTCTCTCTCTCTCTCTCTCTCTCTCTCTCTCTCTCTCTCTCTCTCTCTACAGGGTGGGATAGTGATACCCTATGTTCTACGTGTAACATTTTTAAACGCACGAGAAAAATCATAATTTTCTTTGTGTTCCTTAAACCCTTTCGAACTTAATCTGAAATTTCCGTCTCATAACTATCTGTTTTCATTGAATTGTAACCAGATTTCCATCTCGACCTCGAAGGTGATGTGGTAGGAAGGTCATCGGCGTCTTGATTGCAGACAGATGAAGTGATTTCCGTCGGCAGAATCTTGTGGTATTCTTGTCGAAGATTTTTCTGACAATCTCTTCATCTCGGTCGAAATCGCGTTCCAGAATTCCGCAAAATTCGACTCTCCAGAAGTTCTCCAAGACCTTTGTTAACTCATCAGGATATTCTCTATTGTTCTTGTCCGCTGGTTCGTGCCGTGACAGGTTATTTTCATTGTTGTCAGCATATTTCTTCCGTACTCTTGTCCGGAGATGAGGACTCCGACATCGGAATTGTGTAGACAGAGTCCTTTCTCGAGCGTTCTCGTGGAGACTGCACGTTGTATCTCGTTCTGGATGTCAAGTCCATTCAAGACGTCAAATTTCAAGTGTTGAATGTCAGCTGGATGAAACAACGAGCTCGTGACTGCCCGGGGTGAGATGATTGATGCCTTATAGTTATCTGGTGATTTGCATCTGTCGTCGTAGAAGAATTATCAAACCGTAGATGTTGCTGTTGATTGTCATGATTTTCTTTGTGGCGGAGATAGACACGTTGAACGGCTCCGACTTGCTCGGTGTGAGTTGATACTTGCTTGCGATATTGTTGGTCACGTAAGAAGTATTCGAACCAGAATCGAAGGATACGACGGCATTACGTGGCTTTTCGTTGGCGTTCAGAATTGTCATGGCTGTAGTCATCATCAGACATTACTCGTTGAATGGTGCTTGGTGGATCGGGTCGGCTTCAAGTATGGATGTTTGTTCTTGGCTTGTTTTCGGTTGGGAAATTGAAAAATTTATTATTATGGTTAAAAATCGCTATTGAAAAAGTCTTCGAATTGTGTCAAATTATCCTTGTGGAGTCGCAAAATGTCTTCTGCCATAAACACTGTTTTTTCATTACTTGCTTTCAATATCTGAAGTCGATAAATATGTTTCTCATCGTCACTTTTTTCACCTCTTCTGCATTTTCAGTAGATGCTGTCATCCACTGCTTCTTGAGGTTTCCAATCGCCGGTAGAATGAAAAATGCTGCCAACGGGAAGAAAAGATTGTACGAATCTTTAAGCTGAAATTTCTGTGAAACAGAGCCCAGAACATGGAGTTGTACCTGTTGCAACGTGTACGGTGCTTCTCTTCCATCCAACTCTTCAATCAAATATCCATAGAACTTCTCAAGCAATTCTTCTGTGTGCTCTCGTCTGTCCTGAAATAATAGAACCTGTGACGAGTCGACGACTGATCTTACCGGTCCGGATGTGCAGGAAATCAGGAATCGGCAGAGATCCTGAGCAGGATTACCCCAGCAGACTGTCTGATAGTCGATAATTGCTCGGAGGTTTAGGTCCTTGTCAATTCGTTCAAAAAGAATATTCGAGGTCCACAGGTCGGCGTGCACCAGGGATTTTTTGATTTCTGAATCATCAGGATGTGCTGGACATGTGTTGACTAAACTTACTAAAGTACTTCTCCAACTTTCCAAACTTGGAGTAAACGTCGCGATTCGCATAAAACTCGAAGACTTTTAAACATTCTTCTTCCTGCTCTTTGTGGGTTTCTGGCAGTGAGTTCTTCACTGTTGCTGCTTTTTGCTCGGCTGACTGAAAGTGATTTTCAGCTAACGTGGTTCAAAACTCAGAGAGAACCATTATATCTCGAAAACAGATATTTACAATGTCTCCCTTTCACAGTTCGAGGTTTTTTTGTCCAAAAATCTAAGAACTCACCGAGTCACCGAAAAAAATGTCCATCATTCTTGTATTGAAATCTGCGTCAGGGAGGAAAGATAGTTCTTCAGCCGGCAGACTCTCTCCGAGTGACGTAATAGCGGCAATTGAACGAAGGATCTGAAAAATCTCATCATTGCAAAAAATACAGATATACAGAAGTGATAATGAAATTTTACAAGCAAGAAACCTCTTCACTGACTCTCTTCAAACTGTTCGTAATGCAAAGTGAGGTAGATGAACAATTCTCATGTTCAGAAAACTTTCGGTTCATTATTTGAATGGAACTTTCTTTTTCAAAACTGGAAACTGTATTTGTACTCGGAAAATTACCATTTGTCTTTCCATAAACCTCTGATTTTCACTCAAGGACAAAATTTAAGATATGAGAAAATTTCAAAATCGGACCTTGTCGACCTGATCCAAGGGTACATTCTCATACAACTGTACAGTGTGACTGTTCTCCTTGTATTCCAGAATTATGAATCCATGAGTCTGATTCTGTTCGGTGTAGGCCTTGCTGGCGTATGTCTGAACACCATGGTGAAACCAAGTATTCCACCTTGACTCACCTTGGTGTAAGCTATGTGGGGGTGGTTCGCCTTGGTGAGAGTCTTGTACATGGCGACTTCTCTGTTGTGAAACTGAATTAGAGTTAAATGAAAAAAACAAAGACCAAGTTTAACCTCATTCAACCATGTTTTGGTGGTTTGCGATAATTCCAAGAGGAGCATTTTTATCGTGGTATTTAAGCTTTATCTCTCCCGGTAGGACGAAACACGTGGTGAGAGAATGGAATTGATCAATAAGTCAGAAAAACTTAGTTTTGATCAAATTAAAACTGTTCACATGTGGAAAATTCATTCAGAATAAGTAACTAATCTGAATCCTCTGATAACTTTCTGTAAACCTTACTTCTCTCGTTATTTGATTCCATGCGTGAACCTTAGAATCGTCCATGAACTTCAATCCAACGTTGTCCTCCATAGCTTTCATAAGTTCCATGAACGCAAGAGCTGATGAAATCTGAACTTCTTTATATTCATCTCGTTCTGGATCTTATTGAACCTTAGCAATAAACTTCTGTGGAAGATGTTCAATATCCTCTCCTTGCCAATCTGGTTCGATGAGACAAACTCGTGACATGAATCCCTGAATTGAGATGTTTCGGATTTTTCTGCGGACACCGACGAAAGGATACACGGAATGACTCTAATTCACGTTCTCACACTCAATACACATCACCTGACGACAAACAATTTCAAATGCTCACCTTCATGTCTCCAATGTTGGTCGCTTTCTTGTTCGGTCCAAAATGAGCACATGTGTGCAGTTCAGTTTGCAGTTCTTCCTCGATGTCTCTCCAAGAGACATTTGTTCCGAAGATTCCATCAGATTTTTCGTGCAGAGCCATACTTCAGAGAGTGAAGGTTTCCAGATAGAAGCATGTCTTATATGGCAGCGATTAGATAACACTTGCTCTCTGATTCATGACTTGTAGCCTAGACTGTGAATAATCTCAGATCAAGAAGAACATGTTCGTACAATATCAGGGATTCTGAAACGGAACTACAATGAACTGCAAACATTACAATATCAGTGGTTTCTGTGTAAAATTTTTCTAACTCATTGATACGCGAGATTCTACGTATACTGACCAAGTTGAATTGGTCTGCTTGTACTGTGAAAGATCCTAAAACTCGACAATATCGATCACAAACCAAAAAGAGTGTATTCACAGAGTTTTATCACATATTTTTTCAGTATTTTGTGTTATCAGTTCTTCGGAACACCAGTTTGCTTGTTCATAGTAGTCCCGATAAAGCAAAAGAATGAGGAAAGGAACAGAATGGCCGAGTAAAACCTCGCTTCGCTCAGCAGTTTTTTTAGGATCGCAATTTTACGACTAGCTCAGCTTCTTCGTATGAAGTACAGATTGGGTGAAAATCTTGTTAGTATCGGTCAGGAGAAGAATGAATACTGTTCTTCTTGACGAGAATCAACCTGAAAGTTTGTTTAAGTCATTCATCAGAACGCTGTGAGACGAACTAATTTCAATGTGAAGCTTGAAGTGCGCAATTGTGGTCGCCTCTTTGATGTTCGAAAAAATGTGTCTATAGAAATCCCTGTGCATACCCATCAAAAAATTTTGGAGAGTCCTTCTGAAGCGAACGTTCAAAATTTTTCGATCTGCGGATAATTCCTTCAAGCCATCACAGGATCATCATGAGAATGGTGACCAGACTTCAAGGACCTGTGATCCTCTGTAATTTCAATGTGGCAAGTACGCAGCACAATCGCATCCAGAAAATGGTCACACATTTGTGGACAGACGTTCCTGCGATTATTGATACGCGTGCCTTCCCTATTCGATACGCGTTTCCGACTTCTTGCCATATTTAAATTTCAGAGACAGGTACGCGTATCGATTGAGACAAGCACGCGTATCGATAGTAGCCGGCACACGCCTTCATCTGTCCACAAATGTGCAGGACGTGTTCCCGCCACATTGAAATTACAGAGTGAGGTCTTTTGGGCTTTCGTGTTTTCTGATATGCTCAGAGTGACTTCCAATCTTGACACATCAATAAACACAAATCACGACACAAGCATAATGACCGAGCTTATCTTTGCTACGATGTGATAACAAGAACTTGTCATCCGATTTTCCTTTCCTGTGAATTAAGTTTTTACCATGTGGATTCTACTCAATACCAGATCTCTACTAGATAATCAACAGACGAAGAAAACATACAATCGACTAATAGAAACATTTATTACTGTTGAAAATCGCTATCGAAAAAGTCTTTGAACCGTTCCAAATTGTTCTTGTGAATTCTTAGTATGTCTTCTGCAATGAACACTGCTTTCTCATTACTTGCTTTCAAAATCTCGTCTGAACTGTTCGATGCTCTTATCCACTGTTTTTTGAGACCCGCTAATGAAGGTAAAACGAAGAGTGCTGCAAACGGAAAATACAAGTCGTAGGAGTATTTGAGCTGAAAGAAATATATGGTTTAATAAGACCCAGAACATGGAGTTGTACCTGTTTCAGCGTGTACGGTGCTTCTCTTCCATCCAACTCTTCAATCAAATATCCATAGAACTTCTCAAGCAATTCTTCTGTGTGTTTCCGTCTGTCCTGAAAAAGGGAACCTGTGACGAGTCGGCGACTGATCTTACCGGTCCGGATGTGCAGGAAACCAGAAATCGGCAGAGATCTTGAGCAGGATTACCCCAACAGACTGTCTGATAGTCGATAATCGCCCGTAATTTCAGTTTCTTGTCAATACGCTCAAACAGAATGTTCGATGACCAGAGATCGGCGTGCACTGGGGATCTTTTTATGTCTGAAAGATCGATATATGTTGAAGTCATCTAGAGATAGAAGACTCACTGTAATAATTGTCAAACTTCACAAATTTGGAGTAAATTTCACGAGTCGCATAAAATGCAAAAAGCTTCGAAACTTCCTCTTCTTGTTCTTTGTGAGTTTCCGGTAGAACGTTATTCACAGTGGCTGCTTTCTCCTCGTCTGCCTAGATGTCATTTTAAGATTCTTCACCATAGATCGCGCACCTTGTCACTGTAAAAAATATCCAAAATCCGTGTTTTGAATCCAGCGTCTGGGAGGAAAGATAATTCTTCTTCAGACAGGTTTTCTCCAAGAGAATTGATAGCTGCGAGTGAACGGAGAACCTGAAAAAACATCACAATTAGTAACGGGTTTACACTCAACTTCCGGAATCTGATCAAATCATCACCAACTTTTCCCAAACAAACGTGAGAATTTCCGAATACAGACCTTGTCGACCTGATCCAAGGGTACATTCTCATACAACTGTACAGTGTGACTGTTCTCCTTGTATTCCAGAATTATGAATCAATGAGTCTGATTCTGTTCCGTGTATGCTTTGCTGGCGTATGTCTGAACACCATGGTGAAACCAAGTATTCCACCTTGACTCACCTTGGTGTAAGCTATGTGGGGGTGGTTCGCCTTGGTGAGAGCTTTGTACATGGCGACTTCTCTGTTATGGTACTGAATTGGTTATGTTTTCCTGTTTCGTAATATTCGCCTCTCTTGTGATTTTATTCCAAGCTTCAAGTTTTACATCATCCATGACTTGGATCCAACCATTGTCGCCCATAGCCTTCATCTGTTCGAAGAACGCCAACGCTGAAGAAATCTGAACTTTTCTGGGTTTTTTTCAATATGACATAGATGACGAGATACAGATGATGTAGGATGCCTGAGTTTCGGCTCTTACCAAAACATGGAGAGCAGGATGTCCTTCTCTCACATTTAAACTCATGAGGTTTCATACTTAACCGTATTTCAATCCAATATTCTGAAGTGAGAAAAACCTTGGCTATGAACTTTTGTGGCAGCCCTTCAGTATTTTCTCCTTGCCAATCTGGTTCTATGAGACAAACTCGTGACATGAATCCCTGAAATAAGCGAATTGTTGATATAAAGTGTTAGACAAGTGTCGGATGCAGATGTGAAGATGCACGAAATAACTCTAATCTTTCTTCTAGACAATGAGAAACTTTCAAATGCTCACTTTCATGTCTCCAATGTTGGTCGCTTTCTTGTTCGGTCCAAAATGAGCACATGTGTGCAGTTCAGTTTGCAGTTCTTCCTCGATGTCTCTCCAAGAGACATTTGTTCCAAAGATTCCGTCAGCCCTGATGTGAAGATCCATGTGTCAAGTACTCTCAGATGTTAGGATGTATTAAGAGGTCGTGATTAGATAAGGTAAACAGTTCACGGTATCAGTGGCTTGTGTATAGAGTTTGATCTCCAATTTGTCTCTCATTAGTGTGCATATGTGCAATTGAATGAGTTCAATTCAATAGAGAGAAATGGAACTATGATAGTAAAAAGTTTTCAAAAAAACGACCATAGGTTGCAGACTTAGTAAAATTTTCAGTCATGGTTCTGAAAGTTAAACTGAAAAATAATCAAAACGAATGGCTCTTGCGGAGAGATATCAAGCTCACGAGGTTTGAACCATGGTTATTCCCAAACTCTACGTTGAAACTCCAAAGTCCACGTGTTCTCCTCTATAAAGCTCTGCTTTCACAAAACGACTCATTTTTATAAGAATGCAGAGGTCCTGTCTGGTAGAATTTTCGTTCTTCCTATTTTCGGAACTAAACAGATTTTCCACATTCTCTGAACTTTCAGGAAGAAATCGAAGTAGAGAAGCAGATTCTGGAGCGATGTGTGAGGTCGATACGCCGGAAAGAGCCGTACGATCTGAGTTCCATTTACGAACAGATTAGGGTGAGTTGTAGTTCTGTTTGGTACTGTAGAAAAGTATTTTGTAGATTTCTGAAAAGAAGATACAAGATAGTAAAATGAAGATGAGGAATTTGGCGGCTACATACAGTACGTTTTCTCTCTCTCTCCTTCTTTTTCTCTCTTTTCTAAACATTTGATCTTTGAAGTCGAAACCGGTAACTCTCTGAAAGACGCCAATACACTGGCTCTATCTACCGAGCTTCTCTACAAAGGTGCAAGAAAAATGCAACAAATGATTCCCGATGGACAAAAATGCAATGAAGATCACGAAAAATACGTTGGTTTCGATAAAGTCTGAAGGAAAATTCTTCTTTCAGATACTCCAAACTATTCTAGAACTTGAAGAAAAACTTTCTCTATTAAAATTTTGCGCAGGGATCGACGAGTCGGTTCAGAAAGAGCGAAGAAGGTGAGCACTTTGTAGGCGGAGTCAACCACTCTCCGTTTAGAGCTTTCTGCGGAACAAAGATTGTTAGATGTACTGGAGCGACGCCAGTTGAAGATTTGAGCCTGCCGAGTTCGGGTGTTTTTCAGGTGGGTTAGAGACGGAGAGGAAACCCTGCCGCTCTGCCAAGATTCTCTTGCGCAGCGGGAAGAACCCATGTGTTCGATCCCTTTCAAACATCTTCCAGAGTGGAATTCAGATGAGAATAACATGCATGCACGACGTGAAACGAGACATCCCATATAGAAAAGACCCGGTTGCTGTTACACAATTAATGAAGAAGGTCTCGAAACGACACAGAAGGATCTGGAAGAGTAATAAGTGAATCGAAACCTATATGTATAAGGATGACAGACAACTTCCAGGAATAACGACATGAGCGTCTTGGTATTGATTCGCAACGCAGGAGCCATCATTGGTCTGAAACATTGGAGTCCATCATCTACTATCCTGCCAGGGGACTTTTTCGATGTTGCCGTACATAAGGTTCAGGATTTCGATTGGTGTTTTCAAAATGAGTTATTATAATTGACCTTATTACTTGGAAACTTATTTTTTTTAGATTGAAACAGTGTAGTACTGACTTTCATAGTTTTCTTCTCTGTTCTTCCGGAGGAGGGGTGATGAAAATAGTTTGTTTCAACCACTAGAATAGAGAGAACAAAAAGTGCATTGACAGCGCGCATTCTGAAAATAGAAAACCACAAGAAGACGTTTTTGACAGCCGGAGAAAAATTTTCTCTATCTTTCCCTACTTCTGTACTTTCTCAAACTCTCTTGACTCCTCCCCTCCCCCAGCAGAGACGCAGGAACTGCTCTTTTATCTTTTTGTTACAGAGTAAGATGCTGGAAGTTGAAGTCTACCACACGGACAACCGCTCCCTATGCGCGATCGGCAGTATTTTCCTGAAGGATGTGTTCAGACTGAAGCAGGATGAGAAAAGTCTGACGTCACAGATTCAAGTCAATCTGATCCCACAAGGAAGTGTGATGTGTGAGGTACGTTGGGTGGTAGAAGAAGAAGTGCAATGTGAAAATGAACATGTAACTGCATTCCGTGCTGCGACGCGAGGTAGAATCTCGTCCCTGTTTGCCTGTAGGACGTAGTGGAGACTCTGCCTTCTCTTTTCTAAATTTAGATTATAATCGACATCTCTATTAGATCAATTTGTGTAGTGAATGAGGTCAAAGTGGCCCTATAGCGTGTGTGGTGTAGCGTTTTAAACTGCGATTTTTAAAATTAAAATACCTCGGTTGTAACAAAAAACTTGCAAAAATTTTATACATGAAAACTTCATCATTCGACCTGCTTAACACATCTGACTAGGTCTCAACGCTAGATTTCAATATCATTAAAAGTAAATTACCGTTAAGATCAACTTTAACACTCCACGCGAGCAAGAATCAGAATCTTTCTGGAAACGTTCACTATTCCTGCGCAATAACACAAAGAAGCAAAAACTGGCAGAGAATGAGGACAAAAACGACGAAAAAGCATGTCTTCTGAAGGAATACGAAATAGGTGATGTAATAGGATGTGGAAACTATGGAAAGGTGGGTCAAAACACTTTTATGATGAGATAAATTCGTAGTACAGGTCCACTTGGTCACAAGAAAACGAGATCGTCGTCTGTGCGCCATGAAAGTGATTAAATACGAAGAGAAACGAAATATTTTTGAAGAAATTAGCATATTGAAGGTAATTTGGAGGCTCCGCCCCTTGAAAATTCTTCTTGCAGGATCTAACACACCCCATGATCGCTTTGATGTACGTCAGCTATGAAATGGAACACGTGGCGTACTTGGTACTCGAATTGTGGTTTGTAGTTCATCCATTGCAGTTCACATTTTTCGTTTTCAGTGAAGGAGGCGACCTGCACAATCATTTGGGAAGAACTCGATCAGGTTTTACTCACGAACAAACTACCTTCTTTGCTGCTTGTATCGTCCTGGCCCTGGAATATCTTCATGAAAGACTGTTGTTTCACAGGTGAGGAGATTTTCTTTCTCTCTCTCTCTTTCTCTCTCTCTCTCTCTCTCTCTCTCTCTCTCTCTCTCTCTCTCTCTCTCTCTCTCTCTCTCTCTCTCTCTCTCTCTCTCTCTCTCTCTCTCTCTCTCTCTCTCTCTCTCTCTCTCTCTCTCTCTCTCTCTCTCTCTCTCTTCTCTCTAGTATATGTTTATCAGAGACGTCAAGACAGAGAATATAATGCTAACACGCGACGGTTACATCAAGCTCATCGACTTTGGACTCTGTGTTCAATTAGACCGAAGGAGTCAGAAGCAACTGGATGTTGTCGGAACCCCAACACACTTGGCTCGTAAGTACAAGGAAGTTTAGAATTACTCCAAGGGAGCATAACTTGCAGCCGAGATATACAGCGAAAAGCCGTATGGAATCGAATGCGATTGGTGGTCACTTGGCGTGACTGTCTACCAGATGGCGGTGAGTCCACCATTATGTAGTTGGCGCAACAATTAGTTTTCAGACTAGAGAAGTGCCCTTTCACGGAACGCGAGAAGTGTTTTACAAATACAAGACTGAAGTCAAGAATTGCCACCTATGCACTTTCTTCTTGTGTGGAGTTAGTTCATAATGAGTCCGAATGAGAAAACGTTTCAGCTACTGGCCAAAGACCCTGAAGGACGTCTTGGGTACTGGGGAGCGGAAGAAGTGAAGGCGTCACCATTTTTCATGGAAACTGACTTTGAACGGATACTCAAGAGAAAAATTGTCTCGCCGTATGTGCCCAACTTGGTATGAACACTCTCTTTCTCTCTCTCT
Source organism: Caenorhabditis parvicauda (assembly GCA_963978915.1). Lineage (NCBI taxonomy): Eukaryota > Metazoa > Nematoda > Chromadorea > Rhabditida > Rhabditidae > Caenorhabditis > Caenorhabditis parvicauda. Next base: position 6,175,708 of record OZ022250.1, on the reverse strand, counting down.
CTCTCTCTCTCTCTCTCTCTCTCTCTCTCTCTCTCTCTCTCTCTCTCTCTCTCTCTCTCTCTCCTCTCCTCTTTTATCTTATTGAAACAATTCCAGAAAGAGGGCTTCGATCTGGAGTACTTTGACGGCGAGATGATCAGATCGTGCCAATCATCAAGCTCCACACTGTCGGCAGAATCTTTCAGACGAGACAACACGACATTTTTGTGAATAAATTATCTAATTGAGTGAATTCATGAAAAAAAAAACAACTCGAACTCTCAAAAGTAGAAAATTTCAACGAACATGTTTTCCAGGACCGGAAAAATTTGGGATTCAGTTTTTTTCCTGGATCTTGAAGACAGAATGTGAATTCCTCTTGCTGCAGCGCAAAATTTGAGGACAGTAAAATCCAGATTTTTTTTTGGATGAAATCAGAAATTTCTGGCGACTTCGAAAAACCTTCTTCATTCTACCTCCTCTGACTTTTCTTTCATTTTTTAACATTCAATTCGATTGTATCGAAATTCATTCAGTCTTGTTGTAAATCTTTGAGAATAATAATTGTTTTCTCGAGTTTCTGTTTCCTTATTTCCGATTTTCTTTGAAGTTCTTCTGCGGTTTGTAGGTCTACTTCTACTTGTCCCATCTCCGTTGTCATCTCTCCTTGTGTTTCTTTCAGTTCTTCCAGGCACTTTTCAATTTGTTCAGAGCTCGTCTGAAACATCGATGGACTAGTCGCGGTCATGATGTGGGTTCTCACCGTATCACTGGTCAGCAGAGCTTCACCCTTTTGTATGAGCTCATTCAAAGCGATATCTCTCATTTCTTGCGTTTTTATCGGTGACTGAATGGTTTTTGGTGTGTTCTGTTATTGTTCAGCCTACCCCAATATCAACATTTTCAGAAGTTGTTGCTTCGGTTGATCGGAATTGCGTATTTGTACATGTCATGTGATCTGAAATTCTCTATTGACGTTGATCTCTATCCTGGAGACTGCGTTCGAAAGGGAAAAGACTTCATGAAGCAACCCATGTATACTTTTCCTAACACATTCAAATCATAGGAGACGAAACGTTCAATTTTTACTTCTCAATTCAATCTACACAAAAAACATACTTTCAAGTAGCTCTTTCAATTTCTCATCGTTTGTAGGTTCTATGGCTAACTGGGTTGTTTCTATTCTGAAATCGGAAACTACAGTGGGGACACCCGCTATGGGTCGGCGAGCGGCAGAATATAAGTTTTCTTACTTTTGACTCCTCCTTACAAACGCACGTGGCGCTGTCAGCCGTCTAAGTCTTCTATGAAAACTTCCGGGGGTACGGTTAGGTGTGGATGTACTTCTGCGTCGCATCTGCAAAATCTCATCATCATTTTTTAAAACACAGCTCTGCGCTTACCAACGCCCGTTCCCGATTCTGAACAACATCCACCGCTTCTTCATGGACGACAGCTCGCCGTGATACTTCTCCTGCTGGCTGTGCTGTGCGTCTTCGTTGACGTGGTGGGTCAGCAGTCGAGCTGTCTCTGCTTGAGTTGCTTGTTGAGGTTATCGCACGGAGACGTCGTCGTGTGGGAATCGAAGATGACCTGGAATCCTGTGGGTCTGATTGACGAGGTTACATATTCAGTTCACTTTAATCACATGAAAAAGTTGAAGCTCGAATGCTCATCCATATGGAAGAGTACAGTCTAGTTGTAGATGATTATCAGACCTTTTCGATCCATGTCTATGAGGTTAGTTTTACTTCAAAAGAAGTAAAGGAACTCGTAATTTCACAATTTTTAGTCACTCTACCAATCATTCTAGTAGAAAACTCACGCTGCTGGTGTTCGTCTAATCTGACTGGTCGGCG
>OZ022250.1:5967458-6169958 GCA_963978915.1 Caenorhabditis parvicauda | reverse complement strand
TTTCAAAGCGAAACTGCTACGGTAACTAAGTAACCGATTTACGGAGGTCAGACTTTTTTACAGGTAGAGGAAGATATGTGTATCGCGAAAAGCTTATAGAACAATGCCATCGGTGAACCTTCTGACGATTTCATCCAAACAGAAGGTATCTCGATCGACAACGACTTCGAACGTCTGAAAATTGCCGGTCGACGTCAAGATACCTTCTTCAGATTCTTTTTTCCAACTTTCCATAGTTGACGAAATTATTCTCGACATACAGTACACCTATGACAGGGTCAAGACGACATGTGTGGCGGAGACCAACAAGGATATTTCGCTACACATAAAAACCATTTCAAGTTAAAACTAAAAACTACTGAAGATTCTTCGGTCGTTCTTTGGGGTTAATATGAATCTGGATAAATTAGGATGGGTGGTGTCTTCCGGTTGGTGTGTGTGTGTGTGTGTGTGTTCATGTACTCGTAAACACTTCAAGTATTCAGAAAAATGTGGTACCAAAAAAGGTCATTAAAAACCGAAATCTTGATATATTAGTAAAAATAATCAAAGTAGGTTCAAAGCAATCAAAGTAGATCTTGATATATTAGTAAAAAATAATCAAAGTAGGTTCTACCTACTCTTTTTTCAATGGGATCAGTGAATTGTTTCGAAATTTTTGTGTGAACACTCTCTAAACATAAGTTTTGTTAGGAATTAATAAACATTCTTTAGAAATATTCAAGTGAAACTTGCTTGGCGAAAATTTTTTCTGAGCCTTCCAATCTTATTGTTAAAAATTTTCAATTTTTTAATCCACTTACTGAAGTTTGAATAATTTTCCTCCTAAACATGATTGCAGCCCGATGACAAAGGTCAGAAAAATTCTTTTTTTGTTCTTCGTCGTTGATATAAATTTGGATAATTTAGGATGGATGGTGACTTCCGGTCGGTGTATTCATGTGTTTGTGTGTCTCTGCGTGACATCCTTCAACCCAACCGCCCATCATTTTTTCCGTGTGAAGCGACGAGCAGAGTGGATAATGCAATAGAAACGCCAGACTCCTCCGACTTTTCCACACGCAACTTTTTCGCTGAAGTCGTCGTATGGAATACTTTCCTTCATCCCTTTGTTATGTCCCGAAATATTAGAGACATTCATTTTCCTGCTCTTCTACAGTATCTCCCAAGAGAACATGCACGCTAAAAGTACAGTTACAGTTCGTCCCTAAATGAAATGATAAACCTTACTCTCTCTCTCTCTCTCTCTCTCTCTCTCTCTCTCTCTCTCTCTCTCTCTCTCTCTCTCTCTCTCTCTCTCTCTCATTTTTTTTCGTAATTCTTGATCTCATGTTCAGGTTGAACCATAAATTAAGCACAATCCAATAATTCCTCATATCCGGTGGTCATGAACGAAAAAAACAGAAGGCGAAAAGTTGTCGGAGACTAGTAGTTGTTCGGGTTATTCACATGAGATGATTTATCGCTGTTCGCTCGAGACTTGAGCGACGGCTCTTGACTTTAGTTGGAATTTCCGTCACGTTTCTCCAGAACTTGGACTTAAAAGGACTTGTTTGAGATTTAACAAATCTTATGCCTTTTCGTTCATGATTCATTTCTTTTAAACGTTCATCAGCTAACAACAACAAATATGTGAATCCGTAGATTGCGTCATTGCCCTGAACCTCCTGCAATCGAACAAAAGTCATAGTTCTCCATAACAATATCATTGAAAAATATTTTCAAAAAACCACATTTTTGTCCCGCTTTTAGTTTCACTCTACCAAATTTCAGTTTGACCGAACTTTTTGTTAGCTTTCATTAATTCTCGATAAGGAGGGACATAACTATTTTACTTGATTTTTAAACCATTGATTTTTCTATACACATTCCAATTTTTCTTGCATATTTTTCACCGTGGTCATTTTATCGCTTCAATATTTTATCTGGTTTTCCAAAGAACTATATCCGTTCTATGCAACGTGGTTAGCCTGCGAGGTTATTCCTCTCCGAGTGAGGGGGACAGTCTAATGTTTTGCCAAACAAAAACACGAAATTAGACTCTGTGTGACATGAAAAAGGAGTATCAAACACGCAAGCCATTTCCTGCCGATAAACACTTGGCCGGGTCTCCTTTTGCCTCGTTTCACTCGCGTCGTCCGATCAAAAACAACAACGAAATCGGATCCGATTGACCACTACTACTAACTATCCACTACATCCACCAGCCCCTCTTTTCTTACGGTGAACTCTACCGTGGATTTTGAAGGTTTTCTTGCTCAACCGTGGAAGTCCTTGTGTGTTTCGCTGATGAAAACGTCCACTGACATTCGAAGAATTCTTATTTGTTAGACCTTATGGGTTTTCGTTGTATCCAATCAGTAAAACTTCTGACGGCAAAAGAAAAGCGTCCGATGCACGAAAAATACAAAGGGTCATACTGAACCTTTCTACACTTAGCACCGATAAAATTTCACTGCTAGTGAGCGAAAAACTTCATGAAATTTGTTGTTTTTCTTCCTATCCATCTTTTTATCAAAATGAGTTTTCATATATTCTTGTGGGCTCTAATTTTGACAGGACCTCTCTCTCTCTCTCTCTCTCTCTCTCTCTCTCTCTCTCTCTCTCTCTCTCTTCCTTACTTCTTAAAAAGTGATGGAACCCTTAATGTCACTTGGCCTTCTCCTTCTCCCTACCTACAGCACTCACCATGATCCCAAGAGACCTCCAATCCTTCTCGAATCGAACTTGACGCCGAATTCTATTCCGTTTCTTCACCATTTTTTGTTTTTCATGTACACCAATTGGCTTTATTTTACCGGAACAGTATCACACTTGTATCTCAGTATGTGAAAACATTGCAATACATGACTTTATTTTGTTGGGATCTGCTTTACTATACACGAAAAAGTTCAAATTTTTGACCATCTTCCACCGGGACATCTCCATACACACCTCAATACATGAAAATTCGATGTGCTGACAGCCCTCCTCCTTTCATAAAATAATAGTTGGTCTTCGTGGCCTCCAAGGTGATGGTCCCTCTGGGAGCGCGGAACTTTTAGACGCGTCTATGTAACCACTAGTATGTGCTTCGTGAAACGTATTCTCACCATGAAAGATCTTCATTTGTCTGATTTCTATGTCAGAGCTCATTGTTATTTATTAAACTATCCGCAGCACATCATCAGTGCTTGATAATCGTTCAAAATTTGACCTGTATTGTTCCTGGCACCAGAACTCTTTAAAGTGTGTTTAATATATCAACACTTTAGAACTTTGGATAAAGACATCACCAATCATTATCTGATACTCTTCCCATCATGAAAAATTGATTAGAACTAATCGTGAATCTTCTTGTTCCATTTCGTTCTGTCATCCTCATGTCTCAATTCCTTTTTTGAACTATAATGCGATGAATTCAAAAGTCGGATAAGATCCTATATTTTCATGATCAAAACATCTCTCGACTGTTAAGTGTTATCCAACCAAACTGTAGAACTTGGATTTTTGTGGTACATCGTTTACCACCGAGCATGACTGGAGTTCGATTTACACCCCACGACATCGACCCACCTGAGAAAATGTGAATCTAACAGCAGTGTTTTAATGAAATCCTAATGATCGTACATACTTTTCTACACATACATTTTCATTTATTTTCATTGTTTTTCGAGATCGAAAAAAAACGAAGAAATCTTCTGATGATTTCCTAATCAACTGACTTCCTTGTTGATAAATGATCTCCAGCTCGGTCAGCAGATAGGTCACTGACCAAAACTGACCCGAAAGGGTGAAACTCTTAGATGAAATCGAGACGTTTTCTCCAAACTCTTTCTCTTCTCTCTGTGGGTGTGAAATCAGATAGAAGAAGAAGAGAAGAGCAGGAAACTGAGTGTGAAAGTGAGTAAGAGAGAAGGGGAATAAAGAAGAAGAGATGGATACTACATACTTGCATCGCTCCCTCCCTCATGTCATTTATGTAGAATAAGAGTGAAAGAGAGAGAGAGAAAGAAACCAAATCATATTTCTCCACTTTGTACGTTTTATTGCATCTTGATGAATAGAGGCCACCTTCTGTCAAGTTTGAATCTTTTTTACCCGGTCAGTTTTGTAAAACGGCCACTCTGTAGCTCACAGTCGGATATCCAGTAAGTCTTTTTCTTCAAATGTCTCACATAAAAATTTTGACAAGACAGCATCAAGTTATAAAGACTAGTTACATCATTTTTTTTTCTATTTCACCTTGTCATTTTTCCCCATATCCACTGAATGACAAGCTGTCCGGAATTTCAAACTTAAACTCTACTCTTTTTCAAATCTTTGCAGACCTCATCATTTTCACAATGGCTAAAAACTGGCATCTGGTTGCCATCTACAGAAATTTTTAATCTCTAGGTTTTATCCAGTCGTCAGTAAAAATAGTTTCTTTGCTGATGTGCGGTCTCTGTTAGAAAAAGAAGTTTACTATTTCGGTACGTACTCATAATGTCGATTTCTCTTCGAAAAGGACTAGAACCAATCTACACAGCTCCAGCAGAGTGACCTCGTGCAGGATCATCTTGCAGAGTCTCAAGACAAGATGAATTATCCCAACCCGTTTGCCGGCCTTTCCTCCCAACACTAACTAATTTCGACTCGCATCTGATTTTGCACTTCTTTCGCGCTATGTGCAAATTGACTTGAGTGGTCTTTTCTCCCAACTCCGCTTTTTTGAATTTCTCTCTCTCTTTTTTCTCTCTCTCTCTCTCTCTCTTTATTCCTCTCATCACTCTATGAACTTATGAAAACCTTTCAACACTGATACTTTAGTTGCAGAAATCAACAATTATTGGGGCGATAGTAATCTTTATTTCTAAATATTACTTTTTCATGTTCCCTACTGTACGATTTCCATCTTTCTTCCTATAGCTCTAACTTTAGTTCCAATACTTTTTTTTCCAAAGACCATTAGCTAAGATGATGAAATAGAGTTTTTGGCTCTTTTACTATCAAATATTGCTATTTTACACTTGTATGAAACTATTGGACTCGTATGACCATCACCAGAATCGTGGAAAGCGGTGTGTAAGTTGGAACCGCATGTTGTTAGACCCAAGACGGTCCTCTTTTGTAACATTCTATCCAACACACATGGTTAGAGTTTGAATACTTTACTGTAATCTATTACTATTGGTATCCTGTGAGACTTCTTGGCATTACAAAGAACTGAGTTTGTTCATGTTTCATGATCCGGGTTAGAGATAGGTTCTAAACTCGTTCACCTTTTCACCTGTGGGTCGACTCAGCATAGAGCAACGATCTAACTCATCATATTAGCACTGTCCACCACTTCACGCAACACACCGTATACAATTTCATGACGTTGATTATTTGTTTTCTGTAATCACTGAGAGAGTGTTTTCGAATGGCTATTGAGACATTTAAATTACAAAAATCCGGTCTGTCTGCGAGTACTGAGTACTGCAGAGGTGTGAGACGGTGAAGACGTCTTGACAGTGTTTATCTACAATGTCAAAACAGTTGTGAGATTGACTCACTGCCAGGTTAAGAGGTTACTGGGAACATTATCCACAAGCAAACAGCAAGCAATGAAATGAGAAACGATTGGTTGAGAATTATAGGTTAAATGTATGCAAGATATACTGGAACTGCACATGTTGTCTATTGCATCTCCTCCTTCCCTTCTCTCTTTCTCTTAGCCAACTTATGAATGACGATAAAAACAATTAAATTTATTTTTGTTTTCACATATACCCTAAACACATATACATACGTTTTTTAAGCTTCTCACTGCTTCTTCTCCTTGTTCACAATTTCACGCTTTTTACCTCGGTAGTTAAGAATTCTTTGGCGGTCCTCACAGGCGTTTCTCAAAAACTGTTTTGAGTGATGAAATTTTTCTCAAAGCTTTAATGAATTTATGGTTTATAGTGAAAAAGTAGTTTTTTCGTTACGAATTTTATGGTTCCGAAAAAAATTTTCGGAAAAAACTTTCATTTTTTCTACATTTGGGCTAAAAACTGCAGAAAACAGTTTCTTTCCCAGAAACCGTGGGAAAACTACACTACTGAAATGTTCGTATTCTACGCAAAAGAGAGAGAGTTGATCTATTCTTGGTTTATGTTTAACATTTGAAACGTATTGAATACAGGAAATGTAGTTTTCAGTTAAGTTGTAGTTCATATTAATATTGACGATCTATGCTGGAACTACTTTTAAAACATAAATTCAATTGGAATATTGGATGATATCTAGATTCTTTCTCGTACATTTTTTCATATTATTATTGACCGTAATTCGTAGAAGGGGGCAGGACATACAGCAGACATCATTATTCCCACGCGCGAAGTAGACATATTGCCACGGAGACGCCACGAACGGAACACAGACAAACGATTCGTTTAATGAAGTTAAAATTAGAAATTCTCAATGACAAAAGGAAGAGAGAGCGGACGCATTGAAAATGCCGAGAAGGAATAAACTATTTTCTTTCGATAAACCAACTTGCCTAAATGCTCAGTCCTCGTTTTTTTTTTTGTTTTTGCCCTGCTTCTAAGCTTCTAGATTAAGCCGGAATGTTACATACTCCGGTATTTTGCTTGCCAAGTTTTACTTTCACAGCTTTATGCAAGTAAGCTTTAGTGATTTTTTGTTTGATTTTTGCTAAAAACTATATGTTCTTCATCTCACAATCAGTTTTTCTACTGTAAAAAAATGTGAGTGAGAGAATGAGAGAGAGAGAGAGAGAGAGAGAGAGAGAGAGAGAGAGAGATGGAGAGAGAGAGAGAGAGAGAGAGAGAGAGAGAGAGAGAGAGAGAGAAGAGAGAGAGAGAGAGAGAGAGAGAGAGAGAGAGAGAGAGAGAGAGAGAGAGAGAGAGAGAGAGAGAGAGAGAGAAGAGAGAGAGAGAGAGAAAGAGAGAGAGAGAAAGAGAGAGAGAGAAAGAGAGAGAGAGAAGAGAGAGAGAGAGAGAGAGAGAGAGAGAGAGAGAGAGAGAGAGAGAGAGAGAGAGAGAGAGAGAGAGAAATGCTAGACTCTTTGGAAAATTGTGTACAATTATTAATCTCTAACCATTCCCAGGAATTAATCCTTCTCTTTCTCTCTCTCACGCTCAACCTAGCTGTATGCGTTCTGTTCTTCTAAACAAAACAACGAACGAGCCTCCATGAGATTTGAAAATCGTCAATAGAATTTGTTTTGCCTTTGGTTGGACCACTTATTCACCTTCTTATTCCTCTTCGTCTCCTTTTCATTTGATCTTCGTGCTGTGTACTACTGCTCAACCTCTCTTGATAAAAACGACCCGTTCTCTCTCTCTCTCTCTCTCTCTCTCTCTTTTTTTTCTCTCTCTCTCTCTCTCTCAGCGGTAACATGTTATTTAATACTGGCCCAAAATGAATGTGCGACAAACATAATTTTGACAAGCTCAATCAAATCTAACACCACAGTCTGTGAGTGACAACAAACAATCGAGTTCTCGTTCTTAGTTTCCTTCCAAGCCACTTTCCCATACATGGTCGGAGCCGTTCTTAACGAATAGATGGCAGCCGGTCGCTTTTTCACACTTCCTTTCTTAAAAAAAATTGGAAGACTTCTATAATCCTCTTCATCAAACTCGTTTCTGTCTTTCAAAATTGACGAAAAGTTGACATAGACGGAAATGGAGTGGAAAAGACAGCTCTTCATTAGTTCTTGCTCTACCCACTCCAAACTTTTCTTCTTGTCGTGCTCGTTTGATCGTATTTTTTTCGATGTTCTAAATGGTCAGTTTACTTTGTATGACATCCAAGGTAAACTTGAATCCTAAAATAATCATGATATTGAAGTGAATCTGAAAGGAAAAGAAGAATAAGCGAAAAAGTGAAAATATGAAAATAAAAATAACGGGCGCCTCAAAACTACAGTAACTTATCGATCGGCTTTTTCGTTCGCGTTTTTCCGTTTTCCGAGTTTACCCGTTTTCTATTTTTCTGATTCTTGCATATTTACGGTGATCAATTGATCATATTCGCTCACAATCTTTGTTTATCAAGACATATTTCAACTCGCAAAGCATTGTATCCAAACTCCATCGAAGTACCATAAATTTTTCTTGCTGATGACTCATTTTCTTTACTGAAACCAACGGTTTCTAGCAAATATCTCGTGTTTCTCACTATATAGTTGTTCACCAGTCATGGAAGATATTGTTGCGCTCCTGTTCAATATCTTACAATCGTTTTCATCAGAAGAATAATAATTTTCATTGTTGACTCACTGTTCTCACTGTTTTTTTCAGTTTTCTTCCTTGTCAACCAAAAAATTTAAATGTAAATAGTCATTACCTCAGTTTTCTATCCACTGAACAATTACATGAAGTCACTTCAAAAGTTACTTTTCAGAGTTTTTGGGTAGTTTGACTACATCATCAACACGTGTTTTATGATCTTCAAGAACCTTTGGTGAGTTTTTGAATTTTGAAATAATAATTAAAAAAATAATCTGCGTTCGGGGGGAATCGAACCCCCGTCGAATGCTTGGAACTCAGAGAAGGCAAATCAGATTGGATCCAAAAATCGCAGATTGGAATGGACCATCCTAAACTGGATTTTTCTGGATCTAATCTGCGTTTTTTGGATCCAGTCCGCGATTTCTGGATCAAATCTGCGATTTCTGGTTCGAATCTGCAATTCTTGGATCAAATCATACTTTTACGATTCCGGTCCTGGTTTTCCGGTTCGAAATTTTAACCATTAAAAAACAGCATGTTTAACAAATTTATTCATGAATACAATAAAAAATGATTATCATTTAAAATTTTTACGGGTCCGCTGTTATAGGCTGACGCTGCGGTTCCGCTGTTCTAGGCTGACGCTGTTGTCCGGGTTTGGCACTGAGTGTTGCCCAGGGTTGACTCCGTCCGATGTGGTGGTAGCTTCAGTGCATTGTCTGAAATTTGAAAATCAACACAATTGAAAAATTAAGTAACTTGTTGCCATGACATCAAGAACATTGCCAACATAATGTAACAAAATGTCACATTGAGCCATTTTTCTCACACCCTAAATTAAATTTTCGCGCGTTTCACAAAAATTACTGTTCTGATGGCAAACTCTGGTGGAAAGATGAAATTTTCACTCTTCGTTTTATCTACGTAACACTCTCATCAAGCATATCCCTATGCGTAACACATATCCCAACTAATGTACTCTGATTACTGCCGGAAATTCTGATGACACTCTAATACAGTTATTGTTTCAAAGTTCGGAACTACGTAGAAATTGATTGCCAAAAATTACCTGGTTAATTTGCTTTTCTGGATACTCTTCAGGGACTCATCTTTTTCGGAAGTCGTAGGCCAGTCTTCGAAGCTAGGAACCGTCTGAATGTTGATATTAATTTCGATGAGAGCGTGTAAGAACAACTTCTTTCCTTACTGGAAAACACCGGATTGTTCTTATATATCAGTTCTTTTCTTTATGGAAACTCTTCGAAAAGAACAATAAAGGTATTTTCTAGAATATGAGTGCAAAGAAACTCACCGATCAACTGCGGTCCTGATGATAAGATGTAGTTCATAACCCGTCACGTTCGTTTTATCAGATCCTAAAAACGAAATAATTATCAGAACAAGGAAATTGGTGGATGGAGGACATCAAAATAGGAAAAACTTTCGGAAACCACGAGAATTTTTTTGGAAAAATAGTTAGCAGTCTCAAAAAGGAATGAAGATTTATTTCTACTCTTGTCTACCTCATACAACAAACCATGGCCTAAAATTTTGTGAAAACTTGAGATTTTTGTCTAGTCAGAGTTATAAAATACTGATGGAGATACACCAAAATTCGAACATAACATTATTATAATTTTTGAGAGAAAGTTTTCCGTTTGAAAATACAATAACGTGGAAATAGAAGAATGGGAGATGAAAAAATAAAATAAAAACAAGTTTGGAAAATGTATGCACCATTTGCAGTTTTTAGCGCGCCAGTTCAAAAATTTGTTATTTTTATTTTTTATTTTCTTGATAAAATCACGTTTTGATGTGATATTCGAACACTCACAATCTAAACATTCACAGTATTTAAAAAACTACAATTTGTAAAACTTTCACAGTCTTCAAGTAACTGGTGTATGTTTTAGTTCTGGAAACATTGCTTTTTTTTAAATGAGTATAGATAAGTACTCTGGTAAACGATATCACATTCATATGAGTAGGGAAATTCATATGGACTCATGTGAATGCAAAATGCGGTTTTCACATTCATATGAATCCATATGAATTGTGGTAAAGAAAATCACATTCATATGATTAGGGACATTCATATGAGTTCAGATCAATTCACTGTCTATTATGGAATTCATATGAATTCATATAGAGCCAAGGGGGATCATTGATTTTTCCTTCTAGAAGCTTTTTTTTTTCTAGTCCTAAAATTTTTAGACATTACTTTTCTCGTTTGTTTTGCTTACTTTCTTCGTGTGCATGTATCACATGAGCGGTTAAGACTTTTCATGAAACTTCTAGTTATTGGAGGAACGTGACCTCATGGAGGAACGTGACCTAATGTCATCCTCTCCCTATTTCACCACTCCCCCGTCTGCCACCTACGCCGAAAAGCTGAAGAGCACAACTACAACTTCAAAACGTCCCCCTTCCTCGCCAATCATGTCCGCTGCAAAACGCATGTCCGTCGTTCCACCATCGGAGCTCGTTCACCCGCTCGACATTTCTGCTGCTCTTGCCGATTACACTCAACAGCTGGACAATCTCAAGGTATGCCAGGATCAATCGCTCCTCAGTGCACTAAACAGTATCCATAACTTGGTTTCTTGTCTTATTAGGGACAACAAATCGATGAGATCTGAAATAGTGAAACTGAGAAGCGAGATCGATGCTAAATCTTTTAAGCAGGCCAAGGCGAACGAAAAAGAAACTGAAGTCAAGGTGGCAAACCTTGTTCAAGAACATTTGGTTAATCTTCCTAGAAACTCCTCGTTATGTAAGGAAATAGCCGAGACCGTTGAGAGACCTCGATCTCTCGTCATTGAAAATTTTCCGTTTCTCAAGAAATCTGAATCTTTCAGCCCCGTTGATGACTACAACAGTATTCTTGATCTCTGTCGCCTACTCAGTATCGATGCTATACCGGTCTCCACCTTCAGGATGGGCAACCAAAGGGGAAGAGCAAAACCGCCACTACTAAAGGTGATATTTTCCAACTCTAGAGGTGCTTCTTCTCTGTACGATTGCTCCAGAGTCAAGGGAGCACTTTCAAACTCCTGCTTTTCCAAAATTTATGTAAGAAAATCGCTACCGAAAGAAGTCCGTGACCGCCTAGCCTCAGAACGCAAAATTCGCTTTGAGAAAAATAGGTACAATAAGTACAAAAATCAGTCTTCTGCTCCCCACCAGCCTACACCAACTCCTTCTCCAGCTCTTTCCTCTACCCACCAAGACGCCCTGCGTTCAAAAAACCTCTAAGTTCCGTAAGGCTCTCCAACCCCAGTGATGAAACTCTTCCCTATCTCCTCACGCCTCCTTTTCCTCCGTATCTTCAACCACGCGTAACGTCATCTCCTCTATCTACTCAGCCCTCGTCTTCCAACCCTGAACATAAGATACAAGCACTGTTCTACAACGCCCGATCATTAGTATCCAACAGACTTGCCCTCATAAACGAAATCAGTTCCAACAAATACGCAATGATTTTTATTGTCGAAACCTGGCTGAAGGATTCTTTCACCAGCTCCAATCTCATCAATGAGGTTTCTGGCTATTCCTGTTTCCGTCAAGACCGCATCAAAAAACGAGGCGGTGGTGTAGCCATTATCGTCAATGACTCAATTAAGGCTCACATTACCTTATCGCTGTCTCATCCTGGATCCTTTGAGCTTCTTGCGATCGACGTCCACCATGAAGATGGATCGTCATCGCGATTCATTTTAGCTTATCGGCCCCCATCATGTAGTGACCCGAACACCGCTCTTCTCATCAATTCCCTGAGTGACCTCCTCTCTTGCAATTTCCCATGCTATTGCCTCGGAGATTTTAATTTTCCTTCTATTTGCTGGCGTACACTCTCCTCTCCTAAAAAGATAGACAAGGAGTTCATCACCTTTACTACAACACATCAATTGACCCAAATTGTCAACGCCCCCACTAGGGCTGACAACATCTTGGATATTGTTCTTGTCAGTAATCCTTCCATCTCCATCAACTCTATCCAAAAACCTATTGGACTTTCCGATCATAACTCGATTATTCTTGACCTATCCAATCTCATTATCAACGACGAAGAAATACTTGTCAGGTCATATCGTAACCTGGACACTCAAGTGCCCGAAGCCATTCTGGCCTCTATCAACTGGACTACTCTTTTCGCCAACTCAATTGATGCGAACAAGTGCTATGAGATATTCATTTCTATCCTTTCCGATCTCTTCGACGAATTTGTCCCTATTGTCAAAGTACGGACCTCACATGGAATCCTCCCTACGCATCTCCAACGCATGTACGATCACCGGTCTTATCTCTGGTCGCGTTATGCTGATTCGAAGCTTCCCATTAATCTTTCCAAATTCCGGGAATACTCTAGAGTATTCAAAAAACAACTCGAAACCTATAACCGATACATTGAATCTCAAATCATCCATCGCCCTAAAAAACTATTCTATAAATTCGTCGCTAACCGTATCAGAGGACACCCCAAATCCATACCATTCAGAGATGGCCTGGGTAACCTGCTCCTTTCTGATCAGGAAAAAGCTGAGGCCCTTGCTGAATATTTCTCCACACAGTTCTCAACCGATTCCCAAACTTCCTCCTCCTCTTCGTCATTCTCCCAGCACCCCACTGCTCTTTCCCAGTCCAGCATACCTTGGTTTCTAGTTGAAGAGGTTGCTAAATCTCTCTCCACGACGAAACCCTCAAGGTCCCTCACCTCAGACCGTGTCGAATTCAAATTCTGCAAACTCTTCTCTAATCTCATCGCTTCTCCTTTGACCCACATATATAATCTTTCTATCATGCATGGAACTGTTCCCTGCAGATGGAAGCATTCTATTGTGCTTGCCTTCCCCAAATCATCAACTCCGTCGTCTCCTAAAGATTTCAGACCCATCAGTCTTACCTCTGTCTTTGCAAGGATCTTTGAGAGACTTCTCCTTCGCCACATAAACTCTCACCTTAATCTTTACAATATTATCCCGAACATCCAACACGGGTTCCGCCGCAACCGTTCCACAGAGTCCCAAATGGTGTTGGCAATCAACGAGTGGACCTCCGCAATTGATGCAGGTAGCCAGGTTGACGTAATTTATTTTGACTTCGAAAAAGCCTTTGACAAGGTGAATCATTCCATCCTTCTCTCCAAGTTGAGCGCAATTGGTCTCAATGTCCAAATTGTCAATTGGATCTCTGATTTCCTATCATCACGCACTTTCGTAGTTCGCCACGGAACAGCCTTCTCTTCCCTGAAAAAAGCGCTAAGCGGTGTTCCCCAAGGTGGCGTATTATCCCCAACTTTATTCGCTATCTTCTCGGCTGACCTTGCTACTTGCGCCGCTACTAACATGGTGTCTTGTCTCGTCTTCGCCGACGATGTAAAAATATTTCATCCTATTAACTCTATCGCCGACAGCTCCCACCTTCAAGATACCATTGCCTCAATTCACAAGTGGTCTGAAGATCATCGTCTCCCTCTTTCCTTTTCCAAAACCAAATTCATCACACTTGGCAACAGGAAAATAAGCACGTCTTACTCCATTGCCCTTACCGACATTCCAAGAGTAGAAATAGTCAAAGACTTAGGTTTTTATATAAGTCCCTCTCTCGACTTTTCCCAACATTGGCAGAAGTACATCCAAAAAGCTAAATATACGTCCTTCACCATTTTCCGCGCTTTTTCCACTAACCGCCCCCGCATCCTTCTTAACTTATACACCACTTACGTCCGACCGTTGTTGGAGTACGCTACAACCGTGTCGTCCCCTCGTCGTAAAGTTGATGCTGATGCAATCGAATCAGTCCAACGTGACTTCACGCGTAGAATCTATTTTCGGCTGCATGGACCGCGCAATTTTAACGAACGCTTCCCGTATCATCATCGCTGCAAAACTCTGAAACTAGATACTCTCCAACGTCGTCGTCACTGCTCTGACTTAAAACTGTTAAGGAAAATCTTGCTCAAAAAGGTAGATATCCAGCCGATCGATCTATTTAAGGTTATCCCCTCAGTAACCAGAGGAGGATCGTTCAAACTGACATGTCGTGCGCCAAAGAAGAATATCAGAGCTCAGTCATTCGTGCCAAGAGTGATCAAGGACTACAATCGACTATTCAAGAATAAACCTCTAAACATGTTTAAGCTGGTCTTGCGTGATGCCAAGTTCTAATGATCCTTCACCAGGATGCACCATCCCCCACCTCATTGAAGTGTATTTTTTTTTTGTTTTTTTTCTCTCTCCCACTTCTCCGTTCCTGCACCGCCCCTCACCTCATTGTAACTCTTTGCACCATCCAGCACCTCAGTGATGTTTTTTTTTTCTTCTCTTTATTTTTTTCTCTTACCCTATCTCGTCCTTTTTTTTCTCTCCTTCTTTCTCATTCAGCTACTCTCGGGACTGAGGTATGCCCGGCCTCAGTGCCTTGGTGTAGAAATTCATCTTTCAAGGAGCAGAAAAGAATAAAAGGCAGTCTGTCCTCTCCTCTACTCTCATACCTTGTAAACCAATGTCCTTTGATATTTTCCCATCTTCTTTCTCTTACCACATTATTCTCAGTCATCTCTTCCCTCTATCAACCAGATAGAGCCTACATTGCTACTGATTTTTTTTTTTAATTATTTCATTATATTTACCATTCTCTATTTTTCCGCCTTACGGAATAAAACATTATTATTATTATTATTAAACCAACGTTGGTAGTTAACAACCTTCATTTCCTTTTAACAGAACAGTTAACGTCGAAAATTTCGAATTCACCGAATTCTTCGATCTAAATAAATAGTTAAATTCGCTAAATTGTGATCATGGTTTCCTATTGATGAATCTCATACCTGATTAAATGCCAACACATAACTTTGCAAGATTTTTCAGAATTTCGAACTATTGTTTGCTTACGAGTATTCGGCCTAGACGGTTGCGATGAGACGCGCTACATTATCTTCGGTAAATGCATCAAGGACTTGAAGAGAAAATAAGCCTGTCGTGAACAGAAACAAGCTGGTGAGTTTTCGCGAAAATAAGTTCATTAAGCGTACTATTGCAGATCTAGATGCTTGTCGACGTCTTCCGGTCACAACGGGCATACGTCTATCGTGCACTTATAAAATCAGTTCAAGTCGCGCGTCGGGAGTACGATTGAGAACTCGAAGTTAGTTTTTTTGTTTTGGTAACAATCTCAAATTCAGTGTCAAAATGACAGGGGTGAGGAACTTTGTATATCGTTGAATGATCAGTTTACCTGCGTTTTCGAGACTCAGCTCATCTCAAACAACTCTAGAGTTATTCTCTCACTTGCCCACTTGGCGTTGAATGAAAAATGAAAGAGTTGGCTACGGATTTCAGGATTAACATGAAAATAATGAACGCGGGATTTTTATAACTTTATATTGTACAAAGTTCCTTATTTCCGTCTTTTAGTTCTCTGTCACTGCTCAATGATGATACGTTTCACAATCCTCAATTTCCATTCAACATTTTGCTGGGTTTTAAAAACAGTAGTTTTGTAGATTTTAGACGGTTGCAAAAATTGCAAACGACAATAAAATTTGATACTTATTGTCATACGAAATTCCGCTTCAAAAAACAGAGATTGCGCTGAAAACGAAGTATATACTTGTGCTACTTGTGATACATTCTATATGAAATTCGTAATCTTTTAATGTACAGTTAGTGTGATGGTGGTATCTACAGCCTATGAAATTCATAGCAACAATACTTCCTTTCTAAAGTGATAATGGAGAACGCAAACTTTCTATGTTTAATTTTTTAAAAACTTTTATTGCAGCACGACGTCAAGAAGCTTCAGAAGAGAAGACGAGCAACGATTTAATGAATCACGACGCCGGACTTTATACATTGATATTTGTTGTTTTCTACCAATAAATTAATGAGAAAATAAATATTTTCATATTAGATGATGGCACAATCATATGAGCCTAAATAAAACTCATATGAGTAGGGAAATTCATGTGAGTCCAAACCAAATTGATATGAGTCAAAATCAAATCCATATGAGTTGAAATCAAATTGATATGAGGAGGCAAATTCATATGAGTCGAAATCAAATTCATATGAGTCGAAATCAAATTCATATGAGTCGTAATCACATCGATATGAGAAGGGAGATTCATATGACGCGAAATCAGATTGAGATGGGTCCCGTTTAGGGTCGTAACCAGAATTCATATGAATTCCATTTCCACTCATATGAATGTGATTTCGTTTACCAGAGTAATAAGCTGCATGTGAAGCACTGTTCGTTTTCTTCCCAATTTATCAAAAAAATAATTATTACGTAGTTTTTACATACAGAAGTCAATTATATTCAATTACTAGGCTGCTACGCCCCACACAATAAATTCCTTGGTTAGCTGGTACAGTGAAGTCACATTTAGTCGAGAATATAGTGTACACTGGGCAGTCTAGCCACTTAGCGTTTTCCATCTTATCCCTACAAAAAATTCCTGTGTAGCTGTAACGACGAAAAATAACTATAACATAATAAGCCTTGACGGTGCTTATATGTCATGAAGTCTCACATGTCTGTGGTAACCTTTCTTGTCGACAAGGTTGGGGTCTGTGAGACACCTCGCGGCGTCTGCACAGAGACATGGAATGATCAGGGCAAGATCTCAATGGGCGTGCACCAGGGATTTACATCCAAAAGGTCATAGTCATGAGAGGGTGTGATACGCAGGGTGATAAGATGTTATATAACATGTCTAGGAGCAAAAAACGAGTCATAAAAACACTATGGAACCGAATAACGCTGAGGTCAATACAGAGATTTTGAACATCTTCCCTGTAAGAAACTATAGTCTTACATATAAAAAAAATTTGCAACCTCTTAACAAGGTGTTCCGATGGTCAGTATCGAAATACTCATACAGAGGGTGCCTAGATGCATACTATATTATCGAGGTGAAGAGATGAAAATATTCTTCACTCTGATCGAAGGGTACCACCTCGGATTCAACCTGCGTTTTCTGGATCCAATCGGCGTTTTCTGGATCCAACTTGCGTTTTGTGGATCCAGTCTGCGTTTTTTGGATCTAATCTGCGCTTTCTGGATCCAATCTGCGTTTCATGAAAACGCTTCCCCTGCTCCAGATTTCACCATAACTGATTCAAAACCACTATAAACTTCAAATTTACAGCGAAGAGTCAGAATTGAAGGATACAAAATGAGTTTCCGACAGTTTTAAAAAAGCAGATTAGATCGAGCGCTGGATCTAATATGCGCAGTCTGGATCTAATCTGCGTTTTCTGGATCTAATCTGCTAAACCATAAAAACGTTAATAACTTCTCAAAGAACCATTTTCTCGGAATATCCGATATACTAGGTGATTATACATGTCAAGACGAATATTTTGTGATACTTTTCATCCCGATACGAGGGTACAACTCTGGATCTAATCTGCGATTTCTTGATCTAATCTGCGATTTTTGGATCCAATCTGATTTGCCTTCTCTGAGAAGGCATCCATTCTGACCATTACACCACGAACGCATATTGAAATTTGTTTTGTGAACAAGCTATGTTTAACATGAAAGTAAAAGTGTCACACTTTTTCGTGTGTGGAAGACGAAGAAATCTGGGTTCGTGAAATGTTCAGTCCTTTTGTAATTGATTGATACTGCTACCTTCAAAACGTTGACCTACGTGAGCAGCACAAGTCCCCGAATTCCTTCAGTGAATGCAATCAGAGTGCTCGTTTGAATGAAGAAGTACCAAAAAGAGAATTCCAATTTTGTGGCCAAGACGAATTAAACGTTGGCATCCCCCGAGACGAAGGATGAGAAAGTACATCTTTGTTTAACTCAACGATGTAATTTAGTTGACGGGAACTAGTGGAACCAGAAGAAGAAGTCTTTTGCAAAGTTATCGAGTTAGCGAATACATTTGGCTGCCGGTTTTAACGATTATCTTCTTTTTCCTGTTCTACCGGCCCAAAACAAAATTCTGGTAACTCAAAAGGAGATCATTGAATGGTCACCCATTACAAACGGCGATGAATTCTTCCAGAAAAATCAATACATGATTTTTTTCCAAGCACTGCGTGTCAACCGAAGATTTCGGTGTTGATACATTGATTAGTGTATCCATTCATATTTTTATAATACGAATTTCATCACATTTGTCTTATTTGCTAACATCATTGGAGTTGGAAGTACAGTATCGGACAAAATCTTATGCCGATTTTTGTTTTTTGCCATATTTATCTTCAAACTTCATTAAACAATCTGAACTTTTCATATGATGATCTACAACGTTATGACAACTAAGGATAGAAGTTAAACTGATGAGTGTCGAAAATGGATGGAATTTTTCTCTCGAAAATCAAAATTTCTAAAATCGGAAAATATGATACATGTCGTTCCAGGGTCTAAACTTTTTTATAATTGATAGAATTTTCCGAAAATGGGTTCCATTTGAATGAAGACATCATCCTGAGTCTCTGAGTGTCAACTGTTTCTGGAAACCTGCTCTACATAAAACCCAAGAGGGAGGCAACCACTGCCACCCAGGTGCACCTCTGAACTCTCTCCAAAATTTTGAATACTACTAAAGTTCGTGACTTATTTGTACTCAAACCTTTTGGTTCACATTTTTAATACTTTTTCATGGTATTCAAGTATCTTCACAGTAACACATAAATTATTTGAGCCACAGAGCGTCGTTGAAACCAAGTTGTCTCATTGCTCGGTTCTGAGTTCGGGAGTATTTTCGTGTTTAAATTCATATTTAGAGCCAATATTATGGAATGTTTTTGTGTTCATAATTTTCATCAATGTTTTCTCAAAAGATTTCAGGCGGTAATTTCAAATTTCAAGTGAACATGTCACGATGAGACCATTCTAAAAACATTCGATACCATAACTCCATCATTTCCACTGTTCACTGTTGGTCATTATCGTTTGAGAGTACAGAATATTTGATTTCTAAAGTTGATTTTCCTAATGTGTTTCATTCAAACGTTTTGACTACGTTTTCGGTACTCATGGCATAGTTTGCCACCTCCTAATATGTCTAAATCACACGAGCATCACTTGTCGCAGACTACTGCTCAGTGTGTTGCTTCATATAAATTTTACTGAGTTTTGTGAATCGAATGGCACATTTGTTATACATCAAAAAAACATTGATTAAAATTCTGATCCTAAAAACATTCCATGATATTGACTCTAAATATGAATTTCAACACGAAAATACTCCCGAACTCAGAACCGAGCGATGAGACAACTTGGTTTCAACGACGCTCTGTGACTCGGGTAGTTTTTGTGTTACTGTGAAGATACTTGAATACCATGAAGAAATATTCAAAAATGTGAATCGAAAGGTTTGAGTACAAATAAGTCACGAACTTTTGTAGTACTCGAAATTTTGGAGAGAGTTCAGAGGTGCACCTGGGTGGCAGCCGTTGCCTCCCTCCTGGGCTTTATGTAGAGCAGGTTTCCAGAAAAAGTTGACACTCAGACACTCATGATGATGTCTTCATTCGAATAGGACCTATTTTCGGGAAATTCTATCAATTTAAAAAAAGTTTAGATCCTAGAACACCATGTATCATATTTTCCAATTTTGCAAATTTTGATTTTCGAGAGAAAAATTCCTTCCATTCTTGACACTCATCAGTTTAACTTCTATCCTTAATAGTCATAACGTTATAGATTATCATATCAAAAGTTCAGACTGTTTAATGAAGTTTGATGAGAAATATGACAAAAAACAAAAATCGGCATAAGATTTTGTCCGATACTGTAAATCAATCTGTGTTTTTTCTAAGGTTACCAGATTGAGGACAGAGAAAATCGTTATTTTCATATTTAATGGAGGATTTAATTGAGCGCTATGCCCGTTTTCATTTGCTTTAGTGTGTTCGCATGCGCTTCACGATTGAATTTTCATATACACTGCTGTTTTCCTATTGTAGATTATTGAATGCATGCAAAATTTGGTTGGAATTGTTGATTCATAGAAGCAGACTTAATTTAGAATACAAAATGCGGTTAGTTAGAGAAAAATGATAGAACTGACTGAACACTGAGTTTTTCTGTCGTTAAGCCTTGGATACCTTTTCTTGGGAAACTATCTGACAGCTGTCAGACAGTTGAAATGCGTCGCAATTAAATCTTTACGATTGATAACATTGCTAAAATTACTTTTTAAAGATTTCAGAAAGGAACATTCCGGTCTGAAAAATAATAGATAACTATTTTGCCTGTGCAGGAAATTTCACAACTCAACCACCAGATTGAACGGGAATACATTTTTCTGATGAAATGAGCATAAAATTTTGGTTCCGATTTTAGAATCTGATAAAATGCGAAATTGGATTTTCTTTTGTATTCCGATTTTATAAACGGCGTTATCAGTTTTGTGCAGCTTTATTAAAAATATTACTCACCAGAAATCCAAAAGTACTAGATAACTATCAGACGATAAATCGGCTTTTTATCGTTATTATGGTCATTGTCGATATAAACTGTTGATTTAACATATTTTGAACAGCAGTTTCTAATAAAGTAGCACGTATGAAGCTCGGGTGTCGAAATCCTATTCGTAATCACACACTAGTCATGCAGTTTATCATGTATGATCAAAATCTGCGCGCTTTTTATGAACCCAATTATATTTTAGTTGTCATACTGTGCAACTCTTTATTTTACAAGTTGAATTAATTTAATTGATCAACGAAATTTCCTCTAAGTGTCATTGAAGCCAGACCTTCAACGAATAATTAACATTCATAATTGTTACCCTATTTCACATTATCCTTTTCTTCAATTCTTCGTTACAAAAAGTGCATCCTTTCATTAACAGAAGTAAAAAAAAATCTGCGTTCGGGGGGAATCGAACCCCCGTCGAATGCTTGGAAGGCATCCATGCTGACCATTACACCACGAACGCGTGCTTAAACTCAGAGAACACGAGTTGGACTGGATCCAGAAAAGTGCCAGCTGGATCCACAAAAAGTCGGGCAGCGATTGGCACGATCTAGCTGGCACTTTTCTGGATCCAGCTGAACTCTCTGGATCCAGTCGGCACTTTTATGGATCCAGCTGACTCTCTGGATGCAGTCGGCACTTTTATGGATCCAGTAGGCAGTTTTCTCGATCTAGTTCTCTTCACTAAACATGTATAATTAACAATATATTTATTTAAATCACAGTAAATGATTAGTCCTTTGGGGTTCTTCTGAGGATTTTTTTGATCTTCCGCAAGTGGTAACTCTGAGTTCTGTTGAAAATTCATCTTCAAGTTCTGGAGTCTTCCCTGCGGGAGCGAGAAGTCTGAAATTTAAACGTTAAAAATATCGATAACTTTCATTTGACCTTTTTGCTTCTGTCTATTTCTTCAAGCTTTACACTATTCACAGCGCAACTAGAGTGGACTCAAACTTTTTAAAATTCAGTCTCTGTAAGAAATTTCAAATTTATCTTTACAAAAATTCACCACGGCAAAATCCTCGTCATTTAGCCTGATCACCTTTCTCTTTCTCTCTCTTTCTCTCAGTCTTTCTCTATCAGTCTCTCTCTCTCTCTCTCTCTCTCTCTCTCTCTCTCTCTCTATCTTTCTTTCTCTCTATTACTCACCCTCACCCTCTCTCTGTTCATTAGAGTGAACTCAAACGTTCGAAATTCAGTCTTTGTAGAAATTTCGAATCTATCTGTTAAAAAATTTACTGGTCATTTTTTCGAAGTTAAATGTTTTAAAGTTACCTTTTAAAATGTAGTTGTAAAGTCGTTGATAGATTTTTCTCTCGTTTCCAATATTCCTGTTGGGAGTGGCTGAGAGTTTCAGTCTACCTGAATTTTTCTTATACAAAAATCGTTTCTAACCTTTTTTGTATTCTAAGAAAACTGAAAAAAATTTACCTGTTCAAATCATGGCTCTCGTGATGATTTTGTCGTTCCATTTGCAAATGTCAAGATGTGTGGACGAGAATATTGGCAGAGTCTGAAATTTCGACAACTGACAGTATCTAAAATTTCTATCGAACTCACAACTTTCTTCAATGCCTGCGACCTTGCGTTCTTCTCATCAAGCTTCTTTCTTTTCCTCCTCAGCTCTGCCATGGCGTTCTTCTGGTTTTTTCACGGTTGACCCGAAAAAGGAAGCAGTGTGGATACCTAAATGAGAACTTGTCGTAGCATAAAATAAGGGTAAGAATAAAAATTCACCTCGCCGGGCCTTTGATACTCCGCATCGACATCGAAGCAGTAATTTGAGACTGGGTTCTTTGCGGGTGGAGGAGACGCGTCTGAAATACGATATTGAACAATTTTTCGAAAATTAGAGAAGTCACAGCAAAATAAGAGTTTTTCGCCTAAAATTCATGATTATAACATTCAACACGTTCTTTCTTACCTCCAACTATTGTGCAATCGATTCTCAAAATCCACCAGGCATTTCTCATGTCCTAAGCTTCAATTCTGTCGTAGATTTCTTAGTCCATTCTGAGTGCAGTGAGACGCATCCATCTCGTCTTAAGACTCCGTCTGCATCGACAAAAAGTGAGTCGTCAACAATCTGAGTAATACAATTGTGTCAGATTTTCCGCATTCTGAGAGATGATATAAGTTGCTGAACAATAAAATGATACGTACATGATACAGAAAACAAAAGGAAACGAAAATAACTTGAAAGACGCTAAGTCCGTGGGGGACGCTAAAAAAAAGGAAAAATACGATGTTTCACTTGACACGCGCATGACAAACTTATTTGAATAACTGCGTTCAATAAAACTAACCTTTTTTTGGAGCAGAATTCAAAAGTTTCGAATAACTTTCTCCATGAATATATTAGGATTAAAATCGTTGTAATACAGTCGTATTACATACAAAACTATTTAGATTTCTGAATTTTTTTCAGATCGAGTAGGCATTTTTCTGGATCCAACTTGTACTTTCTAAAATTAAATTTTTGTGCTTCCATAAACCGTACAGGCATGAAATCGAAAAGAAACATAAGAAGAACATAACTATCACGTAAAGAAACAGTAATTTACCATAAGAAAGTAAAGATAATGAGCTTTTTCCAAACTTGCAAAAAGTCGGACTGGATCCAGCGCTGGATCTAGCTAGCAAAAAATTTTCACATTCGCACGACTTTATCATAATAATAATTAGAAAGAACAGACAAATGCCAGCAATAGCAAAGGTAGCTGGTTAAACTATCATAAATAAAAGCATAATACGAGCAAATTTCTAATTTTAAAGTGACTAATAATTAGTATAACCCATATCTGTTGGGACTTCAGTGTTTTTGAGTTGTTTTTCGCGGTACTTTGACATGTTCCTAATAGCATTTTTCTTCTCTGCAAAACAGATATTGTTTCCAGGAATTTATAGATAATTTTATTATATATTCCGTTCCAATCGGACGTGCAACTCTGGATCCAGTTGGCACTTTTCTGGATCCAGTCGAACTTGCTTTTGCCAGGCTGGATCCAGCTCGACATTTTTCTAGATCCAGCTTGTTTTTTTTTAATTTCATTTTTTCTGCTCTTAAAAACCGTACAGACATCGGAATGAAAAAACATTTCATTTAAATGATATTCTCATCGAAATAATAACTTACCATATAAAATTAAGGGCAATGAGATCACTCGGAATTTCTCGAAAAAAGTCGAACTGGATCCAGCGCTGGATCTAGCTAGCGAAAATTTTTTAAATTGTCATAACTTTCTTGAAAATATTTTTTTCTTCACAAAACAAACAGGGATTGTTTTTAGAACCTTAGCGATCATTTTTAATTATAATTCGTCCCGAACGGACAAAAAACTCTGGATCCAGTTGGCACTTTTCTGGATCCAGTCCAACTCGTGTTCTCTGAGAAGCCGTCTTACACATTCAAGAAATCTTACAAGAAATCGGAGATAACAAAAGACCACAGAAATCTTGCAAGTTTCTTTGTAAAAAGCAAAAGAATCTGCGTTCGGGGGGAATCGAACCCCCGTCGAATGCTTGGAAGGCATCCATGCTGACCATTACACCACCTCAGAGAAGGCAAATCAGATTGGATCCAAAAATCGCAGATTAGATCCAGAAATCGCAGATTGGAATGGACCATCCTAAACTGGATTTTTCTGGATCTAATCTGCGTTTTTTGGATCCAGTCTGCGATTTCTGGATCAAATCTGCGATTTCTGGTTTGAATCTGCAATTCTTGGATCAAATCATACTTTTACGAATCCGGCCCTGGTTTTCCGGTTCGAAAATTTATCCATTAAAAACAGTATGTTTAACAAATTTATTCATGAATACAATAAAAAAATGATTAGCATTTTAAATTTTTTACGGGTCCGCTGTTCTGGGCTGACGCTGCGGGTCCGCTGTTCTGGGCTGACGCTGTTGTCCTGGTTTGGCACTGAGCGTTGCCCAGGGTTGACGCCGTCCGATGTGTTGGGAGCTTCTGTGCATCGTCTGAAATTTGAAAATCAACACAATTGAGAAATTAAGTAACTTCTTGCCATCACATCAAGAACATTGCCAACATAATGTAACAAAATGTCACCTTGAGCCATTTTTCTCACACCTTAAATTAAATTTTCGCGCGTTTCACAAAAATTACTGTTCTGATGGCAAACTCTGGTGGAAAGATGAAATTTTCACTCTCCGTTTTATCTACGTAACACTCTCATCAAGCATATCCCTATGCGTAACACATATCTCAACCAATGTACTCTGATTACTGCCGAAAATTTTGATGACACTCTAATACAGTTATTATTTTAAAGTTCGGAACTACGTAGAAATTGATTGCCAAAAATTACCTGTTCAGTCTGCTTTTCTGAATCCTCTTTAGGAACTGATCTTGTTCGGGGAGTTGTAGTGTTCCGTCTTCTAAGCTAGGAGCCGTCTGAATGTTGATATTAATTTCGATGAGAGCGTGTAAGAACAACTACTTTCCTTACTGGAAAACACCGGATTGTTCTTATATATCAGCTATTTTCTTTATGGAAACTCTTTGAAAAGAACAATAAAGGTATTTTCTAGAATGTAAGTGCAAAGAAACTCACCGATCAGTTGCGGTCCTGATGATGAGATGTAGTCCATAACCCGTCACGTTCATTTTATCAGATCCTAAAAACGAAATAACTATCAGAACAAGGAAATTGGTGGATGGAGGACGTCAAAATAGGAGAAACTTTCGAAAACCACGGGAATTTTTTCGGAAAAATAGTCAGTAGTCTCAAAAAGGAATGAAGAATTTTTTCTACTCTTGTCTACCTCATAAAACAAACCAAGGCCTAAAATTTTGTGAAAACTTGAGATTTTTGTCTGGTCAGAGTGATAAAAAACTGATGGAGTTACACCAAAATTCGAATATAATATTATTCTAATTTTTGAAAGAAAGTTCTCCGTTTTAAAACACACTAACGTGGAAATAGAAGAATGGAAGATGAAAAAATAAAATAAAAACAAGTTTGGGAAATGTATGCACCATTTGCAGTTTTAGCGCGCCAGTTCAAAATTTTATCATTTTTATTTTTTATTTTCTTGATGAAATCACGTTTTGATGTGATATTCGAAAACTCACGATCTAAACATACGCAGTATTCAAAAAGAAAGAAAAACCACAATTTGTAGAACTTTTACAGCTTTTAAATAACTGTTGTATGCTGTGGTTCTGGAAATATCATTTTTAAATGAATAGAGGTGAGTAATAAATTCTTGCGTGGCTGTAATGATGAGAAACGACATGAAATTGAAAGAACCAGTACACAAGTTTTCCAAAACTGTGGAAAATTGTCGCTGAGGCCCTAATTGACAGTTCATGACTCTTTTAGAATTCGTGACGCTATGTTTCAAGCTTTCGAAGGGTATGTTGATGAAATATCGCGATCCAATTTCTATAAGCGGGGAACGATTTATAAAAACATCTTGTAATCATATAACGCTGAAGGCGAAAAAGAGATTTTGAACATCTTCTCAACTATAGTCATACATGTAAAAAATTTTGCATCCTCTGAACAAGGTGTTCCGATGGTCAATATGAAGAATCCTCATACAGGGTGCGCCTATATGCATACCATAGTGTCGAAGTGAAGAGATGAAAATATTCTTCACTCTGATCGAAGGGTACCACTTCAGATTCAACCTGCGTTTTCTGGTTCCAATCGGCGTTTTCTGGATCCAACCTGCGTTTTGTGGATCCAGTCTGCGTTTTTTGGATCTAATCTGCGTTTTCTGGATCCAATCTGCGTTTTATGAAAACGCTTCCTCTTGCTCCAGATTTCACCATAACTGATTCAAAACCACTATAAACTTCAAATTTACAGCGAAAAGTCAGAATTGATAGATACAAAATGAGTTTCCCACAGTTTTTAAAAAGCAGATTAGATCGAGCGCTGGATCTAATTTGCGCAGTCTGGATCTAATCTGCGTTTTCTGGATCTAATCTGCTAAACCATAAAAACGTTAATAACTTCTCAAAGAACCATTTTCTCGGAATATCTTATATACTGGGTGATTATGCATGTCAAGACGAATATTTTGTGATACTTTTCATCCCGATACGAGGGTACAACTCTGGATCAAATCTGCGATTTCTGGATCTAATCTGCGATTTTTGGATCCAATCTGATTTGCCTTCTCTGAGACGAACGCGTGCTTAAAGCCGTCTTACACATTCAAGAAATCTTACAAGAAATCGGAGATAACAAAAGACCACAAAAATCTTGCAAGTCTCCCTGTAAAAAGCAAAAGAATCTGCGTTCGGGGGGAATCGAACCCCCGTCGAATGCTTGGAAGGCATCCATGCTGACCATTACACCACGAACGCGTGCTTACTCAGGCATGACGAGTAGCGTCAGATCTGGCAAAAGTGGTATCAGATCTAGCGAGGTACACCAATCTCTTCGAAAAACATATTCCTACAATAAACACCTT
Source organism: Caenorhabditis parvicauda (assembly GCA_963978915.1). Lineage (NCBI taxonomy): Eukaryota > Metazoa > Nematoda > Chromadorea > Rhabditida > Rhabditidae > Caenorhabditis > Caenorhabditis parvicauda. The sequence goes on along the minus strand of OZ022250.1, from coordinate 6,142,872 downwards.
CTCGTTAGGTGTCTGTCCAAATTGCACGCAAAAATTCCTACATCTACTATGATAAAACATTATTTTTTCATATAAATGAATGTAGGTGTGTATCAGATCTGATCAGATCTGATGCCACTTCTCGAATTATAAAAAATTGATGATTTTTTTGTTGCAAATATCTGCTGAAACCAACTTTTTTTCCATCTTTCATATCTATCAGTGACTTTCAAGATATTGCAAGTGCTTACCACTTCATTTTAAAACAGCATAACGAGAAAATAAAAATGGGCATCAGATCTGACAAAAGTGGCGTCAGATCTGATCAGATCTGACGGCACTCTATCATCTGGACTAAAACTCACTTGGTGTATACCTACACTGTTGTTCAAAAGTACATCTCAGAAAAGTGAAGGTATCTGAATCTAGAGACAATTTAACCAAATCTCGACTGATCCTGTCAGTACGAGATGAAGTCTTTTTAGATTTACTTTACTGAGCAAAAGTAACTAATAATGCAGTGAAGTCTTTCTGAAAAAATGTCACCAATTATTTTGATGAATTGTGGTCATGTTTTCGCAGGTTAAATTCCGTTTAACTAGCATAACGAGAATTTTCGAATTTTAGAGGACTTTGAATTTTCGCTTTGTCTTCATGACATCGGGTGTTTATATAAGTGCAGTGGAATCGAGTCGTATTGTGTACGAATTTATTTATTTGAAGTCAATAGTACAAAATTCCTGATTGTCAGGGTAATTTTTCAAATGTTTTAGAATAATTTCTCAACAGTTGCATACTTTATCGTCATGTAAGGAACTACAAAACGGTTAAATTTATTCGAACATTACCGAAAATTATTTTAAAGTTTTCTTTAGAAAAGAATCACTGATAATCGCATCATAACACGAAGAACCAGTGAAATCAAAAAAATAAAAAATAAATAAAAAACACACGTGAGGAGTGTGCGCAATCTTTCTGCAAGGGGTGCATGGTTCAATCATTGTTGTATTTTTCTTTTTCGAATTTTTCCATTCTCAATTTCCTTTGAAGCGTTGTTGTTAAACTCTAGTGTTCGTATTCAGAAGTTCTTGTAGGATAAATTCCATTTGAAAAATCGAATAAAACCAATTTTTCCATTGTTTTTCGTCTGTTTGCAAACAAAATGAGTGCTTAAAATTTAGGCCACGCAAATTTTCATGTGTTCTACTTCGAGTTTTCCGTTCATTGGTTCATTTTGCTAGCGAACTCTGTTTAGTATCCACCAAAATTGTTCAGACCATTTTTGATAGTTTACTAATCATTCAGGCCACTAATAGCCAAAAACCGTGATGATGATTGTCCAAATGAGAATGTGCAGGATATCTGTGGGGCTTGGACCGACAACAACCGCCGATGAAGTTTGGGACAAAGGCTCTCTATTCGTATAAGGTAAGATTTCATATATTGAATCATTTCTGAATTTAAAATGAAATAAAAAATTTCGGTCTGTACTATTGCGGAATTAGAAACTTTTCATAATCACTGATTGCAGTTAGTTAGAAAAGTGAATTTCACAGAGCTCTTCCCGTTATATTGTTCAATGAGAAGTTTTCAATGAAAAAATATTTTAACTTTATCTTTCAAAGTACACACATCACAATAGTGCTGCGCGGCTTTCTGAAATGATGAAATGTTTACGTCCGCTACCCAGCATGAGTGGAAAAGCAGCAGTAAATTTCAAATGCCCTAATGGTTCTGAATTGGATGAACTTCACCAACAAATTTGCAGTTTAACCATCAAGATTGACGCCTATCACCCTGACAAGCTTCACTGCTCATAGATCGGCCTCACTTTGAAGTCACGAAAGGTATTTTTTTCTACATTCATCGCCAATTTCATCAGTCAAATAAGAAATTTTCGGTTACTCAGGCATAGTTGAAAAATCTCGCGTGAATTTCTGTATACTAAATGCAGTTCTGAATTGACAATGTCTCACAAAAAATTTGCAGATGGACTAACCGGTGGAGATCAACACTACCGTCCATGAGCAGTAACTTGGACGCGTTCCTGTGTCATGTATTGTGACGGAAAATGTGAGCATTTAATATCTCGGAAGACCGAAAACCAAGAAATTCAAAATTTTTTCGTTTTGCAAAATTTTAGATGAATTTCGTTATTTTATTTTTAGAACGCTCGAATTGTTCTCGAACCTAAGCGCAGTCCTTGTTTGTCAGTATTCGATTAACCAAGTATGTCTCTCACTAACCAGATCATAGCTGAAAATTAATAAAAGTCATATTAAATAAGGACTCAAAGTTATCTTACAGGTTCAACAGCATCACCACTACCACTGCCATCGACCTCAAAACAACTCGACCACACGAGCCATCTACAGCAGGATCACCCGAGATGGCTACACCAGCACCAATAACGTCATATTTAATTTTTTTTGTATTTCTGTGAAAAAAATAAATTTCTTATACTATCACGTGCTTTTCTGAATAGAAAAAAGTCAGAATTAGTGAAGGAATGCTGAATGTCATGTGGCCGAAATGTGCATCAGATCAAGCAAAAGTGGCGTCAGATCGTGCAAAAGTGGTGTCAGATCTGACAAAAGTGGCGTCAGATCGTGCCAATTTTGAATCCACAAATACTAGATCTGATGCCACTTTTGCCAGATCTGATGCTACTCGTCATGTCTGAGTTAAAGCCGTCTTACACATTCAAGAAATCTTACAAGAAATCGGAGATAACAAAAGACCACAAAAATCTTGCAAGTCTCCCTGTAAAAAGCAAAAGAATCTGCGTTCGGGGGGAATCGAACCCCCGTCGAATGCTTGGAAGGCATCCATGCTGACCATTACACCACGAACGCGTGCTTAAAGCCGTCTTACACATTCAAGAAATCTTACAAGAAAGCGGAGATAACAAAAGACCACAAAAATCTTGCAAGTCTCCCTGTAAAAAGCAAAAAATCTGCGTTCGGGGGAATCGAACCCCCGTCGAATGCTTGGAAGGCATCCATGCTGACCATTACACCACGAACGCGTGCTTAAAGCCGTCTTACACATTCAAGAAATCTTACAAGAAATCGGAGATAACAAAAGACCACAAAAATCTTGCAAGTCTCCCTGTAAAAAGCAAAAGAATCTGCGTTCGGGGGGAATCGAACCCCCGTCGAATGCTTGGAAGGCATCCATGCTGACCATTACACCACGAACGCGTGCTTAAAGCCGTCTTACACATTCAAGAAATCTTACAAGAAATCGGAGATAACAAAAGACCACAAAAATCTTGCAAGTCTCCCTGTAAAAAGCAAAAGAATCTGCGTTCGGGGGGAATCGAACCCCCGTCGAATGCTTGGAAGGCATCCATGCTGACCATTACACCACGAACGCGTGCTTAAAGCCGTCTTACACATTCAAGAAATCTTACAAGAAATCGGAGATAACAAAAGACCACAAAAATCTTGCAAGTCTCCCTGTAAAAAGCAAAAGAATCTGCGTTCGGGGGGAATCGAACCCCCGTCGAATGCTTGGAAGGCATCCATGCTGACCATTACACCACGAACGCGTGCTTAAAGCCGTCTTACACATTCAAGAAATCTTACAAGAAATCGGAGATAACAAAAGACCACAAAAATCTTGCAAGTCTCCCTGTAAAAAGCAAAAGAATCTGCGTTCGGGGGGAATCGAACCCCCGTCGAATGCTTGGAAGGCATCCATGCTGACCATTACACCACGAACGCGTGCTTAAAGCCGTCTTACACATTCAAGAAATCTTACAAGAAATCGGAGATAACAAAAGACCACAAAAATCTTGCAAGTCTCCCTGTAAAAAGCAAAAGAATCTGCGTTCGGGGGGAATCGAACCCCCGTCGAATGCTTGGAAGGCATCCATGCTGACCATTACACCACGAACGCGTGCTTAAAGCCGTCTCACACATTCAAGAAATCTTACGAGAAATCGGAGATAACAAAAGACCCGATAACAGAATTTAGGTTTATCTTTCTGATCAGATTTTTTCAGTTTTCTTTTTTTTCTCAATTCTAACATTACCGGTTACTGCCAACTCAAGAAAGTGAGGTAATCAAAGAAAATTGTTTCATCTCCAAAAAAGTAAGCACGATGGAACAAGTAGGAGAGCTCTCTTGTCAGTCGTTTGGACATCTTCTTCAAAATTCGCAACATACACTCACAACTCAGCTGTTACTCGATGGGCAGCTCTCACATTCGGCTGATAGTCATTTTCCTCCTGGGACCACTCGGCTCGAAGCGTGAAAATATAAAAAAGAAGATGCGCGCTCTTTCCATGTTTGTGTGCTGCTGCTGCTTCTTCTCCTTCTTCTTGAGTGTGAAAGCATCGTACGCCCCGCCCTCAATTCTTCCGTCCCAGGCCCTCTCCCTCAACTGCACACGCTACCAACAAGCAGCCTGGTATCCGAGCCTAAGCCTGTGAGCCTAGAAACCCTTCATATGGATAGGCTCAATGCACGTCAGATACCTCCAACACGATCACTCAGGTACTGTCGATGGTCTTATGCGCCACAGTTGGTCAACCTAATGTGTTTCTGAGGTTTTCCACTATGAACCAATACCATCGTTGGTGAGAATGACTCTTGAACTTTCCTACGTCAAATTATCTCTTGAATTCTCTACTACCAGCTTCAAAAAATCCCAACTAACTCTAAAATACCACTTTTACATCTTCATTGGTGTGTTTTTTCCGCCCAATTTCTCACCCACCCGTTCTTTAAAGAAACCCAACCATAGAAAAATTTTTGCCGAAAAGCTTGAAGAGTGATTGTTTACTTCAGAATGAAAGTGAACTGACGTATCTGGAATTCTAGCCGATTGTTCGCCATAAATGTACACCTGCACGTCAAAAATTCACACCGATAGGTCAATCATCTAAATTTAACATCAACACAACGCTATCTCAAAGATTTTTTGTCCGCGCGCTGCTGCGCGTCATAAATTTTCTCAGTGCACATATTCAGGCTTTCCCTGAACTTGACCGTCTCGTCATGAACCATTTTAAAGAAGTGCATTATTTCAATTAATTTCTTTTTAAAACGAACATTGCAGGAACTGTCCAACTTCTATTGATGCCACTGTCAACTGCTAATGCTTCGTTCAAAAGCAACAGATGGTGAGATTTCACTTTGATTTGTCTAGTAAAAAGTTCTTCATGTGAAATGACAAGTTACAAAACGACCCGACAAATAATCTATAGATCAGCTGTATGGAGAGAGAGTAACACCTGGCTCGAAGACTTTTTCTTCTGCCGCTGAGAGTGCAACATCAAAAATCTGCATTAGTACTTTGTTCAACTTTTCATTCATACTAATGAAAAGACCTTTCCAAAGTTCAAAGTTTACTTTTTTTAAAACTGATATGTCTGGAAAAAAACATTCACGTGACTGGATAAGATTAGAACTATATATTTTTCTATTACAATAATTTTCATTTTAATTTATCACCTCTACCATGGTTAAACATAGTGTAAAATATAATATTTATTACTAATTTGGAATAAGTTCAATTTTCTTGGATAAGTGTAATTTCATGGAAAAGTTACGAATTGAAAAATAAAAATGTCATGAGTATGTTTTTAATGATATAGAATTGAACTGATTTCAGTGAGATATTAATTCGAACTTGTTCAAGCTTATTATATAATTTCCGGATTCATCCAAACTTATCACATCATTCCCATCCATTTTGACTGAAGTTCTGGGTTTTGACTACCCGCGCATCTCTCACATGTCACGAACAGAACAGAGCACATTAGAAGATTACCCTTTTTGCTCCTCTCGCTGTCTCTCGCCGGAGGTCAAACGAGCCAACGTTGATGAGTGAGACTTTTAGCGCCTCACAGCTTTTGCCAGCAACTTTGTTCGGATAATCGACAGTGGTTGAAGTAACGCCCAGGCATATGGTACCGCTTCCGCTTCCTAATGAGATATCTTTAATGAAGAAATTTTATGTGAAAGTGCACTTTGAGTGAAGGTTCCCCTATAATGAGCCTCTATTTTATATTTTTCAACTTTTATAGTAGAAAAAGTTGTTAAAAAGCTCCAAAGTGTTGAAAATAACAGAACAAACATTGAAATCGGTAATCTTACTTAGTATTTTCACTCGATAAGATACAATTGATATCATTCATGATAGTGGGGAGAACCCGGAATATTCCCGATCATAAAATGCCTACCTACAGGTTTCATGTCAAAGTACAGATTTTAACCAATTCTTTCTGAATAACGACATTTCTTGGCATAATATACAACGTTTGAACTGAGGACAAGTGTACATAATTGAAAATTTAGTGGCTAGTAGTCGGCAATCGTTGTTTGTGTTTTCTCGACGACGACGCTCTGATGAATTTTGAGATGTGCTCCGAATGCGTTGGTCTTCAGTTTTTTTGAGACTCGGCGTGAGAAAACTATTGGTTGTAACCGTTGTTATAGACAGTTGAAACTGCACCTTGTTTTACATCGAATTCCAAACAGGAATAAAACACTTCTAGTGTTCTGTAGATCATCGTGTCAGTACAAAGTATTGAGTGTGGTAGGGTTCATTTTGCATCCTTGATGTTCAGATTACCGACTGGGTGGAGGAGGTAGAGCAGAGATCGAACAAGATCCATGTATGGCGTCGATCAGGATCACCATCCACTAGACCACTCTACCCTCTTCTTTAAAAAATTCAAACCCTCCTTATAAAAGTCAATTCTAAGCGTTGCGGTTATCCGATGCAGTTGAAACAACAAGAATACATCTGTGTGAAGTGTTCGTTTTCATTTTCTCCAAAGACCAACACTTGCCGCCGTTCACTGAACTCAATTGAAAGAAGAAGAAAAAGAAGTTTGAAACGTTTTGGCTCGAGAGCCCTCTGTGTGTGCGCTCTCGTTTCCATTCAATTTTATTCAAATCCATTTTGTTGGCGGCAGCTCTTTATGATGAAGAGCATGTGAGTGGACGCAAGGGTGATGAGAATTGGGTTTTGGGTCCAACGATTGGACTGGAACCTTTAAAGTTCACAAAGACCCTTTCAAATGTTGAAAAGGTGGACATGCGATTGACAATAGCGAACTGGAGGGGTGGCCTCTGTAGTTTTACAGAAAGTTTGTACTTTTTAGCTACAAAGTTTTCATAGTGTAATATTTCCAATAGTAAGTTGGACCGATTTCAAATTTTTGAAATATACAAAAATGTTTTACAAACCATGGTTCTATATGGTTCTTCAAAGTTTGGCTTAAAAATCATTAGAAGTCTTAAAAATAATAATTAATTCAAATCGTCTGGTGACTCGATGAAAAAGATTCATTTTAATGAACGCTCGAAGAAAATGGACAAAACAATTCGGTGGCGATACTTTTTCACATCTATAATGGAATTTTCAGTGCCGTAGACGAGAACGATGAAGAATGTGAGAACGTTCCGCTACCAATACAGACGTTCCTCTGGAGACAGACAAAGTGAGATTTCGGTTCTTATAGAAAATAGGAAAAATACTCAAAATTGATTTTTCAAACACTAAAAACTTAGATTCATTTGCCACACAGTATAAATCACAATGGTCATGTTTGTATGAAGGAAGTCATAATTATAGTGTTAAGAACATCAAAATTGGTGAAGTTTTTACGCAGAGTAATTTTCGAACATTTTACTTTTTTGAAAAACATAAAACCAAAGGTCATGAAGACCACACACGTAGTATACTATTAAGATGTCCAGAAACCGCGTTGATTGTATACCACGGATGACATTAAAGATGTTTGATATCTATTTTTTTTTCTCTCCGTCTCTCTCTCTGTCTCTCTCTATCTCTCTCTCTCTCTCTCTCTCTCTCTCTCTCTCTCTCGCTCTCTCTCTCTCTCTCTCTATCTTTTCTCTCTCTCTCTCTCTCTCTCTCTCTCTCTCTCTCTCTCTCTCTCTCTCTGCCATTCTTCTAGTGTTCGATGGCACTCCCAGAGGTGTCTTTAATGTGTCCTCATAGCTAATGTGCGTGTGTGTGTATCGAGTTTTCAACGTTTCACAATTCCTTGCCAGCCAAAAGTAATGTATCACATTTCCGTCAGATCCAGTCGGGAAAGAAACAAGAGTCAAACATCGCAGGAAATTGTGACATTGCGCGTTTAGTTACACATATTATTTTTCAATCGAGGGCTTTGAATTGGCCCATTCAGACCATAATTGTGTCACAAAAATGATTTTTTGCTCGAAATCGAAAATTTTCGATCGTTTTTCTCAGAGCTGAAGTCGGAAATTCACTTGGAATAGTGAAATATTATCTTCAATATTTGGAAAACTACTAAATTTAATTTAATAAACTTATGCTAATTCTCTTAAATTTGAAGTTTCTAGCTGTTTTTGAATGTTAAAAACGATGATTCAAGGAGAATTGTAAAATAATAATATTTTTAAAATAATTTTAATAAGACTAGAGCTTTATTCGAACAAAAAATTTTAAACCATTTGCTGAAAAAAGATGATAAAATGCGCACTGACATAGTACGTCTACGAAAAATGTTCGAAAAGCACTCTGCCGATGAATAATTCGACCAGTCAAACGTTGTTGCGAATAGATGAAAAAACGAATTCAATTTCCTTTTTCAGTCCATTCCTGGGTGCGAAGATCGGAAAACTGCACGAGGCGTCGGTCGTGGTGAGATTTTGATTTATGACCCGGAAAAGGGCAATATTAAAAGGGAAACGGTGGAATTGCCGGTGAAACGAGGAAAAAATGATGATATATGCCGGTCGGGCCCTTTTTGGTAATCGTGCGATTTTTCATACTGAGCCGGCTGAAGGAGGAAATTGATATATGTATATGTTGGTGTTTTTAATTGAAAAAGGAGAGGGTTAGATTCCGATCCGTTATCCACGACTACGGGGTTTCCACAAGGTTATGTACCAGTCCGAAATATTGAATGTACGATTATTCGATTTATCAGGGACCAAATACAGTGTTTCCTAGATTTTGACAGTTTTCACAGGTTTTTGATTCTGTCAGTACTCTCCAAAGCGATTTCAAACGTAAATCCTTGAAAAATACCGGGTTTTATGAAATTTTCTGAATCAGGCTGTTGTTTTGGAAATTACTGGAAACTGTAGATCAATGAGTTGAGTTCAAGAACAATAATATATACGCCGCGAGGAGTTCAAAGGCTGCAGCACTACCACTACATCATTCTACGTGTTTTTAATTATAAGAATTCGTTCGTCATTCCCCGAGTACGGTAATACAGCACCGTTCACATAAAGTACTGCGTTTTAATTATGGAGAGGCAGTGCTCATTTCACATCATACGCTTAAGGTAGTGTCTCAGCCTAACGCTCAGTCAACAACAATTATGAATAATTCAAGTCTGCAAAGACACAACACACGCACACACATAGCTGTGCCATGAGATATCTTATTGCGTTCACAGAAACAACTTTCACCTGAATGGGGGACGGTGCAGGGTGTACTCGGTGTGACAGCGCTGTACGATCAGTTGGAAATTATCCGAAAGTCGTGAATAGTCCACGTTCTTACCGGCGCTAGTAATTCCCACTACTGAAAGGTTCATCAGAAATTTGTCATGAATCTAGCTTTGTTGATGTCCCTTTCCAAGTATACAAAAGTAGTTGGTCGTGTAGCACGATGTCCCGCAGCACTCCAGTTTGATTTAACCTCTAACCTTAAATATCTTATTTTCCTCGAACTTTCAAACTTTGTTAGGAGTAAGTTACACAAGCTTCAATAACAGCCACTATTACTCATCATAATTATATAAGCCTCTCGTATCGTAAGAAAAGTAATGATCAGACAAAGCGGTGGCGCGCAACTTGTTTACACCGCTTAATTATTCAGAATAATTTGTGTGAAGAGTTAAGACTTGACTGCATCCCACTCAGGAGAGAAATATCCCACATGAAACACACTCTCTAGGAAAATGGAGAAAAAGAAGAAGACATTTGAATAATGCTCGCCTCAAGCCACAAAACATCCCTGATTATTCGCACATTCACAGGCGGAAGCCAAGAAGCAACGCACTGAGGGGCAAACCAGAGAGAAATTGGCTCGTTCCACACGCGATTGGTGTTCCAGCCAACATGTTATTATATGTAGAAAACGATAGTCAGCTATGAAAGCTGTCATAGAGCATGGAGAAGATGAATTTTGACTTTTTTTTACAGTTCACTGGAGAACTCAACGTTTTTAGAAAAATTCCAAGCGGAATTATCGAAATTGTGATAAAATAACATGTGGTATTTTTGATTGACGCGAAATGTGGGAAGGTCCTGGGAAAACTATCGATTTTGATTGAATCATTATGTTTTTTTTCCGTTTGATCAGCAGTTCCACATGGATCTCACAATTTTGTCATTTTAGTTGATTTGTGCCGATACGCAGTACATCAGCTGGCCTTGAAAAGGGATTATCATCAAAAAATTCAGACTCTCGAGCGTGTAGTCGTGCAGAACATCCTTCACGGCCTGTCACCTTCTATCAGCGACGCTCTCAGTACAATATCACGATGGAAGTTGGTGAAAGCCGCGTTCCCACACGTCATTCAGTGCTGTGGCAGCCTGTTGCAGTCCATCGCAGGGCAAAAGGGAATGCCGACGTCATTGCAGAAGATCCTGTACATTCTACACTGGATGCTGCTCGACTCGGCGTCTGAATGTGCTCCCGACGCGTCTAGTACGAAGGTGAATAAGATGGAAAACTTTACGAGAGATGAACCCATCAACTCATTGACATGTTTTTCAATGCGCACATTCCAATCTTTTCTTTTCTAAGTGGCAACATGCGAAAGCAACCCTCTTCGAATTCTCCGTCTGTGTTGTTTTCGAAGAACGCTGCAATAATCAGTCGAGGGGAAATGAAAAATGGAGACATTTTGTGCAGGAAATGTCGTAAAATCCGGCAGATTGAACCTCTAAAATGGGATCTGCCGGCGTTTTTCAGATTTTGGGTTCGTTAAGGTCGAAAGTTAGCACCTTACTTCATGGTTGTCGTCTCTAGCTTGTTTTATTAAAATTTCCTTCTTCTTTAAAGAAAGGTTAACAAATTGCGTAATACCATCAAATAAGGTTAATAATTATTAAAAAAGAGTAGAAACACGAAAACAGGATAAATGATATCCAACTTTCAGCAAGAAGATCAGAGCTTGAGGTTGCAAGGACTCTTCAACGTTTCTTCAATACAACTGTTCGTCTACTTGCTCGCACCACTCCTAGACTCGATCAATGAAGAAGAAATTGAGAAGAACATCCGATTGGATAGTGGGGCCAAGATTTGGGCAGCATTCAAGCAGGTAACGTTCAACTACTCGTTTTTAAACTCCGATTTATGATCAAATAATAACTTTCTTCACGATTTCCTATTTTGAATACTTTTCTGATAGGAGAATTTATTTATTCCTCAGAAAAATTGAATTATAGAAATAAAGTGATGGCTTCGGTAGTTCAAACTGAGAATATTCGAGAATAATGTGAAAAGTATGGGAAACATGTTAAAAACTGTTAATTTTCAATTAATTTTTTCCGGAATTCATCAGAACGATAATTTTAAATGCTTCCAGAGCAAAGCACCGGACGTCTATTGCTTCACTGCGCCAGTGAAACAACGAAAAGACCAACTTCCGATGATTTCGCTCTTCAAGAAGACAAACACGGCGAAAGTCAATCAAGTTCAGGGAATTTATCTAGGTAGTTCAGAGATTTCTCGAATCAGACACAGGAAATGTTACAGGTGATGAAGAAAATGTTAGGAGACCGTCAGTCATCCCACCACCCAAACCACCAAGAACAGATCTTGCGGTTCTGAACGAGAAGAAGAGGAAAGAGGAGGAGAAGATGAAACAGCAACAAGTCAGAGAATCGTGAGATTTTGCTTTTCGAAAAATACGTCGAAACACTGAAATTCATAAGGAGAAGGTCAAAGTTCGATAGTTTTCGGCTTCAAGGAACTATTAAGGTTTTTTTGCCAAAGGTACTGAATTTGCAAATGCGAAATTAATTAAAGAAGTTACAAAATTTAGTTATTCATTGAAAAGCTGAAGCAGAGAGAGTTTTCAGATTACCGGAAAAGCCAACAGTGTTACTTGTGGACACAGAAATACCATCTTCTAGCCAACAACGAAGTTTTCCTGTGCCGGAACGGAACTCGTCAATCGTTCGGAGTGTCAGCGAATACAAAACCTGTGAATCGGTGGAGAATTACAAGAAGAAAATGCCGAAAAGTCACACCTCCGATGCTTTCGATCTGTCACCAAGTGAGTTATTGATATGTACAAGAGCTCTTAAAAAAATTTGTATGAATTGAATTCGCGGTTCCTGTAAACTGTCAACATATTCGATTTAATTTTCAGCGTCTGAAGCGTCCGGTGAAATTCTACGGGATGCGGAGAAGCTGAGATTCGGTGAAATCGAGAACGGATCGCTTAGTGGTGTCTTTTACTGTAAAGACACAGCTCCATTGGTGAAATTATCGGATATCTGTAGTGGAATATCAGCGGAACCGTTGAGTTTACCGACAGAGGTGATTTTTCTCTCTTTTTTTCGAGAATGAAAATGGAACTTTGTCTACATATTATCAACAGGAATTGCAGTTACACACAACCATAATGAAATGTTCCTGAACCGTTTTAATTCCACCTAATTTCCCCCCCCCCCGAACGCAGATTTTTTTGCTTACAGAATTGCCTTCTCTGTAACAAGAAGAAAACAGAGTGTCGATGTATGAAAGTTTCGACAGCAGATGCATTAACAACACCTGAAGCACCTCCCCTTGTTTTAACGCGAGGTGTGAAGTACGTAGTTTTCGGCCATCGAAATGTTTTCCAGCATCGACCACCGAAGAATCCGTCTCATCTTGTAGTCAACAAACAATGATTCCTACAGCTCCGGTCACTCAGAAAGTAGAAGCATCATTGATACCAACAATCCCGGATATTTTCGAACGTAAGTCTTTCACCACCATAAAGTGAATAGTATCATGTTCAGAGCCATCAACCTCGAAAACGGAAATCTGCATACCTGACGAGGAAACTGAAGAGCCGCCGGTTAATGATCCTACTGTAAGTTTTTGATTCCAATGGTTTCCATTGAGTTTGATGGAACTTACTACTTCTAACTTCTACCACACATGGAAAGTAATTGTTTTATCTGTGACACATCGATATCTGTAAATAGAACGGTATTGATCTGATCTTCTCTTTCAGTACGCGACCTACCTAGATGTAGCTGTCGTTCGTTCGTTGTTGATCACACACTGGCAAGAAGAAGGTGTCACGTGGGCGCTGAAATATCTTCTCAATCGAATAGAACAGATACAAGTGTACATGTCGGCTCGAAGTAGTCCCAGACAGAGAAGTAACTCCTTGCCTTCTGGCGAGAAGCGACCTTCTATATCTGTCGAGCAGTTACCGAATCCGACGTGGGAAGGGCTGAGGTGAGGTTTTTACATGTGAACTACCAATATAAGTCTTGAAAGTATTGGCAATTAGTAAATCGCATCCCATCGCATCCCGTATCTTATTTTCAAAAATGGGATGCGATAACTTTTTTCGCATCGCATAAACATCTCTTTTTTTATGATTAGGTTAGGTTCGGGTCAGCTTAACGTTCAACCTAAGCCTAAATACAAGGTTATTGGGCTCTTTCGAGCAAAGTTACAGACGATTGAAAAAAACGGGATGCGACGGGATGCGGGATGCGATGGGATGCGATTTACATATTTCCGAAAATATTCGTATTCAGTTTTGAGAAGTTAATTGAGGTACAATATTGGTAAAACTGCTACTCTCATATAGAAATTTGAAAAAATCAAATTGTGTCATTTGAATATTCTCGACATAAATTTCAGAGTGTCCAGTGATGAAAGCAAGACCCGACTTCACGTCAAGTCATGTAGAGAAAGAGACAGGAGGAAATCAACAGACGAAACAGCATGTCTCATCACGTCGCCTAGGGGAACTTCTGACTCGAGAAGAAGTAGTATCAGTATGTTGCGAAAAGAGAAGAATAGGTTCGTTTCCATTATACAGTCGAAAATTTCTGTTAAACGTGTTTTTTTCAACAAAAAAATTTGATTTTCAGAAGCAACCCATCTCTGAACAACTCTGTGGAAGTGCTATCAGTCCGAGAAGACCTAGACGACAGCATCTCCAACGTATCTTCAAAATCTGAACGAGAATTGTCAAAGCTGAACGCAATGTACTACCCAGAAGCACTTGGAAGTTCCAATTTTATCGAGAAAAACGGGTCAATCAGTGGTACTGTAATAGCAAGGACCATCAATCAGGTTAGGTAACTTTTCTTTTTCTAACACTTGTTTCTTTTAGGTGATGGACCGGTGTAGTGGAGTAGTTCAGTGTGAACTTGCCTTGAACATAGCAGATCTTCTACTTCGGACGCCGACCTCACAACCCGAGGCGTTTTTCTACCAGTTGACACTGATGATTTTTAAGTTTGTTTTATTTTTACATAGACGATATTTTTAGTTTTTTTTTTTTGACGGAAATGAGGCTTTTTAACAAAAATTATTAATTGACTGAGCTTTTATTAATAGCAGGAATATATGAAAATAAGATTGAATCATAGAAATTCTCTTTTTCTCACTTCATCGAAAAATTCGTCTGACAGGATCATCATTTAACTTTTATGTCATTGTTCAGAATATTTCTGTGTCTCGGTTGTCCACACGGCTGTAACGAAGGAATGAGAACAGAACACAGCAATTTTCTGAGGGCCAAGGCAAAAGCAATATTGGCTACTTTGGAGAAGGTTCAACCCGTTAGTTTTTTGAAACACTTTAAAAATTGAATGAAATACTGATTGGTTGATTGATTGATAATTTTAAAATTTGGATTTTTGATTTTCAAAAATAACTGACATCGATCGGATTTGAAACCCTAAGTATGAGCTCACATTCCTCTCGAAAAAAATTCCACAGAAAACCAAAAGTTTTCTCGACTTTATACTTCCAGGAAAAGTTCAACTCTCTCATTAACGAATATGTGGAGACGTACGGAACGCAACAAGTTTTGGACCTGTTACATTCACTGACGTCTTTTTGCAAAAGTGAAATGAGTCGTAAGCGTTGGTACTGAACAATTTACATGTATCTGCTTCAGAAGAAAGAAGATCATCTGAAGTGAGACTACCGTCTTATCGGAACCTCTTCAATGAGAAGGAAAAAGGAATCGAAGGCAGAATCATCAGCGCGACATTCAAGACGCTAATCACAAAGCTTTCAACGGTGTCGGAGGAGTTGGCGTTGCCGGAGAACATGGTGAGTATTCAGTTGTTCGGTAATGTTCTTTTCTTTGAAAGATGAAGTCATTTAATCACACTAGTGAGAAGTCACTGGAGATGTCGGAATCAAATAGTTTCATGAATAGTCTTGAAAAAAGGTTTTTTCGCGCGAAAGTCCCTTATTCTCAACAAATAATCAGTTTCACTTAGATTAGAAAATCACTTTGCCCCATTCTCTATAAGTCAAAAATCAGATGAAAAAAATTCAGAGCTTGCTACAAGACGCACGTATGGCGATAAGCTACGTACAGGAACAACACGGGAACCCCTTCCGAAGGGTCGGCCTTTCCGCCCTATTAGATGGTATTGCCAAACAAGCTGTCTGTACACCGTGAGTTTTTTCCGAATAAAGACAACAGCTTCTCACATATTTCTCATGTAATTGCACTTCTCAACAGCTTTGCACTGCTTTTTTCATGAGAATCTCGCTTCTGACGTCTACAGAAGACAGCTCGAAAGCGTTCCAATTTCATGAACTAGAGCTTCAAACGTTTTTTTTAATTTATCGAACTTTTCCACTTTCTTTGCACCGCTTCTTCACGAAAATTTCACTTCGTACTCCGCCGAAGGCTATCAAAATGTTTTTTTCTAAATGTATTCAAGCTTCTCTCAGTTTCGTCAATGTGAAATTGAACTTCTACAGAAGACGGGCGCCAAACCGCTTGATGCTGCTTACTCGGAAACCAACCATCTGTGTTCCGAGCATCAATCTCATGTACTTCATTTTTCAATTTTACGATCCATGCAAGCGACTCCCCTTTTCAAGCTCCGCCCATATATCCAACAATTTACTCAAAACCATGCATGTTAAGCACCTCAGTTGCTCTCTGATAACTTCCAAAACTGTGATCTGCATGAAAATTCACCCGATTTCACCCACAAAAAGTGAGACAATCGTAAAAAAAAGTCTGGTTCAGGGACTCGAAAACGGATGAAACTAGCGGGAAAAGTAGTCCAAATGGACATCAGAATTCTCTCGCGCAGAAGGAAGCGTCGTTGAGGAGGGGAATCTTCAAGAAGAAGGAGAGGAATAGTGGGAATACGATTGCGTTAGAAGACTCTGAGGGAGATTCGTCACCGTCGACGCCGAGAACCATCAGTTCGATTGATGACAACTCGTCAATGTTCAGAGAGGCGAACAAGAAGAAAAGTGCACCGAAACTGCATTTTGGTATGTTTTTCTTGTTTGTTACTTCGAATATGAGCGAAAATGGAAAATAGAACGGTCTCTCTATCTCTCTTTCACAAATCATCTTTGTTCTTGATGACAACTCATTGTACAAAATAGTTCCAGCATTCAATCTTCTCAAGAACGTCAAGCAAGAAATGGACGAGGAATGTTCTGATTCCGAATACAACGATGAGAATGTGAGCCTAATTCTTGTCATGTATTGAAAGAACTTCAGGAGAACGAGTTTCCATCACCCAGATCGATTCAAAGAGGGACAGAAGGAACTTCAAAAGTACCGGATAAACTACCCATCGATTGTGAGTTTTTGTCATTTTGTGAAGTTCTTCTTAATCTTATCATGTTTTCTTAATTTTCTTGAACAAGAACAAAAACTTCCAAAAATAGTCTTCCAGCAAAAGGCGGCATTCGCTTATGGGGAGCCTACATACCACCGCCTCAAATGGTCGATTTGAAGTCCATATACGATGGAACCAAACGTTTCGCTTTTCTCCTCGAAACTGCCAGACCCGGAACCTTTCCAGATGCTCCATTAGTGGCAGCTTTACTACATTTGGTGAGATTTGCTTACAAAAAATGATATATGTGGCTGGTAGAAAGTCAACACAATCTGATCAGCTTGTTCGGTGCAAGCCAGAGTTTTTGGTGGTGATAACGAGAAAATGTCAGTTTGGGATAACCACACGAAACTGCACAAGTCGCCAATACGTTCTTTGGTGATATAAACCTAACCCACATCTGGAAACGAGACATCGGTAGGTGCTCCTACAATCATGTTATCGAAAAGTCTCGGTGTCTCATTTTTTTAGAATGTAATCAGCTGATTGCACCTGGCAATTGACAAACAGGAGAGCCCTGTGTGATTAACAACACCCCACACTGCGGTGAACGCAGTTGGGAAGTGTAATCCACTGCGAATCAGAGATAAGTGAATATACCCGCTCTGCAACCGCTTTGCAAAAACCTCCGCGGAGCGCACTTACCTCATTACTTAATTTTGGAATGGTTTTGCTAATGTTTCAACCTATTTCCTCGTTTTCTCAATTCTATAAACGTTACGGATTGTTCCAAAGCTTAGTTTGACCTACTTCGAACATTTCTCCGTTACGATTTGTGTTTCTGGTATGAAAAAAGGTGGGAAAGAAAAAATTTCAAACTACAGTAACTGCAATTTGATCTACGCCCCTTTTTTTAAAACAAATTTCAGAGGTCTCCCGTCATCGCAAGAGCCGCTCTACTTCTCGAATGCTCGAACTTCATCTCTAGATGTAATCGCGGAGAATGGCCAGAATGGATAAAATCGCCTCACAACAGAACATTCTCGTTAGGAGGACCATTAGCCAACAGAGGCACACCGTCGGCTACGCGTCGCATGCACGCGTTGCAGAGGCTAGCAGGCCGCTACTTCTACCAATGGGCTGTGCAAATTGGCGATCAGCTGGCGAAGGTTCTGGAAGACTCTGAGAAAAAGGATAAGAAAGAGATGAGGATGCTGGATTCGATGGAAGATTTCCTGGACGAAGGGGTCGTCAACAATGTTTCAGGAGACAGATGCCCTCCTGCTTTGAGGTACGTTCATATTTTTCTCAATTTTTCACTTCAGAGTTATTTATAGTGACATTGTTTAATTTAGAGGGCAGCAGTACAATAGTAGCGTAGATAAGCTGTAAAGAAAATGTTGCAAGAGGCAACACTGTAGGATTTTTGCTTCTACACAAAAAGAAAACAAACTGAATAAGGGGAAACCATAAGAAACACTCAGAATTCTGTTTCATGTCACAAAATTACTTTGCCGTAGTTCTGTGGTTTTAACGTCGCCAAACAGTCACGGTAACGCCTATTGTACGTGAGTGCAATACCACATAGTGACTGAAAGAGTGTTTAGCTGATGTTTTTTGACATATTTTCACAGCAGCCTAATTTTCCAGAATGATCGCAGTTCAACTCCTACACGAGATAACTTCATTCCTCCGGGAAACGTTCAAAACAATTCCAAGATCCAAGAACATGAAGCCGTGTGGAGCTGGCTCAGGCTGGGACAAGCTTCTGAGTCATAGAAGATGGTCAATCCTCTCGAACACCTTTCCTACCCAACAGCCCAGTGGAAGTGTGAACAGCATTACAGATGTCAATTCATCTATCCATTGTGAGTTTATATCGCTAACTGGCTTACTCTCACTCTCACAAAGAACGCTTATGTTTCATCCATCGCTGGATTTGATGTGCGTTCGTGGTGTAATGGTCCTCAGGGAAACCGTTCATAGCCAGATCTGGAAAAAGACGAACCAGATCTGGAAATCTCTGGCTAGAATTGGCACGATCTGGCTCAAATTTTCCAGATCTGGTTAAAATTTTCCAGATCTGGCTAAACTTCCCAGATCTGGCTGGAATTTCCCAGATCTGGCTGGAATTTCACAGATCTGGCTGGAATTTCCCAGATCTGGCTGGAATTTCACAGATCTGGCTGGAATTTCCCAGATCTGGCTGGAATTTCCCAGATCTGGCTGGAATTTCACAGATCTGGCTGGAATTTCACAGATCTGGCTGGAATTTCACAGATCTGGCTGGAATTTCCCAGATCTGGCTGGAATTTCACACATCTGGCTGGAATTTCACAGATCTGGCTGGAATTTCACAGATCTGGCTGGAATTTCCCAGATCTGGCTGGAATTTCCCAGATCTGGCTGGAATTTCCCAGATCTGGCTGGAATTTCACAGATCTGGCTGGAATTTCCCAGATCTGGCTGGAATTTCACAGATCTGGCTGGAATTTCACAGATCTGGCTAGAATTTCACAGATCTGGCTGGAATTTCCCAGATCTGGCTGGAATTTCCCAGATCTGGCTGGAATTTCCCAGATCTGGCTGGAATTTCCCAGATCTGGCTGGAATTTCCCAGATCTGGCTAGAATTTCACAGATCTGGCTGGAATTTCCCAGATCTGGCTGGAATTTCCCAGATCTGGCTGGAATTTCCCAGATCTGGCTGGAATTTCACAGATCTGGCTGGAATTTCCCAGATCTGGCTGGAATTTCCCAGATCTGGCTGGAATTTCACAGATCTGGCTGGAATTTCACAGATCTGGCTAGAATTTCACAGATCTGGCTGGAATTTCCCAGATCTGGCTGGAATTTCCCAGATCTGGCTGGAATTTCCCAGATCTGGCTGGAATTTCCCAGATCTGGCTGGAATTTCACAGATCTGGCTGGAATTTCCCAGATCTGGCTGGAATTTCACAGATCTGGCTGGAATTTCCCAGATCTGGCTGGAATTTCACAGATCTGGCTGGAATTTCCCAGATCTGGCTGGAATTTCCCAGATCTGGCTGGAATTTCACAGATCTGGCTGGAATTTCACAGATCTGGCTGGAATTTCCCAGATCTGGCTGGAATTTCACACATCTGGCTGGAATTTCACAGATCTGGCTGGAATTTCACAGATCTGGCTGGAATTTCCCAGATCTGGCTGGAATTTCCCAGATCTGGCTGGAATTTCCCAGATCTGGCTGGAATTTCACAGATCTGGCTGGAATTTCCCAGATCTGGCTGGAATTTCACAGATCTGGCTGGAATTTCCCAGATCTGGCTGGAATTTCACAGATCTGGCTGGAATTTCCCAGATCTGGCTGGAATTTCACAGATCTGGCTGGAATTTCACAGATCTGGCTAGAATTTCACAGATCTGGCTGGAATTTCCCAGATCTGGCTGGAATTTCCCAGATCTGGCTGGAATTTCCCAGATCTGGCTGGAATTTCCCAGATCTGGCTGGAATTTCCCAGATCTGGCTGGAATTTCCCAGATCTGGCTGGAATTTCACAGATCTGGCGGAAATTATCTAGATCAGCTTAAAACTCCCATTGTCATTCAGAGGTTCAAAAACGCAAAAACATTTTCTTTATGAATTTTTATTCATCAACAATCAAACATGTACAGTATAAAATAATGAATTAGACTTTGAATGGTTCTTCTTCTGGATGGACTTCGTTGATACTGATGAGCATACACAAACTCCGCGTAGAAGTTGTACAGACGAGTATGCTGGTTGTGGATTTTTAGAAGTTACGAAGCTCATCCGACTTGTTATGTCTTCTCTGAAATATCTCTTGTATGAAGCTTTCGTTAATTTATTCTGGAATCCCGAACTCCACTGAGTTTTAGCATCCTACAAAACAGACATTTGGAAATTCACTTTTTGGTGGTACCATATTTGGAAATGTAGAATCACAAGAAAAAAAAATTCCATTGTTTTTGTTTCATTGCGTACATATCATTAGTAGCTGATAAAAATTAAACTTCAAGAAATTGAAAAGAATACCTATTTATATGAATTCCTTTCTGCACTTGTTCAGAATCAGCGACATTTTCTCATAACTGTAGTGAGATGATCTTGACGACTGAAAATAGTTTACAAAAAATACTTGATTGTTTAAATATTACCTTGGGGAGTTAATGCTGAGAATCAGGTTTACGTTCAGCCAGAATGAACAATAAAAATAATAGTAACCTCAATTGCGTTCAGCTAGAATGAACAACAATAATGATAATAGTGACTTGAAAATTTTTAATTGGCAAAATGGGCTGCATGGCTGCACGGTCTGCGTTTTACATTTTGCCTTTTTAATTTTATACTGTTTCGTGAAAAATACCTCAATATGGTTCACTGAATTCGGATGTTGAACAGTATTGAAAGATAGTGATAGATTCAAGGTCAGTGATAGAAGTTATGACTTCCTTCGGGATACCCATAGCGGCTCTGAAAATTTGCCGTTGAGTGTTGAATGTTGCCGACTGAAATTTAAACACTGAGAAAGAGAGAAAAAAATAAAAATGAAGTTTCAAAAAATGAAGTTTCAGTGAACACTGCATGTCTGCGAACGCATGACAAAATTTTCCCACAAACCGCGTTCCATATTTTATACCAGATCTGGCTCGAATTTCCCAGATCTGGCTTGAACTTTCCCGATCTGTTTCACTTTTTCAAAAGTGCCGTGATGACATGGAACATCTCTCCATTTTGTTCAAAACTTAATTTGATAGATTGATCAGCAACTGAAATCTAAATTTTACATGTTACAAAGATAATAGAGCTCTTTTCTTACAACTTGAAAAGTTGAGCCAGATCTGGCTTGTACATTTTTCTTCAAACATCAATAACTGCTAGGAACCAATTTTTCGTCATGATATTTAGACACATCACATCTTTAGGCAAAATGAGTGAATTTTGAGAATTACAACCCGATTGCAGGTGCAACTCCAGATCTGGTTCGTCTTTTTCCAGATCTGGCTATGAGCGGTTTCCCTGAGGCCTAGTGGTTAAGAGCTAGCGCTCACGCTTTTGCTCTCGCGGGTTCGATTCCCACCGAACGCCATTTTATTTGCTTTTTTGTTACGATTGTTTTCCTGTATTTCGTGAAACTCACTTTAGTAAGGGTGATATCATATCGTGTGACGATTTCATAATCTTGCAAGATTTCTGTGGTCTTTTGTTATCTCCGACTTCTTGAATGTGTAAGACAGCTTCAAGCTCGCGTTCGTGGTGTAGTGGTCAGCATGGATGCTTTCCAAGCATTCGACGGGGGTTCGATTCCCCCCGAACACAGATATTTTTGCTTTTTTGAAAAATTTGGAAACAATTTGTGAAATCAAGATTTTTTTCATAACGGTTTTTGCAAGTGTTATGTCCTGTGAAAAAGTACGATCTTCAGAAAACAGACTTCTTATGAGGTTTCGAAAAATTTTAGAATCGAGTTTTCTGAAAATTTAACTTTCTCATAAAACAGAGTTTTCACAAAACCGTTATGAAACAATTTCTTGACTTCACATTTTGTTTTCAAATTTTTCAAAAAAGCAAAATTTTTTGCGTTCGGGGGGAATCGAACCCCCGTCGAATGCTTGGAAGGCATCCATGCTGACCATTTCACCACGAACGCATGTTAAGAATTATCAAACGTGAAGAATCTGTTATGAAAAGCATCGTAATTCCATAAAAATTATCGGAGATAAAAACCAGATGCTAGTTTTTCAATCAAAATACAGAAAAATCTGCGTTCGGGGGGAATCGAACCCCCGTCGAATGCTTGGAAGGCATCCATGCTGACCATTACACCACGAACGCACATCGATTTTTGGAATAGAGAAAGCATACCCCAATGACACAATAGTTTCAGTGAACGAACGAGAGAGGAGAATAAGTCTGTCGGCGACAGAAGAAGATTCTCCACGTGGGTCCAAGGATGCGATTGACGATGTATCGATCGAGAAGAAAGGTGAGCAAAGAATGTCATGTTGATTGTTCTTTAACACGTCCATGTCCGCGTTTTGTCCTCATAACGGTAACTCTGCCATGTCGTCGTCCAGCAAGAGACCCTTCGAACGTGAAACCAGAAAGATACGAACTATTACTGGGTTTGAGAATGTGCGACTAACCATCACACCTGATTGCCATACACATTAAAAATATTTAAGTGATAACAGCTTGGACAAGATCTATGCGTAAGTAACATCATTTTTCGTATCTTTGCTTGAAGAGAGAAATTGCCGAGATGCGGCCATCGACCTTACCTGTATCTTAATTTAATTCGCAATTTTTGACAAAATCTAATTCCAAAAAATTGTTCTGAAGGCACATGTAAGATCGTTGGCCTGGATTGAGAGGTTCCTTAACATAATTTTTCATGATACAAAAGTGTTGGTGAGACTTTTTTCAGATGAAAACATTCAATTTCATTATCTTAGGAACTTTTAGGTTGTTCAATAACGTTAAAAACACTACAATGAAACATTTCGGCCTGGAAAATGAAAAAAATCTCACCAACACTTAAAGGAAACCAGTTAGTTACTGCAAAATGACTAACACTGCAACGGTATCCTGTGTGAATTGACTTACCTCGGATCATTCGAGCGACCCAATTGAAATGACAAAAACAGGGGCGGCAGCCGCGTCGGCCGCTTCCGCCATCCGTCCTCCGTCACTGTCCGCGCGGCTCTTCTCGCGACAGTCGACGCACGATGATAGCTCGTCGAGCGCCCACGGCTCCACCAAATCGACGACTTATGTGCCAGACACTACAGGTTCAAACACACATCGTGGCACCAAACCAATTAAAACCACTCTTCTTTCTTTCTGTTCTCTCCCATACACACCAATCAAACTATAAAAACACCAAAGAAATCTTGAAGTGACTCTCGGTAGGCCAGATTAGATGTGATCCGTATAAAATTCGAATCAAAAATTAGACCACCACTTGTACTTGGGTCGACCTCGTACTGTAGTCGTGTCTGATCACAAAGTCCATATTACTCATCAGGGACTGATACGGAGAGTCCCCGAAATTGAGAGGTCTGACTGGTCTCCTAGGTTTTCGAATACGCTGAAGATGATAGAACTGGTCTCAAACTCTACTACGTCGACCTGCTTTTTGAGTTGTGGTCCTAAAGTTTAAGTAAGCTAAAGTAACCTAACTTGGGAATGGTAACCACTGTCCGTGAATCTGTGATGTCAGAGTGGGTTCTAGGGTCTTCGACTATGCTGAAAATGGTAGAACCGGTTTCAAAAAGTGCTTCGTCGACCTTGTTTTAGAGTTACAACCCAAAAACTAAGTAAAAAGAGAGTTTTGAGTGTTTGGGACATCTTTTACACCTCTAAAGTACCCCTCTAAAACAAGGTCGACAAAGCACTTTTGAAACCGGTTCTATCATTTTCAGCATAGTCGAAAACCCTAGAACCCACTCTGACATCACAGATTCTCGGACAGTGGTTACCATTCCCAAGTAAGGTAACTCTATACATACGAAATCCGATTTTTACACGATTTTCGGACCATAACTCGAATACCAGGTCGTAGTTGCAAATTTTGAGACCGGCTATATCATCTTCAGCGTATTCGAAAACCTAGGAGACCAGTCAGACCTCTCAATTCTAGGGACTCCGTAGCAGTCCCTAGTCAATTGGTTTTCCGTACGTATGACATTCATACTCAGAATAACCCATTCAATCACGATTTAAAATACTGTATTACCCACTACTAAACAGCTCCAGTTTCAAGATGAACAGAGAAGAGCCATTGCTCTTTCTTGAAACCACTATCTTGATAACCAAATAGAATCTTATGAGACAATGTTAACAGTCGAGAGTTATCCTGTTTCGGCCGAACAACCTATAGAGATTTTCTTAATTTCTAGTAACTTAAGTACTGCATTGTTGCACAGATATCAAGTTATGTAACAAGATATGAGCAGAAAATCTGCAAGTTGGAAAAATGTAACCAATTCGAAATACGTTTACCGAGAAGTCATCCCACCGAGAAGCACCTAAAATTGCATGAGCACGAGCACTAACACTGGTTTCGACATCTTGTCACTTCTTCTTCTTTATGTTTGAAAAATTCAATTTTTATGCTGAGTTTATGTATTTTTGGAAAAAAATGTTTACAACTTCGAAAAATGTTCATATTAAAATAATCTTCGTGTGCCTATCGAATGCCGTTTCTCTGATGTTGAGAGTACGTTTGGTTACTGTATATATCTATCGAAGGATACTGTACAGCGACTGAACGTTCTCCCAGAGGTTTCAAGTTTATATTTTCTCAGTTTCAAATAACAGCACATACTTCTGATTCTGTCTCTCACACTTTCTGTGTTATGTGTTCTGAGTATTTCCACAATTGTGCCACGTAAATGACACCCGCATATTTTCAGGCAGACGGGTGACGGCAGGCAGACAGCGTTTGCTGAAGAGAGGGTCGCCTATTGGGCAGCAGCCGAGCTTGGAGAGTAGCCACAAAAGGAGATCTATTAGGTTTGAGTTTGATGACTAGTGGCTCTGAAAAAAGTTTGCAATCTTGGCTGTACGACGGTTCCTCACGAGATTTTCAATTTTCAGGCACCGAAAACAGTCCAAACAGCCACACATCGAGGACGAAGAGAAATCGGACAATGGTGAGTTACACGCGCTGCAAAACGCGTCCCATACAACATCTCTAATATATATTTCGTACAAAGATTCGGAATCAGCAATTCGCCTGCTTTCCGCTTTCCAACAAGTCTTACCAGAACTCGGATCTCTGTTCTTGGAAGGTGACACCATAAACTCTTTTCATTTTCGTGTTTCACGCACAGGAAGGCGAAGTTAGCTCTGCCCACCGAAAACTCCCGACTAACGAATTTTCTGTCAGCACGATGAACATACCCATAGCACCCTCGTTCAATTTTCAATTTCACCGAATTAGAGTCAAAATTATAATTTTTCGAAATAGAGTTGTCATATTTCAGTTGTACCAACAGGCCAGAGAGAATCTCTGAAGCCGGAGGAAGTTGCGTCTCCAACGGATACAGTACATACAGTGAGTTCATCCTTTTTCAATTGGGTGATTCTTCTAACTTTCTAACACTCTCTCAAATGCTCTGTTCATCTGTACGATCTCATTGTTTCTTGAACCTCTCAAAGTTGTCGCTTTATTCTGAAGGATTTCCAAGCAAAAGCAGAAATAACTCACTGTTCTCAATTATTAATGCCGTTCATTGACCTTTTTTCAACAACAACAACAAAACTATATTCAGAACCACGGTAGCCTCCCTCACGGCTCAGTTACCAATCACAACGCAGTACTGGGTGCAAAATCGAGTGCAGACGATGAAGAGGCACATATGGTGACCAATTTTCCATGGATCAAGGTAACCTTCCAGAGTATCAAGTAAGCAAAGTAGTCTACAGGTCCTGATGAAGATGACCAACTCGTTCGACATGAACTGCACACACGAGGGTTACTGTAACCCAAACTGCATTCAGAGGGTCTATCGGCAGAGTCAACGATTGTGTGAAGCACTCACGGAGTTGTATGGACATTCAAGGTTATTTTTTGTCAAAATAATTGATTAAAAAAACAAAAGTTAGGAGTTTGAATCTTCTCTGACCATTTTTTTTTCGTATATTCCGAGCCAATACCAACCGGAAAACAACTTTTTAGACAATCAAATATCTCATCTTCGTCAAAATCAAGACATAATATGGTTTCTCCGGTGGTATTTGTGTGAATTTGAACACGGATAATGTCCAATCTGTGAATTCAACTCGAAGTAATGTAGTCTGAACACCTAACACTCATTCAAATGAAATATCTCGCTTCAAAGATAACGATAGCAAGAATTGTTAACTGAAAAACTTCATTATTTTGTCTACTCAACAAAAATAGCCAGATATCTACTCTGGACACCAAAAACGCTAACAATCAACTCCTGTGAAATGGAAATTTTCAGAAAAGGAAAACGAGTTGACCGACGGAAACTTCTTGAAGAGAAGTGGAACGCTCAGCAAATGTCCATGCGAAGGGTATGTTTTATCCTTTTCCATCTGTTTCATCCACTTTCAACAATTTTTAGCACACTGATCCGAAACCAGTGGTAAGTGATCTCTACTTCTTCTCTTATAGTCTCTCAGCCTACCAAAGGCAGATCTCTCAGTGACCATGTTGTAAATGTAACGCTGGCCTCCCCGAAGAAAACCCCCAAATGCTTTTGAACTCACCGCAAACACTTCTTTTACTCTTATTATGACCCCTAGATAGAAGTTACAGTATCCGAGTACAGTAACCATGTTTCAGAGTGTTCATTCGAGACAGTCGGCTGCGGTGCCAAGAAGAGAAAGTGCGATGGTTGGACAGCCAGAGTTTGCTAGTAAAGCTATCAAGGTACTTTTTGATGATCTGAGATAGAAAATTGAGGTTTAACACGGTTTTGTGAGAATCTATTCCTAATATTTTAAACGGATTTTTTATCAAATGAAAATTTAAAAAAATAACCTAAAACACACTTTTCAAGGCCCTCCTTATGGAGAAAATGATGCAAGAAAAGGAGAAAGAGAAGGAGAAGGAAAAAGAAGATCGTGATGCAGCAAAGAAGTCTTCTGTAGAACAAGAAGAAGAGGAAGTACCACCAGAAGAAGAATCAGAAGACGTGAACCGACAGATGCTTGACTACCTCAACTCTACTGTGTTGAAACTTGTCCATGCACCACTCTCGGCGATTCTCAAAAGTTGTCTACTTCTCACTAATGATCAGTTCATACAGATGATTGATGTATCGTGGAAGTTGCTCCTTCATCAGGATCCACATGTTGTTGTTAGTGCTGGTGAGTCTTCAAAAAATCTTCTGATTCTGATTGAAATTGAGAGAATTCGCAGAAAATGTGAAAAACTGCCGTATGCGGGGAAAAACTGTAAGAGGCGACCAAAGTGAGCATGATTGTGCGTATCGCTTTTTTTTAATTCCGAAAATACAGTAGCTTAGTCACTTAACTCTGATCCGTACTATACGAGTGATTCTCACTTCTCTCAACCATTGGAAATTAGGGTTTGGACTTTTAAAATGCCCTAGTTTTTTTCAAAACTGAACATAACTTCTCATGTTCCAGCTTCAATCTTCATCATTGCCTGTGTCAGAA
Source organism: Caenorhabditis parvicauda (assembly GCA_963978915.1). Lineage (NCBI taxonomy): Eukaryota > Metazoa > Nematoda > Chromadorea > Rhabditida > Rhabditidae > Caenorhabditis > Caenorhabditis parvicauda. The sequence goes on along the minus strand of OZ022250.1, from coordinate 6,114,974 downwards.
GATCCGAGGACACTCTTCTTGTCATGAAGAAGGCGTTTGAGAGTTTGGATCCAACAGAGAGAACTTCGGCTATTAGAAGGTATGCGTTATATTGCTTTCCTGATCTTATTTTTTTCTTCAAGATTTTTGATTTTTCAAATTTGTGCAGTTATAAATTTTCGACATCTTCCGAATAGTTGGACAAAAATGTTGAAAACGGTTGAGTTTTTAAGAATTTCTGAAAAATTCTATTAAACTTTTAGATTCCACTTTGAGAGGTATTTTATTTGTAGAATAGAATCTTCATTCGCTGATAAATTATAGGTTCTACACACTGTGGAGAAACCGATTCCATGCGTGGCTAAAGATGGAAGATGGTGCACAGACGGCGTTCAAGGTGCCTCCACCCGGAATCGACTTCACCCTTCCTTCGCCAGCCATTGGGCAGAGTCAGTTGCCTGTCGTCGACCCACCGTGGATGCCGCATCTTAAGACCAAGATCGAAGAGTTGTCGTTGAAGGAGGAGGAACACGCTACGGTACTTTTATTATTCATTTAATATCAACTAAAATATTGAGTCTAGCTCCATTTTTTCCCGAAGTGTCTGACAATTTTCAATATAAAAAGTTGGACAACGATCAATTTCCATAATGAAAACCCGAACTTTAAGTATTTGGTCCACTAATTTCACCAGTTTAACAGTTTTCTTCCGAATTTTTCAAATGAATAACTGTCGAAAGTGATTTTGTTCATAAAAGTCAAACCGATAAGTTTCCTCAAAACATTTAACATTCTCAAATGCTGGATTCAATAATGAGGAAAATAAATCGATCGATTTCAGTCCCAAACAATCATGACAATGACAAGAACGAGAAGGAAACAAAAGCAAGAAATGGTGAAGAAAGCAGTCCGAGAAGCGGAAGAACGACAGTGTGAACAACGCCAGATTTTCCGGTGAACTTTTTTTTCACATCAAAGTGTAAAACCACCATGTACCACGTTTCACTTGACAAATTCCAAGCGTCCTTAGCCGAGTGGTAAATAGATTGACTTGACACCAAAAACCATCGGAGTTCGCTCCACAGCCGAGGAAGAGTTGTGCAGGGGTCCTGAAATTGGCCGAGATGTGTGTCGATGGGTCTGCGTGGTACTGCGCATCGGAGTGTAGACACCTGCAGACTCAGAAAGATAGCACCCACTGAGGCTTTTTTGGTGTAGTGGCAGGAGTAGAGTTACATTGTATTCGAAGTTCGTTCTAGTTCATTTTTGACATATTTTAAAATCGGTTTAGTACATTTTTGTGAAACAATGTGCTCATTTGCTATTCAAATAGGGTTGTGTACGGCTTTCTAACTGTTTGTAATACCTGATTAACATCATAAAATGAACTTGTTCATGCTTTTTTAATAAAATAAAAATCAGCCACACAGAACGTTCCGATAACTTTTCTAGCAAATTTTGAGAACTGTTCAAATTTTTGGTAATTTTCAATGAATCTCTCATTTGCAGACTCCGCGGCTCATCAATCGTGACTTTGGCAGCATACGAACCAGCACTATTCCACCATCAGCAAGAACAGACCGAAGGTATTTTGAATTCAGTTTTTAGAAAATTTCATCAAAATGGCAAAACTTGAACAATTATAAGTTGATTGAATGATAGTTTGGATAATTTTTCAAAGCTGAAGCTGGGTTGAGATAATGAATGTTCAACAAGAAAATTAAGTTGGATTGGCATCCAGTTTCTCCTGGATTTTTTTGGGATGATTCTAGAGGTATTCAAGTTATCTCAATATTCCAGAAGCAGAGTCATCACATCACCAAGTGCGGCATGTGATGCCCGTCGCTCAGCCTCTGTTCCCATCCTCACTTCTCTCCGTCGTGCCGACGATCATCGACCTTCTAGACGATCCGCAGGTCGATTCGAGTGGAGTTTCAGGTTTTAAAATAAGTGTCTCATATCAATCCAACTCGCTTTTCAGTGTGTGACGCAGCGAAAAAAGTCATCTGGCAATGTATCGTTGAAGACCCATCACTATTTCTAAGGCATTTCCTGGAGAAACTTACGAATAGGGATCGTCAGGTACGGTTTTCATTATTCAAATATGCTTCCTGGTACAGTTTCGATGGTGAATGAGAAAAACGATTAAGATAAAAAGCTGAATATCGAGAAAAAATGGGATCAGTATTTTTCTCTCAAAATCAGTTAGGTAATGAATGAAAGTTTCAATAGTTTATCTAAACCTATTTTTTAACAGAGTGAATTTTTTGTTTTGAACGTGCTAGGAATTCTCTAGAAACAAGGTAGAACCCAATTTTTTTCCGAAAAAAAACAATTTTGCACCAGAAATCGTCCAGGGAGCTACTCTTCCAACCTCTAGTCCTTTCTTATTTCCATCGCTGTCCCAAACCTATTCTCACCCCAATGCTTCCTCTCTCTCTCTCTCCCTCTCTTCTCCCCCTATCCATCCAGTTTCAGAGTCAGTGCAATGATTTCGTTCCAACTCCTTCCTATGTAAGTTGTCCGGCTTCGTCAAGCTTACCTTAATTTATATATTTGCTCGCTTTCAGCATGGCTTCCATTCCAAAGCAGTGTGTAGAGATTTGTGACAAAATTTATATGCCTTCTAACGGTTCGGGGTTTACTGTAACAGCGTGTAGGGTTACTGTAAAAGTTTGAAGGGAATAGATCATTCCTGTCAGTTTGATCGCAATCCATTGAATCCATCTTAACTTTAGAATTGACAGAGAGAATGTTCAAATTTAGAACTAACTCACTAACAATTACTAAGAAAAGAGTCTCATACTTACTCTGGTTTTCAAAATCCCTGAAGTAGTTCTACAAAAAAAACAGTTCTTATTCTTCTCGATCGAAACCGAAAGCTCAATCCAGTTGAATAATCCAACAATACAGAGCGCTACACACTGTTTTTGAATTATTTATGCCTCCAATATACCGTTGTACGTTGCTTCTTTGGGCCATTTTCGTGCTCATATCGAAAACAGCACAAACTAGCGTCATAAACGTTGTGAAGAAAGGTGATTTCGGTACATTAATCAAAGTTATCTTTTTGTATGCCTAGCTGTCGTTTTATTCTACTGAACTCATTAATTATTCCAGGACTATCTCATGTCGCAACTCCGCAAGCTCATCTTGAAGTTCAACCCACTTCCGAGTCAAGCAGCTCACTCGTTGTTGAATTATTTGGTAAGTTTTACTCGTAGTTAGTAAAAAGTTAGGACTAACCTGAGTCGACAAGTCTCCCTAATAGAGATGAGAACGATATCGTGTTGGTTTCATTGATTAAAAGAAGGAAAATGAATGTTTCGCTGATTTCTCTTGGTTAAAAATTGACTTTTTTCACTTTCAGACTCACAAATAAAAAATTATTTTTACTTCGTAGATGTGAATTAAACAACAGCGAAAAGTTATTTTTCCTTGTTTCCAAATCATTTTTCACATCAGTAATGAAGAAAAAAAAATAATCTAAAGAACTGGACGATAGCAATTTTGTAGAAAACAGCTCATTCCTATGATTTAATTTTCATAATTCGGATCATTTTTAGTTCGGCTTCGTGATGCACTACGTAAGAACACAATGTGAAGGGTCCGAGAAGGCTATCGGAATGGCACTCAGTCTCTGCTGGCTTCTACCTCAGAACGTCCACGGACTGTACTTCAAGGATTTGAAGCAGACCTTGAAGAAGGAGCAGTGTGATGTAGGTTTTTCAACAGATCTATTAAAGAATCAGGTGAATCTACTTTTCAATAAGCTTTAAACTTCAACTTTTTCTGCTTTAACACAATGATTAAAGTTAGAACGTATAAGCTGAGCGTTTTGTTTTTGACATTTTGGGCAGTATCTTCTACTCTCATGCTACCAACATTAACTGTCACGGTAATAGTTTTGAAAATTAGTCACCATAGTCAAATGCATTGAACTATCTAAATTGCTCAATTTTGATCAAATTTATGAAATTAACAACAAAGTTCGCTCAACTCTTCACAGCTTCTGTATGCATATCGAGCTCCTCTCAACTGAATTACATTTCAGCAAAGTCTCATGATAACCGCCAACGTGCCGTCAGCCAAGAAAATCATCGTTCATGGTTTGGATATGGGAGCTGGGGGCATCCCCAGTCAGTTCCCGGTTCATGAGGACACACAGTTCCAGCAGATTTTGAGGTTTCTTTCTTTTTCATGTCTCGATAAAATAGGAGCAGCATTGAATTCGTTGATTTCCCCGGAAAATCGCGATTATGAAGGTGCTTCACTAGCTAATTTTCCCTATGTTATCATTCTTCTTCTGTAATCTACCAAACAAGGAATGAAAGAAACCAGTTTGCAAACCTTTCTATAGTATCCCTTTTCTATCCTGGGATGGTTCCCACTAACAATTCACGATACCCTATTTCAGCGACAGTCTGGAGTTCTTCAACATCGAAGAGGCAGAAGTGAACAACTACTTTCTGACCGACACCAAGACCGGCACGATCCATCTCCCGTCCGCATACGTTAGAGACTTTTACTTTTTCCATCGTTCCTTCTACCCACAGTTGACGTTGGTACGGATGGACCCGGAAGAAGCGTTCAAGAAGATGCGAGACACTGCGTTTAATCAGAGGTAAGAAATGTGGAGAGAATGTGAGAGAGAGAGAGAGAGAGCGAGGAAGAAAGCGTCAGAGAGAGAAACAGTTCACTGTCCATGTTGTGATTGACAAAACGACTTCTATGAGATATTTCACCTCAAACTTGGGAAATTGAACCAAAATATGAAGTGTACCACTACTCACAATGATACTGTAGAAGACAAAACTAAATTTATAAACCGTTCCAAATTTTTACTTAATACGAAAAAGTGTAATGAATCGTTTCTATTAAGAATCATTTCCTCAAGGAGGGCTTACAAGGTGAAAAAATTTTTTTGTGATAATCAAGTTTAAACTTTGATCAAATCTTATCATCGTACCTAACTAGTGCTTTGAACCTTACCTAAGCCTAAAATTTGAGGTCTCGACAAAGATAAATGAAAAAATGATTCTTAATAAAAACGATTCAGTACACTTTTTCGTATTAACTCAAATTTTTACACAAAATATGATTTTTCAACCACAAAATGTGAAATATGTTTCACCAATATTCCATAAATATCGAATTTCTCTATTGTTATTATAGTGTTCTTTAATATGTTTACAATAACCTTTCAGACTGATTGAAGTCGGCAAAGTGCTACTGACCCACAACATTCTCAAGTTCAGCCCACAACATGTGGTATGTCTTTCTATGCGATGCGTATCGCGAGCGGCTCTCAAAAACTTTTCAGATTGCCCAGCGAGTATTCTTCCTACATGACGAGTTGACTCATCTACCGTCGTTCCCGCGCAAAAGCCTAGAAACCTGCTTCGGTATGTACTACGGGCCTATGGGTGAGCAACTCAAGTCCATGGAGTCTCTGCACAAGTTTGTCTGGGCTGAGCTCATGTCGGACATGTTCGAGAAGATGGAGAACGCCTTCATGTTTGCAGACCTTCATTTGTTCATCAACGTGGTGAGTACTTCTTTCGGTCTTTCAGTAGTTTATTCTTTCTCATAGTTTTCCAACGGTTACACATGTTTTACACTGTTTACTTACAGTAGCGTTCAAAAGTTTAGAAAGTTTTTATTTTCGGCCATAACTCTTGTCAAACCTCACCTATCGGTCTGATTTTTTGAATGGTAATACTTCAAACATTATTACATCTTATGTCAAAACGAATTCAAATCAGACCAAAAGAGAAAAAAAATAAAAAAATTTATTCTCAGACACTATAAAAAACACATTTTCCACAAACTCAAAAACATAATGGTAAACGGTTGTAACAATTCAAATCGATAAGGAATGAACATCAAAACATTATTAAAACCTTAATACTTAGTGGCATAACCAAAATTATCAATGACGGCTTTACATCTTCTCGGCATGCTCTCAATCAAGTTCTCCAACTTGACTCGCGGAATTTTTTTCCACTCTTCTTGTAAAACCGCGTATTTTTGCGCGGCATTGGATGTGTAATGGCCGGAAACGCGTCTCTCGAGTTCTTCCCATAAGTGCTCTATAGGGTTGAGGTCTGGAGACTGACTGGGCCACGGAAGAACATCGATAGCCTCATCCTGGAGACATTCGCGAACAAGACGGCTAGTGTGTTTCGGGTCGTTATCTTGTTGAAACACCCAACCAATCGGCATGTTGGCACCAGCAAATGGTACAAGAACATTAACAATAATATCCTTGTAGTCATTGGCATTCATTTTGCCCTGAATCCAGTGCAATGGGCCAACGCCGTCGTAACTAAACGAACCCCACAACATGACGCTACCGCCACCGTGCTTCATCGTGGGCAATTGGTACCTAGAACTGAACCGGCTGTTGATTGGCCTTCTGACATACTTAATGCCATCGGAACCAAACAAACAAAACTTACTTTCATCGGAAAAAAGGATTTTCCTCCAGTCGTGGACGGTCCAGCTCAAATGGTCTTTTGCCCACTCAACTCTAGCTTTTCTGTTTTTCTCAGAAATCATTGGCTTCTTACAAGGACGTCTTCCAAATAACCCAGCAGCTCTTAGACGACGTTTGACTGTAGAAACAGAGACTCTGGCAACGTTTCCAGCGACCATATCCTTCTTGATGTCTTCTCCGGTCAGACGCGGATTGAGACGTGAATGGCGAACAATCAGTGCGTCGTCTCTTGCTGTCGTCTTCCGTGGCCGTCCTGATCTTGGCAACACTCCAAAAACTCCAAACTTTCGGAATCTTTTCAAAATTCGGGATACAGTGGTTTCGTGAACTTGAAATACTCGTGCAACTTGATTCTGTCGTATTCCTGACAGGACAGCATCGATAATCAGTTTCTGCTGGTCGGTGGGCACTTCTTTTCCTTTTCCCATTACTTAAAAAGTATTGTTAGTAGTATAGAAAGAAAAAAGTACAAAAAATCGGGAAAAAACCTTCAAAAAAAATAAAAAAAAAGAAAGTGAAAAATCAGTTCAAAAGTCGCGGTTTCGTAAAAACGCTGTAGATCAAAATGTAGCTACAGTAATCCTGATTTTTTTCAAAATTAGATTTCTCATGAGTTGATGTGTTCTCCGACAAAAAATCATGTCGATTGGTTAAGTTTGACAAGAGTTATGACCAAAAATAAAAACTTTCTAAACTTTTGAACGCTACTGTACTTTATATTGAAATTATTTGTTCCAAGTTAACTGTAACTCGCCGCAACTAGAGAAAACATTCAGATAAACGGAATCATGATTCTCCACTGTGAAGACGTTTTGGTCCTCAGGAGGTGTGCTGCGACCTACATCTCAATTTCAGTTCACTTCAGTACTCTGTTCGCTAGCCAGGTGAGAATTATCTACCTCTCTCTCTCTCTCTCTCTCTCTCTCTCTCTCTCTCTCTCTCTCTCTCTCTCTCTCTCTCTCTCTCTTCCCCATTACTCATCCATATTTCCAGGGATTCTTTCTCATCATGCCAACACTCCTGAGGTGCTACAGCCAACGTCAAACGAACAAATTATTCTGTGGAGTCGTTGAATTCTTGTGCCGACAGTTCTACATCCTTCACAGGAAGCCGTTTCTGCTGCAAATGTGTGGAGCGATAGCCTCCATCATTGATTTCAGCAATAACGACTTTGAGATCAACCCCATGAAGGTTAAAGCTAAGGTTTTTTTTAAAAAGATACTTGAAGTATCTTACATGAACTCTTTCCAGTACTGGTTCAACCTGGTCAAGAAAATGGAAGAAATGACGAATGAAGACCCCCTGGATATTCTTGGCCTTGTTCCGTATGATAAACCGTTGAAGGTAGGAAAGCTTTCTTGGTTTACACAGCGTTACTTTTATAACGAGAAGCAGGATTCATCTTCTTTGGAAGTTTTTTTTTTTAGAAAAAAGCACTCAAATTAAGGTGCGCATCAGGAAAAATCAGTGACAAGCATATCCCCGACTTCCACAGAAATCATTTTGATTGAGAACCAGTGTTTCTGTAGAAGTTTTCTGCAATCGGTTTTATAATGAATTCTAGAAAACCCACTTCAATATGGAACCCATCTGGAAATTATTGAGAATTGTTCAGAAGTAATAAGGAATTAATATTAGGAGAAGCCACTTCGGCCCCTGGTTATTTTTTCAACTCTATTTTTCACAATGTTTCTGAATATCCAAATCATTAGGGAATCATAGTTCACCGCGATATGATAATCTTCCGAATTAAAGATGTATTTTTTCTTCTTTACAGGCCCTCGATCTATGCTACCGGGATGATCCTACGACTTTCTGTGTTTTAACAGACGCAATGGCCAGTTGCATCTGCGTGTGCGCCTTTGCTCCAGAATCTAAAAGAAGCAACCATATGCTGGTATGTTTCAGTGAAATTTTATGACTAATCCAAGTAAGCATTCTCAAAATCTATTCTAGCTAATCATGCAAGCAATGTTGCCACACGCGATGAAAAGCCTTGAAGAGGCCACCCACGAAGAAAAGAACGCGCCGTCGGCCGTCAAGCTGGAAATTGCGCAATGGCAGACACTGGCTGTCGAAATGAAGGCGTTGGTGAACAGCTGTGAAACCCTAGCAAGGTTGGTGACTGGAAAGGTGTCAAAACACCATGTACCACGATATACTTGACAAATTTCGAGCGTCCTTAGCCGAGTGGTAAATAGGTTGGATTGACACCAAAAACTATCGGAGTTCGCTACACAGCCGAGGAAGAGTTGTGCAGGGGTCCTGAAATTGGCCGAGATGTGTGCCGATGGGTCTGTGTGGTACTGCGCATCGGAGTGTAGACACCTGCAGACTCAGAAAGATAGCACCCACTGAGGCTTTTTTGGTGTAGTCATCTCAAGTTTGATAATTCTAGACTGATTTTGGATTTTCCAAAAACTCTGGTAACAAATATGTTTATAATTCACTTTAGATATTTTATGGTCCCAGAACATTCCAAGCAAAACGGTTACAATGAAATAAACAAATTAATACTTTCGTTCACTAGTTTTTTTGAGAGAAAAACGGCTTTACTGCCCTGACCGGAGCAGTCAATTTTATCCGTGTTCTTGAACGAAGATATAAGTTAAGAGGACCTCAACGCGCCTTCGAACTGGCCAATGCAGTGGAACGTGGAAAATCTTTTGTCGCCGACTCACCACAGTTTTTCGATCCTCCAACGACCAATGACGATGAGAATACCAGACCGTACTATCTGTGAGTAGGCCATTGAAAATGACATTTGGAAAAAAACTGATAACGGTAGATCTTTGGAAAGGTTGTGAGGCCAAATTTTTTGTTTTATTTTCCAGCAATCTCTGTACACTTAGTTATTATTCAAATTTTTGTTTCCAACGAAAATTCATTCTTACTTTAGAAAGGAGAAAAAGTCGACTGCCGTTGGCTGGGAAGCTGCCGAAGTCGAAGAACAGCAGCGGGACACGTACAGAAAGCCCAGAGATGCCATCCTTCAGCTAGCTTCGACCTACATTGAACATGCTTCAGTCCGGTTAGTATTAGAGAAAAGTTCTAAAAGACCACCAAGACGAAAAATCTACAGTTTACTGTAACGCCTCACTAGAAGTTAGAAAGATTCTATTTTAAAAAAAATCATGTTTTGGTACTCTTAGAAAAATGATAATTTTATGTTAGAGCTGGCGATTTCCGTGTATTACCTTGTAAGTTTTATGTCAGACCTGACAATACTGCTGATTTGTATGTAGGACCGGGTAACTTCAATTTTTTGTGTAAGACCTTGTAAATTTCATGTAAGATCGGATAAAATTTCATTTCAACGTGTTTCAGACTGAAAGAGCTAACTAAACTCGGCGCAAGCCTAGAGCACGTAAAGATCCCCGAAGTCCTAGACCACAAATGTCACATCAAACTGGGAGAAATCGCATTGGCTCTGCTCAAAGTGGCACCATACGATATGGCCACGTTATCGTGCCTGGGACTTCAAAAGTGAGTTTCAGATAATTTTTTCGAAAAAAGTGGTGATTTTATTCTTCCGTGACACACCTTTCTGAAATTAACCAAGCTTTTTGAATTCTTTGAAAAAATTACTCTCAGAATCTTTAAAACTGAGTTGTTAAGGCTAGAACGAAGTATCAGAATCAGACCATGAAACCGAATAGTTAGAAGGGAAACATTTCAGGTACTTCACCAACATCCTGCCTATCACCGACTGGTCAATAGAATCGAATCGGTCAGCGCTGAATATCATCTTGAGGAGATTAGACAAGACACTGGCCAAAGTTGCCAAGAAACAAACGACTCGGAAACGAATCAACTGGACCGCCGTGTCAGCATGGATAACTGGCATTTGTGACACACTGAACTCGTTCCCGTACATTGCACATCTTCATCCGTTGAAGGTAGGGGAGAGAAGAGAGAAAGAGGCAGAGAGAGAGAGAGAGAGAGAGAGATAGAGAGAGAGAGAGAGAGAGAGAGAGAGAGAGAGAGAGAGAGAGAAAGTGAGTGAGAAAAAAAAAGAGAGAGAGAAAGTGAGTGAGAAAAAAAAAGAGAGAGAGAGAGAGAGAGAGAGAGAGAGATTGATGGATGGAATGAGTGACAAACAGAAACTAAGCATACTGTATCCTCACGAAAGCGATGTAGATCAAATAATATGTCAAAAAACTTTAAAGTGAGATAATTTAAAGTTGTAGGAATAAATATTAGAAATTAGTTCCAGATTCAGTTATTTTCGTGACCATTTTCAATCATCTCCATTTAAATTTTAACGAAAATGACGTTTTCAGACCATTTGCCAACTCTGCCTGAGAATCGGAGCAGGAGACCCATGTGCAGACGATGGACTGCAGACTGCATCGCAGCACCCGACTACAGTCCTGCACCCGATCACACCACCAGCTCACTTCACAAACTGCGTCCTTCGTCTCACAACCATTCTGATGCAAGCGCTCGGACAACTTTCTTTCTCACTGGAGCAGGTCATCTCGACTGAAGGGATGGGCGCTAGTGCTGAGAGACTCGAAGCTGTTCTATGCCACGTGCTGATTCCGTTGTTCTTCAGGATTCACATGTTCCCGAAAGGTTTATGTTATTCAATTATAAATCTCCTCTCCTGACAAAGTAATAAATCGGGAGGTCAGTTCTGACGAAATTCGTCTTTCAGAAGCGTCAGTTCTTCAAGCAAAAGACCTGGCACATGTGCTGACAATGATGCAAAACGCTGTGTCACCGCCGGTTACGAAACAGTCATCCACTCCGTTGATATCGTCTACGAACATTGCGACGACATTCATGAGAGGAGCTCAAGGTAGGAGAGAAAGAGAGAGAGAGAGAGAGAGAAAGAGAGAGAGAGAGAGAGAGAGAGAGAGAGAGAGAGAGAGAGAGAGAGAGAGGGAGAGAGAGAGAGAGAGAGAGAGAGAGAGGCAGAGAGGGAGAGAGAGAGAGGCAGAGAGGGAGAGAGAACGAGAAGAGAAATATTCTATGCACAAATTCAGATGTCTCTGGTCGTCAAGGATCAGTCTCTGTCACTGACAGAGGTCATTCAGCAACAGTATCCACACATCGGAACGTCCGTGAAAGTGTGTGTCAATGTATTTTCCTGGGTGAGTCTGTCATCCTCACTCATCGAACATTCTCATCTTCAGCTCTGAAAGTTATGATGCTGACGTTCGGCAAGCTCCTAACCCCGATGTGGCCAAAAGTGTCGAGAATCTTGAAAGAACTGCTGACCAGGAGACCCGGGTCGCAGAGCGCAGTGAACTTTGTCGATTTCATCCTGCACTCGAACCTTCCGATTGCTCTTTTTATCATTCCTCTTATACAGAATAAGGTTGGCGTAGGAGAAGATAATTATCACAGTGAATATTCAGATCAAACAGAAGGCGACGTCAGAGTCAGAAGCAGCCTGGCAAGCTGAAATCCATGAAAAGATCGAGGCTCATTCACATTCTGTTATCCCTCCAGGCGTGCTTCTAGCGAAGTGAGTTTCAGGATATTTATGGGAGAATCAACTTTTAATCTTTTTTTACAAAATTAATTTTTTGAATATTGGAATAGATATTGATAAAACTTTTCTACCGATTGAAAAATTGATTCCTGATGGGTACGATAAAATATGTATGGTTACTTGTTACAGTAACCATCTTTTATGCTTATACATAAGAAATTAATTAACCTTATTAAGATGCCAATCAGAACTAGCACAACTCAAAGAAGAATTGTCAGTTAAGCCCATGGGTGAGTTACCTCTAGACGATACAATAACAAAAGATTGTTTAGAACTAACCAGAAGCTATACCCCAACCATGATAGACGGTCATAGTGATTCTTCAACAGCATCAGCTGCTCCAAGAGCTTCGCTTTCACGACATTCGATCGATAGAAGGACCAGCATGCACATTAAAAAGGTTTTACCAACTATGAAGGTGAGCATTCATTTTATTTGGAATAGATCAGTTTTACTTTTTTTGAAAATAACTTTTCACTTCCTACCTAAGCAAGTGATTTTTCATTTCAAAATAGTCAATAGTTTGATGACGATGAAAAAATTACAGACCCTTAACATAGACGTTAAAAATTAAACTAATTTTTCCCCAGGAAACCGAAGGCGCAATCCCTGAAGACGTTGAAGAAGAGTCAGGAGAAACCGTCCCCGTTCAAACAACCATTCATCCAACCTCCAAGGTCATCAAGAGCCCAAGTGCTCCACTAAATAAGGTACTTCCTCAATAAGGAATGTAATTCTAAGAAAGGTCCAGATCGCGACTGGTCGCGCGAGATCTCTCTCCGGCTTTGGCATGTGGAGAAGTGTGCGAAGAAAATCACGCCATCACGGGTCTTCAGATGAAGATGTACAACACTTCGAATTGAGAGAGATTCATCCTCCTGTTACAGATCTTTTGGTTCGTTCTTTCTCTATCTTTCCCTCTCTCAAAATTCATTTCTCCAGGAAGAGAAATCCGAAATACGTCGTGCGACTGAAGCTCTCGTCCTTCCACTTCACGAGAGTATCGACTCCAACAAACATCGATGTAAGTTCTCTGCCGCATTGTCTATTACAAGTCATAGAATTGACATTTTAGCCTCACTATCAACATTCATACCATGGTAAACCGCACGAAAGTAGCATCACCGGTTTCGATATAAATAGATTTTTAAACTTTTCTCTAGCTAGATCAAATAGTGCTGATATTTTGACCATTTTAAATTTTGCTCGAGTTAGATCTAGAAAGGTTCTTGAATAGTGATGATCATAAAATTTCAGACGTCAGCTTCTCCACCCCCATCAAGAGCAGATTCCCTGCTGAAGATGTCTTTCAGATTACCGAACAACATCAACTTGTTTAAATCGTGGATGCGAACAGTAAAAGGAACTTTTCCATGTACGAGAAACTAACAGTTGCCTTTCACTGTTCCTTATTCATAGACTAGTCACTTACTAACGGGTCCCCAACAGCATTTCATCCCTGTACCATGTTCACGATTTCACAACTTCTGTTCAATTCTAGTCTTTCTAACCTTCTTGATTCTATGCATTTTTGCCATTTATCATATTGTCAGATTTCTATAGTAGTAGTGAGATAGTTATATAAATTTTTAATTTTTTTTCGAACACATCCATTCAGATTAATTTATTCGACAGTAAAATATTGTGATAGAGGAACGTGACAAGGAAACGAAACATCGCGTGTTAAACATGAAAGTTAAAGATTTGGGATCAACTTCGACCATGCGAATACTCGGGGCAACAAGGTGAAGGTAAAGAGAAGAGAGAGAGAGTGGAAGATCCATCAGGATACAAGTATTTTCAAACCGGTGTGAAGATTCGCTCTTACACACTGCGCAACAGGCTGTGCATGTATCGAGACGCAAAAATGCATAGATTCACACTATTTTTTTGCATTCACCCATATCGACACAAAGGCACGTACCAGACGCTAACGTACACTCTTCTCGCGCAAATACAGTTTCACACACTCAGACACACGGAAAATACAGATTTGCATAGTTGGGGTGGGAAAATAATATCCGACAGAGAACATAGACAAGATAAGACTCAAAAGGCTATCGTTTTCTGTCAAATTAAACAAAAATTCTCGCACAAATAAGAAGACCGCACTTACTTACGTTCACACTCGATAACAAGGAAAAAGGATAAATAAAATTGGAAATTGGGGATAATTTAAAAAATAAGTAGATTATGGTTGATAACCATCAAACGCCTTCAAATGCTTCTATACACAGGGTTGGAGAGGAAGGAAAAGTGGTCTGACCTTATCGCATATCGTCTTCATCAGGCAATTCATTGGGGTTCACGAGTCCTGGGATGAACTTCTTTTGCTCTTGCGCAGCAACAATCTCCTTCTCCCTCTCCTCAAGATACAGGTCAGACGTGTCGGCGCCAACTGTCTCCTGAAAATAAGATCGTTAAAAAAAGTACGAATTGTTATGTATTCAGTCTAACACATACTACCATTTTTTGTCTTTCTCTAGTTTCAGATAAATTTCCTAGTTTTACTGATGGAAAATCGAATACTGCTGAAAGAAGTTCTTATCAAACTTCAACTATGAATAGAATCGATTTTTGTATTTTACCAGTTTCAACTTATTCAGATCGTTTTGAGTAGATAAAGTTCTTTTCTGACATTCGTTGGAATCTATAAACATACCTTCAACTGAACCAGGAAGTCCTTCAGATGAGTCCTCATCTGGTCGTCTCTCGTATTGTATGAGAAGAATCCCTTGATGATGACACGAATTTGATCTCTGTAATTATTGATTGATGAACAGTTTTACAGGTTGGGCGATTTCATATCTGAACGAAAAGTGGAACTCACTGATGAAGATTAGTGAAGTGGTTCGAGAAGGTGACGCCAATATTCTCGAAGATGTAATCCATATTGGCTTGTTGCGGGTTGGCATCGTTCAGAGGCACCTGGAACAATTCGAATCTTTTCATTAACGTCGCCTTTGCATTTACTACGAGCTGATATCAAACATACGCTACTTGCATGACCGACAGAGTAAGCAAAACCGAATAAAAATATTGCGAGGAAATCTCACCTTAATGTTGAATTCAGGAGCTCTGAAGAGTGCACACAACACACTAGCGTAGTAACTGAGACCCGCCACGTGGACTTGGTTACTGTCACAGACGACTGCGAGCACATGGTTCAGAATGCTCATGTAGTAGTTTTTGTAGAACGGCTGAGATTCCTCGTCTGGCAGTTCTGACACTTGGCTCAAAATTTCTTTCAGAATGTCCAATCCTGCAAGTTACATTTGTCGTTCTATGTGGTTTATGTTAGAAATGTGACTGGCCCCTTTTTCATTGATTGTACTTATATTATTTTTGAATGAATTTCAATTCAGACATTAATTCGAAAATAATTCAATTTTGAATGTTCCGAAGGAAATTGAAAAATTGTAAGCCAGCAACCCCTCAGTGACCCATACAAAGTCAATGAGTACAAACAATGGCGCTGTTCTGGCACAGTGAGTACGCGCCTTCGATGTGGAGCACCGAACACAATGGCTCACCATGCGGTACCGTACTTTTAGAGCGAGTAGTGCGACATCAACGAGTTAACCATTACACTAACCGAAATACAATTAAGACAGCGTTAAAAACGCGTTGCGCGCTTATAGCACATATTGCGCCACTCGCTCACACCACGAACTGTGAACCGGCCTAACACCACGCGCTTAAAACATCGTAATGGTTTTTCTTAAAATAAACGAATGAATCCACTTAACTAAAAAAAATCATCAATCCACGCAATTTTCAATTTAAAAAAAGGTCAACACTTACCAATTTCGGCAACATTTCTCATCGTGTGCTGGAAGGCCCAGACGACAGCATCGATGACCAATTGGAACTGGTTTCGTGGCATCTGAAGGAACACCGGGAAACACTGTTGGATCATGGAGAGGAGAAGTTGGAAAAAGTTGGTCCGGTGTTCTGGGTACGCCTGGGAAACGGATTTTTGGAATCTTGCCAAGTTTGACTAAAAAATTTCAACTCATTGGAGACTGTTGGACTTGTTGAGATCAGCCAATATTTATACAGCATTCTTCCGATATTCAAGACCTTACTCTCCTTCTTGATGAATAGGGTAAAGTTGGTCACAGTTTAGAATTGCAATGAAAATATTCACCTCCATATCCTTGTTGATCATCTCAAGAGTACAACTGAAAACAGCGTCGAGGATGGTTGGGACTTGCTCGATGGACATGTTCTGAAAATAAGGTATTGCAAAATGAATGAGATAAGTTTATTCATAGAAATCTTTTTTTCTTGTTTTTTTAAAATCCATTCCAATTAATGATGAATAGTGCGTATACATATTTCTTCTTTCATTAAAACTTACTTCGAGTCTTGTGACGATGATACTAAGCAGTGAGAGTACCTTCGGCTCACGGGCTTGCGCGACATTTCTTTGGTAATCAAAGAGGACCGCGTCAAAGAGTGGCGGGACAATGTTTTCGAGAACCATCTGAAGATTTTCTTACTTATTGTGGTGAGTGAATTCTAGGATTGAGGAGAAGTAGGGATGAAAACTCACGGCAGCATCGACACTCTTGGCCACCCAGGTGGAAATGAAGATGAGGATCTCCCTCTTCACACTCTTCATAACTTTGGCGAGCGCAAGACGAAGAACGTCTTCTCCATTCTTCTGGACCGCTTGAGATAGCTTTTCCGAAAGAAGTCTGAAATATTGAATGATATGACTATTCCAGGTCAACACTATCGAAACTTTGCAGAAGTGGAAAATACTTACTTATAAGCACTCAGGGAGTCAATGTAGATCAGTCCCAACTGAACGATAAACGGATTTCCGATGGCTTTGCAGGCGGCTACGTTGGTTTTCAGGATGTTTAGAAGACTTTTCATCATCTCAATGTCCTGAAATGAATCCACGTTGATTCAGAAACTTCGAAGAATGAATACAAACCTCGAAGACAGCCTCTCCTTCACTCATTTTGGTCATGATATCAGTCCAGGCGGCGTTTGGGAGCGCCATCAACTTCTCAATCAGTTTCTCCTGTGCTGGAGGCTCCATCTGAGCCGAGATGATGTGCCCGACAGCTTCATAGAAGACGTGCACCTGGAATCATGGGGTTAAGTTTCGGTACGACTATGAAGGGAAACGTTTTAATTCGAGGAAAATGAGGATACCACAGTGTAACACTTTCGGCCATTCCAGAAGTGGGCGTAACGGGGGTTGGGACAACCAAGGAAAAAAACGCATAATTGCAAATTTTTCAGATCGAGATTTTAACTATATTTTCGATATAAACACTGGTTAGTCTCCTGGAAATATCTTACGATAACTTTAAAAATAAGGTTCTTGTTAAATAAGGACTAAAATTGAGCAGAATACATGGAATAAATGGGTAAAAATCTATTGATTGGGGTCCACCCCAACTTCATTTTTTTGATTTTGGTACACCGTAGACACCAATCAGTTTAAAATAATTTGATTTCAGTGTAAATTGAGAAGAAACGATGGAAAAGACCATGACCCCTCTCAAGTTTTCCAACCGAGTTTTAAATTACCTGTGGCGGGGTCAAATCCGAGATGATTCCGGTCAGATCGTTGAGCATGACTTCGATAAACGGAGCCGATTCGCCGTTTTGAAGCTGAAACCGGTGAGTTGGGAGATGGTTGGGAGAGACAAGAACTCACAATGACGAAATGACGCTTGCACTTGATGGCAATTTTGATGAACGTATCGCACGCCATGTCTTGGACTCCTTCGTGCGTCTCGTGCATGAACTCGAACAGCTTGTTGATGACCTTGAAATATAGCAGTTAATAAGTGGTTTCTTGCTGTTTTCTGGATGGCGGCAAGTAAAAATTGGTAATAGAATAAAATTTAGGTCCTTTTCACAGTATCATCTTCGCGATTAGGGTGAATTTGATGTTGAAACCGAATGAAAGAGAGCTTTTTTTTTAAATTTTTCTTCGTGAAAAAATAAAGTTTAAAAATTAGAAGAACTAAAAAACTTACAGTCTTCAAGAACTTCCAGTGGGCTCTGAGGAATCTTGGGTATTGTCCGACGACGTACATGATGTTCGACGCAATGACAGCCTTGTTTTCCTTTCCTCTTTTTTGTTCGCAGAGACCGAGAAGGTCTGAAATTAAAAGGTATTTTTATCTTATATTTCGAATTGAGAAGCGCCTTGAAAGAATATTCATGAACAACAGCAAATAATTTCCCCAACCCAATAATATTTTCTTGGTACTTGTACTTGGTCCTTCGATCAAAAAACAAAATGATAATCGAGTTCTTAAGAAACCCTTCATTGACAATGAGCCTATAAAAACTGGAAAACACAATTTCCTCTTATTTCAACGCCCATTCCAATTCAATTATACGGTAGTTCTACAGTACTCATCCAATTCCATCCTTTCAGACATTGTTTTCTTGACGCTCACCTCTAATGACCAGAACCAAGAACTTCTTCTCGTCCTCTTCCATCATCGTTCCAGATATTGAACCGATGGCCCAGCACAAAGTGTTAAGGTTCTTCCATGAGAAATCTCTCGTCTGTACGTAGTTCAACTTCTCTGTCATTTTCTGTTCAGTGTCGATGGGGTCGAGGTGGACCAGGTAGACAAGGGTCTCACGCATGGTACGGTACAGGGCAATGGTATCAGTATCCTTGACGATCTCACGGACAACCTGAATATGTCGTTTTGAGACCCAAGAACCATCTATTGGAGGAAATCGCATGTCGGTGAAATTCTGCTATCAAAAAGGTCGTATTGCACCTTTTCCTTTTTTTTGAGATTCTCGAAAAATTCCAGCACAAGTTTTGAAAAAAATAGGTATTTTGTACCCAATCAGTCAAAAGGCAAAATTTTCCAAATTATTTCAAAAAATTGAAATGGCATGAAAAAATCTTTCGAGTGGTGTTGGAATTGTTTTTTTTTTCCCAGATGTCAATTTCAAAAACTTCTTTGATCCATTTTTCTCACTCACCTCTCCTTGATCATTCTCAACGACAAGAACTTCTTCTGGCTTTGCCATTCTACAGATCATGATCGAGCGAAGTTCTGACAGATGAGTTCTGGAAAAAGATTAAATTCATTCTTCTTTGAAAGAAAGCGAGTAAAATGTGAGAACTGTTTTCAGAAAGGTCGGTATCTACCTGTAGAGAACCTTCTTCGGGTGATCGCTATCCATCCCTCTGTTGAGAATGCCTGGAACGCAAATGGGAGCGGGTGAGCGGAACGGACACACGCGGTACATTTCAGCAGTCAGATTCAGCCAGAATTCGAGGCAAACCTGGACATTTCTCTTATTTTTTTCTTTTCCATTTCGCATACCTTGAAAATCTCAGTGTCCTCAACCATGGAGATGCTCAGGAGTACATCAAGGGCGTACGAGTGGTACATTCGAACTTGACGTTGCTCTTCGGTTGGGTGCAGATCGGTTACCTAAAGTGTTCATGATTCAGACTTCAAGAACTCGTCACAACATTATTTTTCAATCCAAAGTTCGAAAAAAACCGCAAGACTTACAGATCTGCTAGTTTTAGGTTATTTGATCCTTAGTGTTGTGCCCTTCAACAAACAATCAATAAAGTTGAAAATATTAGATGGATCAATCAAAATACAGTGAGAACATACAAATATTTATCTTTCACACTTACCTCCACTCTCTGAATATGTTCTTTGAAGAATGCCGTCAGGAACATGGCCAAGACGCTGATGAACTTCTGGTCCTGGTCTGATCCTTGCTTGTAGGCAGATGCAAGGTCTGGGTTTGGGCCGAGAAGGTTGCTGATCTGAACATTTTTCAATTGCATTTACCACTTGTTGAGAACACTTACCTCTTTCATCACAGTGCAGAACATTCCAACCGCAACCTTGTCGTACTGAAGGTTCTCAATGTTGATATGGGCAATTTCAGTCAAGCACTGGAGGGTGATCACTCTGTAGACGTCGAGAGACAGGAACTGAAAAAGTGTTGGAATTAAAAATCGTGTGTTAGATACAGCCCTTCCTCGTCCGACTGGATTAGACATATTTTTGACATAAGAAACTGTTCAGAAGCAACGGAATTTTTGAAAATTTGTAGCCATAATTCGATGCTCGGTGACTCATCCGGAGTCAATGAGTGATACCAATGGCGTTGTTCTAGCACAGTGAGCGCTCGTTTTCAACGAAACACGTCAAACACAATGGCTCACCGTGCGGGACTGAACAATTCGAGTGGTTGATACAAGATCAATGTTCCACCCATTACACTAAGCTGTCCCGGAAATACTCAGGGAAACCGTTCATAGCCAGATCTGGAAAAAGACGAACCAGATCTGGAAACCTCTGGCTAGAAGTGGCACGATCTGGCTCAAATTTTCCAGATCTGGCTAGAATTTCCCAGATCTGGCTAAACTTCCCAGATCTGGCTGGAATTTCCCAGATCTGGCTGGATTTTCCTAGATCTGGCTGGAATTTCCCAGATCTGGCAAAAATTACCCAGATCTGATCGAAAATTCTCAGATCTAGAGGAAATTATCCAGATCAGGTTAAAATTCCCATTATCATTCAGGGGTTCAAAAACGCATGAAACATTTTCTTTATAAATTTTTATTCATTAACAATCAAACTTGTACAGTATACAGTAATGAATTATACTTTGAACGGTTCTTCTTCTGGATGGACTTCGTTGGTACTGTTGAGAAAACACAAACTCCGCGTAGAGGTTGTACAGACGAGCTGGTTGAGGATCTTCAGAAATTAAGGAAGCACATCCGACTTCTTATGTCTTATCTGAATTATCTCTTGTATGAAGCTTTCGTTAATTTATTCTAAAACCCCAAACTCCACAGAATTCAAGCATCCTATACACTGTGTCAAGAAATAATAGCAAACACGACTTTTTTGAAATAACTCGACTAGTTTTGAGAGTTATGAAAACTTCAAGAACAAAAGTTGTTGAGGACACTAAGCCACAACTTCTCTGAAAATTTCATCCAGATTCGTCAACAGATTCCAGAGTTATGCCCGAAAGACCGAAAAACAGAGTGTCAAGAAATAATAGCAAATCCTGATTTTTCTCTGGAATCCTACAAAATCAAGACCGATTGATCACTTTTTCCGATATTTTATGATTGATGATGATTAACTAAAGGTCAGAAAATCGAAAAAAAATTCAGATATGGTTTTTCCTAGAGTTAGCTGGCTGGAAAGCAGGAACTACATTTTTTATTCAGAAGCGCTGAAAAAACTTTTTTGACTGTTTTGAACTGTCACAAACCATTAAAAAACTCAGTTTCACACTTTTCCTATAAAATCGACACCATCAAAGCGCTCTACTACACCAAAATTAACGATATTCTTAGCTGCGCACTCTATCCTCAAAGTTCAGCGCGTGTTCTTGGACCCACAGTAATGCTCAAAAATGAAAAAAATCAAATGTACTACAGTCAAACGGTATGAAGAAAACTTAAGAAAACGAATCGGTGAAGTTTGAAGCTTCAGACGGCAGTAAAGACCATTTTATGAACGGTGTCATATGGAACCCTTTAAAATGGCTTGAAAGATGCCATTTATCACTCACTATTCCTTACCTTCCGTATTGTTCCGTTTTCAGCCTGCGAGAGTTGATGAAAATGCGTTTTCAAAATCTCTACAATGTCTTCGTATCATTTAATTGTCGTACATTTGATTTTTTCATTTTTGAGCATTACTGTCGGTCCAAGAACACGCGCTGAACTTTGAGGATAGAGTGCGCAGCTAAGAATATCGTTAATTTTGGTGTAGTAGAGCGCTTTGATGGTGTCGATTTTACAGAAAAAGTGTGAAACTGAGTTTTTAAATGGTTTGTGACAGTTCAAAACAGTCAAAAAAGTTTTTTCAGCGCTTCTGAATAAAAAAATGTAGTTCCTGCTTTCCAGCCAGCTAACTCTAGGAAAAACCATATCTGAATTTTTTTTTCGATTTTCTGACCTTTAGTTAATCATCATCAATCATAAAATATCGGAAAAAGTGATCAATCGGTCTTGATTTTGTAGGATTCCAGAGAAAAATCAGGATTTGCTATTATTTCTTGACACTCTGTTTTTCGGTCTTTCGGGCATAACTCTGGAATCTGTTGACGAATCTGGATGAAATTTTCAGAGAAGTTGTGGCTTAGTGTCCTCAACAACTTTTGTTCTTGAAGTTTTCATAACTCTCAAAACTAGTCGAGTTATTTCAAAAAAAAGTCGTGTTTGCTATTATTTCTTGATACAGTGTATAAAAGACATGAGGCTATTCACTTTTTGCTGGCACCACATTTAGAAATGTAGAACCACAAGAAAGAAGTTTTTCCATTGTTTTTGTTTTATTGCGTACATATCATTTGTCGCTGTGAAAAATTAAATATCAAGGAATTGGAAAAATACCTATTTCTGCGCTTGTTCCGAATCATCGACATTTTCTCATAACTGCGGTGAGATGATCTTGACGACTGAAAAAAGTTTACAAACAAATACTTGATTGGTAAATATTACCTTGAGGAGTTCATGCTGAGACTCAGGTTTACGTTCAGCCAGAATGAACAATAAAAATCATAGTGACCTCAAATGCGTTCAGCTAGAATGAACAACAATAATGATAATAGTGACCTGAAAATTGTTACTTTTATACTGTTCCGTGAAAAAATACCTCAATATGGTTTACTGAATGCAGATGCTGAACAGTACTGAAAGATAGTGATATAGTCCAGGCCAGTGAGAGGAGTTATGACTTCCTTCGGGATATCCAATAGGTGCACTGAACATTTGCCGTTGAATGTTGAACATTGCCGGCTGAAATTAGAACATTGAAAAAGAGAAAAAATGAATTTCATGATGATTTCGAAAAACTAGTATGATATAAGACACTGATCAAGAATAAATCAAAAAACTGAAAAAAAACTTGAAAATGAAGTTTCAGTTAACAATGAATGTCTGCGAACGCATGACAAAATTTTTCCACAAACCGCGTTTCATATTTTATACCAGATCTGGCTCGAATTTCCCAGATCTGGCTTGAACTTTCCAGATCTGGTTCATTTTTTCAAAAGTGCGGTGATGACATGGAATATCTCTCCATTTCGTTCAAAACTCAATTTGATAGATTGATCAGCAACTAAAATCTAAATTTCACATGTTAGAAAAAAAATAGAGCTCTTTTCTTACAACTCGAAAAGTTGAGCCAGATCTGGCGCCAGATCTGGCGCCAGATCTGGCGCCAGATCTGGCGCCAGATCTGGCTTGTACATTTTTCTTCAAACATCAATAACTCTGCTCAGAATCAATTTTGTGTCATGATATTTAGACACATCACATCTCTAAGCGAAATGAGTAATCTTTGAGAGTTACAACCTGATTGGAGGTGCAACTCCAGATCTGGTTCGTCTTTTTCCAGATCTGGCTATGAACGGTTTCCCTGAGTACAAACTCACATTTTCACTGAGCGTCTTGATGATGTCCGTCTCATAGACGTAACCAACCGGAATCCAGGACAAGAAACGATGCATAGTCTTTAATGTCGCATGAACCATGTAGTTGGATGGGCACTTCTCCTGAACACGGATTATGAGTCTTCCTTTTTAGGTAGACCACAAAAAACACCATGTGGTCTGAAAACTAACCAGAATACTGACGCACAAGTTGAACACCTCTTGGAATTGACCACAGAATTGCATTTTAAGCATTCTTTCCTGTAAGGAATCGTTATGTTTCCGTAAATGGTAAATGTCTTACCTTGATTTCAGTCAAGTACTGCGAACCGAAATCGAACACTTCTTCACTGAACAAAGCGAGAATCTTCATGTTGTTGACACAGATTGATTCAGACGTTTTGGACGATTCGACAATATCTGTGATGAATGAAGGCCAGTTCTTTGGCCATTCTTGTTTCACGATCTGGAAAGTTAGTTTTGTGAATTGACTATTCCAATTTTCTTTATGAAACCACTAAATGATAATCGAAACGAACCTGTACCAAAACCAAATTCAACTTGTCGAGCAGGAGTTGATTCGACTCCATTGAAGCTTTCGAAGCACTCAGCTCCAGAATCTTTGATACGATGAATGTTTTGATTCCGTCTCTCTGCACATCAGGCAGTGTTTTCCATCTGAAAATGAATTGTTTACAACTTTCTACTGCATCAGAATCTGTTTAGAACATTTCTTAAGAACAGTAGTTTAGTGCTTCCACTGAGAAAAATAATTTTCGTTTCTTTTTTTTCAGAACGCATTAATTCATTGGATGTTAACGAAATTTTCCCGAAGAATCTAATTTTTTGCGTTTTTCACCGATCTAGAAAATTTAAATATCATTCAACTCACTTTGTCTGAATGGCATTTTCCAAAATCTGAAGAGCGAAATACTTCGATTCGCTGAGGTTGGAGTGTTGCAGAATAACATCCACCTGAAACGTTCATTGCAATCGAAAATCGTATAATTTTCACCTTTGTCCATGCATTTGGGTCTTGTTTCAACTGCATTAGAACAGCATTTGCTTGTTTCTGTTCTTCTCCTGACGAGCAGTTCATCATTTGAACAACCTGGAGGTATTATGATGACAAACTCATTCAAAACTGCATTGAGCGTATTCTGATACCATACTCAAACTTCAGTACGTTTTTATGTACAAAATTCGAACAAACATACCCGATCAAGAAGCTCCACATTCAACTTTTCATCTTGAAGGAACTGTTTACTGGCTTCAGCTAGGAAAGGAATCGCGACTGCTGTCATCTTTCTGAAACTTCTTGGTCATTGATTTCCAGACGCTTCATGAAATGATTTAACGTTCAAGTGAACATGTTCTACATTTCAGAGACCTGAGCAGAGAATAACACACGTATGGATCGATATCATTTGTCACACCAAACATTTCTACACTAAAATCATCTCTCGCGTGAGCAGCGGGAGCGCGAAAATTCACACAATTATATCCATACGATTCACTCCTCTGTCTCCCACGGTCGGACATACGGACATCACTCGACTCTCCAACTCGGAAAAACGGTCTCACTCGATTCATCGGTTTTGATGTTTAAATTCCGATAGAGACACGCTTCTCACTTCACTGTCTCACTTTTGTAGTGGAACACTCATACAGACGGAATTCTTTGCGCTCTTCATACAATC
This sequence comes from Caenorhabditis parvicauda, assembly GCA_963978915.1. Lineage (NCBI taxonomy): Eukaryota > Metazoa > Nematoda > Chromadorea > Rhabditida > Rhabditidae > Caenorhabditis > Caenorhabditis parvicauda. The sequence goes on along the minus strand of OZ022250.1, from coordinate 6,089,860 downwards.
CGGGACCGCCTCATTTTCCAGCAGTACTCTCTATAGGCTCGACTTTTTGTCCAGAGTTGGAATTCCAACTTTTAATAATCCTGGAATTAGAGGCGGTCCCAACACTCTTCATAACTTTGGTGTGAACGGTAAGCGTTGTTTATGTCCAGACTGTCGAAGACCAAGTGGAGCCGTATGTGATGGTTAGTGGTATCGATTTTGCCAGACACGCGACTTTTAATGTGACGTGCCTGAGAATTTCGCCGTCACACTAAAATTATGAAGATGGTGACTTTTCTGTTTTCAATGGAAAATGATGCACACAGACTCACATACAAACACCAACTAACCAGTGTTGTAGGTTCACTTGTTACAAACGTCGGTCCAACGAGAAGCAGTCAGTCAGTCGGTCGGTCAGTCAGTCCGTATACGGTCTTCAGGGGCTCTTTCAGACACACACACACGATGTCGGTCAAACTCACGGTCACTCACACTCGGTCGCTCACACACACACGCACACGCTTACACACAGTCAGTCAAGTTTTCTGAAAAAATCAAGTTTAATAATTTTGTATTGAAAAATGAATGATGTACAAGATTTGTTTGGCTCTGATGAGCAAGGAATTCGAAATATATTCGATCATAACTTGATCAGAGTTAATGAAACAGACGCCTCACTTCTCATTTTCTGATTGGAAAGGACGTGAGAAAACGAAAATGAGTCAGTCATGTGATTCTAACTACTTCCGCAATGAAAAAAATTATTATAGTACAATTTTGACAAAGTTAATTTATTATCTGCTATTCAAAAAGACTATTGAGAACATTCCTAGTACGTAAAAACAACTAACATATGCTCTAAAAAGAACAATCGGAAATTTTGACTAAAATTGTGCACAGCTATAATTGAGAACAGCAGAATCACGCGCCTTGTGCCTCGCATTGGTCAGAAAAAACACTTTCGAATGCAGGTCTCTGTCAAGCGGAGCGTCGTGTACAGAACGCTGCAGCCCCGCTACTCATAACTTGAACAGTTGGTATCAACAAAACGTTAGTTTGGTGAGCTAAAATATGAGAAGAAGTGTGCTGCTATGGAAACTTATGAAAAATGCTGCTCATTCGTTTATAATGACAATGGATTATGGGCGTAAATGCAAAGATGCGCATAATGTCAGACTGGCCAGCTCACGCAGAAGAGAGACGCGCGATGCACAACTGCGTAAGGTCACATAAACGCTACTGTGATATCTAACACATCACAGTGATCATGGGAAAACAGTACCTCGTTCCTGAGTTGACAGAAAATATTCGAACGACGAACTACGTGGCGAAGAAACAAGGGTTATAAAAGGCTTGATCTAAACTACAAACGAACTATTTGGCGCAGAAATCTTGTCGAAAAATTTCGAATTCCAACAGTGAAAAATCTCATTTTTCAAAAAACCTAACTTTAGGAATGATACGAGTTAAGAAACTGAATGAATGAACACCTTGAGCAGAAAAAATAATTTCATGAAAAATATATCTTATCATACTGATACTATCAAAATGTCCAAATTGTAAAAATTTTGTTTTTGGTCCTAAAACCGTCTACTTATAATAATAACGAAGTGGTATGAGTTTTTCTACAATCTATACGATTCGTACACTATAAAACGACTATTTAATGATAAAATTTTGTGAGAGCCATGTCTTACTAACAGAAGAAAAAGGTGAATAGAAATGATGAAATGGAAAATAAAATTTCGAATTCAAAAAAGCGGGAGTTGTGCATGCGCGCTCTTATGCTAATTTTGGTAGAATTTAAGGCATTTAGTAAAACGCACCGAGTGCACTGCACCGCACCGGGTAAATTTTCCATTCGTATTCAGGCTTAGGCTGAACCTAAGCTGGCCCAAACCTAACCTAAGCCTAAAATAGAGATGAACTTTCAACAATGGTGACTTTTAATAGCTTAGGTTCACTGCGTGCTGCAATGACGGGGCGGAGGAATCATACATGACCGTAAATCGACACCAGAGACTCATCAGAGCGCATTAACATTAACGTTTCCTAACATTGAATATTTTACTATTGTGAATATTTAGAAATCATTATTGCCAGGTCCGTTTCACTCAAATTTCTGAATCTCATAGACATAACTAAATAAATTTTCATTAGCAAAACTTACGCGTCATTAAAATTCACCAGCATAGAATATTGTTCTACATCCTATAGGATAAAATATTTTATAAAATAAAATATTGTCAGTTGACTTCCATGTACCTGTATAAATTTAGATCATCGACTGCTTCTTTATTTTTCAAAGCTTTGTTTTCATTCCGTCATTCCAGGCGAATGACGTTTGAATGTATTCCTGAATCCGATCGTTACGTCTTGTCAGAGGAAGTCGCGCTGGTACCATGACGTGTGACCACTCGGTAAGTTGCATACTTCAAATTGAAATATGAAAATAATTCTGCTCCATACGTTTCGGAAGTAAAGTAAAGATTTTCAGATAGACGGAGAACAAATGTTGTCAGTGGTGATGTGAATCACAAGATCATAAGCAGTTCATATTTCTACCACCAAACCCCACGGCTTCTCATTATGTTGTCAGAGTGCTCACTGTACCGAAATCTATTCAATAATTCGGTAAGCTTAATTATTTATTGAGCAAAATTTTCATTTCAGAAAAAGAAAGTTCCGACCCTGCTGTTGCGAAAACCTGAATCGTCACCGGTTTCGACATCATCAAACATATCTGTTTGTGTTCATTATATTTATCTGAAGAAATGTAAGTCATGATGAATAAACAGATCTACCATGATTTAAATCATTTTTGTAATCTAGTGCACGTGAGTAAACAAGTGGGTGTGAATGAAGGTTGGCTTATCAGATGGTCCAAACACGAAAAAATTATCAATCTGTACTTGCTGCGTTTATATGACATCTCCAGATCGTCATATTCCATTTCAATGATTGGCACAGTTGTCTCTCTTCGAAGAAATGAGAATATTTGAGCCACAGACAACATTCTGTTTGTTCTCCGTCTATCTGAAAACTTTACATTACTTCCGAAGCGTATGGAGCAAAATTATTTTCATATTTCAATCTGAAGTATGCAACTTACCGAGTGGTCTCACGTCATGGTACCAACGCGACTTCCTCTGACAAGACGTAACGATCGGATTCAATGACGCCAGGAATACATTCAAACGTCATTCGCCTGGAATAACGGAATGAAAACAAAGCTTTGAAAAATAAAGAAGCAGTCGATGATCTAAATTTATACAGGTACATGGAAGTCAACTGACAATATTTTATTTTATAAAATATTTTATCCTATAGGATGTAGAACAATATTCTATGCTGGTGAATTTTAATGACGCGTAAGTTTTGCTAATGAAAATTTATTTAGTTATGTCTATGAGATTCAGAAATTTGAGTGAAACGGACCTGGCAATAATGATTTCTAAATATTCACAATAGTAAAATATTCAATGTTAGGAAACGTTAATGTTAATGCGCTCTGATGAGTCTCTGGTGTCGATTTACGGTCATGTATGATTCCTCCGCCCCGTCATTGCAGCACGCAGTCTTAGGTTCAGCCTAAGCCTGAATACGAATTACCCGGTGCACCCGGTGCAACCCGGTGCAACCGGTGCATTTTACTAAATGCCAGAATTTAATTCACGTTTTCGATATTTGACGATTTTGATGGTCCCAAGTTTTAAAGTTCCTCTGAAAGCTATTATCCGTTTGCTTCACTACTTCGCTGTTTCTTACTGTATAGTTCAGAGTTATGCAACCGGTCGTCCGCCACAACAATGTATAGTATAGAAAAGTACGCGAAACGATCACTATCCGACTTACTTTTTCACAAGGTGAGGCTTTCACACTATGCATGTTGTTCTATTGCTGTACTGTCACTCAGCGTGATCAGGATCAAACTCCGTTTTTGCCCGCGTTGTTTGCCGAACCGAAAGATTCGCGTCAATGATTTTCAATTATTTTTCTTTTCAATCCAAAATTACAGCAAACTCGTTGTCGTGTTGTGACGCTTTTACCAACTGTTCGTTTCATATTTCCTCTTTCATGTTGCTCTTTTTTCTATATCCCCCGGATCATGAGATTATTGTGTAATTAAATTAAAAGAAAACTCAGTTTCGTGTTTACGAGTGCTTCAAAATGATACAGAAATAAGGTTTTTTTGTGAACACGTTTTTACCTGCTCTTTTTTCGTAGCAAAGTTTGACCAAAACGTTCACTGATCCACCCATTTCTGCCCTCTGCTACTTACAGATGATTGTTGAAATTATATAAACAAGTTTCCCTGTATGAAAAAAGTGTTTGGTCCAACTTTAGTCTAGTTAATACTCTATAAACATAGATTCATGATGTGAACCGACACATTTTATAGATGTTTTGATGATCTGACGAATGTATAGAGAACGACCGTTCCATAGTTTTATTTTCCAAGCGCGTCAATCTTTGCTGTTTCTGCTTATCAAGAAAAATAAGATAAAAACCTCCACCCTTTTTATCTTCACAATTATTGTTTACGGTTTACTTTGTTTCTTCCTACTCATTTTAGATCGAAGTGAATTGTATATTAATATTCGAAAAAGTAAAAATTATTCTGGAACAAATGAATTTTTCCAGAATCGTTACAAAATGGTGGAAAGAAGGAATGTAATCTCCCGATGTATCTACTCGCTACCCCCGTTTTTCCGACTTTCTGTAATTTTGTTCGGAGCGGTTCTGATGCATCTCACGATTGGAACGTACCATACGTTTGGTGAGTCTTACAGTTGAAGGTTTTGTCAATTCAAATATTCTTAGGTAACATGTTACCGTACATGGCATCCTACATCAAAAACTATACTGATTCATCGGTCAGAATAGAGCACATGATGTGGATTCCAACTTTTCAAGGTAATTTTTGAATCGAGAAAGAGAGATAAAGAGAGAAAGCAGAGTATCCGGAATGACAGATATTAGGAATGTAAAAGCCAGACAAGTATTCTAGGTTGTTTTCCATTCGCGATGGTGATAGGAGGTGTGACGACAAGTCATCTGGGACCCAGAGCAGCCGCACTTGTCGGATCCTTCATCGTGACGTAAGTACTGATTATCCCAAAATACTTAAATTTAATCTGTCAATGATCGTGTTGTTTTTACGTTGAAGGACATCGTCTGCAAACATCAGTTCGCTAAATCGGAAACGAGATGTTGTGAAGATTGTTCGTGTTATAGCGTTAAGGTCAAACATGTAGTCAAGCTTCACTGATTTTTGCGACTTTCGTGATAATAGTACTGTTCATGAAGATATGAAAGGGATTGTTTTTTATGAAGCTGAGAATAGAAGTTTCGACCTATTTTTAATTAAAAAACATTTGAAATATGGTTAAATCTTCAGTTTTAATTTATCGAGTGATAATTAGAAATTCAACTCTCTTCCGTAACTAAGCTGTACTGGCGTGCTGCGGGTCCTGTTCTAGTAAAAAGCACCGATAGTGGTTTTTCAAAGATTTTCCCAATAAAGTCTTTACAGGTCGAGCGTCTACCTCTCTTCCATCACCATACAAATGTCGTTCTTCCTGTTTTTCATAACGTATGGTCTGATGTTTGGACTCGGAGCTGGGATAGTCTATGTCACCGCGGTGACGACTGTCATAAACGTGAGTTTATCACTAATTCAAGCCAAAATTACCATAGCCGGGAGACATGATCACAGTGTCGGGTCGCACACTACGTTTTCAGTACAAGCGGTTTTTCCTAACGAAATTAATCGAATTAAATGTTCTCATCAAACATTGGTTCATGCTCACGAGCATATGCTTTTGAGCTGGGAATGTATCAAACTATGTCTGTGTACATGAGTTCGAGTTGAGAATTTAAGACTAAATTTAGACCCCCAATCAGTCTTTATTGTTTTGTTAGGCATCGCCGTATGGGTACAAAGTACTGATTCATTTTTAAACACGGTTAATGTCATACACATAAGTTCGAGTAAAGGTTCAGTTAGTTTTACTAACATAAACAAGGGTTAAGATGTAGTATGTAATCTTACGTTGAAGGTATACACTCTGTCCCAAAAAAACAAGAACACCCATATTTTCTCAAATTTCTCAGCTAATTTCCATTTTGGAAATATATCACTACAGCAACATTTTGTGAATGCTAAATCAATGTCATGTGCCAAATTTCAGCTCAATTGATCAGTTCATTTAGAAGTTAGAACCAAAAATGTCAAAAACGGCGCGTCCCATAAAAACGAGAACACTCGATTACGGTAAGAAATCAGGTTGCGCTGTAGGTAAAACTTCATTATGCTTTTTATTTTTCTGTTTTTATTCACTAATAAACCATTTTCCAATGTGATGAGCGACATAACGCATCTCTCTGATTCAGAAAATGAAAAAGTTGTGTCTTTTCTCGAAAAACGGCTAGTTCACACGGAAAATCACAGAAAACTTTGGCAAAACATCTTCTTGTGGAATTGGATATCTCAAGAAATGTCATTTATCATGTTAACTCAAGCGACGCAGAAATTTGAAGATTCTGCGTGATCGTGGAAGACGCCTTCTCATCGATAATGCGTCTGAAAACACAAACTGAGTGCGCGAAATTGCTTCCAAATCGACAAGGAGCAACATTCCTTCCAGCAGAACTCTGGAGATTAGTGAAAAGTCTTTTAAAAACACGACAATGTAATTTTGACTACCCAAAGCGTTCAGAACGAACTGAGTTTTGAATTTTCCATTCGCATGGAAAACCCTCTAAGTGTGTGGATTGGCTCCGTCCTAATTAGGAGTGTAGAAACTGGTGGAATCTGTATGAAAATTCCTTCAATAGCTTCAAAAAACATTTGGTTTATCTAATATTTACTTTTTCTTGTCCGAAATCATCACATCCGAGGTTTTTTCCTGTTTGGAATCAAAAAATTCAACACATGGTTTCCAAGCCTTTTAAAAATCTTTCTTGTGGCGAACTTCACTCTGGAATTTTCATGTTTTGGAGTGGGCTCGGGTGATTTTATGATTTTCTAATACTTCATGTGTTCAGAACGCATGATTCCACATCAAGCTGTAAAAGAAAAAATCAGTTAAAGCGATTTCGAAGCAATTTCGCGCACTCAGTTTGTGTTTTCAGATGCATTATCGATGAGAAGGCGTCTTCCACGATCACTCAGAATCTTCAAATTTCTGAGTCGCTTGATTTAACATGATAAATGACATTTCTTGAGATATCCAATTCCACAAGAAGGTGTTTTGCCAAAGTTTTCTGTGATTTTCCGTGTGAACTAGCCGTTTTTCGAGAAAAGACACAACTTTTTCATTTTCCTAATCAGAGAGATGCGTTATGTCGCTCATCACATTGGAAAATGGTTTATTAGTGAATAAAAACAGAAAAATAAAAAGCATAATGAAGTTTTACCTACAGCGCAACCTGATATCTTACCGTAATCGAGTGTTCTCGTTTTTTTGGGACGCGCCGTTTTTGACATTTTTGGTTCTAACTTCTAAATGAACTGATCAATTGAGCTGAAATTTGGCACATGATATTGATTTGGCATTCACAAAATGTTGCTATAGTGATATATTTCCAAAATGGAAATTAGCTGAGAAATTTGAGAAAATATGGGTGTTCTTGTTTTTTTGGGACAGAGTGTAGTCCATAAAAATTGGAAGTAGTTAATTTAGTGATTTTTCCATTAAAACCGCCTGTCGTTGACGTAGAGATTTAGAAGAATCCGATCACTGAAGGAAGAACATCATATTTCACAACAATCCCACGACTTATATCATTTTAGGTGTTACAAGTTTTGAGTAATATTCATAGTATTAAAAAATTAGTTTTCTTGTTTGGTTATTCTTTATTCTTTCAACATTCTATATAAAGATTAGTCGTAGTTCTTATTCAGATAAGCCTAAAGTAATTAATATGTAAATCCGTCTAAAGATTCAATCTCGATCCATGGAATATGCTGCAGATTAGTAGAAAAAGGGCTTCTTGGCAGATAATGATCTTATACTTTCAACACATCCGTACTCTTTGTGTCATTCACGTGAAGAGTGGGCGAGAGTCCATCAGGGTTCATTAAAATAGAAACGGACGAACGTCATGGACGGATTACGAAGGTAGACATTCACTGGGGGACAAGTCATGACGATCATGAAACTATAGTCAAGTTCCGTGTTGTACAAAATAGCAGATCACAATGTTGACTGGAAAGGGTCGGAAAGAGTTCAGGAAACAAATGTTACTTTCATGCTGAATAGGAAACGACTAACATTGTGATTAGGATTCATAATGGAGACCTAGCCACATTTCTCAAATTGAGTGTTATAAAAGGTCAGAAAATTATTTCAAACTTAGTAAAAGTACCGGTAAATAAATCGTGTATTTCTCTGAGAATTGATTCGCTGTCAGAACCTATCAAGTGGCATTTCGACCGTTTCGATACGACGCACATGAGCTGAGAACGGTTCACGAAGAGAAGTTGTGTTCAAAAAGCCCTTATTTCATCAGGATGGTTATCTTTTTCCCAAAAAAAACTCGCAACGATTCTCTATATAAAAGCACATCTGGCTATATCTGATCTCTCGATCTGAATCACTCAACAGTCATTTTCTGTTAAGTTAATCGAAAACTGCGCTATATAACGCTATAACTCAGTTCGCTAGATTCTGATATTTGATGAAAACAAGGGATCAACTCTTAAAAAACGAATTACAACAAAATTTTAAATTTTACGATTAACTGTCCCAGAGATATTTACCACTACTTTACCCGAACATTACCTCAACTTGACATATTATCTGGGTTTTTGCAGACATTGGAAATTAAGTGGATCAGTATCGTCTGACATGTGCTGTTTTATTTTTGAGAAAATTCGGAAAAATACGTTGAATTGTGCGATAACAAAGATTCTCGCCCAAAAGGAACTATATTTTTAATGTTTTTGATTCAAAAGTGAAATAGGCCCTAAAAAGATCCGCGAGCTGTCTCGGAATAATATTTGAAACACACAATCTTTATAAGAATGAATGTGAGAAATGAAAATTATTGATTGTTCCTGCGGGTGACTCAATGGGAATCACTGAAAACATACATTCCGACTGGTAACCTAAGTTTTCAAAGATGCTGAAGACGATAGGATTAATACCGAAAGTTAGTTATGTCCGGGTACCACTGCCAGGTTTTAGTTTCACACGAGCAATAAGAAAAAAGGAAAATATTACAATCCGTGTGATAACTTCGCTTTATAGGCCGTTTGCGATCGTTCACGCTGTAAACCTATCTTCAGAGCAAACGCCATTATTGAAAACTTTGAAAGGGACCTTTAAACGCAGAAAAATCTGATTTTGTTTCTAAAATTGTTGCTTTTTCGGTATTTTATCCGTTTTTGATGATGAAATTTCGTGAGAATGATAAAGACAAATATCTTTAAAGTGATTATAAACTATCGAATGTCTGAGTGATATGAGAACGCAGCGCAAACACGGACTACAGGAGTTAAATTAATACAGTATAACTACACGGAAACTGCTTCGGGTACGGTAGTATAATGGGTTTCGTGTAGGAAAAGATATTGATAGTTATCATAAAGTCACTTTTTTAATGATCGTTATTTATGACAACTGAATATCCTGACTACGTTATTTCACTCCGAAGCCTGATTGATTTTTGAACTTTATATGGAAAGATGCCTGTTTGTGCATTTGTAACGTAGCAACACGATCGTCCATGGTTTCAAATGGACTTTAATGGAGTTGACGTCGATGAAACGTGTAGTGAGGGACCATCTCTAGCTCATGAAAATGCATCGAAGTGTGAAAAATGAAATTTTCGATCTTTTAGTTGATTCTCTTGAAAAGTGGGTAGAACCCTTGAATTTTTAAAATTTTTCACGTCACTGAAGTTGACTTTGATGAAAAGTGTGGAGCGGAAGTTTATCTAGCTCAAGACAGTGCGTTGAAATGCACAAAGAGTGTTCCTAACATAAAGCGGAGATTACTGTTTAGAATTATTCCAACGTTGTTCAACCCAGGTTTCTGAAGTCAGGATTGCTTACTGACAGTTGTTTTCGACGAAAATCTCGAATCGAAGCTAACACGATAACTAGAAATGTCGGAAAATGAAAAATAACTTGTTTTGTGATAGAATTCGATCGCTTCAGGGAAAAACAACTGGGAACTGTGTGCGTCTTCACATCATTAAAATTATCGACGTTTTCGATTGGTTCCTCAATGTGAATTTCCTATCTGTCTCTGTTACGAAAAAGCGAGAAATTATTACAAAATTGAAGGAAAAATTTTAAACCTGGGGAATTTTTTTAAAGTTTATTTTTAAAAATCAGAAATTTCTCGATTCCGTTAGAATTTCGATAGATCTAACCTTTCCCAAGCCGTAGAAACAAAGCGGTGTGAGGTGGGTAACTACCGTACACCCGAGAAGACAGTATAGTTGTCTCCTTTAAAGAAAGAAGATTGATAGTTATCATAAAGTCAGTGTTATAATTATCGTGATTTATGGCGACTATACACTCGGAAGTCGTTATTTCACTTTGATTCCAAACATTTGGTTTTCTGAACTTAATATAGACAGGACGGTTGTTTTGGCATTAGTCACATAGCAACACGATCGTCCATGGTTTCAAATGGATTTCTATGAAGCTGACTTCAATAAGCAATGTAGCAACAGAAGGGGAATTTCGTGTAAAATTAGATAAAACTGGATAATTATCGAACTCTTAGTGGATGAAAGCTGTTGAGTCGAGATTATATTCAATCACTGAAACGTATCGAACAGTTGAGTTGACTCTTCGGAGTATTGGGTTGAAATTGACAATAGTATGCTTCAAAATCAACTTTCAGTGGGCACCAGACAAAGTCGGACTTGTAACTGGAATAGTAGCGGCTGGGTTCGGCATAAGTTCGTCGATATTCGCTCCAATTCAGACCATGTTGGTCAATCCAGACAATCTACGATCGACTAAGGATGGGTGAGTCAGAAAAATACAGTACCGTTCAAAAGTATGTGACCGACTTCATTTCTCGGGCAAATTGGAGAAGTTTCAGATTTTTCCGCATTCTTCAAGTATGAAAAGTGCATTTGAACCTAAAAATGAGCAATGAGCGAGTACATTTGTGTGCGAAATATATTGGCAGAATTACATAGTTCATTTACTTCTGAACAAATCAAGATGTAGTTGGAATCTCATTATTTCCTTACACGGTACTCATTATAGTCATGCGTTCTGACACATGAAATTGCTTCTTGAAGGCCTTCGAAGAAATAAACTGAGACAACTGCAGAACAACTTTTTTTCAGGGTTTGGGAAAGATCGATACGACTCAATAAATCCGTGTTTGGAAATTTCCACAGGGAGAGTTGAATCACTTGCGTTTTCTGTTATTGAAAAGATTTTTGAAAACATCATTCCCGAGGTTTTGCCTGTCCAGAAAAAATAGGAAAATCTAATTTTAACAGAGACCACCCATGAAGTTAACCATTTCAGATATTTCGTCCAAAAAGAGCTGCTGGATCGTGTACCCGGGGTGTTCGTCACACTGTCAGTAATCTACGGGGTTATGCAGTTGATCGGAATCGTGTTGCTCTGTGATCCACCAGAGAAGGTAACATATCCAAACATGTTTTCAGTTGAATGATGTGGAATATTGGTTTTTAATTCTAAAAAAACATTTTGTATAGGAAATGTGTGCGAAATAACTCGAATTTTAGTAGATCTCTTCATAAAAATGATATGTTATGCTTCATTTTGTAAACTTTCGAATCATCCATTTTCGGAAAATAATGTAAGATTTATTTAGAATTTACCAGAAAAATGATCTAAAAGAATGTCAAGTCATAAAAATCGAACCAGTTCTACAATTGGCGACTTACTAATGCTTTAGATCCGTCATTCGGGCCTCGGCTCGGTGTCTGACTTTATAGGATCGCTGCGAAGCGGTCGTAGCGCGGCTCGCTTCAGCGGAGTCGGCTATCGCCCAGTGCGGGTGTCAGAGGAACCAATTTTGGTGGGCTTATTGGTGTGGTTAACTTGCATGGTGTGATGGTGGTGAATATAACTTCTCATTTCTGTCGTTGTCCTTAGAATTTTGAGCCGAGTGAAGATTTTAAAAAGTGGATTCATCCATTCTTTATAGTCTCAGTCGGTTCACTAAACTAAGAAGTGTTAATTTCTCTTCTGAATTGGAAAAAAAAACAAAGAAATTCTAGGAGTTCCAACCAGCGACGTCGACCCCACGAAGAAGATCAAAGTCGACTAACTCATCGTCCGAAGAAAGCGATGCTGAAGAGTATGAAGTGTTCGCCCAGGAGACTCCATCAATGGCACCGTTAGAGATGCTCCGCTCGTCGACCTTCTACTTCCTTTTCGCTTCACTCTTCTGTTGTTCCTTCTACGCGAACATGTTCTACAATTTGTATAAGGTAAGATTTGAGTTATTTATATAAAGTGGGTATTGCGGAGGGTTTGGAATCCCACTCGATTGATCTCGCCGCGTGCGGAGTTTTAGTACCGCGCGGCGAAGAAACGCCAGCACTCCTCTCGGCTGCCTTTCTTCTGTTGATTGCGGCAAGGCAGGAGTAATCCCTGCGCAACCCAGAGTCGACTCATCTGGGAGTGAAAGACGTAATAATGATGTGGAGGGACAATTTATGGTTGGAACCATTAGAAGTTTGTAATTTTTTAACATTATAATTTCAGACATACGGTGAAACGTTCATCGAAGATGACTTCTTCATGGCGGCAGCCTTCAGCATTGGATCTGTGGCAAACGCCATCGCTCGAATCGCATGGGGTTATATGGTTGACAGGACAAGCTTCCAGGTTCATTCTTTTTTTAAACTTCATACAAGCAGGTAGTCCTCGCTACGCTCAGAGCCCCTTTTTCCTTTTTTTATTACAAAATCACATATTCAGACTTCAATTGAAAAAAAGTGGTTTTTATATTTTCTATAAAAAATGTTGAGACTAGTTGAAACACAGGACGGAATAATCTTAACATAATTAAAGTTGAGAAAGCGGACAGAAAAAGCAGTTTTCCATACAAAACATCACATTATAAGAAGCTCATTCGATGATTTTCAGATAACGCTGTCAACTGCGACGTGTCTGGCAACAGTGTTCCTGCTGACGATGCCGGTGACCCAGAACCTCGGGAAGTACTTTTACCTCCTATGGTTGACAGGCACCTTCGTTTGCATGGGAGCGACACATGCATTGTACATAACGGCTACTGTGAAATGCTTTGGATCCAAGTTCAAAGCCACCAATTATGGGTATCTCATCTTATCGACGGTATATTTTTGGATATATTTTAGGGTATGAAATGTTAAATTCCAACTGTATAGAGCAATATTTAACAGATTGTAGATTTATATTCAAATTTTCATAAAATAGTTACTATTTAATTCTCAACTGGTTTCAGTTCTTATCCGTTTCTTGTGTAAAATAAACGAAAAATTGTTAAAGATCACTTTTCAGACCATGAGCGGAGTGATGCTCTCAATCGTATCGCAGTTCTACTTGAGCTCAATCGGATACTCCTGGCTCTTCATCATAACGGCAGCGTTCCCGTTCACAGGTTTTTTCTTTCAAATTCCATTTCACAGTAATTTTTTCCAGCTTTTCTGGTGATTTCGACCATTTACTATACTCCAGAAGGTCACCGAGTTGTGTAACCTGGGATTGGATGAGTTTTCTGTCAAATATTTCTCTTATTTCTCTGTTTTTTCTCTCGCATAGTAATCCTTCCGAACATATCTTCCAAGCTTTGCGTCATTTCGTGATCTCGGCTTATGTTTTCCCTTCCAAAAAGATCTCAATCCACCGTGATGACTTGTCTCTATTGCATACTTGTGATGTTAACGACCCCCGTTGTTTGCCATTTCCTCTATTTTATCGCATGTAAGTATGTAAATTTATATATTTACAATAAATTTAGAGTATAACAATAAATTAGGGGACTGGGAAGGGCGTTGTACGAGATGGGGTTTGTTCTTATTAGATCAACAAGGTTTAAACAATACCGCGCTTTCGCTGTTCGTCTATCGAGTAGCAGTAGAGTTCGCATTCCTGAAGGTTTGAAAATTATGGTGGACGGCAGAAAAATCTCACTTGTTTGGTTCTTGGAGATCTCCACAGGTTGAAGTCGAGTTCAGGACAGTATGGGAAGATGTAAGGTTCGCATTGGTCGGTGTTGGTGAACCGGTTGACCTGAAAAGGCAAAAAATAGTCGGGTGATTGAACTTTAGTGTACGAAACAGACAACGATCTTTTAGGATTCTGGTTGAGAATGATTTGTTAAATTTTTATGTTATAGACCGGATTAATTCGAAAATGATTGGTGAACTATCAAAAATCAACTGAAAACGATTGATCACAGTAAAATTTGAACAAGGTTAACATTCATGAAAAAGAGCCAACTTGTACTTACCCTTCTGAACCAACGGTGGACCTTCTGGGCTGGATCACGAGAGTTGAGAGTCACATTTGGGCATCCGTTAACAATAAGGTCATGCCATAGGATGAATGGCATTGGGTCACAACCACGGGCTGGAGATCCGATGGGGCAAGCGCATAGCTGAAAGTTGTAGTTGTGATATGAAGTTTATTCATATTTTGTTTGTAAAGTCAGAAAACTCCTTCAACAGACGTTTCCGCAGTAGTTTTCAGTAAGACAAACAACATACCAAGGGGAGCAGACAATACGGAGAGAGAGAGAGAGAGAGAGAGAGAGAGAGAGAGAGAGAGAGAGAGAGAGAGTGAGAGTGAGAGTGAGTGAGAGAGAGAGAGAGTGTGTGTGTGTGTGTGTGTGTGTGTGTGTGTGTGTGTGAGAGAGAGAGAGAGAGAGAGAGAGAGAGAGAGAGAGAGAGAGAGAGAGAGAGAGAGAGTATACTAACCTGGCATCCATTTCTTTCGGTGACGACAGCACAGTCAAGTCCAGTACACAACATAGGCGGGCAGTTATCAACAATCAACTTTCCCAGATCAGCGATGACGGATTGTTGTGATCCTGAAAGGCAGGACTCCTACACGACGGTTGAAGACAACTTACGCGAAGACTGCGCATAAACGACAGCCACGAAAACAGCGAGTACCAACGTACCAAGGTGCACTCGGGGACCCATTCTGAATAGTTGTGATGATAGAAGGAAGGAAGGACACTGATCGGTGGAGAAGGGTGGGATATGGAGAGAAAAACTGTTGATATCCAATTAAACAAGGAAGATTAAAATGAAAGATGCAACTTCCCGGTCTGCAGATCATGCGAAGCTTCCCGTCTTGAATGTTCCTACTCGTTTTGTAACCCTTTCAAAATACGCAATCCTTCCTTTTATTTTTCCTGTATTTATATTTCAAAACGTGATGGAAATGGCTTTCCGATACTACTCAGGACGAATCTTCTTGAAGGTACCATCAGAACAGAGAATGAAAATACTTAGAGCAGGTTAAATTAATGATCTAAACTGGAGATAAAATATAAGTCTCTGAGGAAGTAGGTATCATCTCAATTATCATGTGTGACAGGTGTGTGTCTACTTTGTGGCAGATTGGAACTTTCCACGAAGTCAGATAAAATAATACGTTTCTGAACATAACAACGGTTGTAAAAAAGCAACTATACGATAAGTAAAACTGTGCTTGCGTTGATAGGAGAAGTCCTCTTAATAGGAGAAGTCCTCTTGTGTGAATGATTGTCAGCTGTGGTGTTTTATAGGATCTAACAAAAACGATAAGGTCAGATCACAACTCTTAAAGAAGGTTGAACAGTCTTCTATGGTGAAATGTAACCTCGCGATGTCTTCATGATAAGTATGGTTCTGCATTCGAACTGGACTACTATCATCTACATTTTGATTACACTCATATGTATGGGTACAAAATATAAGACGGACTCTCGATCCCACCTCGATCCCCTAAAATAGAATAGTATCACCCAGGTATACAAGAGCGCTTGAACATACAGAGGGAAAACTCTCGAGACCATTCGTCCCGTCTGATTCATTGAGACTAGTATCACCTAGGAGTACGGTATTCTCCCTATTCCAAGGTACAAGAATAGATAGACAAGTAGAAGTACTCTGTAGGTCTGTCCATTCTGCAGGGTAAAAAGTAGCTGTGTACTGAACAGCTGAGAATATGTCTACATAAAAAGACCAGTGTTAGTATACTCTAGGAGTAGATGGAGAAGGGAAAAGTTTGGAGAGGAGGTTCTTACAGTACTAGTGTCATCCAGGGTTCGAGGTACGGTACGTTCAGAGGTAACTAATGAAAACTTGTGAAGAATTTGTAGAAAAGAACTGGACAGCCAGTCAGTCAGCAACATCAGGACAAGAAGGAGAGATACATAAACGTTGTGGTGCCCGTCTAAGTGCCTTGATAACACGCTCAACACTGTCAGTCGTCATTCAGTCAGTCAGTCTCCATTCTCTGCATGCGCACTCACACTACTCATCAAGCAGATCCAGTTTCGGCCCCGGCAACTTGATTCGTCCTCTCGTTTATGGGAATAATGTGTGAGGAGATGAGACAGCACTGTTAGCCATAGCCGCTATTCTTCCGCTTTCAGCCTTTTTCCAATCACACAGCGGGTTGCCATAGTAGTGCGGCGGTTACGGTATGCTTGCAGTTCTAGATTGGTTTTCAACTTTTGCGTGAGAGGGCGAAAGTTTCTCGTAATACGGTAATTGAACAAGATGTACCTACCGGAAGTTATTGGAAGCTTGTGGGAGAGTACGATGCGGAAAAAATGAGTGATCGAAGCTTTTAGTTCATATTAAGCAAGATCTTTTGCCAAACTGACTGGATTCCTGAGTTACTATAACTAAGCGTCTGATCTCTCTCTCTCTCCCTCTCTCTCTCTCTCTTTCTCTCTCTAGCTCTCTCTCTTTCTCTCTCTCTTTCTCTTTCTCTCTCTCTCTCTCTCTCTCTCTCTCTCTCTCTCTCTCTCTCTTTCTCTATCTCTCTATCTCTCTTTCTCTCTCTCTCTATCTCTCTTTCTCTCTCTATCTCTCTATCTCTCTTTCTCTCTCTCTCTTTCTTTCTCTCTCTCTCTCTCTCTCTCTCTCTCTATCTCTAATCTGATTACCACTACGGGTTACTTAACGACTTAACACTACTAATGCCATGCCATCCAGGTAATTAGTTCGGTTATGGTTAGGATTACTGTAATTATATTGCCTAATCTTCTGATACGGCTTATATAATGATTTAAATCAATCTGAAAACGTAAGAAAGTTATGGGAATAAATGAAAACAACCTAATATTCCTGGTAAAGACTACAACCAGTTTTACTATGAAAAAGATCGTAAATGACTAGTGAGTATAAATGAGTAGATCGTAAACGTAAATGACAAAGTGAGTGTTTTTTTTCTCTCAATATAAGAATGACAAAAAATAAAATAAAAAATTTATTGTCTCCCAAAATCATCACCATTTTCATACACACGGGTTTGACGAATTGAGCCGTTTGCTGTAAACTGAAATGTACACGGAAATACCAAGGGATAAATTACACTTACATGAAGGAGACGGAGAAACACACTACTGTCACAATATCCAATACTGTGTTTGTTGATGGTCAAAAAACTCGAAAAACGGGGTCAAGATGGATTGAGTGAGAATCAACAAGAGAACTCCACGTTGACGCCATTTATGCGAATCCACCATTATGGGTGAAGGTGGTTGGTGTGCACACATTCATTTCCACTAATCAGAAACGGAAGCTACTCTTGTACCAAACTCTATTATGGCTGATGGTCAGGACCCACATGATGAAAATTTCTCTTTTTACATACACACAAAAAGTTTAGATAGGTTGGTGGGTGCGTTGGGGTGGATGGTGATGAAAGACTGGTGCAGAGCGAGGGTGAGGGGGGGGGCGGGGTTACTTATTCTTTTTCTTTTTCTAAAAATGATCATCTACGACTCGCCAGGGTTGCATAATATCACAGAAACAATACACAAAAAATGGTTCAGAACACACATCTTTTGACCGGATCATTCTCGTTTGTAGAACAGAATGTACGCTGCTCTTGTCTGAAATATAATAGTTCAGTACTTTGTCGGTAGAAATTTCGGAATCTGTTTAGTGTCCGACCCGGGAAGGTCACCCGTTCTTTACTCCAAAACTCAAAATCCACAATTCAGTATGACATCGGTAAAACTCGAGTATGACTTTGGTCACAATTCAGTATGACTTGGGTAATATGACCGATACCGCAGTGATGACTGCGGTCACGGTCGATTGTGACCGATGTAATACTGGAACGATACGCAAGTAATACCGAAACGACACCCAAGTAATACCTACCTACCTTTCAATACCACTCCGTATTTTGAAATAATCGTGTATATAAAATTTATTCATGGTAAAAATAAGAATATATTAATATATAATCACTGAAGAAGCTTGGTCGATGTTCTCGTGCAGGTCGTCCATATCAGTCAGGACTTGAAGAACTTACTGATGGTGCTGTCCTCTCTGAAATAAGGAACTTTGAACGTATATAACAGATTTCATGCAAAATTCAAGCAATGTTACTCTTAGAACTGTATTAGTTATCAAACTTCTAGAAGGAAAATTTTTGAAAACTTATATGTTTTCGAAAACTAATCATTGTCAAACTCCATGGAAAGTTTGTGTGTAATATTTGGTATTCTGGAACTTTTGTTTTTTAAGTTAGCAAAAAAATATATCAAGAACTTTTATAAACAACTCACGGAAGATCGAATGTCGGAATGGTCTTAAAAGTCCATGCAGACTCCGTCAGCGATGACGTTGGCGTGGGTCAACAAGGCCATAAGGCTGAGGTGGGACGTGCGATTGCTGGAAAAGTTATGGTTATGTATGACCAATAGTACACAACAGAGTTGCACGAAATTCCGACTTCCGCCTTTTTTTCACTTCCGACTTCCGTGAAAAAAATTTCACTTCCAACTTCCGTTTAACAAATTCTACTTCCGATTTCCGTCAAAGAATTTTTTTCGTGAAAAATGACGAAAAAACCGTGAAATCATTTCTACTCAGTCTGGAATTTACCTATCACCTGTTTAGAATGCGCGCATATACATATTTTTTCAACTTTTTTGCACTCCCGACTACCGTTCAAAAATTCTACTTCCGACTTCCGTGAAAAAATTTCACTTCCGTCTTCCGACTTCCGTTTTAAAAATTCACTTCCGACTTCCGTTTTGAAAAATTTTACTTCCGTGCAACTCTAGTACACAAGGAGGACACTGGCAAAACAACAACTCACCCTGTTCTCGAATTCCTTTCGGAGCCTCGAAAATAATCACATTCGCGTAGTGCTCGGTTTCCGACGCCTTCAACTCTTCTCCATGAGTTGCCAACTGGTTCCATTGACGCTAGGGCCATCCTGTAAACAACATTATGGAATTATAAATTCTACATTTTTTTTGACAAAATGACATTTGAGAAACACTCCTACGATTCCTGTTATTTGCCAAGTTTCGTGTAGAGATAATGGTGAACAAATTTAAGAAATTATCGTCAATAATGACTGAAAATGAGTCTTTACAATGCTTACATTTCCGAATTCTCGTTTAACGTTGTATCACTTCCGGATATTTCCCCTATTTCGAATTTCAAATAAAGGAAAGCTCACGAATCATCAACAACCGCTGAAAAGACGATAGGTAGTACAGCAGCCCACTGCTGCAGAGTGACTCCTGGCAGTCCATGGTTGGCCAACCCATCGTTCGACACAGTCGACGGCTGCTTGTATTGTAGATGGGGTCGAGTCACCTGCCGACACCACCGCCCAGATGATGCGGATGATGTCATCGGCGACTCGGTGCAGCTCCGTTTTCAGCTTGCTTCGTTGAGCCAGTGACATGGTCACGTTGGCGAATTCGGCTGCCACTTCTGATAGCACTCTGAAATTATTTTAGATGGGATGCTAACAAAGTGCATAAAATTGCAATCAGACATTTTTAGTTAGAAAAATAAACTGATTTGCTCAGGGAAACCGTTCGGTGTCTTTTTGGTTTCTAGAATCCATATTGGTTTACGCGGTATCTGTATGAATCCGTACAGACCCCGTTTGCAAACAGTAAGAAATCGAAGCCTGTATGAATCCATACGCATACCGTTTTTGAAAAAGGTGTCTGTATGGGTGCAAACGGTTCCTGCATAATTTAAAACGCTGTCTCAATGGCTTTAAACAGTGTCCGATTTGGTAATTTTTGAATTCCATTTTTATCCATACAGACACCGAACGTTTTCCCGAGTTGTGAGACTCGTACAAATTGAAAGAAGGACCGATAAATTCAAACGCAATTCCAGCCTTAACTTCTTCTGCGAATTTAGTTTTTCGATTTATACAGGTCTTACAAATTGAAATAATCATGGACCGAAAAATAGATGCTGGAACGAGATTCGGACGACTACAATCATAATATTCTCTGAGTGAGCTAAACTTGTTGTTTGAAAAACAAAGATTCTAACGATTTTACTAATAAGTTTAAAGTCAAATAAAACTATTCACTTCGAAAAATTATTTTTTTATCATACAGACTGCATACTTACTTGTGATACTTGTGAAATCCATTGCTCGCGTTGTCAAGTGACGGCGATCATACGGACTGCAATGAATGAAATGAATGACTCAAAGAAGTAGAGAGAAAAGATGACAGAATGAAAAAAAGAAAAACGAGACGCCAAAAATGTTGACGTGTCAGCTGGCGTGTCGTTTCAAAAAACACGATTTACGGAGTGTTTTTTTTAATAATTTTTTTGTTTTTCTAATTTTTCGCGTTATGATGCGATGATTAGTGATTTGTTCCCACAGATAACTTGAAAAAATTTTCCGAGATTTTTCAATCATTTTGTCAGTCAGTTGTTTCTTGAATTACGAAAATGTATGCAACCGTTAAGAAGTTTTTGTTAAATTTATATTTGAAGAATTACTCAGAAAATTGACAATTTCGTATTACTGATTTTGAATAACTGACATTTTTTAGAGTTCTCACCCATTATCTTATAGAAGCACCCGAGATCATAAAAGGATAGTCTTATGAAGTCCGGAAATTCTAGTATTAGGAGTGATTTTTTATTTATTTTAAAACCATTCGAATTTAAGCTAGTTGAAATTTATGTACGTGAATATTCTATGAGTCGAATATTTGAAGTATAGATTGATAAGTTATCTGCTACGGAGAACGATGGAAACTTTAAAAAATAATCAGAAGACATATTGCATGGGGTTATATCACTATCACGATCTGAAGCTGAGATTCTTTGCGTCCAAACACGTCTTCATCCGTGCTCGGTTCAGCCATAACCAAAGCTCGCCATTACATGACACCCAAATGCATGAGGATAGAAGGCTTTCAAAATCCGAGTTCCTGGTTATATCGTGACTTTTAATTTGAGAATGTCTGAATTGAATTGAAAAGTATTTATAATCTACGTTCAGGCCATTTCCATATGTCAGTCGAAAAAGAGAGAAGAGAGAGAGAAAGAGAGAGAGAGAGAAAGAGAGAGAGAGAGAGAGAGAGAGAGAGAGAAAGAGAGAGAGAAAATGTAGAAAAGCGCGGCAACAACATCCTAAAGAGCATTTAGACATTTGACTTTTCCGAAACTTGTATGAGTATTACCCTATTGGTAACATTCGAGTTTTACTTTCTTAACGTTTCGGTATTACTTTGTTACCGTTACGGTATTACTTTTGTAACGTTCAGGTATTACGAGGGCAGCAATACCACAATGTTACAGAAGTGTTACCAAACCAGTACTCAAGTCATACCAAAGGTGTCTTTCGATACCATTCGGAATGCTGAGGTATTACTGAGGTAACATTCCGGTATCACTCTGGTAACGCTCCGGTATTACTCTGGTAATGGTCTGGTATTATGAGAGGTGGCGATACCACAACGTTACCGATGTGTTACCAAACCAGTACCCAAGTCATACCAAACTGGCCTTCTCGATACCGATGTCATACTGAATTGTGGATTTTGAGTTTTGGAGTATTTATTTCCGTGCTATTTTCCTACTAGAATTACTAAACATTAAAATTTTGCACTCTGACTAATCTCCTAGGTTTTCAATTACGATGGAAACTTCTTTGCAGAATTCGTTTTTACTCAACGAACCAATTTTGAACAATCACAGAAAAAAACGTACATCTGTGGCTTAGTGGTTAAAACACAGAATTTATGATTTCCTTAGAAGTGTTCGAACCTCACATCCTTCATGCAAAACTCCTCAAATGAGGATTAAAACGCGGAAATGGCCACAAGATCAGGCAGGCGATCAATCATCTCTGACCATTATCAACTTCATGTTTTATCCAGTCTCCGCTTTTCATGATGATGGCTATCGATTCGATTCATCCTAATTGCAACAATTTGTTGAAAACGACCGAAGCGTGTGAAAAAAACGGTCACCGAGGTCACTTTGCGTGTCGTTTAAACGGAGATTAGCAGGAACAAGAAGATGAAAACGACAGTGAAAGTGTCAAATTGACAGTTTTCTCTTAAAGAGCGCGAGTGAGAGAAAGAGAGTGAGAGTGGGAGTAGGTAAGAGATTTTCCAAAGTTGATAAGACACTGTGTCGAAAGTTTAAACTATGGGGGAATGATAATTTGGCTGCAAAGTCGTCCGACTGGCTAATAGTTTGCCGTGTGTGTAGTGGTTTGCAGAAAAACCTAGTGGCATGGTACACTGGTCGACATTAGGGGTGATTACAGATTTTTACAGAAATCATATCAATAATTGAAAAATGAGGGACATTCCTCATGCTCCACTAGTTTTTGATGAGCTCACTGTTTTCGGTAAAGCTTTCGATTTCAAATGTAAAAAATAATTTTAAAAATGGGAAAGAAATTCAGATAGGCTCCTACGATATATTGAAAAGTTCATGAAAAAAGGTCATTTATTTCGTTTGAACCGAAGAACATAATGGTTTCACGATTTCTTCAACTTTTACGCCACGAATTATCTAAATACAGTTCAAACATGAAATAACTATGCCAAACAGTTCTTGGTTTGGTGAATTTCACACAATCCAACGGGCCAAGCATAGTCAGAAGAGTAATCAGATCTAACAATATGAATAAAACACTGATGAGAGATTAGTTTACTACTGTTCGTGGCCAGGAAGTTTTAAAGCGAATCTGAGCATTCAGATGTTGTCGAAAATGTTTAGAAAGAAAAAGGAAACGATTGTAATAAAAGTGTCCTCTCATACGAAGTAATTGTTTCTATAATTTTTATGAATACTAAAAACTCAATTTATAATGTTGTTTTGGCTACTGTTTGTTATTAAGGGTGAATATTTCAAATTCAGAATTTCAAAAAGCTCACATCAATCGAGTTGACGTCAGTTTGACTGACAGACTCATCGTCGAACCGGAGCCACTTTCCGGTGCGCAAGTGGGACGCGGTGGCCGTGTAGTGTCCCGAGTTCAGTCGTCCACTGTGGTTCTGGAATTTGCAAAATTGAACGATGAAAACATTTTCGTTCACTACGCTTGGGCACTAGCAAGTCGTATGACCGTTACGACAAAACAACTAGTGCAAACATTATTATCCATCCACTTCAGGTAGTGATGCACATATTACACCATCAACTGACGCCATTAAATAGTGAAAACGAACCGTCACAGCGTACAGCTTGTAGCTCGAGTTTGCCTTTGGCGCCGCTTCGTGGAAATATTCAGAAAGGTCAAAATTGTTTTTCTCGAAATTGACCGAAGCTGTGTTCTTGACGTACTCGCCGTTGGAGAGAGAGAAGCGTTTGAGGTGAATGACCTGTAAACAATGTGTCCCAGAAGAATATAGTCACTGACGGTTCTCTTGACGACTTTAATCAGAATTAGGTCATCAAATTTCACACATACTTTTTTTTTAGAATAAACCTCTGCTTTTTGGATTTAAAGACGGCCCATAATATGATCGAAAATTTCCGTCCGAAAAAGTTCTGAAGTCGTTTTTTTGAAAATAAATTTTCATATTTTAGCTTCTAAAAAATTCGACGATAGTATAAATCTCACCAGTACAGGTGGGAGAGTCCACAACTGTGTTCGTCGCACAGCAGGTCTCGCTTTCTTGCATCTGGGACAGTTCCATCGACAATCTCCGTCAAGTTGCTAGAATTCGTTTTTAAATATATTTCGATTCAAAAACTCCGGATTCGGAATGATTCAGTAATTCGAAAGGTGAAAGCAGGTTATACTAGGTTGATACTAGGATTTTAGTAAAAACCTATTCTCTTTTTTAAATCCATTCGACTTTTTTACTAACTAACTACATTCTTCTCATATTTTAAACAGACTGTACCTAGATCCATCTCACTTATGAATGGAAAAATTCAATTTTTTTAATTTTAAGAATCTCCAAAAACTCACCGTCTTCGAAAAATGAGACGTGAGACAGTCAGATAAGTGACACGACCTATCGTTTCCCATCAACTCCACGGACACCAAGCTGCTTTCTTCAAAAGTCGCAGACGTTTCGCCACACGTCGTACAACGCAATTCCGAGACTGTTTGGAGCTGTAAACATGAGAATTTTGTAATGAAACGATTCTGTAACACAAGAACTTTGTGAATTAACTTGTCTTTATATCTGTTTTAAGTCTACAAAGCTCGACACAATACCTATGCTATTCAGATACTCAAATGTGACCTTAACATGACCAAAGTAATTGTTTTTTTTTCATAATCTTCTCAGGCTTGGCCAACGTAAATCAGGCCGACATAGTTAACATCCATGTTTCACTTCATAATTAGAACTTGAAAGTATTTCTCAATCTGTTCACACTGCACTTTAGACCATACAAAATATTGAGAGAGCTGACTTAAAGCCGAACAAATAACTAAAATCTCACATTGAAAATCTTGTTGACGGGCGAGTGAGAAAATTGTCGACTTTTCTTGACAAAGTCATTCGCGTCCTTGTGAATCTGGTCTCCGCCACGGTAGTTCTGCTCGAATGAGATTCGATTGATGACCTGTAAATTATTTTCAAAATGATCGCGAATTCACCAATTTCTTGAAACTACAATAATCAAACCGTATTCGTATCTTCGTGAAGGGCGTCGAGCAAGAAAATTTGAAACTCGCTAGCGTCGTGCTGTTGTCCATCCGCAAGGGCAGCGTTCACTTCGTCTGCGAAAAGTCTCTGAAATTGCTCGAGTTTATTGTTTCTTAAACCTTGGGTAATTTAACAAATAGGTATGTTTTACCGATACGTTACCTCAAACATAGGTAATTACTCTAGAAACGAAATACCGCTGATATGAAGTTCATAGGCTGTTAATAGCGATCTATGAAGTTCATAGGCTGTTAATGAAAATTCATGAAGTTCATGTGCTGTTGATAAATTTTATGAAGTTCATGTGCTGTTGATGAGACATTATGAAGTTCATGCGCTTTTGATGGAGCTTCTATGATGTTCATAGGCTGTTGATTGGAATTCATGAATTTCAAATGCAGATAATAGATTTTATGTGCTGTCAACAGACATATGGAACCAACCTGTCCCTAGACTATGCTTTTTTTTTCTTGAAAAATTGGCATTTTAGACTGCCCACTGCACTATGTAGGAGGTTAGGCTCGGGTTTTCTGGGGTTTAAACATAGCTGCAACGTGGTATATCAGGTTGACCCCCCAAATCAAGCCATTTTGGTCATTCCTAAGCCTAAATGCACCAGTGCCAAGCGTGCTTCATTGTAAAAAATTTCAAATCAGAAGTCAGTGTAACCTAAGAATTCTTTATTTTTTTGCAAAACTGATTTTTTCATGAATTTTCGGGTTTATATGAGGAGAATGATATAGTATATCGTTAGTAGCAAATTCACAAATCCAAAAGCAGTGATAGGCAACTCCCAAGTGTCAGGGAAATATTTTAAATGTTTCAGAACAATTTTCACGGATACATACATTTTCGTCATGTCACTAAACGACCAACTGAACTAATAAATTCTGAAATTTTTTTTCAAACTTTCTGTAGGAATGAATCACTGATATTCGCATCACAACGCGAAAAAATCAGTAACACAAAAAAATAAAAATAAAACATCCTCCGTAAATCGTGTTTACGATCGTCACGCGGCGTGTCGTATTCGCCGTTTTTCTTTTCTTTTTTTAATCATGTCACCTTTCTTTTAAGTTGTTCCGGTCATTTATTCGATTTCTCTTAGTGTGTATAGATGAAAATATTTTTTTTGGATTGAATAGTTCCACTTGAAGTTAGTGAAATCGTTAAGATCTTTGTTTTTCAAATATCAAATTTAGGCCAAATTTGTAAATTAATGTTTGACGATTTACTTCGGCTCCAATTATTTGTTCAAATTGTTTTAAAATGCTATGTTCTTCACCTTTCCGTAGATTCAAACTGATAGACGGATTTTATAGCTCTATTACAGAAATATAGCTTGAGATTCTCAAAATTCATCAAATTCAATAAACCAACAGAAATGAAACCTGTACATTAACGTGTTTTCTCCATTTTTTGAAGCCGGGATTATACTTAATAGAATCTACCTTCTCAAAATCATTTCTTGTCTCCTTCCAGTCACTGGAGATCATGGAAAATATTCAGAACTCGACTGGAGAAAAATGCAGGAATGGTGTTTTTCGAAAAGGTTGGTTTTTGTTTTTAATCAACAAACCAATTTATCTTGATTTCAGGTCTGCCGATGACTAGGATCAAGTCAAAGGGCGACTGCAAATGAAGACATTTAAAAAGCAGAAGTGGTGAGTATTTTCAAGTGAGTACTAAAAAGGCGGGAGTGAACAAGTCGACAGAGTATAAAATCTGGCGTCCACAACGTCATCTAGTAATTTCAATGAAGTAGTGAAAAAGTTTGAATGTTTAGTAATCCTCTCAGTTTGAATTTAGTTAAATCAAGTAGTTATAATATAGTTCATTCCGCAACGCGGACTGAAATGAAAACAGTTGGAATGACAGAAAAAGGAAGGATAGAAAAAATAACAGACCGTTTTGAATATCTTTTATTAAATTTCTGCTTACAGACAGTCCAACATCAATATGAATTATAAGCGATGTTAATTCACACGAAATACCTTTTCTCAAAAAAGTTCTATTATTAATATGATTCTGGAGTTTGTAGTGTTGAAAAATAATTCCTGAGACCGTGTCGACATAACATCATAGAAAATAAAAGTTAATTGAAAATTTACAGAACCGAAACCCGCAGCCCAGAAGAGACCGAAGAGAAGGTTCTGCTCAAGCCTCCGCCAATCTTCGAAGAGTCAACCCTCGCCCGTCACCATAAAGACAACGACCCGTACGATCTCAGAGAATGAGAAAAGGTACACTGACTCTAGATTTTTTTGAAAAAGTATTTTCAGGTACGATACCCAGAACTGGCAATCAGATGAAGGACGATGAATGCTTGTTCAAATTATATGTCTGATAATTGTTTGTTTTCGATAAATTTCGTTATTCGGTACTGTTCTGATGATAGATTCTTTATGAAGTTCATAAGATGTTGATAGATGATTTATGAAGTTCATAGGCCGTTGATATCAACAGCGCATTTGCGTCATAGGCCGCAGATATCACCAGCCTATGAACTTCATATCAGCGGTATTTCGTTTCTAGAGTAAACCGGTAAGCAAACTTTTTTTCATTCCGTTAGTCAGGATCTCATAATTCAGATGTAAGAAACTAAGAAGAATTTTTATACGAAAAACGAACCAAAAATCTTTCCGGTTTGATTGCCGAAAAGTTCCCACTCCAGACAATGTCCATGAGCGACGAAAACACTGCTGATATGACACCTTTGGTGCCCATTTTGTTCTCACTGAATAGATCATTATACTTGACTGTTACGATTTATTAGTTTTCTCTCAATTGGTGTGTAATCGGAAAACATTTGGCATCCAAATGTATAGAAAACAGGGCGAATTCGATAGAAACAATTGTGTAGACGAATTTTCTCTCAACAATTGAACAGTAGCGTTGTTTTCTATCTAGTTTTAGATAAACAGCTAGGTTTTTCCATTACAAAAAAACTCACGTGTTCACTTTCGACATAAAATTCTCCTTGGTAAAGACATCGGAGAGTTGTGGAGTGTGAAACAGACACTGAAAAGAAAATCATCTTCCTTTGCTTACAATCAGCTATTCCTCGCTACGCTCGGGCCGTTGGAGTTTCAACGCTAACGCGCCAAAACATTTGGTTCATTTATTTTTTCTCTTTATATCTCCCTCCCTCTCTCGTTGGGCGATTATACACGCTCTCTCACTCACATAGTGAAAAGACGCTCGTAAACCTACACAAAACCCAAACAGTGCCTATGCTCGTCTGCGCTCTCCACCCTCCCCTACCCTCTGCGTGATAGCGTTAACAGGAAAACTCACTGCGTTCAATAAACAAAAAAAGGAAAAAGAAACCTGTAAAGTGGCCGACATGAAGCAAGTGTTGCCCATGTTGTATAGTCCCGTCCAGCCTGCCGCAGGGTTTGATCTTCTGGACCCAGATGAGCTTAGTGCACGTGACATCTCGCCGTAGATGGTCAGTAGTGACTGTTCTCTCTCGGCTCTGAAATTCTCTTTCTCATACAAATTGATTTACACTCTGGACTCTTTCATCTCGGGATTAGAGAAGCTGAACTGTGAAAACGAACAGTTACTGTAGAAAATAACGATAATGATACACATTGGTCAATTTAAAGTCGTGAGAAAACCTATGAGCCGAGAATGTTCTGAGCCTTTCCTTGTGCTCGGCAACACTGGCGTACAGCTCGCCGTCACTATGTCGACGTAAGTAGTTCCTAATTTTAATCTTCATCCAGCCGACATACGACAAGGCGTCAGAAAGGCGGTTGTCCGGTTGGATTTTGGATTATTTGGGCGAGGCGAGTGCGAGACGAGAAATGGCGGACACGGGTCACGTAACACGGCGTAAGTACATCAACAACGGTTTCTTTTTCAGTCATAACTTGTTACTTTTCCTTACTCGTTCAAGACTGCGTACGCAGTACTCTGATCACAATTTCCCATTTGAGGTAACTAAGCTTCACCATTTTTCTTTTAAAATTGAATGTCTATACACACTTTTCAGTGATCAGACCAGAAAAATAAAAAGAAAACTCACGAAATCATTGATGGTTTCAGATTTCTGTCCGGTAGCACACTGAAAGTTATAATTTCATTTAGCTGCTGAACGTATTTTTGGAATGAAAAATTCCTGAAATTGTTGAACATGTTCTCAATACGAAAGTGAAAAATGATTTCTTCAAACTTCCCTAATGTCTCTGAATGAAAATATCGGAGACCAAATTTTCGGAATTTTCCAATTTTTCTAGAAGAAAAAAACTTGAATATTTGAAAATTTTCATAACTTAAAAAAGATTGAAAAACTCACGGTCGCGGCGGAACATTCGGGGGTATATTCTGCGAAATGTTCTGGAATTGTGTCCCGTTGGTGGCTCCAGGCGGCATGTTTGGTAACGTGACATTATTGGGCCCTGGCTGTGGAGGAGGGGCTCGGGGTGCTGGTCGAGCTGGAATCGACGGATCCTGGCCGAGGCTCGACGGGAACGGGACTCCATGGGTAGGACGTGTCTGAAGTTTTTTTTGTCGGATTCGTTTTTCTAGGTCGAGAAATTTTTCATATAAAAGTCTTCACCAAAATAAAAACGAATTTTTTTTCGAATTTGAAAAATTTGACTATAAAATTTTATTGAAAAACATTTCCTAATGAAATCGTAGAAATTATAAAATTGACATGTTCATCAAATTTGAAAAATTCTAAAGAGAAACAGTCTGGAGAGGTGGAACGAGTGCAAATTCAACTAATAGCGTTAAAAACTAAAGGTAATGAAAAACTTTTCGAAAATGTAAACAGTGAAATAATATTGTGACAAGAAAATCGCATTATTTAAAAAAATCGTTGAATATGAAATGAAAACTACCTCAAAAGTACCCGGTTTGCTGTTTCTATCGAATGTCGGTGGAAACGATGGTTTACCGTTTTGTGGTGGAGGGGCTGAAAAGTTCTACCTTTTTCCATGAGTACATAACATCCATTGAAAAAATTTGTTGGCATTTTAACATGGAGTGAAACATGAATCATGGCTATTGCCAGTGCAAAATTTGAATTTGACAAGAAATACTATTCTGGCAGAAAAGCATGTGAAATGTTTTCAGCGAAATTCGGGAAAACATTTTTTCTCTAGCGAAAGTTGCTGACTCAACATTATCGGTTGGTTGACCAAATTATGCTGGTAAAACTAGAAGGTTTTCTGGTTTTCTTAAGCGAGTTCGTATTACCAGCCATTTTTCTGTCAGTCGATTTCAATATGGGAGTAAAACATAAATCATTTTTTACTGAAACTAATTCTCAATTTTATCGGAGACAACAAGAATTGGATTCTGACTGTAAATGAAAAGAAAAAGAAGAGAAGAAGATCCCATTTTGCATATCGGAGAAACCAAAAGTTTACAATTTTCGTGCAAATGACTAAAGACTGTTGAAATATATTGAAAAATCACCTTGAGGAACAATCTTCTGTGTCGACGATGTCTGTGAAACCTTCCTGACTGTCGCATGTTCTCCGTTCGAACCATCTGAACTTTCTCTCGTTACTCACGTCAACAGGAATCTTTTCAAACCTCCAATCTTCATCGATTCAAAGGAGCTCAATGTGTTTCCACTTGCCGGTATTCTGTGTTGGTCGATTCCGTTCACACCGAACGTCGTTTCCATTTTCATCACTGTAACGTTAGAATTTAATATTCTGCAGACAAAGTTAATGCAAAGTTAAAACTTAGGAATTTTAAAATCTACCTTGTGAGTTTGTTTTCGAGAACTGATAGGACTACTTTTTTCAAACATTTTGAAAGATTAAGGATTGAAAAGTTTTATTGACTTGTAATAAACACAGTATTTGTTCAAAAAGCACAATTCTGATTTTTAAAATCATTATTTTCAATCTATTTTCGTGAATATTAGTGTTCATTCTATTTCTTGGCATAAAATCGAGAAAGCCTCAATTTTCACTTCATTTTAAGTATTAATGAGTGAAAAAGAACCTGGTTTTGGTTCGACAGGTCGTTGATGTGACGGGAAAACAGTGACATTTCCGTAGCCAGTTGTGGCGTGAGCTCTTTGTGGGCTCTTGGCCCTCGTCTGTTGCACTCCGCTAATGTCTGGGTACGAGAGTTGTGCGACTGTATTATCTGCAAAGAACAATGAGGAGATGATAAGGGAGTTGCACTACAAGAAACTTCAAATGGCACAAATGGTTCTAGTGAAATTTCAACACATGGTGTTGAGTTCCATAAAAGTTTTATTTTTCTTTCATTATTCTGTTTTCGCCAAATTATACAAAACGACCTTTTGACAAATTTTTCGTGTCACAACTTTGAAGTAAGATGGTCATAACAGTTTTCATACCAATACTTTCGTTTTCAGCGTACTCATAAACCCTAACTCACTAAGAGCTCACAAATTATCGGCGAACAGTCATGAAAATAGAATTTGCCCATCGGAAGATGGAAGCATCGGCATTGGAAATTTTGAAAAAACGAATTAAAACAGGAATTTTATACTGTGAAGTCAGATAAGAATGTCACTACTTACTTCTCCATTTCGGTATTCCGTTAAGACGTTATATGACATTCAGTTTAACCAAAAATAAATTGTTCAAACCAGAATTGTATGGAGAAAGATGTTCAACAACTTCACCAAATGAATTGAAGATACAAACTGAAAAAGGAGCAAGTTCAAAAACGCTGTGAGAATTTGTTTTAAACTCCATTTCCAGTCAGAACAGTTCTAATGATAACGGTTTTTCTTCCGATTTTTATCAAAGACGAAATTTCACCTCTATGATAGGCAGCAACCATATCATCCAGTTCATCTCTAGGTTTGATAGACCTTGCAGAAGAGTTCTGTAATGTTTGTGTAGGGAAAAACGGTACATTTTTTATGTCAATTCTGTTTTTATCCTTCAGTCCATCGTTTTCTATTACATTAATTCTGTTGAGACTTGATTCATAATGATATTAGTTAGGAAAAATAAATTGGATATTACCAAATTTCAGAAAACAATGCACATTTCAAACTGTCATTTGGAATTTCTCAAAACCAACTTTTTTCAGGACTGTATTCCTAAGAAATTATACAGTGTGTCCAAAAATAATTGTGAAGGGGTAAAAAACTTTCATAACTTTTTCATTCTTTGTTCTATGACATTCTCATGCTAGTATGTTGAACTAATAATCATGGAGATTGTTCTCACAAAAAATGGTATCGTTTTATGAGTGCACCCCCAAGTTATAACATGTCATGTCAGCTAGAATGTAAAAACAGGTGTCCAGAAATAATTGTGAAATTTTGTTTTTTTCCTCAAATACAAAACTGGGACGATTTTTTTTCTACAGGATTCTTGTTATGTTTTGCGATGAGAAATAAAACATTTTTTTCCAAAAGTAGATTTAGTGAGAATTCAATTTTCTCAAATTTTTCTGAGATCTTCTTGGATCAGCGCCACCAATCTTATTTTCACTTAAAACAACAAACTCATCATTAGACGCGTCGGACAGATCAATTTGATCATAGTCCATCTTGAATAGAGTTCAATTTTTTATCAAAACATCTCATCGACATCTTGGGATTGGTGCAAAATCAGGAAGTTTTTATCCATATTCTAAACAAACTGAGGTTTTTGATGCGTTTTTATTACCTCAAAAGTTGATAAAAGAGTATATGAATAAATGAGAAAAATTATAGCGCCATTAAAGCCGTTTCACAATTATTGCGCGGCTCCGGTAAAAAAATGAACAAAAATGAAAATTCCGGACTTCCAGAACAATATAACTTCTTCAAATCTGGTGTGATTCGACTTAATTGATCCTCATTGTACCATTTACAACAAATTTCCAATTTTAAATCGTCCCAGTTTTGTATTTGAGAAAAAAACAAAATTTCACAATTATTTCTGGACACCTGTTTTTACATTCTAGCTGTCATAACTCGGGAGCCCACTCATAAAACAGTACCATTTTTTGTGAGAACAATGTTTATGACTAATACTTTTACATACTAACATGACAAGGAGATAGAACAAAGAATGAAAAAGTTATGAAGTTTTTAGACCCATCACAATTATTTTTGGACACACTGTATTTCTGTTGTCCATCACCAATTTCAACATAGTGCAGAACCACGACGGTAATTTTTTGATACAATAGAAACCTTACCTCACTTTGCGTATACATCGGGTACTGGCTCTTCCAGACTTTGAAACCTCCGTCGAGGAACATTGGCTTCTGCTTGGGTCGTTCGTTGCTATACTGAAACGTTCAAGGTTACACATAGGATTATTTCACAATTTTTTCCTCCCTTGCAACTCTGATACATCTGTAACCGAATGAAACCGTACCTCATAAATCGCCTTGAACAGTATACTCGCTCTGCTTCCTGGTGGCGGTACCCCATTTTCGAGTGGAGCTGAGTTCTCCTCCATCAAGACCACATAGTCTACAGTACTCAGACGGGATAGCAACGCACGTTGTCCGAGTGGAATCATTGTCCGTAGACGGGACAGAATCAACCTGAAAACTCATGTTCAAATTTGGGTACTGGTATTAACAACATAAATTGAAGACAACTACTACAGAAAAGAATAAAAACATTAGTGAGACCAACTTAACACTCATCTAATTTTCAATATCCTCCAAGAAATAGTCGACAAACATCCAATTCCTATTTCTTAATAAATTTTTAGAAAAATGAATTCTAACAGCAGTTGAGAACTAAACTTATAAGAGTGAATCTTTTCCCATTTCGTTTAAAAGGACTACAAAAAGACCAAATTTTGTACGAAAAAGATCTATTGTGATTTTTGTCCAATGAAAAAACTAACGCTGGCCCGATCTGCTCGTATGGGATGTCGATCACTATGATGAGATTGTCATTCGGATAAAAAATCCGATCAACTTTCTCTTTCCTGAAACATTCAAATAAGATTTTCATGCTGATGCAATCATACCTGTAGTCAAAAATGATTGCACTCTTCTTCGGCGTGTTCTGAGAGACCATTCTCACCAACTCCTTGGGTGAAATGGTGACCTTCGCGGTTTCCGGCACTGAAAAAGTCATAATGTTCAATTCTACAACACATAACCGAGAAACTACTCGAGTACAGCTTAACGACCTTCGCAAGTCAGGTATCGTACAAGAATTGAGTTCAATCTAATTGGGTGAAACTCCACTTTTGTATAAAAAATAAAATCTTACCGTAGTTTTCTTTAAATTCTTCTTTTGTATCAATCGACATCTTCTTTCCAAGCTTGTCTTCTCTCAACTTAGCACCATCGTATTTCTGAAAGAGAGGACGATTTATAAGGTAAAAGAGACATTTTAACTCTATATGTAGGTAAAAGTTTGACAGTCTTTTTACTTTCGAATGTTATTTGATTTAAGAAAAACCCACTTTCGTTAGTAGAGCTTGCAGATCAGAGAGTTTCGTCACTAGGTTCTTGTATTGATCGTAGAAAATAACTCCTTTTG
This sequence comes from Caenorhabditis parvicauda, assembly GCA_963978915.1. Taxonomy (NCBI): domain Eukaryota; kingdom Metazoa; phylum Nematoda; class Chromadorea; order Rhabditida; family Rhabditidae; genus Caenorhabditis; species Caenorhabditis parvicauda. The sequence goes on along the minus strand of OZ022250.1, from coordinate 6,055,342 downwards.
CATTCTGAACAAAAAGCTTCAGATTATTGGAGAGAGAAATTAACTTTTGCTCTAAAATCTGGAAACTTTTCATTCTTGATTATCAGGTTAGCTAATTCTCCAGTTTTCATGAAGTAAGTGTATTGGGTTTCAGGATCTCCACGTGCTGATTCGGCTCTATCCAGAAGTTTTTTAAACGATTCATAAACTCTGAAATTTTATCACTAATTTTAACAATAGATTCTGAGCAATGATTTGATGATGCATTTTGAAAAACATACGATTCACAGCCCATTCTGGAATACTTCTGCAAAGTTTCTCTCGGTATAGATGATTGCGCTTGTAGCTCTTCGATGCTCCGGTATTTTAGAAGATTTGAGTCCATTATGCATCAAAATACTGAAAACCGATAGGTTTTTGCTCGAAAGAAAATAGAACAACGTGATGAATGCAGATTTCAAAAATGGAAAAAAAGAAATGTTGAGAGAATTATAGAGAAAATCGAAGGCAAGCAGATTTCGGCTTTTCGTTAATCTCGCTGATTAATCCGCAGGCTACTTACTACGCGTTGAAACAGAATTCAGATTTCGTTACCACTTGGAATCAAAAGTGCGAATCAGACAACAGATTTCACAACGAGAGAAAATCGATAACAGCCTTGCCAGTGTGTAATTCATACCTACAAGGTTGTCACGAAGAAGCAGAAACCCTTCATTATATTCGTTTCATAGTGAATGACCATGAAATGAGCAGATGAGAAGGGTTTGCGAAAAAAGGGAAAACCGGTAAATGAAAATAAAGTTCGTAGGAGCACGTTTGCACTTTATTCCGTTCACCTTTTTAGTACGGTCCAGAGTGGCAAAATGTAAACCGCAGAGCGCAGAGTCGCAGAGCGACCGCAGAGTTTTTCTTATATCAGGCTTAGGAAAAATCGGACCCCCATTTTCGGAACGTACTTGTGCTTAGAACCTTACCTAAGCCTATTTAGGAACCGTACGTGTTATTAGAAATTTTCCGAAACCAGAAACAAAAATTGACTCTGCGGCTCTGCGCTCTGCGGACACTCTGCGGTTTACATTTTGCCGTCCAGAGTTGCACGGAATTCCGACTTCCGCCCTTTTTCCATTTCTGACTTCCTACTTCCGTTTAACAAATTCTACTTCTGACTTCCGACTTCCGTTTAACAAATTCTACTTCCGACTTCCGTCAAAAAATGTTTTTCGTGAAAAATGACGAAAAGACCGTGAAATCGTTTCTACTCACAGTCAGGAATTGACCTTCACGCATTGAGAATGAGCGGATATAGAAAATTTCTAGATTTTATAACTTTTTTGCACTCCCGACACACATAGCTTCCTCTACATGTAAAAAAGTCTGACCTCCGTAAATCGGTTACTTACGTTCGTACTGTAGCAGTTTCGCCTTGAAATACAAGAATGATTGAGTAATGCGCCTTCAATTTTTATGGACTGAAAGTAAGAATAATAATTCAAATCCACAAAGATCTAACTGTTCGTTGTGAGAATCCCGACTTCTACCGTACTCATTTTACAAAAACGCGACTGGCGCGCGTTTGAAATCGGTCAGACTTTTTGCTAGATATGTGCGACGAATGTTGAAAAAATTCTACTTCCGACTTCCGAGAAAAAATTTCACTTCCATCTTCCGGTTACTCTACCGAGAAGGGAATAAAAACGTGGAGACGTGAAACTTTATTTCGAGGCGGCAATTCGAAATTCTCGGTAAATGTTAGTCCTAGCCTCTGGTTACTGTATCGAGAAGGGAATAAAAACGTGGAGACGTGAAATTTTATTTCGAGGCGGCAATTCGAAATTCTTGGAAAATGTTAGTCCTAGCCTCTGGTTACTGTACCGAGAAGGGAATATGAACGTGAAGACGTGAAACTTTATTTCGAGGCGGCAATTCAAAATGCTCGGTAAATGTTAGTCCTAGCCTCTGGTTACTGTACCGAGAAGGGAATATGAACGTGAAGACGTGAAACTTTATTTCGAGGCGGCAATTCAAAATGCTCGGTAAATGTTAGTCCTAGCCTCTGGTTACTGTACCGAGAAGGGAATATGAACGTGAAGACGTGAAACTTTATTTCGAGGCGGCAATTCAAAATGCTCGGTAAATGTTAGTCCTAGCCTCTGGTTACTGTACCGAGAAGGGAATATTTTCTCCAGGAAAATTTCTGTTAATCCAACAACAAACAGAAGAGGAAAGTGCAATGTTTATTCACAACGAGAAACCCGTAAAAAATCCGTAGAGGTTTGTGTTAATTCAGAATTTTGTGATGTGGTTGTCGCTGGCTGGTCTCATTCTTCTACTGCTGATGGGGTCACGACGACTGTTGTAATCGTCGGCGTACTTGACCGACGGGTTCGATCTGGTACTTACGATGGTCGTTGCAGTCTGGTTTCTAGTTGATCTGCAATTTTATGTTAAAATAGAGTAACGATGCAGTTTGGTAATTTGAGCATGACGCCGTGCTAGGAAGACGGGAGTGAGGAATTTGACACATCATAAAATGGTTAATTTCACAGTGTACTTGGGTATCCAAGAGTTGGCTCTTCACAAAAGTTTTCACCCAACCTAAGCTTATTATAAAAGTAAATCACTGTTGGCTGCAGATTGCAGATTGAGATTATTACACGACGTTATGAACGCGCGATTTTACAATGTGTCAAATTCCTCACTCACGTCTTTCTAGGACTCTGTTTTGAGCATGTACAGGGCGCGATCAATTCTATTTTAGTTCCTTCGTTTTCCGATAATATTAAAAAAAAATCGCTGACCGCAATGTGCTCAATTGTCTTCATTCGATGTGAGAGCCATATTTTCCGAGTTATTAAAGTAAAATGGATGAAGTTTCGGATGAGGTAATTGTCCAATTAGGTTGTGTTGTGACTGTGGAAATAATCGATGTTGTTCTAGAAGGTTATAGAACATTGCTTCTGGAATGTTCTAGAACCTTGTTTCCCGAATGTTCTAGAACCCTTGTAAATTGTATATAAGGTCGAGTTTTGTGTAATAAAGAGAGAGATAATTCTACTTCTACATTCGACACCTGGTACTTGGATAGTACTACACGGACGTACGAAGAGATTACAACTGGTTGTCATGAATAATTTTCTCTCTTTTCCACTCACGAACCTGTCGATAACCGAGTTCTGGTCGAACATGCTCGAGTTGGTAGAGTACGTGGAATGCTTGAAAGTGTTCGTAGACTTCCTGTCCACAATCTTGTCTCCCTTCAATCCGACCATTTGCATGAGAAGACGTCTCAACTGGAATACCCCAATTATCATTGTAATCGATTTGCCTACGTGACATACAGTAAACACAAAATGATTAGTAGCTAGTACTATGCATCGTAGAAGACAAGCTTTGATGAGGCGTCTGGAATAGTTAGTTAATTGGACAAGGTGCTGGGTGACGTCAAACAGCTTGGGCTCATGCTGATGGTGGACATGGTGCTCGCATGCTCGATGACGTCACCACTTACGCTTGTTAGACATGAAGGCAACTTCTTGGATCCCGTCCAAACCTGGTGGTCTGTGATGAATGAGAGCACTGGATCGATTATAAGACGAGTCATGAGGATGAGTCGAACAAAGGCGAGAACAACTATGAGCTTGACATAGTTCTGCTGGAAGTAACATTTGTCGGTGCGGGACAACATGTAGATACACCTGAAATGAATATGTTCACAATCGTCATGTTCAACAAATGATTGGCCTACCCTCCGGTTACGGTATTGAGAAAGGAATAAAACCGTAAAAGCTTACTTCAAAGCAGCAATTCAAAATGCTCAACAAATTTTTGACCTACCTTCTGGCTACGGTATTGAGAAAAGAATAAAACAGTGAAAACGTAAAGCTTGTTTCGAACGGCAGTTCAAAGTGTTCATCACACTTTTGTCCTCTCATCTTATGAAAAACTCTGCCAAAATTCTCACCAAACAACATAAACGGCATTGATAACTGCAAAGGTGGCAACGTTGAGACCAAGCTTCCACAATGGGAATCTGACTCTTCGAATTCTTCCTCCACTCACTTCCTCGTTCTTACTTCTGAAAAATGCCTACTTATAAGGTCTCAATCGAAAACTCACGGTTTCTTGAAGGAATCACTGAAAGCCTGGGACTGCTTTAGGAAAATTACTGAAAGTTGAACTAATTTATGTGAAAATGAAAAAAAATACCTGTGGCGAGGAAAACCGCAATGACAAAGAAGTACACGACGACGAGGACGATGTTTCTGCTTCTGAATTTGGGAAAATTCAAAACTTCTCAGCATGTCGAGTTGGATTAGTCGTAAATTTTAAGAGAAAAATTGGCTAGTTTGACCCTTTAAAATCAGACATGTTCAATGAGTAGTTTGAATTCAGCTTAAATGAAAAGTTCTGAATTTTGAGAAAGAAAAGTTTTAAACTTTTCAGTTTAAAAAAAGTTTGAGAGTAGCTACGCTCATCCCACTTTTTACAAAATGATACTCGCTCAGTAAGAATTTCCTCACGTTTGTTCAGAGTTGGATCTAGATGATCATCACCGCGAGTGATTGCACAACCCACCCGTCACCTCATATTTCACGCCACTCGCCGACTTGCCGCGGGTTTCGCCTAACTAACGCATATCTCACCTGTACATGATCCTGAGGCAAGTTTCTCTTTTGCAATGGGTTATGGCACTCAAAGCAGGTATCTCTGTGGCAAACGAGAAAGTAGCACCCCATAGAATGACAATTAGGAAGACTATCCAACTGAAAAGTGTGAGTTTGAAGGGGCAAAATGTCTGTTTTAACCTGACAACCATCAGGTAGATGCATCTTTTCATCGTGAACCATTTTCTGTAGTGGAACGGCCTCCAAACTGCGAACAACTGCAAATTTTATAGGTTTTTCTCGATTTAGGTGTCATTCAAAATGTTTTCTTCCTCTTCGATTCGTTGCTTCCTTTTTCATAATATTTTTTGTTGTTTTACCTGGATAATATCCTTCGGACCTAATTTTCGCTTAAAAGAGGAAGTTGTAAAACTGGTTTTATTATTTTTTCCAACCCTTCCAAGTGAAATGAATAAGTTATCAAGAAACTCTCACCTTCAAAACCGACAGCGCCGTGTAAGAGATCAATGCAGAGTAGAAACTACTGAAGACGAAGATATCGATGAACATGACAATGTTTCGGCTGAACGTGTGTATGAACAAATTATCAAGTATGACTTACTCGAGATTCTTATAGCTCAACACGTAGAAGCAAGAGACGATGGCTGCGATGCACATAAGGAGATCTCCGATCGCTCTGTTCAAGAGCAGTACATAACATTTCCGAGAGACTCGACGCAGTCGAATCGCCTGAAATTTTGAACTGAAGAAAAAATCAATTCTGGCTTCAATGTGCGTATCTCATGTTCTAAGAGGGTCTTGAAAAGTGTGAAGAAAGCAACAAAAATTGTGGCACGAACACAGACATCAAGATGAAAAGCAAGGTGTTTCAGTGTTCTTGCTAAACTAGTCTATCTTTTTGCAGTAAAAACTGATTTTACAATGTCAAGCATCGAGCATAGTTTGTGTTTAATGTATTGACTGACAACGTATGGTTCAAGGTCCGCAGTTCTATCATTTTTAGTAAAGAGCAAGACCGTCAACCACTACACAAGTTTTTTACTACTGATAGGTGCTTTCCATAGCCATCAAAATAACCTTGAACGTATTCATGACAAAAATGAAGGTGAAGATGAATCCAATGATTGCCACAGGCAACATCATCCATCCATAGAAGGCTCGAAATGCATAGTCTAGTGAGAAGGGAGGCCAACTCTGTAACGCACTGTAAAGAGAAACATCGTTCACCAGCTCACATGCTTTATATCGTAGATTTCCTGATCGGTTAGGTTCTGGAAGCAAGTAGTGTCACTGCTGTTCATTCCGTCTGAAGTTGGATTTTGATGGAATATGATAATTCTGAGATCTTCGGTCATGAATATAAACTCCTCTATTGGAATTCAGTTTGAAAGTAGACGATGCGCGATAATAAAATATGAATTTATGAAGGTACCCGGTATTAGGTTTTCAACTGAAGGAAGTACCGTATAACTGAAATAAAATTCTATCAAATATTTTTTAAAGTATCAACTTTGAAATCAGAAAAAAAAGAAGGAAGGGGCTGCGCATTGATGGAATGGGTCGGTCTGAATTGGCTGTGGTTGGAACAAGTTTATGGTTGTTTTCTTTCTTGACCGAAGACGACCTTTCTGTTTGCGTGTCTTCTTCTTCTTACGTCGTCGTTGTATATCAAATGATCGACTCTATCTGATTATATCTACATGTGTAGTACAAAGATTGCACTGGTTAGGGAAGTTCGGTGATTTGTCTGCACGTTGCTTGCCAATTACTCTAACATGCGCGTTTGATCTTGCCTACAGTTTGGTTCGTCCGTTGGATTATGTTTAAGAAGTTTCCAGTAGTGTCACGGTTGTGGTTTACAGTACTATGATATCTTTTCTAATAATAAAGAACAGGTATTTATATGTATTGATATTTTTTCAAAAAATAAAAAATGTTCACAAAGATCCATTTGAATTTACAATACATATTTTGGGTAGTTTATGATCACGAGGTTTATCAATACTATAAATTTTGAGACTGATTCAATTCTTAAAATGTTTCTTGAATTTGAAAGTTATTTTGAGCTGAGGAACAAAACTGAAAACTACTGAAATCAAATGTTTTAATCATGCAGGTGTCAAATTTTTTGCAAGGTGATCAGTGGAGAGATTCAAACCAAGTTAGTCTTCAAATAATGTTGAAAGTTGTTTTTGTTTTTATTGTATTCTGACCTTACCAGGAACAGATTGCTTTTTCTTATTCCTCTTCTCCTCCCACAAACTGTCCAACAGCACGTCTTTGTTCCAACTCATCATCATTTTCCCAGCACTACACATACAACGCACACTTTCTACACTGACCCTCGTCATAGTCAAAGATCGTTGATTGGAAGCAGGTTGGATCGATAGACAGCGTCACAAGGACGTCGACTGACAATGATCAAACACCGTTTACGCACAACCATCATCATCATCTTGAACATACTTGTTTTGTCAGTTCTATTTTTGAATTCTCATTGTCATTCCGTCCAATTCTGGTTCATCACTTACCGTCAACACCCAGCATTCTGAAATTGGAGGTGGAATTAGGAGAATGATCGTGAGGTCATGGACAACGGGTTTCGGTGAAAGACAGGGTCTGCCAAGTCGTTCATTAGTTCAGAAACAGATTTGTATTGATAAGAGGAGGCAAGTCATGATGTGATTGCAGATGGACTAGCGGGATGGATGCAATCGACCGGAAGAGATTTGCAGAGAAACAATGTGTGTTATGGTCAAGAATTCGGTGATGTGTGTTATGGTCAATGTGTGTTATGGTCAAGAATTCGGTAACGAGAGAGAACGAGAGAGAGAGAGAACGATACTGAACGGTTCAGTTCAATCATGAACATGTGACACTTCTAGCTGATTTCCATCTTCAAGTAGTTGTTACAGTAAAAATTAGTAGAGGCGAGTGATGCGTTGTTTCTTTCCACTTTTCAAAAACTTGACAATTAATGAAGTCTGGTTTGGGATAATTAGAAGCAACTGAATAGGGATGTCTTGTAGTTTCTATCAAATTCTTGCTGTGTATGAAGTATTGTAAAGGTTAGAGGTAAATATCCGATCCGTAATCCTATGCAGCCTTCGCAGATCCCTTACATGTAGAAGAAGTGGAATTAACTGCATCACGAATATTACATACGAGGAACAATATCCAGCTCATCATGATGATGAGGACATTCTTTTCTGCAGAAAAACGCATGAGTTTCGATCATTGAGAAGGCATGCCTAGGCATAAACAACGAAGAATTCTGTACGTTACTGTGAGCAATAGCAGTTCTTTTAGTTTCTAGACCCTACTATGTTTATTGCATGTTGTTTTAGCTCGAAGATGATGTCAGTTCAGAAAATGACAATACTTATGAACTTTTTTATGATCTTCAGCATGATGTAACTGTGCTCTGAAGGCACTACATCAGCTCACAGGTAAACTCGCGAACACAAGAAAATCTTGCGCACTTAGTAGTCCCAACTTCTTAACGTACTCGAGAACTTACATGTTAGAAACATTCTCAAGCCCGACAAAAATATATTTTTGCACATAACATTTTCATTGTACTTTCACTCGTCCTACTGATGTGTTGCAAGTCTTTATTTCAGTACGATCTAGATGAACTTTCTTGAGCCCCTCTCAAAATTTTTCCAAGTTCATGAAAAGCCACAAAACTAATAAAACAAGCAAATGGATGAAACCTGATACAAACACACTGTGTGTAGTGAGAAAACATTGTCTGAAAGTGTTGTCTGCGCTTCCAATACAATTAATAAGCTTGATTGGCACATGTGGTAACAAAAGACGTGAAGCTATTTCGGGAATGAAAACAGTGAAGACGGACTTGGTCCTAGTGTCTACTCTAAAAACAAAATGCTCTACTTGTGTACAACATATGCTATAGATAACTTACGGAAGATGTGCCGTAAGAAGTCTCTTTATGTACAACATATGCCGTAAGGTATATCCAGCGTATGATGTACATGCTCTGTAGATATCTAGAGCACATGTTTTACACAAGCACAGCATTTTGTTTTCAGAGTACATAGGAGAAAGTAAGGTGTAGTTTGTACTCTCTACACTCCAAAAACTGTACCCCTAGAAACCTTGCAATACTTCTTATTGAGGTCAGTTCTCGATATAACCCCCGAAGTTCTTCACACCGGGTCTTACTTCCCCACAACTGAAATTCCAACTCATCTATCACACAAAGCTGCTGGAACAACAGAGAAAAACATCTCGGTGAAACTTCTCAAAAAAATGGAAGTTCAGAGTATTTATTTCAAAATTCCGTGGAACTGAATGAAATAACTAGAATGATGAAAAACAGTTCAAAAAACCTCAAAAATAGACGAGAGCACACAGTTTTCTCTACCTGTAAAAAAATCTGGCCTCCGTAAATCGGATACTTAGTACTGTAGCAGTTTCGCCTTGAAACACAAGAACGATTAAGTGATGCGCCTTTAATTTCAATGAACTGTAAGTAAGAATAATAATTTAAATCCACAAAGATCTAACTGTTCGTAGTGAGAGTTACCGTACTCATTCTGCAAAATTGAGATTAGAGCGCGTTTGAAAACGGCCATGCTTCTAGCGATATATGTGGAGAGCAAAATCAAGGAAACTACCGTAATTTGAGGAAAAGTTATACAATGAAGCTGAAATAAGATTTTTCATGCAACTAGCATTTCTCCTATCTTACTCACAAATGTTTTTGGAAAACGGTTGAATCATTGTAATTGTAAATTTGTAACAATGACAATGTTCCTCTTCTAAATTTGCTCTATAAACTAGAACATTCAACTTTTTCAGTGGGTACTTCTTTGCTTGAATGTCACAAGCCACCTATGCATGTATAGCCAATTTGAATCCACAATTTCCGAAGCTTTACACATTCAGAGATTGCCATCTAGGCACAGCTGAGGCGATGGAATGAGAAAATTACTTCAATTAGTTGGCAGACGAAAGCACTCTTTTACTCTTTTCGATCATATTGAAGTTTCTCCGAATTCTTGACTTTTCGAGAGGTAGAAAGAGGAAGAGAGAGAAGGAGAGAGAGAGAGAGAGAGAGAGAGAGAGAGAGAGAGAGAGAGAGAGAGAGAGAGAGAGAAAGAGAGAGAGCTCATGTGCACCATGGATATGGCGAGACTTTTTTTAAAGCTGGAACACATGTGTTTCCTGAATGCAAGTTGCTCTTATTACCGTAACCTGTGAAAACAATAATTTCAGTAATCATGAAATGCGATCACTCATCGTTCTCTGTACAACGTCTGATCAGGAACATTATTGACATAATAAGACCTGTTAGTCGTATCGACAGGCTGTCCGAGAAATGGACTATGAAGGAGAATGAAAGAGGTGTCTGATGAGGCTTCTGTATCCAATGAAATCATAATCGTAGGTCTGGTCGAGTTGAACTGAATGTAACGGACGTTCGATCAGGTTCAGTGATAACCTCGATGAGTGACGTGAAAAGTCCAAAAAGGAGAAAAGACTATGGTTGAAAGTCCATATTCAGAAGGAAGATGAGCTCTTATGAACGAGATGAAGGGTGTACATATGATTACTCCATAAATCTAGTCTCGTGTTACAATGCCTTATTTCTTTGTTGGGACACATCTGGGCGACGCAACGGTGTCAAGATAATAGCTTGAAGGTGCCATTGATAGTTGATCTTTTGACTTTTTTAGTTGGTGACCTTGTAATTGGGTGAACTACTGATATGAAGCAGACTAGACTATAGGCGAATAATCTTCCATAATTCGCGATTCAAAAGCGCAAGAAATTACCAACAAAGGCTTAAACCGTGTATCAGTCACATATCGGTCTCAAAACTCATGAAGATCCTGAATGTGTCAGAACAACCTTAACTAATAGTCACTTTTTTGTGCCACCTATGCGCGACGACAAACGAAGGTTTAACATTTTGCACGGATTCTACAAAACTAAGACAGCTATTCAGTGATGGTGAAAGATACTCAAAAAATTTCACGGAGGTGCTCGAAACCAATACTGTAGTCTTGGTCATTATCATTGCCTAGACAGATATTTTCAGTTAACCTATGTCTCAAATTCATTAGACAACGAGACCAGTAAAATCGAGGTGAAAATGACCAAACGTGTGGAGCAAAACTTCTGTTACATGAGTACTTTATCTCTTCACAGAACACAACTGGGTCTCATCTTTGGATGCCAGTAATGGTGATGATCTACATACAAATCCCAGTTTGATGTCAGCGACATAATGAAAAAGAAGCAATCAAACTCACGGAAGTAGGCATTATTGTGTTCCTTGTCCATCGCTCAATGCCCTGTATGAACTGACTCTTCACTGATTGTTTTGTTTTCACAGAATCATGGTACTCATCACTATAGTAGTAGAGGACTATAGTGTAATGGCGACGACTGATTCTTATTCAAGAAGTGGGCGGGGAGAGGTGGCAATCCGCGGCGCGGATATTGCTGTATCTTTGTCTGACCCCTCACGGACACATGTGCAGCTTGGGCATTTACATAGAGGTCCAGATTGTCACGTGGTGAAAGTGCAATGTTGAAGAAGTGTTTGGGCCTGTGAATGAATTGAGAACTGACTCTCTCCAATAAAAGGTTCGTGTTTTAGAGTAGGATACTGTAACTGCACTGGCCTATATGAAAATGTGTACGAGCAGTTTTGATTTCATCTTTTCTGTCCAATTCGCGGTCTCTATGAAAATGAAATGTGATTCAATGTGGTATAGGTAAAAATCTTGTTTTAAGATCTATTTTCAAAACGTGGGAAAATATGTCCTAAAATAAAAAATCGAAAATGATTTTGCTCTATACTGTAAGTATAATTCCTAAGAATAGGAACCTATGAATATCTCGTAAAATGCCCAATGCCTTATTTACAATTCTCCATCTAATTCAGCATTCAATTTGATTCTGAACGAATAATGAACAGATGAAATCACAATGAGGCAGAAGTGAAAAAAATGAGAAGGGAAGTAAGGTTAGCTTAAGATTCTATTGTCACTTTGTAACTGCCGAGAACCTATTCTGAACCTGTTCTGACGTAGGTGGTACCCGGCCTTCATAACCATTCGTAAAAAGAGTGTTGTTAAATGTGAGAAAGAGCACGTACACATCAGATTGACTCAAAACAGAAGAAAGTAATGAAAATTGAAGTTCAGAAAGCTAATTTCAACAATGGCTGCTCGTCGTTCCGGTCATCTGTTTGCATTCAATTCCGTATGTTCCATACGGCGACAATTAGCGTTTTTTGTGTCGCTTCTCCACAAAACATTCCAAATGATTGCTAGATGTCTTTCAGACGGTCTTTGGTTGATTGATCTGTGTCACATCACACAGGACAGAAACGTGTAGTAGCAGGGCATGCCTGATTCAGCGTGAACAATAGATGCGATAGTTTTTGATCTTATTGTTTTATTTTTGCAGTGAAATTTTCAGTTCCCAACCATTCAATGTTTATTCATTCAAGAACACAATAAGAAGCTCAATATTAAAATTCTGGACTGGGATATGGTGGAAGTTACTGAAAGGGGTCATCGAGAACTCAAGACTCGTATCGTGCGATCACCTGTCTGAGAAAGAGAGCAGTTCGTGTACCTCGATGAATTGTTCTTTCTCAGACAAACTTAAATCAATAGGGAATGCTAGAAAACCGGCTGATCGACTTTCTAGTAGGGGGAATAGCTCAATGAAATGCTAAAACGAGCAATTTGACAAGAAATAGGGAAATTTTTAGGCATTTGGACATGAAATCACAATCGCGTAGATGATAAAACATCCTTAAAACTAGTCGAGGGATGCAAGTAGACGAATAGCACAAAAACTTGCATGTGCATAAAATTCAATCAATAAAATAAAGGAAGGAAAAGCAATTTGATAAGTCACGGCAAGCGGTGAATTTACTATAGTCGACTGCAAACGCTCGTTGAAGTCCTCATTACTGAAAAATTATATTATGAACATGTATAGTTATAAAAAGCCGATATCATAAAATTTAACATCATTAGTATCCGCTTTTAAAACGGTGAAAATATATTTGTGCAACTATGCTTGGAACAAAAACACCATAACCAAATGAGAATAAACACCTCTTCGAAGTGACGGAGTCACCAGCGAACCCATTTTTGTTAGTAGATGAATAAAACGACTAAACAAATAATATCAAGGAAAGCACGTAGACGTTGATAGACAGGAATGCAGAAACATTAGAAGTAAGAAGACAGCTAGAAACATACAGAGAAAACAAAGATGTTCAACCTGATCAGCAGCACCGTAGCTCGGATCAATTTCAATTGCTCACTACCTCCCAGTCCGAATCGTCACTTCTTACAGCGACCGCTGGCGACACTGCGTTAGCGGTGAAGCGAGTAGATGTGACATCGTTAGTTCGCGTTGCTGCCGCTTCGCGCAACTCTCCTATCTTCTGGAAATCGGGAAAATCCCATTTTGCAACAAAACGCGTCCCGCTTTGGAGAAAAAAGTCCAATTTGCTCTGGGGTCGCAAGAAGAATAGAATGAAAAGTGAAGAAGCTAATGTAAAAATGTGATAGGAACGGTGGTACTGCTGAACTGACGTGATTACATTGACACAGACAAGAGCTAAACAGACAAAGAACACCAAAACGGGACCCATACAGAAGCGTCACATACAAAAAGTTAGTTCATACTAAAAACAGAGTTCCTGTTCGCAGGATACCATTCTAAACAGAAAATAAGAGTGCTCTTCAAACCTTTTTGATCGCAGCATTCTCTTGCATCTGTTTGATGACTTTTGCAGAAACATCGTTTCGTCGTTCCTGCAAACAAGCAAAAGCGTGCACATGGGTTAGCATAGATATAAACATGCAAATGAAGTTATTAGCAATTAAAATACTAATAGGTGAGTCCAACATGCAACACATAGTAAATAATTATTGAAAGAAAGCAAGCAGTACAGGTGTTGTCAGTTGATTTTTAACAATAGTAACTTCGATTTCTTCTTTCATTTTGTATTATATTAGTGCTACAGAAATATGTGAGTCATAATTAGTTCCTCGCTTCTATCACCGTCAACTGAACGAAACTGATGAGGATCGTAAGACTAGTGAGTGTGTGCTAGTGGAAATTCACTTTGGTCAATTCGAACAACATTGAGTGATCAGTAGCTACACACCTCACAACCACCGTTCCTACGTGGTGCCTAGTCTATGTATTTAAACTATTGTTTTAATGAAAAAAAGTTGGAAAACGAACTGCGGTCTTCAGCTGAGCAGTAGCTTCGGCCAGTTTTCGTTCGAGCTCAGCTTCCTTTCTCAGAGCAATCTTTTCTATTATAGTGAGCTGGTTCGTCTGTAAAAACGATTGTTTTTCTACGCAAAATTAACTGGTTTTTCTTCAATCGAATTCACGCAAAACCTAGTAACTTACCAGTAACGTCAACGCTGCCCTGTACTTCTCAATCTCTTCACAGGAATCAGAGGAAGTAGCGTGATTTGATTCTTGCTGTTTTTTGGCCTTCTTTGACTCCTTCTGGCTTCCAGAGTTTTCCTTGTCTTCCACTCTTGCGGAATTCTGCTTCTGTTTGATTGACTCCGAAACCGTTGACAACCAGGAAGAGTAAGCCTGAACATAAACGGTAAAATAAATAAAACACAGAGAAGAAGGGTATTCAATTTTTCGTTAACAATCTTCCATCTTAGTAAAACCGAACACTGACCTTTGAATCAGAGGTGTTGGAGAATTTCTTGTTGACTGCATCACCGATAAGCTTGGCAACAAGGGCTCGTTCGGCTTCTACGGCCGCCTGTGAAAAATATAATTGCGATTTGTCAAAGATATTTCAATCTTTTGAAAATGTGATGATCTTAATATGTTTTTTCTTTTACTACTCACAGAAGATGATGATGGATCAGAGGACTGGGCTTGTGTCTTGTTGGCTGTGGTTGACTTCGCGGACTCAACCTTTTCGAGGATGGCAAAGTTGCGCGCGCGGAGCTCCTGTAATCCCGTTCATCATTAGTATACTGGGAACGCGGCACTTCTGTGTTGTACCACGAATCATACAGAACATTTACGTAAATATCACCAAAGCCAACAAGACAACACGAATTACTATCATTCAGATCTCAAACACGCCACTAATATTTTCTTTTCAAGGTGACCATCTACTAGGTCTATCACATTAAACAAGTAAACAATGATAAGAATCTCTACTGCGTTTCTCGAAGTCATCACTATAAAAACCCACAACACAGATAACAATTTTGCCGAAGCAAAGTAATGAAAGAATACCTCGTTCTTTGCTTGTAGCTGCTGGATTTCGTATTTGAGCTCAACTACGTCTTCATGGTTGGCAGAAGCTGCTGGTGGTGCTGCGTTGAGAGAGTTCGCTTTCTTCAGGATAACGATCTGTACTTTTATTATTAGTGGATGCTAAAATCTCAATATCTCAGATGTAATTATATTAGTAATTTCACCGTCCAAAATCAATTTTTATAAGAAAAATATAACCTCTTCCTGAGCGTCCGACGCAGCGCCGTGAAGATTAGCAATTCTGAAAAACAGACTTGTTTTAAATCCTCAGAAAATACATGAATGTCATTTCGCCAGTGACAATAGTCAAGAGAAAACCAGTGCGAGCCGAGAAGAACTGCCAAAGTGAATTCAGAACAACTTCATGCCTTTTTTCACAGTGAAACATGGAATTTCGAATAATACAACTTTATTGTATACTAATTCCATCAATACAAGTAGGTGAAAAAATAATTATTGTGCACAATAGTTAGGTGAAGTCCTATTTACATGTGTCTATTGGTGAAGTGCGCTGACATACGATTCATGCATCGATCCTCAGAATGTTGTTCGAGAAACCATCCGCTGACTGAACGGTCGGTCGTGCTTCACTTGTTAACCAGTTGCCATCCACAACATATTTGTACAGGATCGGCTCCTGATTGGAGAGAGCAAGAGATAGATCAACAGGCAAGTGCCAAACGCCGTCTTCTCTCTGCTTTGTGTCTTGAGGTGCCCATTTACCAATCGAGGTTGCAATTTGAACAACGTTCTGCGGAACTGGCCCATCCGTTCCTGGTACGTAGGTGAAGCTGTAGAGAGGAGGAGTTGGTGGTTGTTCAGGTGATTGCTGGTCGGCAGGCACAATTATCAGTTTCTGTGTCGATTCTTCCACAATATTAGTCTGTTCTCCGCCATCAGATGGAATTTCCACGACGATCTCTGCTGGGGGTTCTGCTGGTGCTAGTGGACCATCCGCCGAGTTGCTGAACGAATAATCTAGAGCTGAGACTGCCCAGGAAGTATCATGACATGGTTCGTTCGAGACCTCTTCCTGAATGGGAAGCGGAGACGATGTATAGGACAAAGACAATTCCGACATTGAAGCTGTCGCCAGTGAAATGTCCGCCGTATCATCCAGAGCACTGGTATTAACTTCATCAGCACCAACTTCTTTCAGTGTGGATACAGTAGACACACATCTGAAATGGGCTGAGCGTGTTAGCATGAGCGAGAATTCAACACGGAATAACAAGCAGACGGTTACGCAACAGACAGAAGAAAAACAAGCAAATCAACATGAATCCAACTTGCTAACATGTGACCAAAATGCCACTGGCGAATGACATAAAAACTCTTTCTTACACCAAACTCACTCTTCGTTGTGCTGATGCTTAGCGTTCTCCAAAGAAGCCAGAAGCTCTTCCACCTTTGACTTGAGCTGAGCATTCTCGTTCTCAAGAGCAGTACTGTAAATGAAAAATGTCCAGTGTAAAGATCGCCTACATGAACTTACAGTTTTTCTGAGTCCACGTTGCTTCCGTTGACAATGATCTCTGCAGCGGCCAACTTCTGACGCTTCTCTTCGAGTTCACGGTCTTTGGCAATCAGCTTCTCGCGGAGATCATCTTGTTCCTTTTTGCTAAAAAAAATTGCATGTTAAATAAACCTACTAATATATAACTCACTAAATCTCGAATTGAGCGATTTCTTTGTGGAGATTTTCAACAAGGGCCTGGAGGTTGTGGTACTCGGTCATCAGGTGAGTTTCTTTCTGAAAATGTTTGTTTGGTAAAACACAAGTGAGTAATATTGATAGTTAGTTGCAGACGAATTGCAAAATGTGTGCAAGTTTCCTCAAAGATAGTGTGCAAAAAGATCATCTAACTAGCGAATAATGATGGGTGACATGTCTCAACGAGCCGTTTGAACAACAGTTTCCACCTCTTTGGTTTCTCTTAAATCATCCCAGTGCAAGAGGGTGGAGTTTGAAATTCCAGTGTAAGAGATAAGACGATGAGAGAAAGAAACACAGGATGTACTGGCATGCAGAAACAAACTCGTGATCAGAGTGTTAAGACAATGATGATCAAGTGCAACTGTCGAACTCTGGAGATGAAAAAAGAGGGAGAGAGAGAGAGAGGTGAGCGAGGGCAAATTGAAGAGAACATGCCCCACACAACAGTGATCGATTTGGTTTCACCAGATGGCCCGCTTGAAATCGCCACAAAATGACCAATTCTTAAATCTAATAGAATGAGTGTTTCTAAAAGTAGTAATTTTGTATTCTCTGCCAGTGCAAAAAAATCATATCAATTGTGAAATGTAGGTCGGTCGTGTTAATGGTTTTGATGTTGCCGCCAATGTTAGTAAAAAAGGGCAGTGAAAACTAGTTTTGAGATGTCGACAAGAAAAAAGATCTTGTGAATTGAAATCACTGCGTTAACAAGACGATCAGGAGTCACAAAGACAACCAATTCAATTTTATTGAACTGTGTAGGAAGAGAAGATTTTCAAAGAACACCAGTGTAATGAAGTGTTTAGACTTTTGCCAAAACCAGCAGTTAGCACTCTTGATTCGCCTGTTCTCAGCCCAAAAAATTGAAAAACATGACGAGACGTGATTCGGTCAACAAAACTGCGTACATGACAGCTTGTTTACAAAAAAATCAGCGGGATGCACGTAGAAAAGTGATGAGAGCGAGAACATGTGAAATAGCCGTGTGTTGTACTGTGTGAGAGTTTAAAGACGGAATCTCGCTGTGAAATTTTACATTTGGTAGCGTTTCGCAATCTGATGCAACTTGTTTTGGGAGTCTTCGGAATGAAAAAGGGATATGAATAAAAAGGACACCCGGGTTTAGTTGCAAACAAATATGATGAGACTGAGAAAAAGACGAAAAAACGAGGGAGCACGCAGAGACTAGTCAAATGTGGTATGTCGCTGAACCTCATCGATTCTTGGATGCACGTTGCAGGCTATAAGAAAACTATGTGCAAGTATTTTTTGGTTCAATGAGTAGAATTCCTAACATTCAGTGAAAATTGTTATTCGGAACTTGTAAAAATTTGATTCTTAAATTAAATTGAAGATTTCTAAGTTGATTAACAAAACGCATAGAACGAATTAAAAATTCTGAAGAACATATGCATATGAAACCATACTCGGACAAAATATGATAATTCAAAAAATGAAAACTGATGATTCGAAAACTCAATCATATAAATGACACGACAACAAGATAAAATATGAATGCAATGAAAAAATGCTTTGATAAATATGAATAAGTCTTTCCTTTTTCTTGTGGAAAAAAAATGAAAATTTTCAAACCTGTTTCCATTCCTCTTTTTGAGCAGCAAACTCGGTCTTGAGATCATCGCGTTCAGCAAGAGAAGCCTTCAGCTGTGCAATGGTCTCATCCTTCTCCACAACCATAGCAGAAACGGTTTTTGCAACCGCCTCGAACTTTTCCAATTCAGCCTTCATCTGGTCGAGATCACCAGCTGTCTTCTGAAAAACTAGATGTAAGACTCATAACAACAAAAATCATGTTTAATTTAAAAGTCAAACTTCACTCACTGTAATCTTCGCTGCTTCTTGCAAGTCGTTAACTAAGAGACTATTTGTCTGAGCTTGGGCTTCAAGATCTTTCTGGAGTTGAGCGATTTTGGCGCTGAGAGCATTTTGCTCATCTTTTGCCTTCGCTGCTGCTGTTTGGAATTCGGCCTGAAGAGCGATGGCCTCGTCGGCATTCTTCTTCTGTTGAGCATAATCTTTCTTCAATTGAACGACGTCCACTTGCGACTTCAATATATGTAATTAAAAGAATATTCCAATTCGTCATACCTGCTGAATAGTTGCCAGTTTTTTTTGGTTCTCCTCCTCAGACTTTTGAAGAAGCTGCAGCTTGGCAGTCAAGTCAACTACCAATCTTTGCTTCTCGTAGTTCTGTTTGTCTGTGGTGGATTTAGCTGCGATCAATTGGTCTAGTTGAATCTGGACTGATGCATTCTTCTCTTCCAACTGTGCAATTTTCTTTTCTTGTGAGTTGATCTGAAAGCTATTCTTGAACTCGACACTTAAACAGAGATAAATACTTAATAAAGTTTCAGAGAACGAAACTACCTTCTCAGTTGTGCTGGTGATGTACTGGGTGGTGAAGTTGACATACGCTGTTTCAATTTCGTCAATTTCAGCAAGGCGAGAAATCAGATTGTCGGCGGTCACTGTTGTTACTGGGAATGTGGAACGCTTCTTTGGAGAAGGCTTCTTAGCTTCCGGCTTCACGACAGGTGTAGCTTGGGGTGGTGGCGTTGGTGCGACAGTTTGTTGGACTTTCTGTGAAACGACATTGAACTTAAACATTATTTTTCTCAACCGTTTGTTAATAACGTCAAATTCTCATAATATGGCAGACAAGCTACAATTTTTACTGAAAAGCCGGAGAACAACCAAGCAGAGAATAGATAAATCATAGGAAGTAGCAAACTGAGCTCACCTCTTCAACCTTAACGACCTTCTCCTCGACAGGTTTGACTGCTTGTACTGGTGCTGCTTCGGCTGGCTCTGACTTCTTGTTCTTGTTCTTGTTGTTCTTCTTTGGCTTTTTTTCTTCGACAACGGCAACTGCTGGTGCTTCAGGGGCTGGCTGTGGGGCAGATGGCTCTGGGACAACATTTTCATCAGAAGTAGGAGCAGGGCTCTGTTTTCCTTGTACCTAAAGCAAAATTTCACAAAATAAAAAACAAAAACAGTTTTCAGTTCGATAACTGTAATGATCAAACTTTTTTACGCTAGAAGAGGTTCAAACAGGCTGCATTGAGAAAAATTCTGAAGATAACGTATCCATTCATCATGATTGTATGTTCTAATGAATTTTGAATGCAAGATCACTCAAATTTTCTCTACAATAACTTACATCAGTATCATCTTCTTCCGTTTTGTTTTTCTTATCCTTCTTTTTGTTCTTGTTGGACTTCGGACCTTTCGGCTTCACAGCTGCCTCAATCAATCTGCGTTCCTTCTCGACGTACGCCTTCTCGTACGGATCTCCTTCAGGTTTCAGTACGAAAAATAGCAGAGTTGTAAGACCAAGCGCGAAGATGACGAATACTCCGAGAGTATGAAGGTCAAAAGTCTCGATCATCTTGACTTTACTTGCCCAGTGAAGATGTTAGAACTGAAAAAATGATACAGGGTGTTAGAGAATAGGAATGATTGTAAGACTGCAAAGACACGTTGGCGAATGAAATGTGTGTGGGAACAGAACGGACTGTACGTGCAGATTGGACGTTATGACTCATGATATGAGCGTTTAGCGAATGTTCAAAAGAGGTGCGAAAGAACGGAGTGGCGCATATAGACGAAGTTAATTAGAATAGAGAGAACGTTTCCGGGCAGATTTGGTTATTGGCTCGTATTTCTAGGCTTGACATCTAATTCAGTATGTAACAGGAAGAGTACAAGGAGAACGGAGAAATGGAGAGGGTTACAACAATGTTAACGTTCTTGGGTACAGAATGTAGTTTGGTGCATTATTACGTGGTTCGTGTTCACACGTTCGGCGTCGCATTGGCGTCTAATTTGAATCATTATCTACAAACAATTGTCACTTGATTGAGTGACATGTCAGAACGGGGAGAATGCCATGTTGCGGAACGTTCACACCGCTTGTAATAAGATACCTTTGAGATTGCCAAATCTATTGGGATGTCATTCTCCGGGGAAAGTGAGCTGATGTATACGGAAATTACGTACATTGAATGTAACCATGGAGAGAGAAGTTCAGTGATGACGTAAAATAACAAAACCAAACACACAAACACGTGTCGAGATAACCAGTATCAAAGAAAGCACGGGAACAACTGAAGATGATGAAAGCTATATTTGAACGGGACTTTTCGCGGGCAAGTTACTGTAGGTGTCAAATTTGCGCGGCCTATTTTTAATGTTTTGCAATCTATTATATTTTCTTTTTTATGCGTGAAAATGATTACATGTTTTTCGGAAAGTGCTGGCAGTAAAATAGAATAAAATTCTGGAGAACTATTTCTCTTTCGAGAAAAAATGACGTGGCGATAGATGTGTGAATGGTCCAGGCGAAATTAATGATGTCAAATTCACGCAAGAATTGTTCACGTGTATGAAGATTCAGGAAAATTTTATGGGTGTTTTGGATGGTTACAAGGACGTTTTTTCCTAAAGACGTTCACTGACCTAGTTTCACGTGTCTCTCGAATACCTTCTCAACCGGTTACGCGGAATAGTAGGCCTTTATCCCATGTAAAAAGGATACTCTGCTAGATTCAATTAACTCTGCATTGTTTGTGAGAAGATTTATTCGTATTTGCTCTCGCAGAAAAAGAGAACGGAGAAGTTTCGTGAGATTTGCTTGCATGACGTTCGTCTGCCTGCTTCTCATTAAGGAACCTTTTCTCCTGAATTCAATCTGGATTCCACGTCATTTTCTCGCCTTTGATTATATATTTCTTATGGATGATTGAGTGATAAAAGTCGTTAAGAGGGTAAGATCAAAGAGTGTAAAAGGTCGAATATCGGATAGAATAAAAGAGTTTGAGGCGAATGGACAGTATAGAGCAAACACCGTCCATTGACTATTTACCCACTTTTTTGCTTCCAAATTTCGAATGTCAACTGGTACGGATGCGGACGGACGGACGAACGGTCGGCGTGGCTCCGTGTGGGAAAGTGCACCTCTTGGCGCCTCCTTTTATCACTTTTTTTATTGATGGATGCATGGGAGGATGTGCACATGAGTATGTGTCTCTGTGATGATAAGCTACTGGTAGTGGTTGAAAATGTGAAGAAAAAAAGTTTATGCAATCTTTTCTCTTTCTCACCTTTCTCTTCTCGCTATCTCTCTCGCTATCTCTCTCTCTCTCTCTCTCTCTCTCTCTCTCTCTCTCTCTCTCTCTCTCTCTCTCTCTCTATCTCTCTATCTCTCTCTCCTCCGCTGAATGAGCTACACCCTACGTTTTCATTCATTCTCCATGAACGGTCCTACAAAAGTCAAAAAGGAACATTCATTTCTTGTTCAATGCAGTCTGGCAAGTGGCATACAGAACGATTCCTAACATTCCTGCTGGCTCTAACCATATTTCTGATTTTTCGTGATGCACACACAGATAAGGTGAGGAGTGATAGACTTTGAAAGGATACAGTCATTCAGATAAAAGTCACTCATTTCGACCAGACTACCGATGTCAAATTGATCCAATTGTTCGACGGATGGTTTTACTGTCTCAACTTTCAATTGAGTTCTTCAGTAGTATCGGCGAGAAGGGTATGTGTATTAGATAAAAAATATGCTTTAGAAAAACTAGGAATCATCAAGTGACATAATAAAGTTGTAGCTACTCGATATTCAGTTTTTGGAGTCCCAATATGGACATTCATCCAACAGAGGCGCCGGTTGCTACGTTTTTTTGACAATTTATCAACTTAACAGTTAGAATTTATCTTATACTGCCACTAGATGTCTTGTTAATTCTAAAAACTGAATATGAAGTGGGTTTAGAAGGTATTCTGTGGCGACCACATATCGACCACGACTGGTGTCCACAAGAACATCAGAGCAAAGAACTTTTAGTGATAACCTTGCAAAACGAAATGAACAGGAATACACCAATCATCGTAGAACTATGTGGGGCAGATACCCGTCCTTGAAACACAATTCATCTTCATTTGTCACGTTTGGGTGTGATTTTGGTGATGAACAGGAGATGAAATAACCGTACACAGTGTGTGGGACGTGATGGACAGTCTAAAATGCTACACATATGGTGAGAGACATCTGGAAAGGAAAAAAAGTGTGGAAGACGAATCGATCAACATGTTGCCTTGCACGAATATTGTTTCCCAACCGATTGAGGGAAAATCAATAACTGGAATGAGATGGTTCTTAAAGGAGTGATTCCGAGAAGGAATCGTAGTGGTATCTATTCTCTCTCTCTCTCTCTCTCTCTCTCTCTCTCTCTCTCTCTCTCTCTCTCTCTCTCTCTCTCTCTCTCTCTCTTTCTCTCTCTCTCTCTCTCTCTCTTTTAGAAAGGCTCCCCATTTACAAATGCCTTCCATGTTAAAAGGGGCAAAATCCAATTCTCTAAACCGGAAGAGCCTAATAGCCCTTGAAAGCATTATGAAAAACCATTCCTAGAACACAGAAACATCATTTATGATGTAAGTGATGCAATGCAATGTTTTCTTTTCCGGTTCCGCAAATCAATGTTTTCATTTCAGTTCCCATCATCCCTTCACAGAGCAACAAACCGTTGTCGAAAGCAAGTTCCACTGAAAAAGCTGCAGAAGACTAATTTAAGAGAAATAAGAGGTGCGGGCACATGTAATTCTGAAGTAATGTGTGTTTTTCAGTAAAGGAAGATCTCAATGCAGTATTTGAGGCCCCTGTTCCTTGTGTTGTGAGGGTCATGGTAAGTTTGAAATGTGAAAAAAAAAACTTTTTGGAGTATACTGAACTGATTCTTGTTTGAAGTTCAAACCGTACTCAAGCAACGTGGATGCATTGTGGGCTACCGTAAATCACCAGTCATTGGCTAATGATTGGCTATTCTCTTTTCGTTAGCCAATTGCATTGGCGAGCGATTGGCTATTCAATTGGCGAAATGATGTCACCTGAACAACACCATCTTCAACGTCGAGAAGGCTCAGAAAGCGCAACTCCGCCAATCGAATAGCCAATTGCTCGCCGATGCAATAAAAGAGGATAGATAATCGTTAGCTAATGACTGGCGATTTGCCCATACTTAGGCTACCGTACCAGTACGAACAATAATTATTATCGTCATGCTAGGAATATGTGTTCTAACCACGGACTGACTGGGTGGGGATCAAACATTCCCCATATGAGACCAAAGGACGACCCGCAACATCACTCGACTCAACAAATTTCTACAGATTACCCAATCTGAAAACGACTACATCAAGTTCACACTGAAAGTTCTCTCCAGCCGGAATTACATAATCTACCATGCGAGTCGACAGAAAGAGCTCCTACTGGCCCATCTCTCCGATGAATGCTCCATCCTAGACAACAACTGACAAAGACATTTATTCTTGGAATGCATAAATTTTGTACATGTAGTGTGAAACTGTTCACCGCACAGCGGCAAGCTGTATACAGAATTCTCTCATACACTTGGTTTTAACGTGGTATTGGCCCCATCACAAACACAGTTGCCAGTCTTGCATCGCAGTCCAAAGCAGTTGTCAGAAGTTGCGTCGCATGCCGTTTGTTTGCAGAATCGTAAAATTGCATGGAGGAAGAGCTTGAATCCATGGTGACGGAACGCCTGGAATATGTTACTTTGGGTGCGTTCAAAAAAAAAGAGAGAGAGAGAGTATAACGTGGAGATGTTTGATTGTGTGCTTGCACAGAACAATTATAAGAAAAGTGACAAACCCACTTTTGCACAATTACATGTACCAGTTTCTTCATCACATGCTTGTCTCAATCCTCCACACTCTTCATCACCTTCACATTTTCTGTTGGGTACGCAAGCTTCACAGTCGCACAGGCCAAGTTCACTACCGAGACATCTTCCCTGTAAGAAGAACCAATGGAACTTGTATGACTGGAGTACAACACTCACACTAGGACACTGCGAGTCTTTAGTACATACGGTACCTACAGTGCAAATAGGGGCTGTTGGTCTGGTTACTGTAGGTGGGGTTACTGTAGCAAACGTTTTCGCGGTTAGAGTCGTGTTTTCTGAAAATGATGGTGATGATAAGAAAGAAAGAGAGAGAGAGAGAGAGAGAGAGAGAGAGAGAGAGAGAGAGAGAGAGAGAGAGAGAGAAAACACTCACCAAGTTTCTGTACCGCAACCAAGTTTGTCGTCACGCTATTTACAGTAGTGGACTCGGTGGTACCTACTGTAGCTTCTCCGGTACTCACACTAACTGGTGTCACTGTAGTTATAACAGTAGGCAGAGGAACATTCACAAACTCAGGTTTCCTGAACTGCGAAGGTTGTTCCCTGTCATTCTTAGCCATCGGCATGGCAGATATCGGGATCTTGACACTGTCTTCAATCTTCTCCATTAGACGAGCCATCTCACCGTCTTAACATGAGTTTTATGATTAACACTGAGATTAGATTACTAGTGATCTCCTCGACTTCATCTCCGCTCCCATCGATCTTCTGGAGTTTTTCATCGTCAAGTTGATTCCGCAGAATCGTTGTGATCTCGGCTTCCAGGCTGTGGAGAAGAGCGTCTACGTCTTTTCTTTTGGTTGCATTGATTTGATTCACTGGAATGGTCTATTTAACAAATATTCCATTTTTTCCCATAAAGATATGGTTTTTACTCTGTGACCAGTTCGTGATCACTTTGTAACTGTTTTGTCATCAATTCACAGCTCGATGGTAATGAAGATTTGGCTCAATTTACACATTTCACAACGAATTGAAACCTTTTCTACATCTTACTAATATGGTGCATTCACATAAAACGTTTTGCCTACACCATGTATCATCATCACTTTTTCTCCACTAAAAACAAACCGATGCGATTGGCATTGTTTGCTCAATGTCAGCTCGCGCACAGACTAGAAACAATGAGAGAATTGGACTTTGATAATGATTATCCATGATATTCAATTCAAGAGGTGTCCGATCTAGGACAGTAACCTTTACCATTTTTAAGGATATGATAATGTTAATTTTGATAGAGCCTATTTGAAGGCTCTTCCGCTAGGACAATTCAGATGCTTTCGAACTCATGAAATTATTGAATCTTGCGATACAGAAGTCATATAGAAACAGGGAATTCAAATGTAAATATGAAAATGTTCTGAAGTAGAAGTTTTGTATAGTAAAACCTCACCTATTGCTAAAGCAAACAGGAAATGGAGTAATCGCATATCTGAAACGGTTGGAAATTGTAAGCTATGTCGATTTTGAACAAGGAGAACTTCAAGATCCGGAAAAAAAGAAAAACAAATTTTGAAAACTGTGAGCAATTTTTGAGAAAACTGTGAGCAATTTTTGAGAAAACTGTGAGCAATTTTTGAGAAAACTGTGAGCAATTTTTGAGAAAACTGTGAGCAATTTTTAGAAAACTGTAAGCATCTTTTTCATGAATAAAAAAAATATCAAGTGTATCCAATAAAGCAACGTCAGGTTGATGTAAGAGGAATAACCCTAAACAGACTGATTGAGTCAAAATTTTATGCACGATTTTGGAGTATCTTGAATCCAAAAGTGTCAGTAACCTTTTATTCGGTTCGTGTGACAGAAGCAAGGCTATGTATACACGAAATTCCGACTTCATCTGGGCCCTAGAAATTACAAAAACAGACGATGCAGCAAAATTCTTACCAATCAATGGCATCTTGAAACCATAAGTGAAACACAAAAGTGAAAGAGAAAATCTGTTGAACATTTTCCGGTTTCGGGAAGGCGAGATGGGAATCTTCATCGATCAGGTTTGGCAGCATCTTGCAAAAAAGTTCAAGTAAGTGATAGATTTTGACCTTTCTTGGACACTAGTGTTGATTTTTGTATTTTGAAATGGGTCTTCCTAGTGTCTCAGAAACAAAGATGACACATTATAAAGTATAGGAATAATGATAAATTTCATTATTCCTTAGTATGATAAGAACAGATACTAAAGGGAACTCGAAGCGATGTAAGGAATGGTGAATAATGTGAGTTTAATAGGCTATGTTTCATTTTTCAAATAAATGTGGGGAAAAATCTTCTACAATTGTCACGTAGACAGGAAGAACGGCGGAAACGCAAGTCAGAAGCCAAAAAGCGAAGGGGAACAGTTGCGGCGAAGGGCGCGCGAGGGATCCATGTCCGGAACTGTGGGCGCGCGTGTAGGTCAGCGTTTGTTTGCTTGTACCAGTGGCTATTTCTGGTCCGTCGGCTTCTCCGTAAGTTAATAGCTCTTCCACTTCACAACAAATCTTGCGTCAAGATTACTTGCATCCAGATTTGCAGTAGAAAGTTGATTGGTAACTAAACGGTGCCTAAATCATCTAATGCAGTTTAATGCCGTACAAAGACGGTGATAATTTCATTTTCTCTGTAAGAACTCTATACGAAAAGAAGATTTGGCGATAAAATAACTTAATATGTTATGGAAAAAAGCATTACGACCGTTCTCCGCGCCGAAATTGGTTGGGTGTGAAAGACCACCTACCACGAGGATCTAGTGAGTTTACAAAAAATCGTCAAATATGTGAAACTGCTTATGAAAAAAAGTTCTTTAAAGAACGCCCACGACGAAAATGACGCAAACACTTTACCCAAAACATTCAAATTTGACCACATTTCAACTAAGCACATGTGGATTCATGACTGTTCGTACAATAGGAAAATAACTTCATTCGGGAAAATAAACAAACAAAATTGGATATATATTTTGATCACACGTTTCCGCATAAGTATTCGGGTATAAATATGAATTCAGAAGTTGATTCAGATGATGTCGGCCGACATGGTGGCCTTCTGAGAGTCGATGATTCCTCGAGGTGTCGCTCCTGCAAGGTTTCCGTGATAGAAATAGAAATGAATGTTGGCTACCTAATAAGAAGTCGATCTGGAATCTTTCCCGGGCGTCAAATCGGTTGGATGGTTCTAGGATGAGACGACGAAGCTGGAATGTGTGAAATTGATATTGAACATTCAAGTCTTACAAAGAAGCTTCCTCTTTTTTTTGTATTTTAAAGAAAGTTGTTCATAATTTTATGTAAACTCAATCACAACTTTGAAACCAGATCGTTATAAAAAACTGCCGAGGCCGGTTCAATGGTCGTCAGGAAACAAGTCAGATCTTCTGATTTCTGGCTAGCAATTCTCTTTTTTCAGCCTTCAATTTCATTCGATATTATTCCATCTTGAAATAAATTCATACGGATTTCAATATTTAAAAAAGAGAAGTTATCGAAACCTGTGAAGATAAGTTTTAAAGAGTCTAGGGTTATTCAACTTTTAAGTGATTTAGAAGTTTTACATGGTACTTACATAACATCTAGAGTCTATCAACTTACCAAAGTATCCACACAATCAGCTCTTGCAACATCGATCCAAACCATTGCATCTGCTTCATTTTTGAAGAATTGTCCGCCTGACCATAAAGACAGTTCCAGTACGTTTTTAGCCTTGGTCAGGCTGTTTGACTTGTCTTCTTGTAGAATCAGAGCACATGCGAGAAGAGCACGAGAGTATTGAGATCTGGAGTAGATCATGATTATCAAGTCAGTAAGACATCAACAAACGTATTCTCGTAATTACAGCGATTGAAAAGCAAAAAATGAACCAAAGTCGCATTCGAACTTTTCCCTACTGAATGGGTTCTCTTTTTAAGTGGTATCCAGTTTTTTTTGAGATGGAAAATTCAACTTAACTGAAAACTGTAAAATTTTTTCAATTCATACTAAAATATCAGGAAACTGTTGAGATAGGAAAAGTGAACTTGGTTCATGAAAATATTAGTGTGCGGTTTATTTTGAAACAGAGTGTAACTAACTTCAACTTCATAGGCGGTGCCTTTCCATCCATTTTGAAGTGCATCAGGGTGCAGAGGCTCCGCAGAGCGTACCGACACAGTCCTACCAGTTCCCCGGATCCGCTTTCGATTTCGGCACCAAGAGTGTCCTGAAAATATAAATACACGCGGGTTCTGTAGGGATTGTTGAAAATTTTCAAGATTTTTCTTCCATTTCAGAATTCTTTGAAGGTTTTTTTTCGAAATGGTGTGGAATATAATTGAAAGACCTGCATGTGTCCCAAAAATGAAACCTAGAGTTTGGAAAAGTAAAAATTAAATTTTGAAGTCATTTTTCAATGTCTTTCGTTATCGTGAAACCAAGACATTCAATGTCTTTTTTCCGGTTGTTAGAAGTGCTCATATCTGTTGCTTGCTGAACTCGCTCTTCTATGTATCAATAACTGTTTTAACATTAAGATAGAAATAACAAAAAAAAATAACCGGTAAGAACAAAAGTCTTGGGAACTCTCTAAAGTTGGCTCCATTCGACATGTTGGGGTATCTGTACGCGAGTAGGAATTCTTTGAAGTTTGTGCTCAGCGATTCAACTCCTTCGCCTTGGAGCATCTTCAGGGCTGACAGAAGTTGGAGCAAAATGAACGAAACCAGTTCTTCATGGAGACTCGGCTCAATTCTCTGAAAGTTGTATTATGGATCAGTGAGTCCCCTTCCCAATTATCAATTTTAACACCCTAGATCGATTCTCTCACCTGATTTAATTGATGAGCCGCGAGGGTATGGAATGAGCACAAATTGAGTCTGGGCATGGCAAGAAGCTGTAAGAATGATACAGTAGTCTTGTAGTTCAGTGGACTACAAACCTTGGTGTTGCGACCGCCGAGGTTCTTGATACCGGTATCGTATAAGAATTGTTGGATGGTTTCGTTGTCACTGTCTTCAAGTTCGAGGAATGTTGGGAGGCTGGAGATTCTTCATTACTTGGGAAAAAGAGCAAAATGTTTACCTAAACAGGTTGGATTCAGTTTTTCTCATAAGAGGGGCGTACTGGGAGCATGGTGCGATCTGAAAGATTTTCAATTGATGAAAACGTTTAAAAAAAACTTCATATTCACAGAATATAGTCATTAAAATCAAGAATTAGAAAAAACTCAACCTGTCTGCATAACATGATACCATGTTTCATTCGATGTTCATATTTTTCCCGATTATCCTCTTTAATTTTCACGACATGGTTGTTCGAAACTCTGATTATTCACTAACCATAAGAGTGACCGGATAGTCGGGCATATTCTGTCTGGGGAGTACTGCATGGTAGAACACACTCTTTCCTTTGGTCAGTGCTGGCTGAGGATTTTGGAAGATGAAACTCCCAAAGTGAAGGCTTGTCAAGCGGTTTCTCGACACGGGTTCTTCACCACGTCTCGCGTCTTCATTCAGTTGGTCCAGTACCGTTGTCAGAGTTTGTACGTGAGAGAGCGCCATCTGGAAAATGAAAATAATTGTTCACATGAAAAAACGAAGTATCCGAAAAATTCCATGTTTATGTGAAAATCCTATACTCTTAACATCTGTTAATTTGATTCCTATAAAATATGTTGAGGAAAATCCAAGAAAATTATATCATGTTTCTTATATCCAGAGTAACTTTTAATGTACGAAGGAAATCCTTATTGATATGTTTCCTAGCCGATAGAGGACTACGGTAATATTCCTTACACTGATACACACCGACTACGGTAGTTTTCATTACACTACTACAAAAGTTTTCTATTCCAACATTCATTTTTCACAAACCCTTCATCATGATTTGATGACACATAAGAATCTCGCCGACCTGCTGATACTTCTTCAAGACTTCATCATTGACTCCACTTTTCGGATGTGGCGGTAGAGGACTGGTGAGAGGGCTTGAATGCGTTATACTCTCTTGCGACAGGAACATCGGGATGGAAGACGTTCTGTTTGAATGGTCTGAAAGGCAAACTTCAAATCGGAGCAATTTGAAGTTTCTCAACTGCTGAATGCCATTGATTGCGCGAGGATATCTGTTTGATTATTTGTAAAAAGTGTGGTATTGCGAACCTAAATAGCACTTTCTGCCGAACTTTTCTCTTGCAGCTTCTCAAATGTTGTTTGAAACTTCTTCCATCTAATTCAATAAGCTTTGATCCCTGTCTCCAAAAATCTTACTTAGCGTTGGTGGAGTCACATAGAGAATCTCCTGCGACCTTTCGTCCTTGCTTTTACTCCTTCGCAACAGTGGCCCCTTGTCCATGGCGTTCAGAGCTCTTCGGACGCTTCCGCCAACTCGCATGGAGTTCTGAACGAGGTGATAAGTGAGATGTTCATAAAATCCATTCAACCAACTCAAATCGCCAAAAAAAACCGAGTGATACACGAATAAACTTTTCAAAAATACATCTAGAAGGAATTTATCAGGTCTGAGCCGTTTTGATCGTACCTTCCTACTATCCAACTTCTCCATACTGGGAAGCTTGGACATTGGTGCAGATCTGATTGGCGCAATGTTCAGATGCGTTTCACTGCTACTAGATCCAATTGGACTCATGGGCAAGCTTAATGGTTCATCGACATCAGTTTCTTTGACCCAAAGTGGGGATGAGAATACCTCCGGTTGACTACCTGAACTCATTCACTATACGAGATAGGGGACGAAACTGACCCCTTCTTCCACCATATCTGGGCGATCTCACTCTAACATTTATCGGCTTGCCATTCAGCGGAATCTCCAGTGTTGGTTCTGGTGTCGATCCTGTATGACTCAATGGTGAACCTCTCGGTGAACTTGGTGAGCTGCTAGGGCGTTGGGGAATCATTGAAGGACTTGGGCCCTAAACAAGGCACTGTTTCGAGTAAATTAGATGGTTACCGATCTAGGACTGCAGTCCATTGTAGGTAGATATGATATTGGAGGGCTTCTCGCTGAAAATGCGCTCAATTTAGATCTTGAAGATGTGTTGCGTGATCCTGTTGGACTCTCTCTGAACGTGACTTTCATGAAGGTAACAAATTTGGTATTGAAAGCTATACAATCTGTTAGTTCTTCCGTCTCCTTCTTCAAAAATCATGAGAACATCCAAGACAAACTTTTTTCAGTACCATATGAAACTTTTTTTGACAATTTCCAGTTAACCAATCAACAGACAAACTTTGTGCGCAAGTTTTCAAAAACTTCAAGAGTCATTTTGTTAAAAAAAATAGTTGAGCCGATCAATACTTTGAATTAGTCAATTCACGAAATAGTACAAAACTAGTGAATTATTAATATTATGGCTTACCTATAGTTTGAATTTAGGCTGCTTCTATGAATCGGGGACCAAGAGTCACTCGATCCCATTCTATGTGGACTGCCCCATCTGGAAAACATTGAAAGTCAAGTCAGAAGAACTCCAACTTACGAGTTTTGTAAAGCAGGGCTCATTCGGTTGTTGTTGTTGAATTGGTTCAAATCGTGATAAATTCCGTGAAGGGTGTTACGTCGATCGGCTGACTGTAAGTGGGGTTACTGTAGACACAGTATATGTACAGTAATATGGGTGTTGTAGAAACAGTATACGGTAACTTATGATTGCCAAAGTTGTACGGTATTTAAAATACTGTAGCGATAGTATACGGTATTTTTCGAATGGTACTTTGGTTACTGTAGGGACAGTAAGATACCAGGTCAGAAAGTAAGTATGAAAGACATGGGAACACTCGATGGACTCTCTTTGAAGTATCTCTGCCTACCAAACATTTTTGTTTGTCTTCTTGTTTTTTTTCTCAAATCGGACGTGATTTTTGAGAAAAGGTGTACTTCAATCTTCATAAAGAAAGAGACGTGGGTGGCCCTCAAGTTGATTTTTGTATGACATGCTGAGTTTTTCAGACGTATGCAATTTCTCAGTTACTAGGTATCGTAAAAAAGACACCAGGATAAAGGTCTCACTCAGAATTGGATCTTGTTGTTGAAAAATGATAGAATAATGACAATTAGAATACTATGATTGAAAAATAGAATTTAAAAAAAACATGCGAATAGATGGATAAATTTTCCGTACGTTTCCAAAAATATTATTTAGCGAACGATAGAATGTAGATTTTCGACAAAACCTAATGTTATTTTTCGAACAGTGTAAAAAATGTGCCATACATGAAAAAACTGCAATTTTTGCAAAAATCGGGAGAATATTTTTTGTATAGAAAACAGAATCTTTTTGGGCAGAGACTGACAACAAATTTTGCCTCGAGGCGAAGAAATAGTTATAACAAAGTTTTGCTTTTCCCTAATGATCATTCTTGACAGCCTAAAAATGACCACAATACAGTATGAAATACAGAAAAAGTGTTGGCACTGATGGTAACTGTAAAAGTGATGTGTAGTACTTCATTTCGACTGTGAGAGGCAAACAACTAACTCATTGAGTATACTGTTTCTCACAAATTTTTCAAGTACCCCGGGTTTGTCCACGATGTGTATTTTTGATTTGCGTGGGTGGCACTTGAAAAGTTGGACACTTTTTTGCAAAATTTCGATTTTTTCGGTAAGTAGAATCTACCGGAATAATTGAAATTTGGAAGTCGTCGAAATTTCAGAAAAATTATTACTAGCAGCTTAGATATCGCAGAATCTAGGGAAATACTCCCGGATTTTGAATAGAACCAGACTTTTGTTGTTGTGATTTTTTCAATAAGAAAACTGACATCGCGTGAAAAACTGTAAGGAGAAAAATTCCACTTCCGTTTGCTTGGGCGCGGACCTACCACGGGTTTTGTTTTATTCCATCAAAATAATACGTCTTTCCTCACTGAATTTGTAAAGAAACATGAAGAAGTTGAAAATGGTACTTTTGTTTTATGTTTTGCTCACAACTCAAGAGCTCAAACAACTTCGATTGTCTTGTTTTCTTACTACTACGGTACATTCCTACAATAACTCAGAGTTGACAAACCTGAAACCTTTGCAGGATTCGCTTGAAGTCGTGGGATCGTGGTAGCTGCGGTGGCTTCTCTTCTTCTTTTTCGTCTTTTTCGAAGGCTTGTCTGAAAATTTTATCAGTTTTTCTATTTCGCAGATATGTATATTTTTTTCAAAATGAGAAAATATTTTTGTAACTACGGGAGTTGTGAAGTAGAATGTGAGTACGATTAAAGGCACCTCTATTTTTTTGATATTTTTCTAAAAAAATTAATCTGGAAGTAGAATGTGGTAATTAGGGGCTCCAAATCATTTAAATGAGAAAACATCTTTAATCTTTCTTCTAAATTACAAGGTTTTGTGATGGAAATGAAGAAAAAAATTAGATAAAAAAGAACAATGGTGTTGAACGACTGTGAGCAAGACACAACTTTTCAAGATCTACTCTGCCGCCGAGTAGAGATTGAGATATTGACTGAAGGTCAGGCGAAAAAGCTTGAAGACTCCAGAAAAAAGTATCTTTTGTAGAATGAAGGTAAGGAGAGAAACAACTACCTGAAGAAACTTACAGTAATATAACATGGTTGTTTTTGGTAGAACATTCAGAACCAATACCAGACTTCATTTTTCTATACCGTGATGATTAGATGCAGAAGTAGTTAAAATAACTCGAAATCATGATTGAAAGCCGGATCTTTCTATTATTTATAACTGATAAACAATAAGCGTGCAGAACTGTAGATAGTGCTTGAAGAGAGATAGAAAAGGTAATTCAGATACCATTTAATGAACACAGTGACTCATTCATGTATTCTGACAGTTACCACAGTACTGGTGATAAATCCTGGTCTGGATATGAGATGTGAAGAACAAACAGAGTTAATGTACATACAAGTCAGCTACTTGTAACGGCTCAGAGACCTTCCTCTGTTGTTGCTCGCCAGACGTCACAAAAGCGTTCCGTGGCTTCTGGGCGCTTGCTTGTGGGCGAGAATTTTCTGATCTATGACTATCGCAAACAACCGCGCTTTTTGAATTGTGAACAAAGGGGTCTTTCGCGGGAATTATTTTCTTCCAATTTCTGTGAAAAACTTTCTTATTTTTATTTTGAAAGGTAATAATTTGTGTGGGTTCTAGCCGCTTGGACTGTGAGTTAATCGTGTACTCACCAAACATTTCTGACAAATTCAGATCAACATAATAACCTTATTATTAAGTTCAAAAGATTCAGTTTGCGAGAAAGTTGTGAATGGAAAACTAACTTGACTATAGAATCCGGACACTGATCGCTAATGTAATTATTTGCTAAAGGGGTTATTCACACTGTTCGAGTTTTTCTAGGAGTCAAAGAATTTTAGTAGTATTCTTTGGATCTCTATAAAGACATTTGTTCACATGGGAAGGATTTTGGTATATTCGACTTGTCTCCTAAGTTTTCGAGTACGTTAAAGGTATTTGAAGAAGTCTCGGATATTGAAGAGAAAATAAAATTTCTCAGAATTTGAAAAAAATGCCTTACTTACAGCCCCGAGGACTATGTCTTACATGAGAAAGACCATGGTCTGACCCACTAAAAGACAAGAGATATTCAATAGAGACTCATCAAAGAGGAAAAATCAGTTTTTAACACCCACCTAAAATCAAGAAATCCTGCACTAGATGGTCGTTCTTTTCGTTTTCCTCGAATTTTCTTGGTAATCACGGAGTCGTTGATCGATGGCTGAAAATGGATTTTGGAATTTGATAGAGAAAAAAATTATTGTTATAGAAAATTGAAGTTTGTGACTGATGGATTCTTCCTTTTCAGTGTTGGAAACAGAATAATGTTTTAAAAATTATATAAAAAAATATGACGCAAATTCTGAAAAAAAAAGCTCACTGCATGTCTCGCTTGAGGTCTCAAAACCACTTGCGGGAACTGCTTCTGGAATGACAGAGGCGAAAATCGCGTTGATTCGTCGGATTCATCTGAAACTTAGTGTGTCTCATATCAATAAGGACATCTTGCTTAAAATTCCGCTTATAGACAATATGTATCTTTGTTTTTGAGTCATTTTTCAATCATCTCATTCTTTTCAAGTTGATTTTCTTGATTTGAGATGCCACTTGGGAATGAAACGACTCGCAATAAGCAGAAAACAAAACTACAAAATTTAAATCGGAGAAGGATGTTTTAGGACATACGTTTCTTATCAGTTCAGAAAGAATGAAAAATTACAAAACTCCGAAAAAAATTAAAATTACAAACCAAACTGCTCACTGATGCCTGGACTAGAGTCAGAAATCCCAAGTGGTTTGAAAAATTTCTACTACAGACAAGATTATGTGCATGAAGTTGAAGGAACAAAATAGTGACATCAATTAAGTGAAAATTGGTTTTTGAAAGATGAAATTTCGTTGAAACACAAAATTGATTTTTCTAGAGAATCACGCCATCTATAGCTATAGAAGAGTGCTTTGTCAACTCCCACTAACTTCTTAGTGTTCCCTACACAGAACCCATCAGTACATAGCACAGAAGGACAACAATTTTACGTTATTCATGATTCATGCTCAGAATTTACAGTATGTGTTGACCAACCTGGCACAGTCGAGTAGATCTCTTCCTCTTCTTTCTCGATTTCTACTTTTTCTTTTTTCGTCATTTTTGTGAGTCCGGGAAACGGCGAAAAGGCAGAATTCTCTGATTGCAACAGAGAATTTGGGGTTTTCGCGGAGCGCATCCTGAAGTGTTATAAGGTTTTGTAGGGTAGAGGAGCAGTAATTAAATTTGATGAAATTTCTCTTATTTATTGAGTTTTAGCAAGAGAGAAAGAGAGAAGAGAGAGAGAGAGAGAGAGAGAGAGAGAGAGAGAGAGAGAGAGAGAGAGAGAGAGAGAGAAAGAGAGAGAGAACAACTCATGATCAACAGAACGAAATGTCAAAAATCAGTCGAAAAGTCTAAAGAGCAAATGACTGTGAGTCAAGTTGCCATAGAAGGACTGCTCCTTACGACTTGACAGATAACCGGAAACAACTTTGTACCTCTTCAAGGCAGTACCCCCAGTCTCCTTCGTGTTAATGTGATCGGTAAATAGAGACACTAACAGAAACCTGATTCACTTCGTACATACTCAACAAAGAATGGTTTGGCACAATGGAGTCATGTCTGCTGTTTTTTCACTACATCATATGTAAACTGAATCAGTTGTTAGTAAAAACAGAATACACGAGAATTTCCTTTTTTTACCTTCATAGTTTCACTCATAAAATCTTAACTACATCTTTTCACTGTGAGCGAAACTTTATTCTACATAGAAGCTTTGAAGGAGTGACGACACTATCTTTTCAATTTGAAAAATACAGTTAGAATTTATTGTAACCTTTTCTAAAATTCGGTACAAATTTTCTTATATATATCAACCTGACAAAACAATAACATTAATTAGCCTTCTCGAAGTATTTTGGAAAGCGGTTCTATCGTTTCCACCATACACGAAAAGTAAGGGAACCTGTCGGACCTGACCATTTCATGGTGTCTCGGCAGGTGTCACCAATCTCTGTTATGGTGCACCACCTTGATGGTACAATAACCTACCGTCGCTTTCGTTGTCGGTCTTCTCAAAGTTAAGGGTGCGTGGTAATGTGATGAGATAAGGTGACAATGAACCAACCGGCGTGTGGCGAGCAAACAAAGTTGGATCGTGTGATCCGGCAATCGTATATCAAGATCACTCACACACAGATGCACCGAACGACGACCGAACAGTTTTTGTAGACTAAAGTTTACTTTCTCACGACTGTCAAACTTGTCAGTCGCCCGGATTTTTTGATAGAGATAGCTTATCATGAGTGACTTGGGGAGCTATGTGATGCGGATCATTGGAGATACCATTATACCATCATATTATTAATTGACAAATCCTCCGCCCACTTTGCCCCGCCCTCGTGAGGCAAATTTTTGGGTGGTCCTTTTTGGTTTTGGTTGTGGGGGGAGGGGTTGTGCAAAAGTGGCCGGTAGTTGACGGGATTCGAACGCGCATTGAGCGAGTAGAAATCCAACGCTTTAACCACTCGGTCACCGCTGCACATTTTTTTGCGAGCGCTGCACACGTGACCACTGGGGGCCCACAGAATGTTGCATTGGTTCTAGCCCGACTTGCATTAGTTTTCGCCGTACTTGAATTATACAGGGAGTGTGAAAGCAAACAGGGAGTGAAAACTACTTATTTTTTCAATAAAAAGGTCTGAATATGTGTTTTTGTAATGAAAAACGGTTCTGAGCGTAGCGAGGACTACCTTCTTGTTATAATTAATACTGTAGAGTTTACGTACAATAAGTGTTTTCCCTTATTTGTGTTCTCTCTCTCTCTTTCTCTCTCCCTCTCTCTCCCTCTCTCTCTCTCTCTCTCTCTCTCTCTCTCTCTCTCTCTCTCTCTCTCTCTCTCTCTCTCTCTCTCTCTCTCTCTCTCTTTCTCTCGCTCGCTCTCTCTCTCTCTTTCTCTCTCTCTCTCTCTCTCTCTCTCTCTCTCTCTCTCTCTCTCTCTCTCTCTCTCTCTCTCTCTCTCTCTCTCTCTCTCTCTCTCTCTCTCTCTCTCTCTCTCTCTCTCTCTCTTTCTCTCTCTCTCTCCCTCTCTCCCTCTCTCTCTCTCTACTGTTCTATTCTGTGAACTCACTGGGTGCTCCGACTACTCGCACTTTTCTGAAGGCTGTTTGATGGGAGAAATGTGGCGAAAAGCTGCTGCGGCTGAACGTAAATCGCTTCTGGTTGATGTTCCGACACATTCCTATGACAGACCGAGCAGCGTGATGAACCTGAAAATTTCCTTTCGTGTACCACCAAAATCGTCATCGTGTTGAATCAAGATCAATATGCCTTCGTTCATTGAGATTAGATCAAATTTATGCAATTCCAAGCATGATTGATTTGGTTTTGACTATGTTTGGCATCAAGTTTGTAACTGTTCAATCTTCATGAATTTCTTAGAAATTTGTTGCTGTGCACTGGTCCTAATTTTGTTCTAGAAGCTG
Organism: Caenorhabditis parvicauda; assembly: GCA_963978915.1. NCBI lineage: Eukaryota > Metazoa > Nematoda > Chromadorea > Rhabditida > Rhabditidae > Caenorhabditis > Caenorhabditis parvicauda. The sequence continues at coordinate 6,017,019 of OZ022250.1, read as the reverse complement.
TTTAAATGAAGAATACACAACATTCAGTATCATATTGTACTAACCTCGAACTTCCGGAACGAATAAACTGCAAGACATCGCGGCTAGATACCCTGAAAATTTCTATACGTTACGGTTGATCTGCTGGAAGAAAGGTAAACCATTTGTGAAGTACCACCGTTGAAATACCGTAATATGATAGAAGCTTACTCGATCTTATTTTTTCATTGTCGTGAAATCCTGTGTTCATTGTGTACCATACAAAATAGCGACAACTTTGGCTACGTTTCGGCTACAATGCGACTATGCAACTAGACAGTATGCAAAAAACGATTTTGCCGCGTTGTCACTAAAATTGCTATTTTGTCCTGATTTGGTAGGGTATACAAAAATGGCTACAGTATGACGACGTAACGATGACAAAGTATCCTGAGGTCAAGTGACGGAGAGAAACTGAACGAAAGTTTTTCATGGTACTTCTTCGCCAAGAGAATGATATTTTTCTGTTTTCCATGTACGGAAATAAAACAATTTGAATCTAAATGAATCAGTGCTCCTAAAGTCACAAATTGGGAAAACCAACAGGCATACACGTGACCAACAGGCATACATTTGATAGAGAGAACTAAACATGTTAATACTTTTTAAATGTTAAGAGTTCCAGAACTAAATCTGAATTTTCACTGAAAGCCGAAATTTGGTATTCTCTTTTTTTCTGGGAAGAATAGTGAGGACAATGCTCAGTGAGCCGAATGAGGCGAATGCATGAGTGATATGTATGTGTTGGAGGTAAAAAAGAGTCGCCTTCGACATGCAAGGAAGCGTCCTTCTGCCTGTTTGTCGTTGTTCTTACGCGAGTTTCCTCCGGTCACTTTTGTCTGCTGAAACGACGGCGAAGTTTTGACTGCCAAAACACACTTTACACGTGTCGGAGCACAAAGGTAAACGACGATAGACCACATTGCGCGGTTCTGTTGGCAATTTGACAATGTTGCTTACTGTTGGTGCATGATGGAGGGGTCCTAGGCAATAATTTTGATAGGTCGTATGATAAGGTTCTTCTTATGTTCAGTTCTTGATCTTGCTCACGGGCCAACTATCCATTGACTTAAAACAATCGAAAGAGGAATTTCGTTGGACCTTCGTATTCCTGACAGTATGTTTCAAAAAACTACCCAACGTCCGTGAATGGCATTGGAATCTTGATTGGGTAACTTAATAATTGTGAAATGTTTTATTTAAAATCAATTTTGAGAAAAGGCCCTCACCAATTCAGAAACAAGATGAAAAGGAAGAATGGTCTTTCTTTAAAACCGAGTACACCGAATTTGAAAATGTTGATTATTTAGTAAAAGCTGCTGTTCAAAAATCGTCATAGCCAAATGATCGAAAAGAAAGAAATAGAAAGAAAAACATGGATCTGTGTAGGAATACCGAGAATACATATGAGTGCAAATAAAAATGACAGTTACCTCTTGAGAGATTGATTTGTTAGTGAAGCCGAGCGCCAGCTCGTTGTGAACTGAAGGTCATTGGATAATTGGGATGAATGAAGAGATGTTCAGGAAGATTTGTGCAAGGTTAAAATAAATGAGTTATATTAGCTGGTATTAAAATCAAATCGTCTGTGGGTTTTGGTTTTTTGAGAAAAAAAGGTAAAAAATACCGATAACAATTGGAAATCACTCGGAACAACCATGTATGGGTTGTTACTCAGAATCGAGAGTTGGCTTTCTTAACGAAAGAATATGTGAAACGGAAAGTGAAGTTTAGATTTTGATAATGAGACATCTTCAGAAAAATTTTTATTAAATAACTGAAACAAAAATTACCATAATGTCCAGTGAATGAACAATTCTGTAATAAAACTATTAAGTTGATGTACCTGGGATGTGAGAACGAGAATTGATTCTCTAAGTTACAGTACACATCAAAAATTCAAAATTGTTTTTCTCTAGAAAAATCGCACTTAGAACAATAGATTGTACGAAAACAAGCATTTGTAGTAAAAACAGAGTTATCCGCTCGAACAAACTGAAGTCGAGTGGTTAGAATCTTTTCCCTCTCGTTCACTCTTTCTCCTGCTCTATGAAATTTCAATTAATCAACCTTCTAAAGCTCATGAACAATGAAAATGGATACTTTGAGAATTCTACTCCTTCACTCTATTTAGGCAGATTCTATCATAGGGTTTTTTGAAAAAGTTTCTTTAAAAAAACAGATCTTCCTGAGTCTTTGATCTAGCTCAGTCAAGTGGTCGAATTTCTTATGCAAATAGTCCTATGTGAGATTTAACGCTTGGAATGAATGAGAAATTTTCTTAAGAATGTGAGAAGCTACATGGACTCAATCATTCAGAACCATTGTACTACTTTTTTATGATTTCTGTTGGAAACCATTGTCAAACATCTTACTCACAATGTGGTCATAGGTAGTCTTTTTGAAAGCAATAGCAGGGATGAAACTTGTGAACAAAAGTTGAGATAAAAAGTGAGAAAGAGAAAGAAAACATTTCCAATTAAACGAACCAAACACAATCTGAATATGAAACATGAAAAAAACAAACATAGTCATTGAAATTAGTGTGATTCCGGATTCCAACCAGACAATCTTTTCAATCTTACAGTTACCAAGCTACAGTAAAAACTAGAGTAATTATGTCGGTGAAGTTGAAAAGCAGTAGAACACGGTTGTGTGTTTGAGTCAGCCAGTGGTTATGAATATTTCTCTGCCACTCGGCTTCAACGTGAGCTCTAGCCGTTTGCTCAGACAATACAGTAAACATTGAGAGATCTTAAGGGCAGTCAACCCCCAGGTCCGGATGTGCCATGACAGAGCGAACATCCAACATGACAAGACATGATACGTGACTTTTGCACCTTTCTTATGATGAATTGAGAAGAAAAAGAATGTGATGACAATGAATTAAGATAGAGGGAGATCAAAAGTACACTTTCAAGTTTTGTCAGCATAAAAGTCGGTTTTTTTCATTCTTTTGGTGATAGTTGGAACATTGGAAGAAGAGGTCCTTTTGATACATTGAGTTTGTTTTTTCGGACCTTCTATTTTACGACTGTACGAAACATGAACAAATGTTATTTATCCACAACTCTTCTCTTGAGTAAGAAAAAGTTTTTTTTACTCATGATGCCACTCATTTTTTCCATGCTCAGAAATTTTATTTCTTCTCACGTTTTCTTAAAATCATGAAAAACACTGAATTTTGAGCTTCCACCAGACAATCTTTGCGCCAAACGAATTAATTGGCATCTTTTTCCGTTTCCTTCTTACTGATCATCACAGAAATTCGTAGCGCGCTCAATGACAGAGAGGAGTTATATGTCGGTAATAAATTTCCTTCCGATACGAAAACGCTCTGTACTCTGCTTCAGTCTTCATTTTTCACCAAACGTTGATCTTCTCTTCTTGATGTTCTCTGAATTCTTACCATACTTACTGTTCGGCTTTCTTTTATTACTTGAGAGAAGTTATACCTACCGTACACCATCATTAATAATTAGTGATCTCATGTGACGATTTGTACTGAATATTAATACCGTACTCAAAAAAAGCCTATACTTTACTCTCTCTCCCTCTCTCTCCCTCTCTCTTCTCTCTCTCTCTCTCTCTCTCTCTCTCTCTCTCTCTCTCTCTCTCTCTCTCTCTCTCTCTCTCTTTCTCTCTCTCTCCCCCCCCTCTCTCTCTCTCTCTCTCTCTCTCTCTCTCTCTCTCTCTTTCTCTCTCTCTCTCCCCCCTCTCTCTCTCTCCCTTAATACCGTACCCTCTGACCCACATCCTCCCCTCCCCCGCAATCTATACTACTGCATGATATCATAATATTAGTTCGTATCATGTCTGCCATGTTATCATAAAGCAATCGGCTTCTTGCGGTGTCGACCACCGATTACATCAGATTCGAGGCGTGCAACGGTCATGTGATGCGGTCGCTGGAAATGTTACAACGGAGGTTGTGATAAGACACGATAAGAGACCATCTGATCGTTTCATTCTGATGCTCCTCTTCAGGATTGTTCTTTTGTTACCGAAAGTGGATAAGCTGGTCGATATCTTTCTCGCCGATTTCATCATGCTAGGTCGATCCTGTTGTTAGCGTAGGAGCAAACAACTATTTTTATTATGATATTGGTATGGATCATCCATCATGTTCACGCGTTCCCGAAGTTCCCATATATGGGCTGATCATGTTTCTCACCATCGCGGTTTCATCAGATTGAAGACTATAAAACAGCACGAAACATATTGGTTCAGGATTTTCAGTGTCCGAAGGTTACTCGTTTTGGGTGCGCGAATACTGTAGGTGTGAGAGAATATGGAATAAGCTACTGTAAGTAAACTTTTCACGTTTTTTTCATGGTAGTTCTGATTGTAAACCCTCGTGTACAATCTCATAGTTCTATCACGCTAGCATCACAGTTACACTTATGATGCATTCATAGGAAGTAAAAGTTCACTTCCTATCACTCGCAGTCATTAACATCAGTCGATAATTTCAGTCAAGTGCAGCTGTAAAAAGCGTCTATCCCCTCTGCGTCTTGGTCAGTTGCACAATGTTATGTAACCCCGTGTTGTCCCACTGATGTCACTTTCTCAATACATGATGCTGCTTGTTTCCCCATTTTTCTATCGAAAAAGAAAAATAAAAGTAAAAATAGTGGTAGATCAAAAGTATCTTACTGTATTTATTGATTAGTTGATTTATTTTTCTTTTTCTTCGTCGTTTTTCATCATTCTGACTATAGTCATGACTACGCTGCGAATGTCGCGTTAAATTTCCATCAACACAATTAGTTTCCGTACTATTTCTGTCATCCCGCATCGCCTTATCTGCACACTAGTCCATCAGAAGTTAATTAGACTGTACCCTAGTCACATTTCTTCATTTCCGTCAACAACTCGTGTCTATTTGTTCAAAAATTCTTATTTTCAGTTTTCTACTCCTCCGCTTCTTGCAACCAACAATTCGGTGAGATTTGTGAAATTATCCTCGGTTTCGCTTGTCCGTTTTCAAACAAAGAGGAAGTTCTGTCCTAATCTAAAGTTCATCGGAGAAAGATCATTTTACCATAATCGGATTTTCATACAAAAAATGTTCTCACACACAGTTTTCTCTATAGTCATTCTCCTTGTTCTTCGATCATGGTATCATAATCTTTGAAAAGTTTCACATTATCAAATTAGGTTTCGGAGAAAGTTTTGATAAGAATTTTTCTAAACGATTCTTGAACCATAACATCGTGTACTTCACGTGCGTGCACTGGCGATTCATGGTCGTACTTTGATTTTTATGGGAAGTAGATGTCGCAGTTTATGAACAATCTTTCAACTTGAACATTAAAACGATTGTATTTTCGAAAATGTGACTGTTTTCTCACAACAATAAAACATTTTTTAGTGGAAAGTTTCATGGGATCTGCGTTTTTCAAAAATGGGTGATAGTGTGATTTTTCATAGAGAATGTTTTGAAACTTCCAATTTTCAGAAAATGTGCGCTTTCGTGACCTCTTCTTTCCAACTCCCAGCTGCCGGTGAATCGTATGAAGGTGCCCCGCCGCCGTACCTGGCGTATGTCGAAGAACAAGGTGAGTTTTAAAGAAAATTTTCGCGTTTTTCCTCAAGTAAGAATACCACAAAGCAAGTGACGAATGATAGTTTTTCGTACCATTTGTATCCGTAAACATCGAGAAGATAATCTTCCATAAGTAACGAAAAATTATGATTAGAATCACGCGCGCGAAACTGAAGTGAAAGGATGTAAACTATTTGATTTCATTTACTTCGAAGAGGTTCTTAAGATCATACATTGTACCAATGTCGTCATGTCAGAACACCAGAAACACGCCATTTGAGAGATCACAGATCAGCTACAACTAGTGCGCTCTCAATCACACGCGTACAACTTTGAGATTGTCAACAATCCGTAGCTAAAACCTCACTATAGTACTGTTCTATTACTGAGGAACATGAAAAAAAAAACCTGGATTCTGGGTGATTACATGGTCAAGAACACCTTCGCGATCTGAGAGTTGAAAACTAAAGTTTGTTCAACTCTTTTGATTTTTACATAATCTTCGAATTTCATGAAAATGATGCCTCAATTTATTTATGAAAAACGGTGAAAATCGTTTTTAGTCCACTTCAAAAAGACCGTCCAGAAATTATACTTTCGAAAAAACGGATGATTTGCATATTTAGTTGGAGTATCAGAGTTCAGAGCTGAAATTGATAAACACAAAGTTTATCGGAATGGAGTTGCATCATAAGAGGAAGTCACTAGGTAGAAGTTGTTGCGTTTCTGTAGTGAAGGAGAAAAGTTGCATTAGCACGGCAGTTTTGACTATAGTAAAAACTGTATTCAAAAAAATATAAAGATAAAAGTAGTCCACATGTAAATAGTTATTTCAAAACAACTACTTGTGGTTAGACACGTGGTCGTATATGGACGAAACTGTTCTTTTTTACACAACAGTTTTATTGTGTGGTAGAAAATCAAAAATATTCTGCACACTGTAGTTGGTTTGTCAGGATATTCAGAACACAGATATTCTCCTAAATACATGTTTGAATAATTTCCAAAGGTTTCTCATACCACATAGAGATATCAGATAGTTTTTAAGGTACTTTGCGCTTACTTAATCCTCGTGTGGTACTACTACCGGAAAAACCAAAACTAATTCCAATATTTCAGATGCGTCGCTGTTCAACGAATTCGTAAGCGAGTGGGGAGTTTGGACCGAACCGGAACTTTCCGAAACCGTCGCTTCCGCTGCCGTGAGTAGTTTTCTTCCATTGGGAAAAATAGAAAATCCAAAATTGATATCAGCAGTTTGGTTCAAAAACAAAGAAATCAAACTTAGTATCGCCTGATATTTGATAAACGAGTTCAGTGACATTTCTTTACTACAGGTCGAGACTGAAATAAGTTTTTTTTTTCCAATTTTTAATAGCCTGAAATATTTATGGTTGTCTAAAGAATCTTGAAAATGTTTAGATTTGTCACATAAGTCATTTTTGAAAATAAATTCTGGTTAAAAAACGAAAAATGTTAAATGCACAGTGAAAATGTCAGTTACTCGATCAGTTTTCTGTAGGAACTTCGTCTTTAAATGAAGTTCTTTTCGATTTTTGATCGTCTAAAAAATCTTATCCACGAGATTCTTGCAAAAAACTTGGAAAGTCTCCAAGTTTTTCGAAAATCGGCCATAGGGTTGACCTTTTCACGACGTGTGAGTGTATCTCTCCGCTATCAGCATGCTATCGATTGATGTTGGGGGCGGAGACTGTCCGGGTGTTACTATAAAAGGCGCCAGCAAGCACAGATTCGCCCATAGGATCTTCGGATACCTAGAGAAATAGAAAAGGAAAAGTCGAACACAAATGTGCGGAAGTCGCAGTTTTTTCAAACGGTACTGTAATTATTGTATTTTATTTGTAGGAGAAACGAGAGTTTTTAATTTTTACCTCAACTTCAACCTTTGAAACATCTTTACTGAACTAAAAATGAAGTTCAAGTGACAGTACCACGTTTTGTGCGGTACATGCTGCCTATCAGCCATCTTCGAACTTTGGTTCGGTAGTCAAATAGGTCCATTATCAGACGTATTGATAAGACGTGTAGGAGAGCTGTTGTAGTGTAGGTATAACAGTAGATAGTTGTAAGAGTAGGAGAAAAGTCAATTGAATACAAGAAACAAAGAGAAACATTTGCAGGAATCCGATCAGAGAGTTCGCTGCTCCAGAGGCGCTCGGGTTAATAGACCTGACTGTGCGCTCTCCAAGGATCGAAAGTGTGTTTTTAAGCGGGCCCAAGGAACCCAGGCCGCCGCCACTCCAGTCTGCAGCCCAGCCACCACTCCAACCCCTCCACCAATGGTGAGTCGATTTTCTCCGAAAGTTTAAAACTATGTTCCGGACATTTTCAATCCTAAATTTGAGACATTTTCTATTGCTTTCATCGTATTCGGAGTCTATTGGTAGCATTCCCTTGTTAGATAGGGTACCGTGCGACCCGAAACTGGGACCCTCTCTAGTTAGTAGCCTCATTCTGAAATGAAATTAAAGAAAATTGTAATTTTTGAAAGGTTGAAAAATATAATTTTCAGAAATTTTGCTAATTCCGACAATATTTGAACTAGATATAAAACTAGATAGCTTTGCGAACCTTATTCCTGTTCTAGAAAAAAAAAATTAAATTGAATTTTCTGGAAATTCCCAACTTCCACTGCGCGATGATACTGATAAGTGACCATCTCATGTAGCCTAGAACTTCTATTCCGTCTGGAACACGTACACAGCGGAGTTGTGTGCATTAAATTCGTACAATCGCTATGAAATAGTTAAATCCTTTGTCCTGTCCCTACACGTGTACATTGACATGCACCAGAAAACACAGGAAACCCCCAGCCTTTCCTACCTCGACCCTCTTGTTTTCACTCACTCTCTCGTTCGCACATTTTTCAGTCTTGTTCTGATAATCAGCCATGGGCACGTAAAAGTTTGGTTTCCCCGAAAAAGCGGTCGCCCACCATTAGCTCCTGGCTGACGCAAGATTAGTCAGAAAAACAATCATCCAACGAGATGTCGACGATTTGTTACGGTTAGAAGATCATACATACACAAGTTTTCACACTGTGACGGAGTTTTGGATGAAGGAAAGCTAAGAAATTAGTGTGCGACCTGTCGCAATTACCCTCCGTAATACGTTCCATCTTGTATTCAAGCAGTACCTGTGTGCTGAGAAGTGCCAGTACCAAGTACTGCGAACGTGCATGGTGAATGGTGATTGCCCCTTTCGTGTTAGAGATAGCTAATAAGTCAGTGTCCGACTCGCCACAGTCACCCTCTACAATTGTTATATTGGAAAAGTACCCCACAGAAAATTCGCAGCCTTCACTATTGAATTTTAGTTAGATGAAAAATAATACAAAATTTTCACCAATTTCTTTCTGGATTCTATAATTTTTTCATACTCACAAGTTTCCCCATTGCAATTTGAAAGAAATTGCGTTCTCTTTGAGATACCAATAATGAAAATTGAATCCAAGTACGCCACAATAGTTGACAACATTACAGCAATGTGGCTCCATGTGTCTCCAACGAATCCCAATTTCTTCCATTCACCTCAACAGTCTCGGAGGATCACTTCTCGGGTCTTGCTCTTACCATGGAGGAGTCGGCGGATTGGTGAGGAGCTGCCCACCAATCACACCAACCAACACCCACCTTTCAGCATTTTGTTTGCTAATACGCCAACATCACAAGAATCATTCCAACACTCGATCAGCCACCACTCGTCACCATATCAATTGTCAAGCTCCCCTAACAACACCATCTGCGACGCCCAAGGTTTGATTTTCATGAAGGGAAAATTAGAAAAGAGAACATTGCAGAGGTGTCATTCCCATTCATCGATGAAATCATCAACCAAGTTCGTACTGAGATCAACGAGAAGGCTAGCCAGTCACCAAAGGTGAGGAGAAAGAGAGAGAGCGAAAGAAAGAAAGAAAGAAAGAAAGAGAGAGAGAGAGAGAGAGAGAGAGAGAGAGAGAGAGAGAGAGAGAGAGAGAGAAAGAGAGAGATCGAAAAAAGTCATAACCAAACTTCAGGTCAAGCCCTACTCGCCGGTCTACGGAGTCCACGACTCGTCGTTTTCCGACGCCTCGCTTCCATCCTCGCCTTGCTCGGCCCAATCATCTCCACCTCAAACGTCCTGCGAAGTTTCCTCGACCACCGACGAAGATAACTTCATGGTGCGCAAATTCAGCTCTGCATCGTCCGTCTGCTCGCAACAGGTATTCATCCGATAGTCCTTGACCGTGATGACGTATGGTTTCAGCAGTCTCCTTCTTACTTGCCACTCCCACTGAAGGCCGGCTCCTGCCTGACCATCAAAGGTGAAGACGGAAGGGAATACAAGGTCAGTGAATGTTCTGCGCTATATTACATTGTGATAGTTGATCGCTACTGGGTAGCCGACATGGAGTAGGTCCGGATATTATCTAGTTAGATCTTAAGCAATAGTTCTCTCAACATCCGCTTAGTGATAAGATAGTCTCTCCCTCAAGTTGATCAATCCATGATATTTTTGCGCCGAGATTTTCGCTATCGGTAACTGCATGCATCAAAAATTTTGACCAACGCTAGGCTTGTGAAAGTACTGCAAGCCTCTGGTAAGGCCAAAGCGAAACAGTCATTTTTTGATTCACCACTCTTCAGTTATTCCGTAAACATGATAAAAAGTCTCGACTCGCACATCAGATTTCTGCTTATTCAAGACCCGCTCGCTAAATATCAATACAGTTCTCCGTCAGATGTACACATCGGAGTGTGACATAGATAAAGACAAAATACCACACGCAGAAAAAATGATCGAAAAAAAGCACAGAACGTTGTGAAGGTCATGTTAGTGAACATTTCCGACGCACGCGCTTATAGACATGATTAATTACGCCAATAGTCGTTCGTTCACTACAAATTCTTCCTTTTGCAGGTTGTCGTCCAAGACGTCGCCGAGCAGACTGTCAACGCGCCACAACAGCCATCTCCAGTCTTGCCAACCAGAATCGGCAGCAAGCGTCGTTCCACAGACGAATCTGATGAGTTGAAGAGAAAGCGCGCCCCAGGTAGGGTCTTTGATCTGCTAAACATCTCTTTAAAACGTTGACCTTCCAAGCATAAAGTAACCGCACAAAAATCGTTGTTGTACCATGCCTACAGTAACCCTCTTCAGGCGTCTCCCTCTCCTCCCTATCAGACGCCGAAATCGCGGAACGCAAGAAGCAACAAAACCGTGAAGCTGCGCAAAGGTACCGTCAGAAGGTGAAGAACGTCAAGGCCAACGAGCAGGAAGTGAGTTGAAGGGTGAACTGGTGTGTCGGACAGCGACGTGTAGTAAAAAGCGAGAATTTTTCTCTTAACTTGATCAGAAGACAATAAAAGTGCTGAAATAAGAGTGCAGTAGTGAAAAGTCACAGTTTCTCAATTTCCAAGGGTTGATTCAGAAATTTTAGATAAAAGTTCGCTTCAAGATGTCTCTCGCTTTTTGGTACTTCAAAGTTACAAAAACAAGAAATTGCTAGTATAAAGACACCTCTTAACTCTAAAATTTGAGGAGCGAGAACAACTGGTCAGTCGTAACGAGTACCTGAGGAAACGATCCGTTGAACTAGAAGCTGAAATTGCCGAAATGAAGGAACTGCTCCTGCGATGAAGCCGTCAGCTCTCTTGTTCTAATATTCATCGGTCAGAAACTTTGTCGAAATTTCGGTTGCACCTTTGGTTTCATTAGGTCATCGAAGTTAATTAATTGGATTTCATTAGACGCGCCAAACTTTTTGTTGCATTTGCTTAAGAGACAATCTCAAGATTAGGTGCGATCTGCGGTCTGCAGTGGTCCACATCATGCTAAACTCTATAACGCGCAGAAAACAAAGTCCCATGTGCAAAAATGAGGCTTATTTCTATACGGAACGAAAGGCAGCGTGTGCGTTTTATGATGAACACTCTAACTTGATTGTCTTGCCTCTTATTTTATCCGCCTACAACACCGAATTCGACGATACGTTTTGACCGCCCGTCTTTTCCTTCTCTCCTCTCTCTCTCTCATCGACCCCTTTGACCTCATCGAACCTTGATCTTTTCGTTGCTTTTTGGATGCCCTCCGGCGTTCGCAGAATGGTGTTATTACTGAGTCTGACTTACTATTTTTTCCCATTAACATATGTTCTATTATCCACGTACAAGTCGTCAGATGAGGTGTTTCATCTGTACCCCCCACCGGGTACCAGTGACACCGCGACTGACGACATTCATAATAACTACTTTTATTTTTCTGGCTGATCGAGTCCCATATCTGTATACTATCCACGTATTTCAATTGACCATATAATCTTGAAAAGTTGAATAAATTTCGGTATTTTGAGATCTGGTAGAGACACTTATAAAAACAGAGAATTGATTTTATGAAAAACTAGAATCCTACTTATCTCTAGGGATGGGCAAATCGCCAGTCATTGGCTAACGATTGGCTATCCACTTTTCGTTAGCCAATTGCATTGGCGAGCGCCTGGATTTGCGCTTTCTGAGCCATCTCGACGTTGAAGATGGTGTTGTTCAGGTGACATCTCTTCGCCAATTGAATAGCCAATCGCTCGCCAATGCAAATGGCTAATGAAAAGAGGATAGCCAATCGTTAGCCAATGACTGGCAATTTGCCCATCCCTACTTATCTCTGTCGGAATACGGTAGTTGAATGCTGTTCGTTTTTTTTCTTGTTCGTAGCACCAAGTACGGTCCAAACAAGTCACGAATCGTAATCTAGTCGCTTCCGGTCCAGTGCCGGTCCAAGCGCGGTTCATCTATCGCCCATGTACGGTCCAGTGCCGGTCCAAGCGCGGTTCATCTATCGCCCATGTACGTTCCAGTGCCGGTCCAAGCGCGGTTCATCTATCGCCCATGTACGGTCCAGTGCCGGTCCAAGCGCGGTTCATCTATCGCCCATGTACGTTCCAGTGCCGGTCCAAGCGCGGTTCATCTATCGCCCATGTACGGTCCAGTGCCGGTCCAAGCGCGGTTCATCTATCGCCCATGTACGTTCCAGTGCCGGTCCAAGCGCGGTTCATCTATCGCCCATGTACGGTCCAGTGCCGGTCCAAGCGCGGTTCATCTATCGCCCATGTACGTTCCAGTGCCGGTCCAAGCGCGGTTCATCTATCGCCCATGTACGGTCCAGTGCCGGTCCAAGCGCGGTTCATCTATCGCCCATGTACGTTCCAGTGCCGGTCCAAGCGCGGTTCATCTATCGCCCATGTACGGTCCAGTGCCGGTCCAAGCGCGGTCCATCTATTGCCCATGTACGGTCCAGTGCCGGTCCAAGCGCGGTTCATCTATCGCCCATGTACGGTCCAGTGCCGGTCCAAGCACGGTTTATCTATCGCCCATGTACGGTCCAGTGCCGGTCCAAGCGCGGTCCATCTATCGCCCATGTACGGTCCAGTGCCGGTCCAAGCGCGGTCCATCTATCGCCCATGTACGGTCCAGTGCCGGTCAATTCAAAACTCTCGCAGTTATACTTGCCCTGTTTAACATAAATTACACAGCTCTCTGCAAACCTCGACCACTTCAATTCCAATCTCCTTCCGTGAAGCAGTAGGAGATGTCATCCATCCAGCTTGCTCGTTTGTCACTTTACCGTATCGATTCTAATTGGGTTTCCCTTAGGAAGTACATAAATTAAGTGGAAAACACCCCGTGCACTTACTTCAACCGGTGATTTTTCTTCCAGTTTTCACCTGCAACTTGCAGTTTATTCCTTTGTTGAACATTGAGACTCAGTCACCATCTAGAGTGAAATGTGTCGAATGCCAAGTCGTAGTGTCCGACCCGATACGGTTACTTTTCTTGTCTCATCTCACTGACTCTGATTTGTGTTAGTCAAAGTTTACTCTTTTTCATATCTTTTCTAAATTTATGGATTGTAACTGATTTGATGTAGTCAGAATACTAAGATCATTAGACGTTTGTTGTACAGATCAAAAATAATTCTCAAAAATGAATACAGTAACAAAAATTTGATCTACCCCTCCAAAGGGGCGTGGTCACAGGTTAGAAGTCTATTGGAGAACTCCTCCCACGAGCCGGCTTCCAAACGTTCAATTCAACGGTGCAAAGTCATTTGTTGATTACTTAAGAAAATATCCCCTCCCCTTTATGAATAATTGATAATTTTCAGCACAGGTTCCTCAAAACTCACGATAAATGTGAGTAATTATCTCTATTCATTCTTTATTCATAAACGTCGTGAAAATTTTAATTCCCGGAAGACAAGCTCATGAATTACTCATGTGGTGTGAACCTAAGGACACTTAGAGTCTTATTATAATTTTCGACTCAGAATTCTGAGGTTAAGATATTTTCGTGTTTCATCTCAATCTTTTGAAATAGAGATCATTTTTTGATGATTTCTATTTTCCCATCACATGTTATTACTCAAGTGTCTTAGACATTTTGGCATGCTCTTGGCCTTTTTTTCTGTGCTGTTGGTTCTCTGCTTATTGGGTTACGGTAGTTTGATTACTGTAACATTTTGAACGTACCGTAGACAACCACTGCGAAAACTAGGCAGAAGAGGACTCTTTGTGAAATGATGACATCACGAAAAATCTCAAATCTCAGAACATCACGGCGATTCATTTGATTCAGAATCACTCGAATAGAAAATAAAATTTCCGTAACTGAGCTTCTTGTCCTATTTCTCTTCTCATTCGTGAAACATGACTAGTGTAGGCCAGTGTCCGACCTAAAACGGTTTTCTCTTTCTGCAGAATTTTTTTTGTGTGAAGCTTGAATCAATTTGACGGTTCCAATAATTTAGAATGTTTTGAACAGAGACAAACACTCATTTTCCGCAATTGAAACCTCATTGAATGGCAGTTTTGAAAATGCTTCTCTCTCTAGATGCATTTTTGGTTTTTTGTTCTAGTTTTTTTCCTTTCTAAAATCAAGTTTCATAAAAATCATAACAAAAGACAGACAGAATCGTGAGATGCATATCTCGTGGCTCATGCTCATCAATTAACTTGGTTAATTATGACCAAAGACTAGAAGTAATCTACAACACTTTTTTTCGGTCTGTTGAGACCACACAAAAAGTTAATTCACTCGTGTCAATTTCATTGTGTCTGTCTGCTCGAATTACCTTCCTAGTTCAACTTTATTGCTTCTTAGGATCCTATTTGACGCTGTACTACTTTTAAGATGTCCTATGTTAACCATTGTCCCACGGTAGTTATCGACATTGACAAGAGATATAGCCAAAACAAAAAACTTTCAAAACTTTTGACCGCTACTGTACATACATATGCGGTCTGAACAAGAATTGAGCTTCACCGATTCGAGATAGTTTTGTTCAGCAGTGAAAGGTGTGAAATTTTTACGTAGAAAACTTCTACGAGTTTCTTGTTTGAATCGAGCTATATTGAGCTTAAAAATTACGCACTGCACAAAAGGATATAACCGTGAAAACAGCTAGCGTCCTGGTCGACTGGAATGAAAAGTATTCACGATTAGATCTAACTGTGAAATGAGGAAAGTTGTGAATTATCGAGAACCATTTTAAAATAAGATCATCCATGAGAAAACTAATATTAAACTTCATCCATTCTCGGTCGAGCATTTTTTTTTAGGTTCTACCAAGTTTTAGTAGACTCAAAACTTCAGACCTATTTTGTTGTCGTCCCGTTAATCACTCACAAAAATAAGAAGTCCTAAGCGGAAACTTCACCTCGATGAATTTCGTCGGTTTGACTTGGTAATTAGCAGTCCAATTCAGTTTATGTTGTCTTCGAAGCACCTTTGTCTTCTTCTGGTTATTCTTTTTTTTCTGAACCCCTTGGACTCCTTTATTGGAAAAAAACTTTCTAGTCGTAATGTATGTTTACAACAGGATGAGTGATTGTTGAGAAGTGGAACCGAAGATTCACAAAGTCAAATTTTAATGAGTGAAGTGGGTGAAGTTGGTCTCTGTAATTAAGGTGATTGGTCTATGTAATTAATTAAGGCGTAATTAAGGTGGTCTCTGTAATTAAGCTGAACTTTCCAAAATATCATAAAAACTTAGGTACCTGTGAAAGTGTTCCATAGAAACTTCATCGATATCTATAAATGTATTTTTTTACCATATCAAAACAATCATTTCTCAGAATATTGAATTAAGACTTGCTTAGCAATTCAATATTCAGTTTAATGGCGTTCGCGCAACATTCTGTAGTCATATATTCAACCGGGGCGATTTTTCGGCAATTTTCACACCATCTTTGAATATCAGCCAAAGGCAGAAATTGATTGATCATGTAGTAGGGAGATGTCAGAATGATGAATAAGAAACGTTCTCAAACAAGCAACTATCGTCCTAACATGTCACTTACACTCAACAAACGAATTTTTGAAGCTGATTCATTGGTAAAAAAATGAAATTTTCTTAAAATGACCCATACCGAACACCATTTTTTCCGCTAGCAACATTATCTAATAACTATAATACAGAATCTAATAAGTGGAACGACTACTACTCAAAAGAGTCGCGTTGAATTGGAAAATATACAGCTGTTGAGTTTATTATGAAAATCTTTCTATTTGTCCTATGAATATTTTGAATCTTTTTTTTCTTTTCTGTACCTTCTAAATACTTTCTTCAGAGAACAAGTCCAGATTAAATTTCGATACAATGAACCTTCAGAAAACTAAATTATGTACGTTAAAAACCTACCTGAAGCTCTGACATTAAGCCATCTAGAGACGAACGTTAAGAAAAGTAAATTAATCTGTATCCGACTTGCAATAAAAACTGTGTCAGTGTAGGTCTCTCTCTCACTCTCTCTCTCTCTCTCTCTCTCTCTCTCTCTCTCTCTCTCTCTCTTTCTCTCTCTCTCTCTCTCTTTCTCTCTCCCTCTCTCCTTCTCTCTCTTTTTCCCCCTCTATCGATGCGTGGGATCAACTAGTACTATGGTACCCATTTAACACTGAACGAAAATTCAATCAACGTTCACGATTAAAAAGTTCCCCGGAAATGGTCTCAAGTCACGAACATCTCATTACTGGCCCACTAACAACCTCAGCGGAATAGGTAGCATTCGTGCTTAATGTCCTTACAACTTCCAGTCCGCTCAGTATGAGCTCCATCCGGTCCCAGGTGTTGTGTTCCGAATAGCTTCTCTACAAACTTCCATTACTTTGTTTTTTGCGATGCAAACGGAACACTCATCACCCATGGGGAAACAGTCATCGGTTTTGATTCCAGTGAATCTGCCACTATCAACAATTAGTTTTCTCGGTTAGATTGAAAACAGTCACTTTCACAAAACATCCTCTCAAAACACAGCCTAGTTGCCGATCAGTCACACCCTTTTCAGTCCTGAAGATTCGTTTCAAAATAGCAGCTACCAAAAACTTTCTAAAAACTTTCCATGAAAAGTTAAAGCTGAAGAATCATAAAATTTCCTCCTAAACCACAACATTTTTTCTCTTTCGTGTAGGGATAGTATTCAATTTCAAAAACATCCGGAAAACATCGCGCTCTTTGAAAGTCTCCAATGTTTCGACTTTCCTTCTTCTTCTTCTCCAGAATATGTATTACGATAGAAATTGATTTCTCTACTTTTCAGGTCCCCCGATTCCAATGCAATTCACAACTGTTCTCGCAGTCCTCTTCGTCTCAGTCTTTGCAGTTGTTGCATACGGTACGTATGAAAATACAGTAATCAAAACTACGGTAATTGTTTCAGCTGCACCGAACAGCCCACCATTGGCGTGTGGAGTCCAAGAACACGTCGAAATGCCATGCGTGTGCTGTAAGAAGGACTGCTGGTTTTCGGTTGCTTCGGTGAGTTACAGTATACGAAGGGGTCTTTGGAAGTACCGTATTCCTTCGCTTCTTGCAGTTCAGAACATCAAACTGTGAACGATTACTACAGACGTGCTGTCGGTTCATAATGTACTGATTGTATGACACATTCAAACATCGTCATTTTCTGAACTACAAAAGACTGCAAATTCTAGGCGGCGACCCACGAACTCGGCCACATGCCGGGAGAAGCCGGCGAAAGAGAAGCTATGGCGACTTTGAGGCTGATCAGAGTGTGCATGATGACAGAATGCTCCGAGATCTGCTCAAGGAGCCCATTCTAATCGGAACGACGACTCGGATAGCAACAACGACTAGCACTCATGACATTTGATCTCCACACCATCTCATAGTCACAATAAATAATTGTTTGTTTGATGTTCAGAAGTTCTTGTGGTGTTGCCACGGTGTAACACTTTCGGCCATTCCAGTTGAAAAATTTTCAAATCGAGACCTGAACTGTACATTTTCGATATCAATACTGGTTAGCCTCTTCGAAATACCTTACAATAACTTTTAAAACAATTTACTTAAGAACTGAAAATGAGCAGAATACATGGAATAAATGGTTAAAAACACCAATAGACGGCTGCAAAGCGGTCATCTGCAGCGAGAAATTGAATCTATTGATTGGGGTCGACTGATTCGCGCCTTTTTTGAAACTCCAGCCCCACTAAATTTTTTTGATCTTGGTACACCGTGTGTCGGAAAAAAGAAAAATTTAAAAAAAAAATCAAAAGTTTAAACTACGTTGTGTATTTTTTCAAGTCTAGGAGTTTTTTAATGGATAATGTTAAACAAGCTTCAAGAAGGATTTATTAAAAATTAAAAGTGTTAAGTATTTTGACAGAGACAGGCCAATTCGTTTTTTTATTTGTTAAAAAAGATAAATTTTCATATCACTACAGTCATAATGTATTACTTTAGTTCTGTCTCGACGCCTGGTGTCTCTTTAAAATTTTGAACTCTCTTTTTACTTTCTTTCTCTCTGTTTCCATGAGTTCAAACTTGTGTACCATATGGTGCTCCTTCAAACCTAGACGATAACTGATCGTTCTTGATCGAAAAGTTCCCCGGAAATGGTCTCAAGTCACGAACATCACATTACTGGCCGACTAACAACCTCAGCGGAATAGGTAGCATTCGTGCCTAATGTCCTTATGACTTCCAGCCCACTCAGTATGAGGTCCATCCGGTTTCAGATATTGTTTTCAGAATGTCTTGCAACCATTCTCTTGTTTTCGCGATTCAAATGAAACACTCATCACCCATGGGGTAACAGTCATCGGTTCTGATTCCAGTGAATCTGCCACTATCAACAATTAGTTTTCTTGAGTTGACTGAAACCTGAACATAGCAGGTATAGTCAAAGTCCCCTCAGTATAAGCTGCAACTGATCAATGGGAATTTTGATTCAACAAAATTTATTCACCAATAATCACAGGCTAATAACAAAACGCGTTGTGGGAATGTGTCGGAAAACCCGGAAGGAACATTTTTACATACATATTGCAGATAACCTTGGAGGAATATTTCACGCGTTGCACAGCCGCTTCACGACCGCTCCAGATAGTCTGAGCTTGGCTTAAAGCAGTAACACTCGAGAAGCTTCAAGGCTGTCGGCTTGAGTCTCCGTTTCATCTGTGGAGAGTAGAAGATGTATAGGTAGAAGAGAACTGCATGATGAGTGTACAGACAGACGTGAGCCAAAAGGGTCAGCTTCTCCAGGTGGTCTTGCTGAAATATTTTGAATTTTTCCCGAGGCAATTGACAAATCTAAGATATCTGAAAAACGGGGAGAGTTTTAAGAATCTAGCTGATGGGCCAGTAGACCTGCGTTCGATATGATATTTGAAAGACGTCAAACTCAACCAATCAGAATTTTGATACTACGATTTTTTGAAAAAAAACCCGAGCTGTAAGAGTTTTTATTGAAAAATTGTTGCTCCTAGAGCTCAATGAGAATTTTTAAAAGATAAACCTTTTGATGAGAATTCGTTGTCGAAAAAGTCAGAAACAGAAAAGTTATTGTGCGCTGTTTCTGACTGCGAGATAAGGAAAATGTACTTTTGCAGAAAGTTGATAATCAGCGATTCTAAAAATTCCAAAAAACTCACCAATCCTTGTGGCGGCGCACCACCAGCCACCAAAATGGTGACACGATAAATGTAGCTAGGAAGGTTCAACAGGATGAAGATGGTGGTCACAATCAGCAGACTTCGGGTTAGCTGGAGCTCCGCTGGTTTCAGGCCTTTCTGAATTTCATTCGTGTAAATCGTCGATCAGTGAAATCAGCAAACCTTCTTTTTCTTGGGAATTTTCTCAACGTCCAAGGAGAAGCGACTAGAGATTCTGAAAAATTGAAGTTTTTCTAGGTCTTCATAACAAATTTGAATAATAGAACTACAAGTCTGATCTTTCTTCCTCGTTCAGAGATCAATTAAAATTATGTAGAAACGAAAACAATCTTTGAGTAGTCATACATTTTCATAACCCGAAAATTTTGTAAAATTTATTCCAATGTTTTCCTAAATTATTTTTACCCCGCTTAACTTTTCTAACGAAAAAATCCACTTCAATCAATTTGACTATGGAAAAAATTCCAACACTGACCTGGTATAGCTCTTACTGTTGGGTGTTGACATGATCATCTCTGAAGTGTTGAATGACACTGTTGGAGAACCCGGATTGCGTCTGAACAGACTGGGGTCAAATGACAAAAAAATGAATGGTATTCTCACTTCTGATGTTTCCGTAGTTTCAGGCAGACCAGAAAGTTGGACACGATGATGATCATCGACGGTAGGATCATGCACAGGACCGACTGGAATAGTCTTGATCTCTCTCTCTCTCTCTCTCTCTCTCTCTCTCTCTCTCCTCTCTCTCTCTCTCTCTCTCTCTCTCTCTCTCTCTCTCTCTTTCTATCTTCCTCACCTCCAAAACAGTCATGGTATTGTACAATCCAACAAAGTTGACTTTTATGTCGCATTCTCCATTCTCACTGATTTCGGCAACAAACAGAATCCAGCCATTGAAGAGTACCGTTATCATGAGTAAGATGGCTGTTTGTGCTCTTGCTCTGAACAGGAACGTTCATTATGCACATGAATTGTGTGTTTGAGAAGTAAAGTATTGAAATCTTCAAAAGTGACAGAACAACTCAATTTGACAGTAACTTTACTTAAATCGCGGTTCGAATAGTTTCATTGAAGTTTTATATAGTACCTTGAAGGTTCAGTGATGATAAAAAACATCTTAATATATTGTCGATTCTGAGTTTAAAACAAAATTGTGTTCAACAGAGAGACTAAACTGAATGGGACCACCTTCCATGTCAAATTTAAGATAGCCATATTGAACAAAACTTTGTCGTTTTGCTGTTGAACGAGGCTATAACAGAATTGGAGAGACCGTTTCCATCATGTTCAGAGTAGTCAAAAACCTCGCAACCCATTGAGCCTCATAGATTCTCGATGATTAGTTGCCCTTTCTAATGAAAAGCTTAATCAGGTCGACCCCCATATCAAGCCATTTTGGCCAACCAAGCCAGGTAAGCCTAAATGCACCAGTGCCAATGCTCACCTTTCGACAGTGAGTCCTCGATTCTTTTTGTACAGAAGCACAAGTCTCTCAAACCCAACCAGCACGATGAGCCAAACTGACGAAAAATCACACGAATGAGCCACAAAGTTGCTCATTTTACAACTGAAGTCGGAAGTTCGCAAGAGTGAGTCTTTGAAGATGTCCTGAATCAGTTCTTATTCTCACATTTTTATTTTTGTGTTTCGGTTAGGATTTGGAAACCATTCAAGGGGGAATACATGCTTTAATCTCAATTTTTTGCAGAACAAGAACAAAAGTGAAGACATGCAGGGAAGGAAGGATGAGAGAGAGAGAGAGAGAGAGAGAGAGAGAGAGAGAGAGAGAGAGAGAGAGAGAGAGAGAGAGAGAGAGAGAAAGAAAGAAAGAGAGAGAGAGAGAGAGAGAGAGAGAGAGAGAGAGAGAGAGACGGTAGGAAAGAGGAAATGTCAGCATGCACATACGTAGAAGTAGATGAACGACACCTCTCCGATCCAGAAACACAGCAACGAGAACAGGAAGAGTGACGACATCGCAGCCAGGCATAGAAGATACGTGTTCGTTGGCAGTTTCATCAGCATCTTGTTACTTCTGAAATGTTTCTTATTAACTTTGATAATTCTCATTTTGACACTGATGTGTCATTATTTCAAGAGAATAGTCACGTAGTTGGTCTAGGTCCAGGACATCATGAAGATTCTTACAACGAAAATGATTGTTGGTGACCGACTCCAAAATTTCGAGTGAACCGACTTGAAATTCTTTTCTTTTTGAGAATTAAAAAGTTTCAAGTAAACATTTACCAAAGAAAATGTTATGAGAATAACACCCTCTCCAGTTTTTTTTTCTTATTTCATGAGCGTTTTCTCAAAGTTTACCAAAACCATAATTTCATGCAACAAAAAAGAACAAACTCTTACAGTTTCTTTTTCTATTCAGAAGTTTTAGAGACAATCCAAAAACTATTAAAAGATCAAATTAGTATTAATAGAAGTTTGAATCTATAACTTGTCCATTTGAAACGTACCCCAACGAATTTCCCTTCTGCAAGAACATTTCTCCCCCGCAACTTTTCCGCTTTTCTCTTTCCCATCCCCATCATTTCGAATTCTCGACAGCTTCCGTTTTTCTCCGCCAAGATCAGTCAAATTCTTTGGATAAGCTGTTGGAGCGGATATGGATTAGCCGAGTTGAATGTTGAACGTCATAAGAAACATGAATAAGAATTAGCCGGGTCGAGAAGACTGAATTGTTAAGCTAGTGTCCGACCAGGCACAGTCACCCTTTCTGTCTGATCTTTGTTGGTTCGAGTCGGAACAGTAATAATTTTGGTCGGTGCGGTCAAACATAGCGTTCCAGCATTGAAAAAAAGATTTTTGTGAGGACCTTGTTTTCAAATTAGAAGTCGTCTTACCGTATCAGAATGTAAACCATGCAGTTGCCAGTCAGACCGATCAAGACACAGAACGGCATGTAGAAGTAGTACAGCGTCTGCAGGATGGTTCTGGAATTTCTCTGTTTATGAGTAGATCAAAAGTTTGACTATCTCCCCTCACGACATATCATTACTTTACACACTGACCAAAGAGATGATAAACACAACTAGTAATTGTCAGCTCAACTGAAGCAGAGGATAAGCTGGTGTGACACTTTGAAGGGTTTAGTTTTCCAAAGGCAAAAGAAAGAGCAAGTGTGGTAGATGTGGGCGCCCACGGGAAGCCTACCATGGCACTGGGCGCCCATCTCCAGGGAAAATTGAAACAACTTTGTTAGTTTGATTTTTCAAAAGGTTTCAATTGCCGAAAATACCATATTTTTTCTCTCCAAAATATCCCGGAAAGAAAAGCCCACTCAAGGTAGAAATTTGTTAATTTTTATGTTTTTTGTAAGAATTTAAAAATTTTTTTCAACCGTCTTAATGTTTTTATCACATACTCAGAGTGAATTGATTTCAGAGTTAAAGACAAGACGTCAGAGAATCAGACTTGTCAATAGAGTATGCTGCCATTGTCTTTTCCAGTTGAAAGTTCATCGTTCAACCAAAATGCTCACTTTCACACACTCAGAATGAGTTTTACTCATTGCTCATGCTGACGAGGTCTCTTCTTCAAAATTCACGGATAATCTCCTCATCCTCAATAAAATCGCAGAGCAATTTGGTTGTTTTGTCCCGTTCCATCGCTCATAATTCATTCAAGTGAGTGCAATACTCTCAGGGTTTTGTGACCACAAAGGTAGTAAACATCAATATGGAACGGGAAATTTGGAATTCTTGTGTGAAAGTGGATAACTCGTTAGAGAAAGGCTAACCAGTACTAGTGTTATTTGGGTCATCGCGTCAGTACAAAATTTTGGTATGAGTGGTCTCAAAAGGTACTGAAAAATCTTATGAAGACATAACAGCTTTCAATTAGTGCTAACAGCTGTGAGTCGACCTTATAATGAAGTTTCGGCCTTGAAACAACATGAAAAAGGATATTTGGTCAACTTATAAGCGTGTTCACTATATACCGTCTCTGGGATTCTACAGATTCTTTTGATATTTTTTATCCGTCAGAAATTCCAATATTTGACTAGCTCCCATCTAACTGTCAGGTAGTTCTTTCACTTTTCAAACATGACTTTCATACGTTTCAGTTTATATTTAAAATAGTACATTTTGAAATTTAAAAGTTAATTAATTGTATTTAGTTCCAAAATTTTGTTCTGGATAACTTCATAATTTTATAAATTTCCTTTTGTCAACAGAAAACGAATGTGATTGCTCTGTCTGGTGATCTTTTTACTACCGTTTGCGAAAAATAACGGAAATTGTCCTATAATCGGGATTCGTCATGTTTCATGACTGCAATTGTACTCATCCATTTTGTATTAAACGTTATGACCTTCGCGGGTAATATTTTCCTTGACTCTTCCGGGAAATTACCGAATAATCAGGACTTGGGGAAGAAAATCCGGTATTTCAGTTTGGGACTTTTTGGTTTTATTTGGAGCAGGAAAACAACTGATAGTTACGTGTATGTCCCAGAACATGAAACTCTACTTCTTCCTCCTTCAGGAATATTGACATGGAGTAGTCATTGGATCTGTTCCGACACGTTCATTGAAACCACCTCGACCTCATCAAATTAGAGCGGGAGAGTTAAGCCGAGCTTTATGTTCAAAATTGCATTAGCGCTCGCGTAAGGCTATTTCCAATAAACAAGAGCGGAAGTTACGTGTGCAGAGGAGGACAATTAGACGTTCTTGTACCAGCTCGTTTCAATGCTACGCTAATTTGTGACTGCTCTATTTAAGGTTGTCGTCGACTTCAGAAATCATCATTTATATTGATGACGTTGAAGGAGAGGAGAAGTGAGAAATAAACATGTCTGCATAGGATATACCTCCATAATAAATTTGTCGCCGGAACGTCGCCTTCGTGTCGCTTTTTGGTTAGGCTAACCGAATGGCGACCGGAAGGCGACGTTCCGGCGACACTTTCAAGGATCGCCATTACGTACTGGTGACGTACCGGCGACAGAAATTGCGACGTACCGGCGACAACAATGCGATGTACTAGCGACAACAATGCGACGTACTGGCAACAAAAATCCGACGTTCTGGCGTCCAGAAGGCTACGTACTAGCAACTAACTCAGTTGATTCTAAAATAAAATGAGAAACAATAATCAACGTTTTATCATTAACAAGTGAAAAAGAATACAATAAAATGTACTTTACTCACTATTGCCTTCTTTATGGTTCACCTTCTTGTCGGCACGACGTCTTCTCGCTTGCATCCTTTTCAAATATCGACCCCTGAAAAATAAAATCAATACAGTATGACAACTGGAGCTACTGTTTAAGGTCATCGAGAAAGAATAAGAATGAGCCACTTTAAAAATTTGCCTGTAAGTTTTTCGCTAAGGTGATTGAGATTAATGAGCGCGTAACTGTTTTTACCAAAGTAACGGGTCGGAGTTCAACGGAATCTTTTTTTAATAATAATATTTTCCTAGATAATTCAATTTGAATCTCCGATTGAAAATCACGCAAAAACAGACATGACTTTGCGAGCGAAACTTTTCGAGCTTTGTGGAAAATGATAACGATTTGTAATTTCAAGCATCAATTTTTCGAAATCTATCAGCTGGAAATCGACACCATATTTCAGAAAAACATTATCATCAACTGAAAAAATACCTTGCGAAAGTATCCCACATATGATGACCTTCATCATCTTCCTCGAGGATGCTGTACCAGGGTTGTATTCGGCATCTGAATTTGTGAATTCAGAGTCTTACGTCTATTCAATAGTAATAAGTTTTACATAATTGTGGTTTGGGAGTGGTTTATGGAGTGTAAATCATTTATCGACGTGTTATGAAGAGAATCAAATGCTTGCTAAACCGATATATCTCAGTGCACAATGTGTTTTTAATCTTTTGAATAGTCTAAATCGAACTCTAAAACTCTACAAAATTATTTGACATTTCATTCAGCTAATGATAATTAATCCAATGAGGCTTCTATCAAAAACTGTAAACATAATATAAGAACGTTGATAACTTTCAAGAACGACAACAGTTCACAGTTTGGTAAAAATCATTCGAAAACTGAATTCAAAAGTGGAATTAGGATTGTTCGAAATTAATAACGAAGTTGAAGAGTCCAGAAGTAAACTTTTTCAAAACCGAAATCAAAAGCTACAAAAATGTTCTTAACATCTGACTAATACGCCAGTTTCATACTTTTAACAATGTTTTCAAAACTAACCATTATTCTTGTGGACGTCTTCGAACGCGTCGATCCAGTACATCTTCACGGCCTTTGCTCCAGAATCACCATCAACGTCAACATAGAACTGCTCGCTTCCAACTTCTATTGGTACTTTCGCATCTTCTTTCTCTGGTCTGAATGGTTTTATAATGTTTCATTGGGATTTTATATTTTCATGATGTTTTGAAAACAAGTAATTCCATTACGAAACTATGGGGAATAGTGAAGCTGCTAATTTTCAAAACATTAATTATTCCCGTAACAAGTGTTAATAAGACTACCTACTTCGATTCCAAGAACAATAAACTCACTCGTCACCGCCTACCCATTGCTCTTGGTTGACAACAAATTGTTCAGAAGGTTCGGCCTTGATTTCCGCCTTTCCACTGTCCGCAGAACGACTCTCAACAACCTTCGCCTTCTCGGTTTTCACGTCAACTTTATCTTCGAAGTTGTCTTCTGAAAAAAATAAAATAGGATCATACTTGAAGTTGGTGATTACTTTCAACACTACTGTCCTCTCAGTTTATTAGAGGATGTGGAGTTGTGACTAACAAGAGTAAGAATGCTTTATTTACTAAGTATTTGCTGGAGCGACGTCTTGTATGTCTGGACCAGAGGAAGGATGTCTCTGGGCGGAGCCAGAGATGGGAAGTCTCTAGGACTTGAAGTGGAAGAAGAAGTAGAAGTGATTGGTAGTGTGACTTCTATTGAGGTCACGGGCGAGGTTAGGTCACGTCGATAGTTCTAAATGTAGGCTGAAATGAGTGTTAAGTACAGAGTGGCTTATTGGCCACTACATCCCCCCTCCTGAAATGAAGGAAAATGAACGAGTTTACTGAAAATTGAATTTTTAAACGGAGAAAATCTTAGTCTTGGGCTCAATCTGCTCTCAGATTGATCATCCTCTACGTTGAAACTTTTAAAAATTTTTGGTCGGGTTGGTGATAATTGGTTTTGGTTTGATGGTTCATTCTTTGTTTTCTTTTTTACTCTGGGGTTGTGAGTTTTTTCAGTGAATTTTTCTTTTATCGCCAAACATTTTCCGTTCATCATCTTAGTTTCTTTCATTACCATTATTGGTGTTCCATTATTCGATTGGTCATCAACTTTGTGTCGATCTATTTTCTTCCGATTTCGACTGTGTTGGCAAATTTGCTTTGATTTTGATAATTTATTTGTGTGATGGTCACAGATTGATGTATGAAATCTGTCTCCACAAACTGTACAATTCGGTTTGTCACAAATATTCGTCCAATGCGATTTATCAAAGCATTTATGACAAAGTTTCTCTGTGACTACAAGTTTTAGTCGTTTTTCCCGATCAAGGGTTGTTTCACAGTCAATGGTTTTGTGGTCTGCTTCTCCGCAAAATTTACACAGGTCTGTTTGCTGATTCTTACTTGCGTTCTGGTCTTGGATATCGTGAATTTGCATGTTCAGTTTATTTCCTTTCACTATTGTTGTTCCAAAAGGTGTATTGATTGCAATTAGCCCTGAAGGGAGTTGAATTCTTTCGCCTTCGATCATCGTCCAGAAATAATTGGCTCCGAGTATGATGTCTGGTATCGTGTTTGATTCTTGTGTTATCACTTCTGCCATCATGTTCTTTTCTCTTAACTTTTCTCTATCATGGCTCGTGAGGTTTGGAATGTCTATGCTTCCGATCATTTGGGTCGCTTCTGTTGTTGCGAACTGTAATTCTGTCGTTTTGGCATTTTTGGACAATATCTTCATTGATGTTTCTGTTCCTTCAATGACTTCTTCTTTTCCTCCAAATGTTTGGACGCACCAAGTCATTTTCCCTTTGTCAGGTAAGTTCATTTTTTTTCTTGTGGTTTCTTGGATGTACGACCTGGATGCACCAGAATCCAATAATGCCGTTTTTCTGACCCATGTTCCTTGAGCCTGATCCCAAACGGTTAATCGCATGATAGCTAGGAATCCCGGTGGGTCAACTTTCTGTATCTTCTCTGTTATTGTCATGCATCTGTCGTCTACTGCGTTTTGTGCTGACACTGTTTGGTTCTGATGTTGCTCATCATTTGTTTTGAATGGGTATGCTTCGTTTTGCGGATACAATTCATAATTCTGATGTTCTGTATAATTATAAATGTTCGCGGTCCTTTGACTGTCGTGTTGTTCTGGTCTGTCATAGTGAGGAACGTACCCCGTTTTGTTGGCCCTGTGGTATTGCCTGGTGAAAATTCTTGTATCGGTTTCGGCTTCTATCTCTTCCGTCTTATACATTTCATATCTCGATCTTTTCTCTAAACCTCTTCTTGTTTCGTCTAGCAACTCCATTATTGACATGGTCTCGGATTCGTCGTTTGCTAATATTTCACCAATGATTTTCTGTGTTTTTAAACAGAATTTATCCATGACAATTTTCTTTGCCATGTCTGTGCGTAAAGCAATCCCTTCACGTTCTTCAATACATTCAATTAGTATTCTGATTTTACTGATCATGGCTCTCTCCTGCTGGAAACCGTCTTTTGCTCGAGGCATCGCTTCTAGTTCTTTCCATATTGACCTGACTGTTTTGGTGCTAGGCCTGTATGTTTTTTCTATAATATTTACGGCTCTTCGATATGCGCTTTCGTTAATCGGTATCATGTCTACGATTTCTCTTGCTTCTCCTTCAAGACATTCTATTAGCTTGTAGAATTTTTGAATATTATCTGTTCTTGACTTTTCAATTCCTTCTTTTATGTAATGCTTCAATTCTTCATACTTTGTTGCTTCTCCTTTGAATTTTACTATTTTCATTGGTTCTTGTATTGTTTGTACGATATGTTCTGTTGTCCTATCTTCTCTTCCGGCGGTCATTCTCATTTCTGACATCTTTCTGGCTAGTTCTTGTAATTTCATTTCCATCTCGTTAACTCTTTTTACTATCTTCTTTGTTTCCATGAGGTTTATTGCTTTGTTTACTGTGTCTTCAAATTCTGTTATGTCTCTTTTCGCTTCTTGAACTCCCTTTTCATCTCTTTCTTCGATGCATCTTTCTGACGTCTTCACTGCTTCATCAAATTTTGCTATTATCCGATTTAGAATCATAAGTTCTTTGTCAAATTGTAGTGATTCTTCTGTTTCTCCCATTTTTTTCTTGTTGTTCTCTGACATATGGTTTTTTGTTTTCCTTGATGCAATGCCTCTTGTGGACTTATATGCACGATTATCTTCTATCGCCTTGGAAGGTCTTGTGTTTCTTTTCTTTTTTGTGCCGTAAAGGTTTTCCACTGCCGCCGTCACTGCCTTGTTTCAGGTCTTATATGGTAGGGTCTTACGTTCCTGTCTTGCTATCGGTGGTGGTAGTGCTTGTCGCCTTTCTCTTTTGGTCGATGCACCACTTGTCCTCTCAGTTTATTAGAGGATGTGGAGTTGTGACTAACAAGAGTAAGAATGCTTTATTTACTAAGTATTTGCTGGAGCGACGTCTTGTATGTCTGGACCAGAGGAAGGATGTCTCTGGGCGGAGCCAGAGATGGGAAGTCTCTAGGACTTGAAGTGGAAGAAGAAGTAGAAGTGATTGGTAGTGTGACTTCTATTGAGGTCACGGGCGAGGTTAGGTCACGTCGATAGTTCTAAATGTAGGCTGAAATGAGTGTTAAGTACAGAGTGGCTTATTGGCCACTACACTACAGCGAAAAATCGGGGATCAGTAAAAATTTTCAAATGTATTTTTCGTGGGCCTAAACTAAAATCACTGTACTTCGAGTTGAAAACAACTATACATACTCAGAACATGAATGAGAATGATGATTAATTTTTTTCTATTCACTTACATTAGAAAACAAACTTTTGAGCGCAAATGAACATTTAAAAAATGATGTAGGCGAAAATATTGAAAATAAAAATATGAAATGGGTAAGACTGTGCACCATTTGCAACAACTGCGCGCTTGCAAACCGATTTACGCAGCGATGTGTCGCTAGTACGTCACCGTCTTGTCGCCGGTACGTCGCCTCCTTGGATAGGCTTCGTTATTCATTGCCATATGTCGTGAGGGAGGCGACGTACCGGCGATGTAATTGCGATGTTCCGGCGACCATGTGGCGACGTCGCTGGTACGCGACGTACCGACGACAAGGAGGCAACGTAATGGCGATGGGGTACGTAATGGCGACAAGAAGCCGACGTTCCGGCAACAAAATAATTATGGAGTACTGAACAGGAGTTGACCTTGAACGTTATTGGGATCCAGAGTTGAGACCTAGCCAGATGTGTTAAGCAGGTCGAATAATGAAGTTTTCATGTAGAAAATTTTTGCGCGTTTTTTGTTTCAAGCGAGATATTTTAATTTTAAAAATCACTTTTTAAAACCGTACACGTTAACGCCACAGGGCATTTTTGACCACACGCACTACACAAATGGATCCAACCGTGAAATCAATCGGCGGCGTGGTGAAGTGGTTGTGATCTTGTATTCAAATCGAGAGGTCAGGGGTTCAATTCCACTCGCTGACGACTTTTTTTCAATTTTTTTGAATGATGACAAAACTGTGCCCTAACTATGTAAAATTACTTTTTTCAGTTATTTCTTACCGTATTATGCATGTAAATCATACTCAAAGTACACAAAAAGTCTATAGTTTACCTCATCTATTACCCCCTCCATGAAGCTGGGCAAGTGATCATTCGAATATTGACGTTCATCGATTACAAAGTTTTCACATTCCAAATGCATGTTTTGACTGAAAAAAGGATACGGAACCGTTTATATCGGTAAGTTGCAGTTGTCCTTCGGAAGTTTTTCATATCATGAGCAGGAGACATATCGCCGATGGGCTGAATGAGAGTCTATAACCGCAAACTTGAAGTACATGGTACCGTTGAGTCAGTCTCATGACCGTTAAGGTGACACCAAATCAGTTCATCAAGTTATTGGTTTTATGAATTTGCAAAATGGTGATTATTTAAATCATGTGGAGACTGTGATCTCTCATGCATTCAAACTTTGAAAACATGCATGCAACGATGCTGCCCAGAGACATCCAATGAACAACGTGGGTGACCTGCATGACTCCTCAGCACCTATTGATGGGTTGATGACACCTTAACGGTCATGAGACTGACTCAAGAATACCATGTGCTTCAAGTTTGCGGTTATAGACTTTCATTCAGCCCATCGGCGATGTGTCTCCTGCTCATGATATGAAAAACTTCCAAAGGACAACTGCAACTAACCGATATAAACGGTTCAGTATCCTTTTTTCAGTCAAAACATGCATTTGGAATGTGAAAACTTTGTAATCGATGAACGTCAATATTCGAATGATCACTTGCCCAGCTTCATGGAGGGGGTAATAGATGAGGTAAACTATAGACTTTTTGTGTACTTTGAGTATGATTTACATGCATAATACGGTAAGAAATAACTGAAAAAAGTAATTTTACATAGTTAGGGCACAGTTTTGTCATCATTCAAAAAAATTGAAAAAAAGTCGTCAGCAAGTGGAATTGAACCCCTGACCTCTCGATTTGAATACAAGATCACAACCACTTCACCACGCCGCCGATTGATTTCACGGTTGGATCCATTTGTGTAGTGCGTGTGGTCAAAAATGCCCTGTGGCGTTAACGTGTACGGTTTTAAAAAGTGATTTTTAAAATTAAAATATCTCGCTTGAAACAAAAAACGCGCAAAAATTTTCTACATGAAAACTTCATTATTCGACCTGATTAACACATCTGGCTAGGTCTCAACTCTGGATCCCAATAACGTTCAAGGTCAACTCCTGTTGAGAAGGGATAGATAGATAGAGAGAAAGAGAAAATGAAAGAGAGAGAAAATACTAATTTTCTTTATTTTAGTGTAACTTTCTGTA
Source organism: Caenorhabditis parvicauda (assembly GCA_963978915.1). Classification (NCBI taxonomy): domain Eukaryota; kingdom Metazoa; phylum Nematoda; class Chromadorea; order Rhabditida; family Rhabditidae; genus Caenorhabditis; species Caenorhabditis parvicauda. The sequence goes on along the minus strand of OZ022250.1, from coordinate 5,985,454 downwards.
TCCACATTGATTTTGAAGGTTTAACGTAATTTTGTTTTGCACTAATATTAACGATATTCATCGTTTGTATTTTTTCTGTAGATACAGTAATTAGAAGACATTATCAGCCTATTTTCGCCTCATAATTCAATAAAAGTATGAACTCGGATGAACCCAGTCGAACCCTATGCGAGGAAATGACGTCAATAAGATTGATGAGTGACAAAACGCTCTTTTTTCTGCAGACTTTTCGATGATATTTGAATTTGCGGGGGTCCGGTTAAGTCTTTCCGTCCCCAACCGACCAACTCATTAGTGTTGTTTTGTTGCTCCACTGAACTTTTTGTTTCGTCCCCGGACCACTGAGCAGGAGGCTGATTTTGGTTGGTTGATCTCTTATTAGGAGTTGAATTGAATTAGAACTGATCTGTTGTTTTTTGAGAATTTCTGGCAATAAATTTGACTTCACAAAGTTTCTATGTGAACAGTGAATGACTTTGTTCAGATTAATTACCGTTAAAAATTAAAAATTGTCAAAACAAAATTCTGTAGAAAGTTCACTTCAATTCGAAAAGTTGATGGTAATGTCTTCAAATCAAAGATTTCAGACCCCTGTTTTCACGAAATATTGTCCCCATAGCTCTACAACAATTTCAGTCTTAAAAGATAAGTCCACTTTTTTATTATGTTAGCTCAAAATTCATATAAAAAATTCATTATTTATTCTCACTTAACGCTTTTTCTTTTCTGTATTTTCAAAATGTGACCTTGAGAGTTTTCAGTGTTTCATGTGTAAAATATTAACCCTTTGAAATCAGTCACACAATTGTTTTGAAAAGGTCGCAAAAAGCATAAGAATCAATCTGAACGTCTTATTCGACCTGCTCAACACATCTGGCTAGGTCTCAACTCTAGGTCAGAATATTATTGAAAGACAAATTCTGTTAAAATTGACACAACTAAAAACTGTCAGTTAACAATCAATACGAAGTGGTACCATCGGAATAGCATTAACTGATGTTGATGTCATGCTATCATTGGTCCCAGAGCTAAAACACCACCTTAGCCGAACGTTTTCTCAGCTTAAACATGTTTTTGGCTATTACAAATCGAATTATGGGTTGTTTTCTTCTACATATAACATCGGCGAAAACTTGCATGTTGCTGGTCACCCAAGGTAAATATGGTGCATAACTCATCACCCAGCGCCGATACCATCAAAAACATAGAAGGTCTAAAGTGATTTTTGGAAAAAAAGGAAAAAGTCCACTTTAATTGGATAATCTTAAAGTCTTTGAAAAACTTTATATGTTAAAGCAGAATGATCTCTCGAAAAGTAACAGTTTAAAAGTTAAGGTAGTTCCCAATTAGAATCGACACTGAAACGAAGAACTCCTATTTCAGTTAGACAGGAGTATAAGAAAATATTACAGTAAACGCCAATAAAATTATATTCCCAGAGTAAATGGTAAAATAGGTAAAGAAAATTGTGAACGGATGAAACAGATTATGGTAGTTATTATAGAGGCGATGTTTAAAGTGGTAAACCTATGGTAACTAACAAGGTAAAAGATTGACAGGATTTGACGAAATTTTGAAAAAGCAATTTTGGTTTCAATCAATTGGGTTTAAAAAATTGATCCAATGAATTACGGATTCAGTGAACATGGGAAATCCGTCAAATGAACGTTTACAATAATGCTAATGCGGAAAGTTTCATAACCGTATGGTACACCACAGATCTACACTTCTGTAGTACTTTTACTGGACCAGGAGCCGCAGCACACCAAAATATCTCAAGAAATGGGGTGCAAAATTACAAAAGTCACGTGAACGACACAAAAGAGACACAAGACTGACCTGTCCCCTGTGGGCCCCATCGCATTCCCAAACAGGCTTCTTGCCAAGCCGAGGGTCGAGTTGAAGTTCTCGACGGTCCAGTTGTATTCAGAAGAAGCTCCACTTAGAAGCACTGCCGTTGGGTCCAACATTCTGAAATCAGTCTTTATAAGTCCCGCCCATTTTTCTCTGCGTCTCTCTAGAAAACGTGGTGTCTGAGCCCGTTGACCACGCCCCCATTCCCACGTTGTAAAGAGAGATGGATAATTGATGATATCAGTGATGGCGAGTAGTTGAGAGATAGAGCATCATGTTTTTGCTTATCAGGAGCTTGGTGTTTTGAGAGAGAAATGGTGGTGTGCATTGGTGTGAATGGTGGAAAGCTGACATTTTGTTATAGAATTAGGAAAAAGATGTTGAGAAAAAACAAAAAAAACATTTGGTGAATGAAAAAGCATCGAATAACGCGGTTTATTGGTCGTTCTACTAATAACTTCATTCATTTTTTTGACATGGACAACACCGCCGCGTGAGTGAATGTGAAGTCTGACTGGTCTCCAAGGTTCAGGACCAACAAGAAAGTTATGTTAGGTTTTCGGGAAACTTTGAATGTTTGAAAAATTGTGAAATTTAAATGGATTAAATACTAGAAGCTAGAGAACATGAATGTTCATCATCATTTCACATACTAAAGACATTGAGCCTTCCCCAACAGAACCGCAAACCATTGCAGACCATCTGATTTACCTGGCTTCAGAAATAATGTAAGCTGCGGTTTGGACGGAAGTAGTTCCAACTTCAAAAAAGCAAAACTTTGTATTTGTAAATTTTAAAAATAGAAATTACTTTTGGCTCAGGATACAAGGTTAGCTCTTCATTGTTTTTTCCCTACTTATCTAATGTTAAGTAATTTTCTCTGACTGTGAGGTTGTTTTTGCTTCTCTAACATTACTTTCATACGTTTCAGTATGTGTATGTCTAAAGTAGTAAATTTCAAAATTTCAAAGTTAATTTTAATAGTTTCAAAAGTTCAATAGGTTTTGTTCCTTATAGCTACCTCCGGAACATCATCTTTCTGTTCTCTACAGGAAACGAATGTGATTGCTCTTTATGGTGAACTTTCGACTACCGTATACGAGAAATAACGGAAATTGTCCTATAATCGGGATCCGTCATGTTTGATGACTGTCATTAAACCCATCCGTTTGGAGTTGAAAGTTATAATCCCTGCTGGTATTTTTATTGTGATGGATTTCTTACAGAGGAAATATGGGTAAGAAACATTTGTGGCTTTCAGGACTTGACGTACAACGGACATTTCAGTGTGAGACCTTTCTCGGTTTCCGTGATCGACTGAAACCTCTATCTTGATAACATTTAGGTTTCTACTTACAACAGTTGATGAAAAAATTATCTTACGGGCAGTTGAAATTCATTGGAGGTATCGAGAGTGAACTAGAAACGAATAAGTTAGTTGCCGACTTAAAACGGTTACCCCTACTCTGTTTGATCCAGAAATCTTGATATGGAAATTTCATAAAAACCTTGAATATCTAGCTTTAGGTAGTTCACTTCTTCAATTGATCTTCTTAAGATGACATTTTTAAAACAAGATCAGAATTGTTAAATTTAGTTCTGTGAGTCATTTTTGAAACAAAATTATAGGTATGAGATGTGACGTTTGCAGTACACAGAATTTGAAGAAAAATAGAAATCGTCAGACAAAGAAATCTCATAGAATTGAAAGCATTGACTCAAACTACAATTTTGATACTCGAAGCGCGGCCAGAATATAATTTATGCGAGATATTTACAGTTTTATCAGATTTTTAAAAATCTTTTTTTTTCCTTTGTAATGTTATCTTTGAAAAAGAAAAATGCCAATTTATCGCTATTCCATATCAAAACTCTCAAAATCTGTGGAAACAGATGACAGTTAAGAATAAACCGCGGGGTTCAAGCGAATTCAGTCGTTCAAGATTCAACAGCAAATTCATTAATGACCCAGGTTGATATTTCTTAGTCTTGACAAAAGAGGTAACAATTTTGGGTCGCACACTAGCTTCTACGCTATTTCGTGGTCCACATAAACTCAAATTTGAGCGATTTCATAGATCTGCTCAGTTCACCTTGCTCCAACAGATTCATTATTTATCAGCGTCATCGGAATGTTTTTCCAAGTGGAATAAAAAATGCAGGCTGAATGCAAATTTGGTCTTTGAATGCACCACCTGAGAGTGTTCTAGTCCATCAGAATACGTCATCTACAGTAGTAAGAGGAGGAAAGAAGAATCAGGCGACACGGTGGGCAGAAAAGATCAGAAAAAGTGAAAAATGGAGATGAATGGAGTCGGATTTCTGTAACCTCATTAGCCGAATCTTCTGACTGAAGTTTGATGAATAAATTTGTAGGATTGAACACTCGGTTGAATGTAAGATCTTGACATCCAGCTAGTGTCCGACCTGAGACGGTCACCCTTGATTATGTACACCACAAACAAGACGCTCGTAAGTTGTCGTGAATCATTTTTTTTCAGCAATACTGAATAAAAAAATCGAAAACATTTTTTTCTCTTACAACTTCTACATGAACCAGAACATAGACAAACATAGGGACGAAAATGTTTTTTTCAATAAGTCATAAAAAATTTCTACACCTTGAAATTTAACCCCAAAAAGGATGAAACTACCGTATGTAATATTTCTATTTTGCAGTTTTTTCCCTGTTTTCACAATTACCAATTTCACCTCACGTCAGAGAATAAAAACTGGAAGTTCTCACAAAGAGTACTGTAACAAGAATAATAAGCTCCTTCACTGGTAAAGGTTATTAGACCTCATGTAATTTGCCCACATTGAACATTTCACATAATTCTTTTTCATCAATACGTTGTTGACATTTGTGGTACACGAATGTCGAGAAGCAATAATCAAAGTGATAAGGGAAGGTAGTTTTATGTATATTCTGATATGTGATATTATTTAAATATTACAATTTCAAATAACCTCAGATTCTCTTGAAGGCAAAATTTTTGACCGACAGTGAAAAGACAAAAAAGTGACGACAGGAAAGGGGACCGATCCAAGGTACCGCACATGTCGTTTTTGTTGACTCCTTGGGGACCACCGTGAAAAATGAATCTTGTATGAAAAATGGGATAAGCAGAGACAAATGATTCTGTTTTGTGGTTGCAAGGAAAAAAAGAAAAGAGAATCTCATGCAGCAGACATTGGTGTACTTCCGCCAATTATGAAGACGTCGCACATGATGGAAACATGCTTGTTTTTGAATAAATTAATGCGCTAAAGTTAACCAATGGTGAGTGGCAATTAGTCAACAAGTTGAGAATTTTTGTGTGAAGAGTTTTGGTTTTGAAGTTTTGGATATCAAGTTTTCGATTTTCGAAATTTCATTTTACTTATGAAAACGTGTTTTTCTAACTTTCCACATCTTAAAAAATCCTCGGAAATGTTTATCCAAAGTTTTAGAATGATTCAAAAAATCGAACATGAGGAAAGGAACCATACGATGTCCATTTGAAGAATATGATATTGCGGCTTTAGGTGTTTTAATTAGCTTAAAAATTTATCACCAAGAGTGGTTCAAAAATAAATAATGCAAAAAACACAGCGAGAACACTAATGAAAATATTCCCATTTCAAACTTGAATTATTTTCAAATAATGTAATCTCCAAAGAAGCTATGCACAATTAGCTGATTAAAACATGCACAGATTGCATTATAAGCTCCTACTACTCATAAAGTGTTGAAACAATAATGACAAGCTGTAGGGATGAGCCGTATTCACTTCAATTTCCGTTAAGAGATGGGATTTTTTGTTTAAAATTGCACTAGAACTTGTTTGTCTCCGAGTAGACAGCATTCAACACGCTTCCGGAAGAGTGATTCGGAGCGTAGAATTGTTTGGTCCCCTTTTCGTCGATGAATTAGACTTGAACGAGTATGGCGTAAGCAAACTACAAACATGCAGATCAACAAGGTGGAGACGTGGGGAAACAGCTCCAAATATGGTTTGAAAGAGTCTTACACTTTCCCGGCCAAAAGTTTATGAACGATATTAGTTTTCCACATTTTTTCATTTCCAGTTTTCATAAACTTTTCTCAAAGTCACTCCAAATATCGATCATTTACTTTTGACCAGAATTTTGTTTACGGAACATATTCTGACTGTGTTGACCAGTCAACAATATTTGTATCTAAACGTAGTGAGTTGGAAAACCTACCGTATACGGTTAAAAAAACCTACCTCTATAGAGCACTATATATAGTCGGAAGTGATATATATATATATATATATATATATAAAGTTGGGAGATTTACTTTAAATAGAGAGGACAGAACTGCAGACGGACAAAAGGAAAGTCTCTATTGTCTATAATAAGCATCCCATACGGTGAGTGAGCGGAGAGAGGTTGAATAATTAACGTAGGTGTTTTAAACAGTACTAGTATATGAAAAACTTCTCTTTAGAACAAAAGAAAACCATCACAATGTCAAAAATAACTAAAACTTTCAAAGTTTCACAGTTAGTAGTGCTAGGCAGTGATTTTGAATAAGTCATTCAGAATCTTTTTTCAAGGGCGATTGATATTCATTTTGTGAATGAACGTAGATAGGTTAAGAACTTGTCGCATTGCAACACATTTTTATATGAAGTTATTTCGTATCAAAAACTTCCACCTAGAAAAATTGGTATTGAGATCAAAAGAAGTCTGAAAAGTGACGAGTGCCCTTAGTCATTAGAGTCTCCTAAGGGATTCAAAACTCGCGTGGTTGCAACATTCAATTGTTGGAAGAGGTTTTGGGGAACAACAAGGAACTTGATGGAACAAGACACACACGTTATCTGTTTTTTTCACAGGGGAGAAGATGATCTTGTTTTCATATGGAACACTTCAAAAAACAAAGATTTTTATTTCAAGCTATGAAAAAAAAACCTTCTTCCGACATTAGTTATTGGGAAAAAACTATCTAGATTTCCTGTTTCCAAACACAACGTGTGTGTGAAGCTCGCTTACAGCTTTCAAACATTGATGTCAGTGATTGGAATTGGATTTATAATAATTCTCTGAAACACAATTCAAACTTTATTTTCTGGTATCACTTTCAAACATAAACTGAAGTAACTTTACAGTGAATTTGAGAATACTCTTGACGACTTTTGCATATTCTATCAATGACCATGAAATTTCAAAGCCCTCGAACAAAAAAAATACTGCCTTTCCACAATTTATGCAATTTACCAAAATGATCAAACTTGAATGAAGTCATATGAGACAGAGCTATAAACCAAAACATACTTTACAACTGCAGGTGGTTTTTTGAAGTATTGTTTTCTCTAGTGAGATATTTTCGAGACTCGTGAGAGAGCTGATCATAAAAAATAAAGTAGATCAGATAGAAAAATCATGATAATTCTGATCCACAGTCTCTCTCTCTTTTTAGAAATTTTCATTTTTTGAAGGATTCTGAAAAATGAAAAACGGGATTTTCCGTTATCTCGAGCTCCTGGTTACAGTATGCTCGTAGTTACAGTATACTATTCCGAAAAATCACACCGGTCGTAAACTTCTGCTCGAAGCCAGATGAAAAATTCTTAGACAGCTCAAATGAAATGAAGTAAAAGCTGAAAAAAGAAAAATCGACAGCTCATGACAGCGAAAAGCACAACAGAATTGAATTTGTTCGGCAGTAATAAAAAGAATAATGCGATGTGTATTAAAAGTCCATTTGGCGACAAAGGCGAACATGCAAATAATATTGGTAATTGCTCATTTAAATTAGAGCCGGGATGAGCTCCTACTGTGTTCTTGTCCAATTTGCATGATTTATGCTCCAGAGTTGATTAGTCCTTCCGGCCAACGTCCTTTCGGCCTATTTTGATGTTCACACTGCTTGAATTAAAGGGTTGGAGCCCTCTGTGTAACATATTCATTGTAGGACGTTGAGGAAATGTTCGTTCATATAAAAACGAACGGGACTAACAGAACAACAATTTTTTCTCTAAATGAACTAGCATCTTCTTCACTTTAAAATTGAATTCGGTCCACATAACTTCTCGAAACAAGTTATCAAGGACGATATGGAGAATCACGCATATGAAACATACGTACAGTCTGGTCCATAAAGATACAAACAGATAGACATTCGACTCACTCTAAACTATAACACATGAAGTAGATTATAGAAAACTTTCAATCAATCGGAAGTGATAAAAATCTGAGTGGAAAGGGTTAACAGTCTCAAGTCGCGCACTATCTCCTCGATGAACTCGCGTTTATAAATTCTGAATTCTCACCAGACGTACCGATTCGGTCATAATAAAAAAGTGATCAACGTCCAAAACCCGAAACTTTTTGCATCTATTCATTTTGACACGAAAACATGGAGCGGCCCAAAACAACCCAAACACATCTAATTAAATTCAAAAGTGGCCATTTAGAATTAAATTTACCTGCGTATCAGCATAGGGGTTATCATTCTCCGTCGAAACATGCAAAATTTCGTTCTCTGATGAATTTTGAGTCTGCTAAGTTGGGAATAACATTTTGATTGGTATTTGATGATCTATGTTTGCAGATAGGAGGAAGTCTGCAACATATCCAGTTTTTTTTTCGGCAAGGTGGACACAACTATAGGCCTTGTCAGATCTACAGTATCCTACAAATATGGAACAGTAAGGTTTTGAAACTGTATCAATAATTTGTCTAGTTATGTTTAGGTTTTTAACTTTTTTTTCAGTTAGGTCTTTCCCCATTTTACAATTACATTCATGCGCACTGCGATCAGATCATTGAGGTTTTGACTTATTTTGATCAAGCAAGAGAGGTATTCAAGTTGAGTTGTTTCCCTAGAAGAGCTTTCATAAATAGAATGAAGATTGAAGTGGATATCAACTCGCATATAAGTTGGAAAAGGGGTTCAGTAAGTTTGTTACTCATTAGGTCGACCTTATTAGAGAGAATTAACAGCATCAACGACGTAAACATGACAATAATGAAATAGTTATGAAATATTTCAAGGTACATCTCATATAGCTTTCTCTACCTGTAAAAAAAATCTGGCCTCCGTAAATCGGTTACTTAGTACTGTAGCAGTTTCGTCTTGAAACACAAGAACGATTAAGTGGTGCGCCTTTAATTTCAATGAACTGAAAGTAAGAACAATAATGTAAATCCACAAAGATCTAACTGTTCGTTGTGAGAGTTACCGTACTCATTCTGCAAAATTGAGATTAGAGCGCGTTTGAAAACGGCCATGCTTCTAGCGATATATGTGAATTTGAACATAAGAACGGAGTCAATGAGATGAGTTATTGAAGTATAGGCAAAAGGAAACAAAAACAAATCACAACTAAATTATACAAATGAACAAGAAAAAATCAATTCTTTTGGAGTGAATGAAAAGAAAGAACATAAGATTTCAAAAATCTGAATGAATTCGCAAATAATCTTTTTTTTTCTGTTTCTCACGATGACACCAAATGCGCTCTCTGAAAGATCGGAATTCAACTTTTAGCATTAAAGGTAAAGTTGTCAGAGTCATCGAGAAGGTTTCTCACATAAATTGTGAATCCAGATATGATAGGCTTCTCCAACATCTCAACGTGAGAGAAAACAAAAGTAAAATTAGAAAAGAAACAAAGTGAAAGAGAAAACACAGACAATAAGATTGCGGGTCCACTCTGAAAAAACAACATGCAAAACATTATTTAAGACGGATTCGAAGAAAAGTTACACATGAAAATTGTTATTATTATTCAATTGAGAAAAATTACTACTTTCAGGGAAAAAAAGAAACAAAATTACTCCAGGTGTTAGTCATGACAGTAGGAAGAGAGAGAGAGAGAGAGAGAGAGAGAGAGAGAGAGAGAGAGAGAGAGAGAGAGAGAGAGAGAGAGAGAGAGAGAGAGAGAGATAGAGAGAGAGAGAGAGAGAGAGAGAGAGAGAGGAGAGAGAGAGAGAGAGAGAGAGAGAGAGAGAGAGAGAGAGAGAGAGAGAGAGAGAGAGAGAGAGAGAGAGAGAGAGAGAGAGAGAGAGAGAGGGAGACAGAGACAGAGAGACAGACAGAGAGACAGAGCGAGACGGATAGAGACACTCATAGCAGCCTTGAAAAAAAATACAGAAGAAAAATTGTTAAAACCAAGAATTGTGTAAAAATTCATAAGAAACGGGACTACTTCAGCTCTGTGACGTGGCAAGTCGTCATGTCCTCCTTCGCAGATGAATTCCGACTAGTAACAGGCAAGAAATGAACAGAGAATTCGATAAGACACATCATGTTTTACTCACGACCTAACAAGCAAAACAACAAAATTCTTCGTGTCACAGAACAAGAAGAGAGAGGGAGAAGGAGATTGAAGCAGAAGCACTTTGGCCTCGGATTATCCCATGTGCAGATAAAAACTTCCTGGTACTCGGGAAACGACATTTATGGAATCTTCGGAAGCCGATAGAATAACTAAGAGAGAATACTATGTATAACAACTGAACCGACAAATTTATCGTTCTGACGCAAAAATCGCATACTGCACTGACCGGATTAGCTTTAAAGACAGAGCGATTCACCCAGTTATACTTTTTGACCTTATCTGGTTGTTAGTATATTGTTTGAAACTTGTGATGTGTGAATAAAGTTGTTATTGTTCAACTAGGAAATAGTCACTCATACCTACATAGGCATGGGCATATTGCCAATCATTGGCAGTCGATTGGCAATGCCTCTTTTCCATTGCCAATAGCATAGGCAGTTGCAATTGACTTGGATTTTGATTTCTAGGCCTTTTTGACGTTAAAGATGGTTTTATAACAAACTGCATTGCCAGTAGCATTGCCAATCGACTGTCAATTCTATTGGCAATGGAGAAAAGGCATTGCCAATTGACAATGATTGGCAATATGCCCATGCCTACACCTACATACACTCCTCAAAGTTCTCAACTTTTGTCAGTTTACCAGCCGAAGATTTCAAAAACTTTGCTTTTTTAGCAAAATTGTTCTCTCAACTTTTCCTAAACCGATGATCAGAAGGGGAACTACTGTTGGCTGCAGATTGAAGAAAGATTTTGGTACATGAAGTCATAGATGCGGGTTTTATTTTGTAGAAAGTTCCTCACTCCCGTCTTCGTAATAAACTTTGTTTCAACATCACTCAATTTCGTCACATTCATATGGACTGCTCAAAAATCTATCTGATGATAAAATACTTCTGACTGAGTGAGGAACTTTTAAACGAATAGATTTGGATTTTTTGCGAGAGTCTTGCAGTACTTGAACTCATGTGCTACTTGTCAGAAATTTTAGAAACATCTTCTAATGAAAAGACCCTTTTCTTGTTTGTCTGGACTTTTTCATTTTTCAGAGGCTATTTCTTTTTCATTTCTTCACCATGAAAAGAAAAAGGTCAGCCCAATGATTGGTGGGAAAATCGCTATTCTATGCATGAAATGATGTTGTTGTTTTCGCGAGTTTTTTGTTCGAGAGTACTTCACTTTTCTTTCACAAAAAGTACACACCTTCAATGGAAAAGTTGAGATTGAGTAATAAACAGTTGGAAACGGGAATGAGAGGCACATAGACTAACTGAAGACCCTAGAAATACAAGAAATTCGAAGCTGAGTCTTATAGCGAAACAGTGAACCATGAAAAATGTCACTATTTTTCTTTCTCTCTCTTTCCTTTCCTCTTCTTTTCTTTTGCATTTGCATGAAGTTGAAGCGAGCTCTGTAGCTCATTATTCAAGCTATGGAAAACAGATAGAAAGATTCCAATTATTTATTTAATTGATGCTATTACAGAAACTTACTGAAGGGCGTTTGCAAAAAAAACCATTGAGAGTTGGAAATTAAGAGAGAAAGGAAAAGAAGAGAGAAAGAGAGAGAGAGAGAGAGAGAGAGAGAGAGAGAGAGAGAGAGCCCTAGAAAACTCTAACCGCTAACATAAGTTGTTTTCAAAGTTGCCCGGAAATAACATATTGAAAATCAAAAGTCGGAATTTCGTGCAACTCTGCTGCAGAATGTATGTAACATAAACAACCCGAATAGGAACATTAATGAGAAGGTTGAGGGCATCAATTATTTGTACCGTGAAGCCTCAGTTTTGCTTAGCAACAACTTTTTCGATTATGAAAGTGGTTCTGGTGCGAAAGGTCGTGTGAGACTTCAGATGATTGAATTCTGATAAAACAGATGTTATCCATGTTGATCGTATTCAAGAAACTTGATTGATTAAAAAAATTAAATTTTCAGAATTTTTCATCTCTGAATACTCTCGGTTTTGGATTCCCCCCTCTCTCTCTTTCTCTCTCTATCTATCTCTCTCCTTCTGTGAAATACCTTTCAGAAAAATATGGAAGATAATAAAAAATTATCTGGAAACTGTCTGTTCTTTGAAAAAATTAGAGATTAAAAGTTTTTGTGAACATCCACTTGTAACAATGAGTGCGAACCGGAATTAAGATGTCCCAGCTGATCACAGAAATGTCTCGTGTTTGCTGTCTAAATAATTCATGAGAGTTATTATTTTTGGATCTCTTGTTCTCGGGAAAACCGAGGTTGTGTGATGATCGGGTTCCCAGTAGACAAGGAAGTACATAAGATCCCTTACCTCTAGTTTCTGAAAACAGTCTGGGCTAAAAGAAGGTCTACATTGATGATTTTGTGGTATTTATCATGTTGTCCAAATGTTCGGGATGAGTTTTTTGGTCCTACTACTACTACTATCTTATTTTAACTTTATGTTACTTCATAAAATCATTTTTTGTTTAGAGAACGATAAATGTTTCTTGATTTTAAATAAATAACTGAAAAGAAGAAAGCCGATCTTGTACATGGGCTGACTGATGGACTGGCTGACGGACCGATCTTGGAACTACGTCACTATATCACCAACATTACTGCGAGAAGCAAGCCGATATTTGTTCACTTTCCGAAAACCGCGAGAAACAACTCAAGAACACTGCAGTCACACCAGATATGCGTTATACAGTGCGTCCCACTCCTTTAAGGACACTTCTATTTTTTCTCATAACTTTATTTGAAGAAGAGGCGTCAATCTCTCGTTTGATTATGTAATAGAAGAAACATATTGAATACTTTTGGCAATAAGTTCAACATCTTAGCTCCAGGCGATTCAAAGTAGTATCGCCTAGAAGAAATTTTTCACATTTTCTAGCGTCCCATCTTAAGGACACCTTGACTAAAACTATTACTATTATAAAACGCACGTGTAACAAAAAATGTTTATATGTTTTCATATATATATAGATATATATATATATATATAGATGTCGGGGTATTTGTCTGACTATAAATGTGTGAATAACTCTTTTCAGAATTGATGTTTTAGGTTGAAATTTTGTGACTAGATTACGAAAATTATGTGTACTTGGACTAAACTTTTTCCAAATTTCTACCTATCACGATACCGTAGTTATGACCTAATTAGTGCAAATTGGGGTCAATTTTCACGTGTCACGTACACCATGTTCAACATGTTCCGAACACGTGTTTCCAAAGCGCAGTGGCAGAGAAGTTGATTACAAAACTAATCGAAGCCCGATCATTTCCTGTCTGATTCCTTTTCTTTTGCTTTTTGTCTAACCGTACAAGTGTAACCTTCTGCTCTATAAAAAGTTTTAGCGATAAAAATACCGTGAAAAAATATTTTCATGCGCTTTGTCTCCCCGGGGGCGAAGCCCCCGGGAGTAGAACAATATTTTTGTGCGGTTGGTCTCCCAGGGGGCGAAGCCCCCGGGAGTAGAACAATATTTTTGTGCGGTTGGTCTCCAGGGGGCGAAGCCCCCGGGAGTAGAACAACATTTTCATGCTTTTGGTCTCCCAGGGGGCGAAGCCCCCGGGAGTAGAACAATATTTTTGTGCGGTTGGTCTCCCAGGGGGCGAAGCCCCCGGGAGTAGAACAACATTTTCATGCATTTGGTCTCCCAGGGGGCGAAGCCCCCGGGAGTAGAAAAATTTATCGTTCTCGGGGGAACCCAAGGGCGGAGCCCTCTGGAAGAGGAAAACTTGAAAGAAAATAACTAACTAATACCAGATGAATTATTTCCTGCGCTTGAGTTTACCGATAGAAAAGAGTACGAGCATCCAAAAAAACACGCAAAACGCCTGAGCGCAGCGAAGGTTCAACAGCTAGTTGCCTACAACTCTTTTTTTGTTTGTTAAGTCTTTTTTCACTCTTCTCATACATTTCTTAGCAAATTCCATCAATTTGAGAGGTCACACGGATTGAAACGAAATCTTTAACTCCTTTAATCAACAAAAAAATGAAGTTTCACAACTTTGGTTTCCCATTCTGGTTAAACATCCGATATTGACATTGGAATGATTAGAAACTCTTAAATCGCTTTGGGAAGTTCATAGAAACACAAAACGCAAACTACCACGAGTGTTGAACAGCACAGACATGTCAAATAAGTCAGTCGGTCAATCTGAAAACATCGATTGCTACACTGAAATGTCTTCAAAAAGCTGATAAACACATAGAACGATGATGATTCTAAATGTCGGTTACTCAAATGACTTTTTCTTACTCCCCGTCGAAAAAAGAGAACAAGACCTACCACATTAAAATTAACAATAGGAAAAACAATAGTTAGGTTACTGCACTCAAAAAGTGTCCAACGATTGGTTGTCGAAAGTAGCATCAAACGACCGAGATGTTCAGAGAATATGGTCAGATGTTGTTGACGAATGTAAGAGTAACAATACCATAATGCTTTAGATAGTTCACATTCGTTTTGTCCTGGTTAGAGCAAAATCGAAGACTTAGTGTTTTCAGTTAAAAAAAATAATTTTGATTTTATCTATTTTTTTCCACTCGCTGTCATTTTTTACACTTTAATCTTTACGGAATGTGTGAAAACTTTTTTGAGTAACATTAATTCAGAATCATCACCGTTCTATGCGTTTGTCAGCTTTTTGAAGACATTTCAGTGTAGCAATCGATGTTTTTAGATTGACCGACTGACTTATTTGACATGTCTGTGCAGTTCAACACTCGTGGTAGTTCGCGTTTTGTGTTTTTATGAATTTACCACAGCAATTTAAGAGTTTCCAATCATTCCGATGTCGAAATCGGATGTGTAACCAGAATGGGAAACCAAAGTTGTGAAACTTCATTTTTTTGTTGATTATAGGAGTTTAAGATTTCGTTTCAATCCGTGTGACCTCTCAAGTTGATGGAATTTGCTAAGAAATGTATGAGAAGAGTGAGAAAAGACTCAACAAACAAAAATAAGAGTTGTAGGCAATAGTTTTAGTCAAGGTGTCCTTAAGATGGGACGCTAGAAAAAGTTAAAAATTTTTTCTAGACGTTACAACTTTGAAACGCCTGGAGCTAAGATGTTGAACTCTTTGCCAAAAGTATTCAGTATGTTTCTTCTATTACATAATCAAACGAGAGATTGACGCCTCTTCTTCAAATAAAGTTATGAGAAAAAATAGAAGTGTCCTTAAAGGAGTGGGACGCACTGTATTAATTAGTAGCCACTTTATGCTTTGAAATTTGCTCTTACTATGCTTTTATTTATGATAGTTTAACCAGCTACCTTTGCTATTGCTGGCATTGGTCTGGTCTTTCTCTGTTTATTATTGACATTATCATCAAAAACTTTATTATTTCCAACAAAAAACACAGCATTTTTTGTTGAAACCCTTCAATACATGAAATTCGACAAATCTAGACACCTTGTTCATCAGCAGTGATGAAGAAGAAAAGGTGAACAAAAATGGAGATCGCAGATGGGGAGACAAAATCCATTCGGTGAACATATTGTTTTGACAATTCTTCTGAAGCTCAAGAAAATTTATCCCAAACGACTTTGCTGATGGAAGTGTGAGCAAGGACCAGGAATGAATCAAACATACCCCAGATAGGTCCAGAATTCTGAAATTTCCATTCGTGAATCTGTCAAGAATATCTCTTACCCAGATTTCTGTTATCCCTATCAGACTACTGACAAAGAAAAGAAGTGATGGAACCAAGTTGAAGACCACAACGAGCAGAATGTCAATGACTATCAGTTTATTAACCTGAGATGTTGTAAGATTTTTTTTGTCAAAAAAAACTTCGAGTTCAATTTATGAGAAGGCTTTGATTTTCAACACTTTTCCACTCTTTTCAACTATCTACTTCCTTAGCACTGCTTTCCAGTTTTCCATTATCGACTGTAAAAATCTGATTCCATAAGAAAAAAGGTTTTTTCTTTCGTGATCCTGTTTTCAATTGAAAAATCTATTCCTGTTTCAAATTTAGTGGAATTCTTTGTTTTTTTTCTTATTCTGGAAATCAGAATAACGGTAACTCGCCTTCTTGAACATTTCAGTGTTCTGCCTACCATGACCAAAAATGAAGTACAACTTGACTATCATGAGTACGGCGAGGAGTATAATGCAGAGAATAGCTATCTGAAACAAGATGGATATTCTGTTTTTCTCACAATGTTCAAAATAATGCATTGTGAGTTCGCAGCTTTCAAAAGGGTAGATAAATCAAGATCAAAATTTTGAGTAAAGTAGCGTCCATTGAAATACGAACGTTTCACTTTTCGTTATTGTATCTCAATGAGAAGATGTCGAACCGGAATTAAACATTGAGAATCAGCGATAGCCAGTAATTTTTACTATTTTAGTGTAAAATTGACGAAAAAAGTATTTATGTCAAATAAAAACTCACAGCTCTCAAAAATGATATGGACCTCATGGTGCATTTATCAGCGAGGCACAGAACTGTGAAACAACCGGGAATGAATTCAGTTGACTGTTTACACACAACTGGAATCTGAATTATCGCAAAGCCAATGAGGATAGAAGCAAGAAAGGACAGAAGACAAAACTTCTGATGGGATAGACGGTTGAAAATGGTAGGCAAGAAGATTCCCTGAAAGGTTTCATGATTTCATTGGTCTGGTTTTGATGAACCACTAATTCATTCACTGGCTTTTGGTTATCGAAACTACTGACTTAATTTCTCAAACTTACCCAGTTTTGACTGGATATTAACTATTTGAACATCACTTTTTTTTTTTACAATAGTGACTTATCGCACAATTTCTACACAGTCAAACATGTACCAATGCTTAACTGATAAATAGTTTGTAACAAAATCTTTTGTCTCTGAATAACCAACCATCAATCGATGTATGCCAATAAAAATGGTGATGAATGTGAGAGTAAGGTCTGTATTCAAACTGAATAAGCCAACATAGGATATTATTCGTTGATCGGAATAAGTTACAGTATCAGCGACTATGAGGACTGTCGTCCAGCTGATGAAGATTGTGACTGAAATGGATGTTTGAGAAGTATTCAGAATACATCAAAGACCTATGCCTGACTGAACGATGCTGACGATAAATCGATAGAAAAAGAGATGTCCACTCTTACAGCGGCGGAACTCGTCTCGTCTGAACGATTCTCGCTAAGTAGAAGAACCATCCAGAAGCAAACTTCAGTATCCCTATGATTATAAGAAGGTTGAAGATGAAACCGACAAAGGAAAAAAGTATGGTTATGATGGATATTATCAATGCAATGGCCATTGAATGCTGAAATGTTGCTAATTTTCACAATTAAAAACCGGGATAACTTTTTCTATTTTCCATCAATAGCAATAATAGAAAGCGCTAAAGAATGAGGAAAACATAGAGAGAAAAAAGGAGTGAGAGAGAGAAAGAGAGAGAAAGAGAGAAAGAGAGAGAGAAAGAGAGAGAGAGAGAGTGGAGAGAGAGCGGTAAGTCAGACTTCACCCATTTCACAAACTATATACGGTATTGCCTTTGGATCCATCTTGACACCTCCAGTAGTAGACCACAAGAATGAAACTCAGATGTTGTGGAAATCATTGATCATGGGAAACTAAGGTTTTTGGTGTTTTTCTCAAAACAAAACCGAACTGGAAACAGAACACAACTCGTCGTTATGTATGTGGTGGCCATGCGAAATTTTGTCGACAATTCATCTACACCACTTTTGATAAGTCTTTCACATTACTATGCGAACGTGCAAAAAATGAATACTTACATTTTTCTTTAAATAATCATTCTTTGTGAATAAACAAGGAAATGAAGTCATTACTCTCTATTTGTATCATGTTGTTCGTGTTTTGAACAGATTGTTCGTTTCTCGATCTTGAGGTCTCCA
>OZ022250.1:5952458-5962458 GCA_963978915.1 Caenorhabditis parvicauda | reverse complement strand
CGTTAATTCAGAGGAGCTACTAGATATTCAGACTCCAACCTTGCCAAACATCATTCATATTGGCGGATTGGGAGTCAAAGAAAGTTCTGATGAACTGGACGATGTGAGTTCTACACAGTAATCACTTACATACAAAACTTCAGAAGTTCTCAGCCGCGATGCGAAAAGGGTTAAAAGGAGTGGTTCTATTCTCTCTTGGGACGATGGTGAACACAACTAGCCTTCCAAGCAAAATCATGGAGTCAGTACTGAAGATTGCGCAGTCTTTCCCAGACTATCAGTTTCTGATCAGAGTTGACAAGAACGATAAGGTCCCCTATTCTTTGGTTTTAGTTTTGAATATTCTTTCAGAATACATTAGAGACAGCGAAGGACATTGAGAATGTGCTGGTCAGTGACTGGCTGCCACAACCTGCAATTCTGGGTATGTCTATGACTTGAAAAATCGAGAAATGTACACGAAACTGCTCACTTCTGTTTCTCTTCATGTATACCAATTCAGCTCATCCACGTCTTCAACTGTTCATCACTCACGCCGGTTACAACAGTCTGCTGGAAGCCGCGCGAGCTGGGGTGCCGCTATTGTCGATCCCGTTCATCAATGATCAGCCAAGGTATAGTGAATTATTGGTTAACAGATCGAGTGTCAGACTATGATTCGTAATCATACCTCACTCTCACGTTTATCTCAATACTTCAAGAAATGGACGAGCTGTCGCATCGAAGGGTTGGGGAATGACAAGAACCAAGGATGATCTAGCCCATCACCCAGAGAAGATCCAAGAAGCTATCAATGAGATTCTTACAAATGACAAGTCAGTTTCTATTTAATTTTAACTAGCAGACTCCACTTGTAGATACCGTAACACAGCTCGCAAACTGCAAAAGCTGATCCGTTCGAGACCAACGACACCAGCAGAGAGACTGGTCAAGACGACCGAGTGGGTGATCGCTAATGAAGGTGTTCCACAGCTTAAGACTGCCGGCAGACATTTGGGCTTCATAGTTTACTACAACATTGACGTCATTACCGTATTCGTAGTCCTGCCAATCACCGTATTTATCATTCTCACTACCAAAATTTTATGCACATTGACCCCACCCGGAAAAGTCAAATCTGAATGAACTATTCAATCGTAGCAATTTTCATTTTAACAAGAAAGAAACAGTTCAAAATCATATGAAAATGTTTGTTACTGTAGAAGCATGTTTTTTTTTCTACAGTAACCTCTTGTTCTCTAACTTTTATTTATTTTTCTTTTTCCGATTTCTTTCGTTTTTTTGAATTCAATAATAGTATTTACTTACAATTTCCTGTTTTTCAAAGCTTGAAGACACCTAACTTTACACTCATTCTTCGATTTGCAAGTTTGGTAACTTTCAAAACCATCGATTAAGAGAATTTATTTTGCTGAAGGCATTAAGTCTCAAGAATCAAGGTTTGGATGTTTCAAAGTTCAACAAAGTCATTCGTCGAGCTTATCTTATCATTGATGACTTTTTCAAAGTTAGAATCATCATGACAACTTTATTCGTTTGCCAGATAGTTTCTTGCTCCTTCCATTTCTGTCATCAAATTTCAGATTTTTCAGACATGGGTTTATTCTGCCAGCTATTAGTTTCACTTCTGATCTCGAATGTCTTCTCTTACAAAATCCTAGTTTTCTCACCAGCTACAAGCAGATCTCATTTGATATCCAACGGTAGGATAGCCGACACTTTGGCTCTTGCTGGACATGATGTGGTTAGTTTTTTTGTTACAAAATGCTTGAGGGTAACAGGAAAAACATAAAATCTGTGATTCTAAGCTTTTAGGTTATCCTTGAACCCGATTTTACTAATATAGTGAACATCACGAAAACTGCATCACACGCCAGAAGACGGTTGGTACATGGTCTCAACAATGCCAATTTCATTGCTGGATCCAATTGTAAGATTTTTCTTCACGAATAAGTCTATTATGTTCTCTCAGCCAACTCTCTTGACATTTTCCAGCCGAAGAGTTTGTATTCTGACTTCCAAGGAGAAATCGGCCATCAGACTGACTATACTGACTTGTGCGAACGTGAGCTTTGTTGCCAGAAAAATAGAAAACACAGAAAACATATTCATTTTTTTTTGTTATAATTTTCAGAAGTCTTCCTCCGGTCGGAACTCATCGAAGAACTGAAAGCTGAAAAGTTTGATGCTTATTTTGGTGAACAGATCAACATTTGCGGATTCGGTCTAGCTCATATTCTGAATATCAAGCACAAGTTCTGGATTTCGAGGTAATTTTACTTTTTTTTTCAATTATGTACTTGTTTTCTCATAATTGAAAGACTGAATCCGTTCAAGTGGTAGAGAGCATGAAGTTCTGCATGGTTATGGTACTACGTGATAAGTTCTTCTGATTGCTAACTCCAGATTATTTAAGTTGTACCATGGGAGTCCAAATCCGTCACATTCTGGGAATGGATAATCCTACTAGTTACCTGCCACTTAAAGTACATCTCGATGAACAGCCTACAGTTCTGCAACGAGCGGACAATCTACTGAACTACTTGTCAGAAGAATTGGTCACGGTCTACACTAACGGACATCTGACCGAAATGTTCAGAAGAAACTTTGGGTATACTTTCACTGATTCTTGAAATTTTCAAAAATTCTCGAGTTCTCTATTTATGTGCCTCTTTCCATAGTGTTTTTTCCATTTTTGATGTTGAATTGAAACTAAAGATGGCTCCGGTGTTTTCGAATTTTCCGTTTTGTAACATTTATAGGCAAATGAGAGTGTGTTCCTGATCATCACAACATCAGTTCTCACAAATTTCATCTGAAAATTGAAAAAAGTAGATTGGTTAAATAATAATATTTATTCAGAACGAATAAAAATACTTAAGCTTCAACAACGGCCAGCAATAGCCGCTTAAAGCTCGAACAAATAAGGGAATGTGGTGACTCTTAGAACCTGTTTCAGAAACTGCTCCGGTCAGGACAGTGTAGTATTTTTTGCAAAAAATGGTAGAAATCTGTCGTATATAAAATCATGAAGATCAAGTTTTCCTCCAACTCGAACTCTTTTCTCTTATCCAGACCCGATTTCCCGGACATCGAAACTCTCGCCGCATCGTCAGACATTGTTTTCGTATCTACAGACGAGCTTCTCGACATTCTCACTCCAACCTTGACGAATGTCATTCATATCGGAGGATTGGGGATCAAAGACAGTGCTGACGGTCTCGATGAGGTCAGTTCTCCACAATTGAATACTTCCTAAACAAAACTTCAGAAGTTTTCAGCCGAAATGCAGAAAGGATCGAAAGGAGTGGTTCTGTTCTCGCTGGGTACTATCGTCAACACTTCGAGCCTTCCAAACACGATTATGGAATCGGTACTGCAGATTGCACAGTCTCTCCCACAGTATCACTTCTTGATCAGAGCTGACAAGAATGACAAGGTTCCCTTCCCATTGAGCAGTTTTCAATATACATTCAGAATACATTCGAGAAAGCGAAGAACATTCAGAATGTTCTGGTCAGTGACTGGCTGCCGCAACCTGCTATTTTGGGTATGATTGAATTTGATTTTTTCTTCATACTAAATAAATAATTCTGTAATTTGTTCAAAAATAAAACAAATTCGACTATGAACTATCTCAAAGTAATTTTTCAGCACACTCGCGCCTCCAATTGTTTATCACTCACGCTGGTTACAACAGTCTGATGGAAGCCGCGCGAGCTGGGGTACCGCTACTGTCGATCCCTTTCATGTACGATCAACCTAGGTGAGATTGATTACCTCCCTCTCACGTTCATCTCTATATTTCAAGGAATGGACGAGCTGTCGCATCAAAGGGTTGGGGACTGACGAGACCCAAGGAAGATCTTGCTCATTACCCAGAGAAGATCCAAGAAGCTATCAATGAGATTCTTACAAATGACAAGTCAGTACCTGCATACATACACTCTTTCTCATTCATCACTTGCAGATACCGTAACACAGCTCGCAAACTGCAAAAATTGATCCGTTCGAGACCAACGACACCAGCAGAGAGACTGGTCAAGACGACCGAGTGGGTGATCGCCAATGGAGGTGTCCCACAGCTTAAGACTGCCGGCAGACATTTGAACTTTGTAGTTTACTATAACATCGACGTCATTACTGTATTTGTAGTCCTACCAATTACTGTATTTGTCATATTGACCACTAAAATTGCACACACTTTGACCCAACCAGGAAAAATCAAGTTTGAATAAATTGTTTCTGCTATGATGTTCAATTAAATACGGAAATTTAGAGTTGCAGTAGGAGAATGTTCTCGCTACAGTAGTCTTCAGTTTCGAAGAATTTCGAAACTAATACGAACAGCTCAAAAATTCAGCAAACTCAGTTACCGACATTATCTTATCGTTGGTTCTGACTTTTAGTTTATCATGAGAACACTCTCATATATAAAAACCAAGTTGTTTCTTGCTCACCCTATAAGTTGTTTCACAGATCATTCTTGATTATTCAGTCTCTAGACATGGCTCTATTCCTCTTTCTACTACTTTCAATTCTGATCTCGGAAGCCTCTCCGTACAAAATTCTAGTCTTCTCTCCGGCGACAAGCAGGTCTCATCTGATATCCAACGGTAGGATAGCCGACACTCTGGCTCTTGCTGGACATGACGTGGTGAGTTAGGAAAAACTGGAAGTGTGAAAGGTTGAGGAAGTCTGGAACTTTTAGGTAATTCTAGAACCAGATTTCACTAACATAGTCAACATCACAAACACATCGTCTCACGCTAGAAGAAGGCTCATACACGGTCTCAACAATGCCAATTTTATCGCTGAATCCAATTGTAAGTTTTTTCCCCAAATAATTCTTTAACTCGCTTCCAGACCATTCTATTGACGTTTTCAAGCCAACGAGCTTGTATTTACAAATGCAAGAATACATTGCTGACCAGACCAGCTACACGGACTTGTGCGAACGTGAGGTTTACCCACTTGAAAATAACCTAGTGTTTCAGAAGTCTTTCTCCGTTCAGAACTCATGAAAGAACTGAAAGAAGAGAAGTTTGATGCTTATTTCGGCGAGCAGGTCAACATTTGCGGTTTTGGTCTGGCTCATATTCTAAACATCAAACACAAGTTTTGGATTTCTAGGTGAATCTATTTTCTGTGGAAACACTTTCGTGTTTCTATTATATGTACTAAGTAAAGAATCAGTTCGAATGATAATGTAAGCTTGCTTATCGTTTTTGGAATACGGTATAAGGAATTTCCATCACGAACTGTATGTTATTTCAGTTGTATTCTACATTTGAGTTCTTGTGAAGTTTGGTTCCGAAGACTTCAGTAAAGAAAGTTTCCGTCATCGTGAACTGCAGTACATTTTGTATTTCAGTTGTACAATGGGACCCCGAATTCGCGACATTTTGGGAATGGACAGTCCGACTGGTTACCTATCTATCAAAGCGCATCTTGATGAAGAACCCGGAATGTTGCAACGAGCGGATAACACACTGCGTTACTTGGCTGAGAAGATTGCTTCTAGATACACCAACGAACGTTTGACAGAAATGTTCAGAAGAAACTTTGGGTAGGTTTCTTAACTTTCTGGTTTCGTCTGTTTTTCTTGAGATAAAGTTTGAAAATTTAAATCAATAACAGAGTCTGTGAACGATTATGCGATTCAGATCACATTTCCCCAATGTTGAATCACTAGCCGCATCGTCAGACATCATCTTCGTATCTACAGAAGAACTACTCGACATTCTGTCTCCTTCCTTATCGAACATTGTTCACATTGGAGGTCTGGGCATCAAGTACAGTTCAGATGGTCTTGACGATGTCAGTTCTACACAGTAATCATACTCACACAATACTTCAGAAGCTCTCAGCCGAAATGCAGAAAGGATCGAAAGGAGTGGTTCTGTTCTCGCTGGGTACTATCGTCAACACTTCGAGCCTTCCAAACACGATTATGGAATCGGTACTGCAGATTGCACAGTCTCTCCCACAGTATCACTTCTTGATCAGAGCTGACAAGAATGACAAGGTTCCCTTCCCATTGAGCAGTTTTCAATATACATTCAGAATACATTCGAGAAAGCGAAGAACATTCAGAATGTTCTGGTCAGTGACTGGCTGCCGCAACCTGCTATTTTGGGTATGATTGAATTTGATTTTTTCTTCATACTAAATAAATAATTCTGTAATTTGTTCAAAAATAAAACAAATTCGACTATGAACTATCTCAAAGTAATTTTTCAGCACACTCGCGCCTCCAATTGTTTATCACTCACGCTGGTTACAACAGTCTGATGGAAGCCGCGCGAGCTGGGGTACCGCTACTGTCGATCCCTTTCATGTACGATCAACCTAGGTGAGATTGATTACCTCCCTCTCACGTTCATCTCTATATTTCAAGGAATGGACGAGCTGTCGCATCAAAGGGTTGGGGACTGACGAGACCCAAGGAAGATCTTGCTCATTACCCAGAGAAGATCCAAGAAGCTATCAATGAGATTCTTACAAATGACAAGTCAGTACCTGCATACATACACTCTTTCTCATTCATCAATTTCAGATACCGTAAAACAGCTCGCAAACTGCAAAAATTGATCCGTTCGAGACCAACGACACCAGCAGAGAGACTGGTCAAAACGACCGAGTGGGTGATTGCTAATGGAGGTGTCCCACAGCTCAAGACTGCCGGCAGACATTTGAACTTTGTAGTTTACTATAACATCGACGTCATTACTGTATTTGTAGTCCTACCAATTACTGTATTTTTCATTTTGACCACTAAAATTGCACGCACTTTGACCCAACCAGGAAAAATCAAGTTTGAATAAACTGGTCGCTCATTTTTTTCCTTCAGCTTTTTTATAATTACAGGAAATTCGAACATTTTATAGTACCCGAGAAATATTGTACAAAAAGCTTGGGGAAGTGAAAATATTGAGACAGGGCACTAACCTTTGAGGGAAAAACAACGATAGGGAGATCAATTTGACTAGAAAACAAATTATTAGCTCTGGGGTTGAAAACGATAGTCTTTGGGTTAAAAAATTACAAGAAAACAAAAAATTCTAAAAAGTATTGATGTTTCTGCAGATACCACAACCCATGGCGAACTCTTCTCCAGTTGCCGGGTGTTGCATTTTTAATGGACACTGCAGTCCGTCGTCCAGGGGCACTGAACGTGGGCCCACAGGACATTGAGGAAGCTGATTTTTCGGGAGAGATCGGAGACGTTGGAAGTCGTTGTGACACGGCGCACAGAAATGAGTGTTGCCGAAGCTGAAATGTTTGTTGTTTGGTCAGGAGCATCACTGACAGACCGCCCAGGTTTTCGAATATCCTATTCAAAATAGGAATATTTTTTTAAGCCGCAGAACCGATATGCTCATCGAGTCTGAGTCAAGAAGAGTGGATATGTTAGTTCTAATCCTCTCAGCGCAATGAAAATCTGGTCAGAAGGATTTGAATTTGCTAAAATTGAAAGCGCCGAGAAACTGAAAAGCTTCTTTTTGTTTCTTTCTCCCTCTCACTCACAACATCAGAACGTTCTGAACTCACCAAAAATAGACAGCAATAGAACAGCAGTAACGGCATTTGTATTCGAGAAACTCGACTCCGTGACGTGGGCAAATCTGAATCATCGTTTTTTTTTCAGTGTAAGCAGACGTTTCTTACCTGATTTTGACCGGGATCTGAACAAGCGCCGCAGATCAAGTCGTTAGGGTCGTATTGAGAAGTGTCCAGAGCCTGAAAGTGAAATTCTTCTTTCTCTCTCTCTCTCTCTCTCTCTCTCTCTCTCTCTGTGTGTGTGTCTCTCTCTCTCATCTCTCTCTCTCTCTCTCTCTCTCTCTCTCATATCTCTCTCATCAACTCACATTCTGACACCTCGCTTCACCACCAAAATAAGCCTTGTGGCACTTGGAGCACAGGACGTACATGTACCGATCTAGTGCATATTCCTCTGGTTGGTTGAAAAATTCGCTCATTTCGTCAGTTAGAGCGGGACAGTTCAGAAGTTGGTCGTATTCAAGTCTCATTTTGGCCTGTAAGGGGATCATATGTACGACTCTCCAACAGCAAGCAATCTTACTTTTCAGTTATCTCCGTATAAGTTCTACAAGGCTCCACAATAAGTCAACAATCACTGAAGCCTATGCGCTTCTATGCAAAACTGATTTCTATCTTAACTTTTCTCATTGATGTCAATGACTTATTCCTTAGCAACTTATTCAGTTCAGTTTTTCTTCAGATGTTCCGTTTTTTCTACTTGAAAAAAGAGTCTTCTGAAAACGTTCACAGAAACTCAGTACTTTGTACTGTCACAAAGGTCCTACAAAACACTGTTAGTACCTTTTACGAATTTCACCTTTCCTCAAAAGCATACCTTGGAAGCAACCTCGCTCTTCAGATTTCTCAACGGCGCCAGGAGGTCGCTCAGCCCTGCATGTTCGATATCCTGATTGCAGAGTGGACAATTCATGAACCGGAACAGAATCCTCGGGCCGTTCCATCTCTTCTCCAGAATTGTCCGAATACAATGGAAGTGGAACACGTGTCCACACTGCAGTTTGCAGCAAGGGGCGGCACCGAGTCTCTCAGTAAAGCAGATTACACAGAGATCGTCGTTGTCTTGGTTGGATTCTGAAATGAAGAACACGAAGTGAAGAATAAAGAAGTATTTTTGGATTCATAATAAATTCAGTAGTTCCTGAAAGCATACTCCGAACAGTTAGAGTTTCAGTTCAGCTTTGTATAACCCTTTCGTTGTCTCTTTATTTTCTGATTACAAGTTCATAGAAATCCCAAAACTTGAGTGATGCATCAGGAAGTGTTAATGTTGCTAACAAAAACATTCAAAAATGTATATTGTTTATTTCTTTCAACTTGCCACCACTCACCATTCTTCTCACAGATCAAACAAGACAGACATTCAGTCTCATTCTTGATTCCAGAGCAGAAATGTCCACATGGATGCGTTTTGGAACAGGCAGATTTAGCGTACTCAATACACTCTTCATGATCGCAGGTGCCGTCAAGGTTCTGAAAGTTTGCAACATTGATTCTGGTTCATTTTAATTGGAATTCAACTCAAACAGAACGGAAATTTTAGAGATAGATGACTAACCACGTTCTCAGGATTCACTCTGTTGCCGCAGAAGCGACAAGTTGACGTCATAGGAACAACCATGTTGGAAGTGTTCATTGCGTCTTCTAGGATCATATCAGGGGACATTTCAACCATACCGTTGAGTGCCTTTCCGTGAAGGAGAATCTGATAATTGGAGGTGATTCAGGATGAATTTATTTTATTCGAACACATTCTTATCTCTCTCTCTCATCTCGTGTATCTTCATCTGTTTTAACTCTCAGCGTCTCACTTCTGACATCCACTCTAGTCGCATGAATAGCAAAACTAACCAAAAGATTATTGATCTTCAACCTTGCACACCCTTGATGGATGTTTACATCGTACCGGACTGATGTAGGAGTCAGCAGCTTCACGAAGTGATTCCTGTTCTTCTTGTTCAGATGCATGATTGTGAAGCATTCCCGGCAAAGGGACATCTCACAGGCAGTGCAGAAGACCTGAATGAGGACATTTGAAAGGGGTTCTCTTCTATTAGAAAAGTTTCAGGAAGAAGAATAAAGTTACCTTGGCCGGTGTAGTTCCATCATCGTGATTCTCACACACAGTGAACGGCTCTTCATTTATACGCTCACGGATTTTCTGCCATCTGGAATAGGAATGTTTTGTGAATAATCTTGTAAAATGTTCAACTGAAACTCGTAATAGAAATTAATAGGAAATCTAGGAAAACGCAAATGAATGAAAATGAGATTCATAACATGACTAGCATAGAATGACTAACAACTAACCTTTCCGACAAATTCAGCCACTCGTCACTCTTCACCAGAGACAACGCAGTGATCGAGATCCAGAATCTCTTGGATCTTACCACTGAACCAAGGTTCTCAGAGAACGTCGAACTCTCCGATGCCGACA
>OZ022250.1:5934958-5947458 GCA_963978915.1 Caenorhabditis parvicauda | reverse complement strand
ATTGTTGAAAACCATAATAAAATCAGAAATATTGTATTCAAAAATTTTCAAATTTAATCATTTTAATTTTACATGGTATTTCTTTAATGACAAATATTCTGGGAAAAGTCATCGCTTCTACAACCGAAATTTAAAAATTCCACAAAAAAAACCTGGATGAGACATTCTGAGATGAACCGACAGCGGCGCTTTGAATACTTCTTCACAGAGCTCGCAGTCACCGCTTTTCTGAAAGTTAATTTGATAAAACCTTCATTTAGTGTATTTTGGCACGCATATATTAGAGGGAAAGAAGACATGTACATATCAAGCAGTGGCGTTGACAAATTGTCGAACTGCGCTACTGTTGGATATCTGTCTATTTTTCACACAAAATACCACGCGGACGCCAAGAACTGAATGGAAACCTCACCTTTGTTGCGTCGTAGATGACGCTCCTATCGGATAACGAAGCTATGATCAAATTCTGCGAAACTCCGGTTTCCACGGCTTCGTAGATCTCTCGCCAGACCTGTTAGAAATTCTTTTTCAGAAATAGATAGAATTTGAAAGTCTTTGTTGTAGTGAAAATTTAATTTCAAGAACTATGTAGGAAAGAAGCATTTTTTTAAAACAAAAATTACATAGATTTCAATCTCTGAATATCCAAATATTTTCTTCTTACCTTAACGATCGGCTGAAGTGCTGATGGCGCATTGGTGGCAACAATGTTGTCACACCCATCCCAAATATGGTGAAGGTTTTGGTGGAACTTGAGGTAAGTTGAAGCGGCCATCAGGTCTCTGACGAGGTGCTCGTGCCATACAAACGCCGCAAAAACTGCTTTGGCACAGTCAGCGACACTCGGTGGAAGTGCCTTTGGGACTGTGTGGTTGGACAAGATCCGAGGTGAATTGTCTTCGTTCCCGTTGGTCGAAAAGGTTAGCGATGTGTCCAGTTCGCAGGACGGGTCTGTCTGAAATTGGGAAATTATCTCTCTCTCTCTCTCTCTCTCTCTCTCTCTCTCTCTCTCTCTCTCTCTCTCTCTCTCTCGTTCTCTCTCTCCCCCCCTCTCTCTCCCCTCTCTCTCTTCCTCCCTCTCTCTTCCTCTCTCTCTCTTTCTCTCTCTCTTTTTCTTGAAATTCCTTACAATCACCAGAGAATCTTACCTGTTGCAGAACATATTTATCAGTTCCGCTGATCTTGATCCAAACACCGTACTCGTTGGTCATCCAACCATTAGACACCAGCTCAGCGGGACCGGAAATTTTCTCCCCTTCTAGAATTCCTTCAGGGCTTGGATGAGAATAAACCTGGAGAACGTCGGATTCTGGGATGAGGTATGTCTGTAAAAACTTCTAATAGAAACTAATCGGAACAATGCACCCCTTTCGTTCATCTCTTTTAGGAAACTATTTATCAGGGCGAACACAGGGCGCAAAACGGACCTGGCATTGGTGCTCAACGCCTGGTTCGTTTTGTTCGCCACAAGTTCGCCCATAGCAATCCCTGTGCATGCCGGTGAGAAATTTTTGATATTCTATATTTCATATGAACTATTCACACATTTTCTTCTAGCTTCAATGCAATTGAAGATAAAAGTCGGACTTCTACCATGATCAGCCTGAGTCCAACCGACAAAGCCAGACTATCCAGATAACTCTCACCTCGTTCGCATCCATAGAGACATTCTTAAAAGTGGAAATCTTCTCATCCACTCCGGCCTTCTTCTTCTTTTTCATCTTTACCCCGATCTCCTCTTCCTTCCCAACGTTGATCAGTTTCCTCCGCAGTGCGCGATGATAGGTCATGCACCAGACATGTCGTGTCGCTCCCGAGTATCCGTGTAGAATTGTTGTCTCATCCGTCAACCGAATCCACCGTCCATCTTCGTTTTCGATTTCTTCTATGTACTCGATCAGTGATCCTCTGAACAATTTATAGATTTTTTTGAATTTCTGAAACATCACTATATCTGAACAGAGAAAAAAAAGAGAATCAGGAACTCCCTCTCTCTCTCTCTCTCTCTCTCTCTCTCTCTCTCTCTCTCTCTCTCTCTCTCTCTCCCTCTCTCACTCACTCTCTATTTCGTTCTCTTTCTCAACGCAACTGCTAATTCCTATTTAAAAAGTTCAACTTCAAAAAATTCAAGCAAACGAATTCCTTTGGTACAAACGTGCTCCATAAACCCTAGGATCAATCAATTTTCAGAATGAAACTGTTGCTGTTCCTCTGTCTTCTGGTTTCTTCTCTCCTTTCCGCAACCAAAGCTCGAGAGTATAAACTGGCAAAAGTGGCGAGAAACATGTGTACGGTCATCTTCGATGAATTTCGGGGGTACAAGAGATGTTTCACAAAATACACGTATCGACGTTATCCGGATTGGGACCTTCTAATTAGTAAGTTGCTTTCCTCCAATAACTCGGAAACCTAGAATATTTTACCAATGAAGACGTCGATAGCTTTTCCCACGTTTTATGGTCGGTCAATAGCCTTTTCGGTTTACTCCAAAATCTCAAAAACACAATGTCGCCCCTATCGCTGATTTCGGAATGATCCAATTGTTTCTCAAGTGACAAAAATGGAAATTATCAAAAATCTTCTCCTACACAACCTAACAATAAACTTTCAGAATTTTGCGAAAACAGGTTGTACGGGGTTTGTTCCGTACCCATGTGCAATGGCTAAATTCAACTTCAGGACACTGTCCGGACAGTTTGCAACCGTTTGCAAAACTTGAGATTGGATGAATTTTGTCTTGACAAGCTGAGGGTTTTCGGAATCAACTTTGAAATTTATTTTTGTTCTATTTTCAGCCCCTGGGACATCACATCAAGAGAGTAATCTGTGAAGGTAAACGTCTTCCAAGAAAATTACCGAGACATTTTGAATGAATAATTGCATTTTATTATCGAATCTGTTTCAGAAAAATAAGGCAATTATTTGTGATTATATGATTGTACGGAAATGAAAACGCTTTTGGCGCGAGACTCACTAATAACGTCAGTGACTAGAAACAGACCGGAAAAATAGCAAAATGATGAACATGAACGTGAAGCTGCCAAAAGAATAGCCCATTTTCATAAAAGATGAAGTTTTTCCTTGTCGGATGTCTACTTCTAGCTCTTTCTTTTTTTGATAGCACCAAAGCCCAAGAATACAAGAGAGAAGATGTTGCGAGACGAATCTGCGCACGTGTCTTCTACTACAACGATGGATTGGCGATCCAATGTCATTCTTATTTTTGGTCAAACTTTTACATGGACGGTGAGAAACATTCTTCATAATTTTTTCTTATGGAAACAAAATATTCAATTTCACAGTGGTCATGTTGAGGACACGTTTGAATTTAAAAATTAGAATGAGCCGAGTCGCGCAGCACCGCGCGAGTCGATAAAATTCTGAACCC
Source organism: Caenorhabditis parvicauda (assembly GCA_963978915.1). Lineage (NCBI taxonomy): Eukaryota > Metazoa > Nematoda > Chromadorea > Rhabditida > Rhabditidae > Caenorhabditis > Caenorhabditis parvicauda. The sequence continues at coordinate 5,944,070 of OZ022250.1, read as the reverse complement.
AATGCGTAGCTCCACAGTGCCTATCAGATGGAAAATTCAGCAAAGAGCTCTTTATCCATTTTGCAAACTGTAGCCAGAAGTGATTTCCTTTTGTAATAAGCTTAGGTTAGGTTGGGAGAACAACTTTTGTGAAAGGCCAACTCTCGGACTACTTTACAAAAAAACAAAACCCGCCCATTGCTTCTGATAAAAAAATTAAAAAAAAATCAATCTTGCAGAACTCTGCTCTCCCGAAGCAACTAGAATAGTAAGTGGAATATGTGTACAGTCCATTTCTTCTTATTTTAGTTTGTTAGAGAGAAGATCTGTAAAAAACTAAAGGAGCATGGGTGGTACAGACAATGTTTCATCGCATTTCTCATATATGATCCAGATTTGAAAGACAAGATCTGCTACGGTAAGGGAGAAGAAAAGAATAACTCGTGATTGAGTTCTTTTCAAGCTTTTGTGAATAAATTTTAGTTTCTTTGTTTTTTTGAATGATTCCGAAAAGTATGTGGACTCCCATTTGAAAATGTACAAGGTGTCTTTTCCATATTTTGATAATAGTCTAGTTACATGCATCACATCTCCCTTCAGTACTAATTGTCGTCATCAAAATCTACCGTAGTCCTACGGTCAGACAATAATTATTCCTCCCTCCTAACATTCTCACAGAGCCATCAAACGTGCGAAAGACGGTATTTTATGGTTCGTTTGATGATTTTATTGCTTTTTTTTGGTGTATAAATTGTGCGAGATGGTGGGCATTTACCATTCACCATGAAGCTCCAGCTCGTCCTTCTCCTGGCTTTTGCAGTCTTTGCAGCTGAGGCAGGAAGACCGTCTGCTGCCGCGCTCAAGGAGTGCAAGGGCAAGAAGCACTGTGTGGCTCAGTTCAAAAGTGAGTTTTCTGCTTTTTAATATTAAAATGTCCGTTTCAGCCTTCTGCGAGGATATTCCAGCAACACTAAAGGTTAGTTACCTATGAGTAATTGTTCTGAAAATTCGATTCCAGCTGATAACTGCGAAAATCCCAGAAGATTGCAAGCAATTCAAGCTGACCAAGCGTAATGCTGAGTGCCGTAAGAACCATCTGGTTGGTGATTTATAACTGTACTTTGATTTTAAAAAAAACCAAATTCAGAACAACAGACTGAATTTTGTCCACCACTTCTGCGTTGCAAAGTAAGAAATGTTGTGGAAATTTCAATGAATTATCTTTGTTGCGGCTTCTGTACAGTAATTTTTTTTAAGAACTCAAAAGTGTTTCTCCGGTATCCGAAGTATGCAGAGGATTTTTCACTACATAACAAACCGTTAACACTAGAAGCGTACCAGTTCATCATCGGATATCTTTTTCCAATTGAAAAGACATTCCAAGACTACCGACCACCTAATGTGTGGTGCTCGAATAGTGGTGCGTCACGATGCACACCGATTAACCGGGTCGGACCCAATTTCACCACACGACAAGAAAACGTACCTCGGTATCACTCCAACACACGGCGATGACAATGTCGTCCCAAGTCGCATTCTCAATCCAGAAAAGTCGGATGTATACGGTACACATACAGTCCTAGCCGCTGCCAGCTGTGATCCACGGAAGGGTTTTGCATTGTTCTTGTCTTTCTGTTCGACCACTTGGACCGAATAGGTCTGAAGGGAGTCGAGACCGTCGATTTTCACTTCTAGGACGTAATTTCCAGCGATGGTCGGGTTCCAGACACCGGAAAAGACTGATAGGGTCTTGTGACGGAATTTTATTCGGTCTTTGACTGGTTCCTGAAATAAAAAATTTGAGAAGAGAAAAGAGAGGAGAGACGATAAGAGATAGATAGAGAAAGAAACGAACCTCCTTTATGTAACCTAAGCGTACTTCTTCCATTGAATAGTTCGAATAAGCAGGCATAGCACAGATGTTCATGTACTTGGCATGGTTGATGATCGTCGGTTGGAATGGATTCTGTTGTATCAACTGGGTCGACGGCAGACTCTCACAAGTGAAGTCCCTGGCTGTCGAACTCTGCGCCTTCAGTGATGCGATCACTTCGACGCTGATCTTGGAGCACTCAACCTGGAAACCAGTGTAAATGCGCAAATTGATTGAAGGAGCATACCTCACGATCAAACTGGTCCCGACTGGAAAATTTCATCTTCACTGGCTTCCCCACAACCATTCCTTCGTGGCTGAACGCGAGCAGACATTTTGTTGGGTCAACTACTGATCCTGAAGTTAGTTATTTTATACATTTGACTGGGGTGTTTATTACAATCTGTATCATAAAAATATGACAATCTCAACTTTTGTTTAAAATTTGCTAGTGATGTAGAAAAAGTAGATCGATCTTCTAAACTACCTCTTCTTTGATTCATTTAATCATTGTTCAACACTCAATATTGAAGGCGACTAACCTGTAGGTAACCATTTAGCTAACGCTCCAGCCGTAGTCCACTCTTGCCCTCCTAGGAACTCCCTTATGAACTGTAGTTCTGGGTTTTGAGCCGGCTGAGGGTGTCCACGTGTCACGAGCTCACTGAGAGTTGGCACATGGGACAAGCTTAGACCTTTCTTAAGAAGACCTCCGTGATGTTCGAAGAGGTGTCTGTAATATGAAAAACTTTAAAAAAAAGCAAAAAAGCTCAAAAAGCGTAAAGCTCAGAATTTTTCTTCAAAAGGTTTTTTTGCATCACCATGTTTCACTGTCGAAGAAACTTTTTGAAAAATTCATATTAAGTTCAGTGTGTAAACTACCGATTTTTATGTCCTATTCCAAACTCCTTTTTCATATTTTTCCTAAAGCTTCACAATCTGTTAATACTGATCGTGGCCGATCGTGTACTCTAAAAACGACCATAACCTACAGTCAGATAATAATTATTCCGTTTTGCTGGAGTTCACACATGGCCATCAAACAAGAGGAAAACGATATTTTTGCTTGCTTGGTTCTCATGTTTTTTCGTGAATAAATTGGGCAAGGGTGGGAGCATTGTTCACTCACCATGAACATACAGCTCGCCGTTCTCCTGGATTTTACAGTCTTGTTTCAGCTCAGACAGGAAGAACGTCTGCTGTCATTGATAAAAAGGGCAGAGATAAGCAGGACTATTTTAATTTTTATAAAAGAAGTTTGAAAATATTGATTTAATTGAAATATCAAAAAAAATTATTCTATACCAACCTTGTGTCTTCCTCCGCAACAGAAAGATGATCCAATCCAGTTGAATTCATGGGTAGTTGACACATAATTCTACACGCGTTTGCTGACAGCCATACCAATTCTTGTTCAAGCAGAAGGTTCGAACTCCTGTTCCCAGCTGGATAGCCTGTGACAGCCACGTGAAAGCCGTACATCTGGGTTACTGTATTATCAATTGTTCTTATGTATACGGTACCTGATCTTCACTGACTCCCTCCACTTGAGTTGAAGTCTCTAAGACAAACCATAACGAGTTACCAGGGAGAAAAATGGGATGTTCTGGCCAGTCACTGGTCCCGAAACATTTTTCTATTGGGATGTAGCTGTTGTCGTCGACCCCGAGGTAAACTGTCAGCTGGTCGTCGAACTGACTTGTCTCACATTTCTCAGAGAATCTTATGCACATGAAGTCGATGGATTCGTCGAATGCTACCATCTGGAAGAATTGTCTACACTCCATTCACATGAGTTCTCGCGCTCGTTCAAAAAGGAAACTCGGACAAAAATTTGAAGATCTCGGCTCAAATAGATTGAAAAAATTAGTTCATAGTATTGCCTACTTTATCTACAAGGTTTACAAGAGATTGTTGAAAATTTGTTGAAAAAAAGTGAAAAAAATAAGGCAAAGAAAATAGAAAATATTTTGAATTTTCCGATGTTTCCTGTTTGAATGAAAGTTAAATTTCAATAACTTAAAAAGTTTTTTGCCAATTCAATAGAACAAAGCGGAAGACAGAAGTCAAAATTCCAAGGAATGTTAACCCGAACCAATTCTAAAATGATGTTTCTTACGCACCATAGAAGAAACCGAATTCGGTTTGTACGGATGTGAATTCTCTACAGTAGTTGTAACATTTTCCGATTCATTGAATTCGCTAGTCTTGGAATCATCCAGCGACTCTCCCTGAAGGTTTTTGTCTTCCTTGTTAGAGTGACACACTCACCTTAACTCCGTTGATACCAGCTATCAGTGGGATGAGATGTTCTATCGTCGCCATTGTCTGAAATACATTGTATGTACCATGGATACACGAACCAGGGTAATTTAGAGAACAAGTGCCTATGACAGCTCGCACATCATAACAAACCTCTAAGCACTTATTTGTATTTCTTTCCATGAAAACCATGATATGACTGGAGATCATGGAGATCAGTGACCTCGCGCAGTCCGGAATACATCCTTCGCCGATTGAGATTCCGACCTTGTTCGACAACAACCTCAAGAGCAGAAGGAACGAGTCGTGGACCTTTTCTTGAGCCAGTCTCGAGCTTTGTGCTTCGGCTACTGAAACAAAAAAATTATAATAGTGTTGACACAAGACAAATCTTTTTCATGTTTCAAACTGGTATTTACAGTTTCAGAATATAGAAAGATTAAGTTGAAACAGAAGCAAAACCCTTAATTGTGAAATTTTGACCATAATCACAAAGTGCTTGGGACTTCAAACAGGAGCTATTGGAAAAAACTCACTTGAATAGAGGAGGAATGGGATCTGTCCTCGATGCACATTGGTTCCATTTTGACTGAGTCCACATGAAGAAAAGTAGACTCTGGCTCCATTGGAAAGACGGACTTGACACGCTCCACCTGAAAAATTTGATTTGATTAGATAGATCATATCATTAGTACTTGTACTACCTCGAAACCCGCAGTACACGAATAATGATTCAATTTGATATTGAAATAGAGAACTCGGAGGAATCAATTATTTCGGTGTTTTTTTTTTAAATTTTCATCTTGTTAACATGCATTGCCACAGTATTTGGGATTGTTCTTTCTTTATTAAAAAAGTCAATAAAAACAGAATTGGACATAGAGGTAAACAGTTCCAAGTCACTCACCTTCACCACAATAAGTCTTCGTGTTATTCATCATGGTCAATTTCAAGGCATAGGTGACGCCAGAGCTGAGAAGGACGTGATCCGGGAACCTAACATATCCTGTCTCCTTGTCATCAGCAGTCACATCGCCGGTTACTCTCATCAGGCACGTCCATTTTTCCTTTGATTCTGCCGTTAACATGTAGATCTGCAAAGGTAGACGTGAAATGTGAGCGGTGTGCAAACCTCTCCAGCATATGTCTGCTCTTTCGTGCAAGAAGGCAGGTAGATTCCGAAACCATGGAGTTTGATTCCTTCTGAATCCACTCTGAAGGCGATCGCATCAGGGCAGGCGTCAGTCATATCCCAGACGGTTTGAGCACTCTTTTTCCGGAATCTGAATCATTTTTGATAAAATTGAATCTCGTGACTCTGCTTTGATAACAGCAACTACTGGCACTTGACTATAATCTCGTGGTTGAAAACATTCTTGATCTGCGCGAGGTGAGCTATGATACAAAAATTAGCTAATAAATTGCCGGAGTTTTCTGATTCACAATGATAAATCACTATATTCCTAAAAAAAATTTTCTCACCTTGGTCCTGTCTGATGTACCGTTGGTAGAATCGCATCTAACGCATCCGACAGGGCCAGTTCTTTCGAGATCCTCACGATTATATCTTGTGCTAGAACTGAGATTTCAGTCAGTGACCACTGAAAGTAAACTTCATCATGAACTATCTCTGAAACGTACCGAAAAATTCTGAAAACACAAATCGAAAAGGAATCTCAAAATATTTGGGAATGTCGTGATCTCGTTAATTTTCTCCATGTCCAAGTTGAATTTGTCGATTAGGACTGAAGAGAGAATCGGGAACCGAGGTTCTTGCTCTTCCTGCATGAATTCGACAAAAATCTGAAGGACGCGATGTTGTCAATTACTTCAGAAATTGTTACCTTGTCCATTTTCTGAACGCATCCAATAACCGCTGCTGTCATTAACTCAGAGTTGTTTCCCGCCATGATTGAGTGAAGATGGGCTTTTATTAGTGCTCTGGATGTGAAAATTTCTCTCTCTCTCTCTCTCTCTCTCTCTCTCTCTCTCTCTCTCTCTTCCCTTCCTTACCTTGACCCTAAAAAGCAATGTGATAAAGACTTGAACAACTGAACAGCTTCTACCATGACTTTTTGAAGTGAAAGGTTCTGTAAATGACAGATTAACCATTATCGCTTGTAACAGACAAACCTCTTCAGCCATCAGTAATCTATTCGAGAATATCCCCAACAGAATACTATGCAACTTCGTCGTAACTCGTGCAAATTCCATCGAATTCTCGTCTTGCGAAGAGTATACGTGGCAAATGTACCGACTGAGAAGTTTCATGGAGATGAGAGCGATGAATGCTATTCGTTCACGCTCCCACTGTCTTTCCTCAGTTTCCTCGGAGCTGTAGATTACCTGCAAAATTATATCATGCACTGATTGCCACTCGCTCCGCCCACCTTTTCAAGGCTCCAATTGAGAATTTCAATAAGAGATGAAATTGTAGCTGGAGTGATGTTCAGAAGCGATCGAGATGTTATCACTTGGGACATGCTCCTGGAAATTATTGCAAATGTGAAGGATTAGATAGAGGAAAGAAGGTGGGAAAGTGCAAAAACAAAACATCGGGTAGGTCTCGAATAGGGTTGGGAATACCGCCCGGCCGCCACGCTAGTCAAGCACCGCCACCGCCCAGCCACCGCCACCGAAAGCGCAGCCATGGCGGCCGTGGCGGTGCTTTCGTACAGTGGAAATTTGCTTTTTTTTGTATACAATTTTTTTGAATTTTTTTTCTGAATTTATCATAGAATCTGAAATTCGATTTCGATGAAATCGTCGGTAACGTCGTCTGTGACGTCGTCGGTGACATTGTCGAAAATATTTTTTTCAAATTTTTTTTTCTGAATTTATCATGAATCTGAAATTCGATTTCGATGACATCGTCGGTAACGTCGTCGGTGACGCCGTCGGTGACAATGTCGAAAAATTTTGTTTGAAATTTTTTTTCTGAATTCATCATGAATCTGAAATTCGATTTCGATGACATCGTCGGTAACGTCGTCTGTGACGTCGTCGGTGACATTGTCGAAAAATTTTTTTGAAAAATTTTTTTTCTGAATTTATCATAGAATCTGAAATTCGATTTCGATGACATCGTCGGTAACGTCGTCGGTGACGTCGTCGGTGAAATTGTCGAAAAAAAATTTTTGAAAATTTTTTTCTCCTGAATTTATCATAGAATCTGATATCTGATTTTGATGACGTCGTCGATGACATCGTCGGTGACATTGTCGAAAAAATTTTTTGAAATTTTTTTTTCTGAATTTTTCATAGAATCTGAAATTCGATTTTTTTTTCTGAATTTTCATAGAATCTGAAATTTGACCAAAACAATACTCGTCGAAGTCACATGTTAGTGTGATTTTAGATCTATTCACAGGTGTTAAAGTTGGCTTGGTGTGATTTACGACCCCCATAAAACGCAGGTGTTACGTAGTGTTCTAAAAAGTGCTAAAGGCATTGTTTTACGATCTGTCATCTATTCACAACCGCTAAAATCAACTTAAAAAATTAATTTTTTCAACGACGTTGCCGACGATGTCACCGACGATGTCATCGGAATCGGTTGTCAGATTCTTAAATGGATCACGCAAAAATAAAACATTTTTGGAAAAAAATATTTTCGACGACGTCGCCGACGATGTCATCGACGACGTCATCGAAATCAGATATCAGATTCCTTAATGGATCCCCCAAAAATGAAACATTTTTGAAAAAAAATTTTCTTCGACGACGTCGCCGACATTGTCACCGACGATGTCATCGACGACGTCATCGAAATCAGATATCAGATTTCTTAATGGATCCCCCAAAAATAAAACATTATTGAAAAAAAAAATTTTCGACGACGTCGCCGACGATGTCACCGACGATGTCATCGACGACGTCATCGAAATCAGATATCAGATTCCTTAATGGATCCCCAAAAATGAAACATTTTTGAAAAAATTTTTTTCGACGACGTCGCCGACTATGTCATCGAAATCAGATATCAGATTCCTCAATGGATCCCACAAAAATAAAAAAAATTCTGAAAAAAATTGTTTTCCACGACGTCGCCGACGATGTCATCGGAATCGGATGTCAGATTCTAAAATGAATTCGGAAAAATATTTTCATTTTTCAAGAAAATTTTTTTTCGATGACGTTATCGACGACGTCGCCGGAATCGAATGTCAGATTCTAAAGTGAATTTCTGAAAAAAATTCTAAAAGTAAAAAATTCGACAAAAAAAATTTTTTCCATTGAAAAAAAGCGCCGCCAAATATGCCGGGCGGCCGCCATGGCGGTGGCGGCGTAAGAGATGGCGGTGGCGGCGGCCGCCATGGCTGCGAGTACCGCCGCCACGCCATGGCGGCCGCCAGGCGGGCTTGATTCCCAACCCTAGTCTCGAACCTTCAACTGCCGTAGTCATAGACAGACGCTGTAACCACTTGGCCAGAGACTTAAAAACTAAAAAAAAAACTCACAAGTCAGATACTCTCAGCGCATCTTCACTCAATGCGTGGTCATTGGTCTGATTGAGCTGATAGTAAAATTCGGGGATCTGACCGACTGTTATATCGGTTCCATTATTGGAGATGACAGAATTACGGAAGGAGAAGGTCACTCCATCTGCTTCCATCACTTCTTTACCAGAAGCTCCGCAATCCGATGATGGTCCTCTGAATTGCTCTCTCTCTCTCTCCCTCTCTCTCTCTCTCTCTCTCTCACCTTATTTTCGCACTAACAACATGCCACTGGTTTGCCTGAATTATTATTGGCTGTGAGAACAGAAGTGTAGCTGTTTCGTGCGCACCACATTCGTAGACTGTCTGAAAAAATGAAAATACATTTCTCATTTCTTAGTAAGTGAAAATGGGTCGAAATAAAAATTTTTTCAAAAATATGTAGCATGTTTAACTCGCTTAAAAAATGAAAACAGGATGAATAATTGAACTTAACTCTGGGTTGTTATTTCGTTTTTTTGTGAAACATAAAACATGTATTGTGAGAGAGTTGAGAATA
>OZ022250.1:5929958-5932458 GCA_963978915.1 Caenorhabditis parvicauda | reverse complement strand
GAGTGGTTAAAGCGTCTGATTTGTACTCTCTTCATGCGAGTTTGAATCCCGTTAACTGCTAGCCATTTTGCACAACCCCTTGCTTAATTCAAGCCGAAAAAAAGATGGATCACGTGAAAATAAAAATTCTGACGTGAGGACCCACATCTCACTCTCTCTACAGTGGTAAATGTGCGTTTTAGAAATGAAAAAGGACCACCCAAAAATTTGCCTCACGAAAAAGGGGTCGGGGCAAAGTGGGCGGAGGATTTGTCAATTAATAATATGATGATGATGATGTCCAGTTCATTTCGGTTTTGTGAAATCTATCGTATTCTTGAATTTTCCATTGATATTTGAATTCACTTCTCAAAATTAGACAAAACTTTCTCCATGTCGATTTCCATAGTCAAATTCATGAAACAAGAATTACCTTCGACGCGACAATCTGAGAACTGATTACGTCATCGTTGGTCACCAGGGCTGTATGGTTGTGAAAGATGGTGGTGTCACCATATGCGCCGATCCACCCAGCAAAGCCTGGGAAGCCAGGACCGTAACCAGGGACTCGGCCAGGTTTTGTGTGCCATACTGGCGAGTCTTTCGCTTCTCTGAAAGTTTTTGGGTAGTACCGTGGTTGACAAGTGTTAGTAAAAATTTCAAGAGGTTTGGGTTTTAGAACAGCTAGAATACTTCTGAGAGAAGATAGGAAAGGACTTTCTCGTTATTCATATGAAACCAGAAGCTTGCTAACTTCACTACAAACGTATATTATTGTTCAGGTGGTTAAAAACCACACCAAGTTTGAGGTACCTCTATCCTCCTGATGATTGCGAAAAGACAATAATTTTAAACTACAACTAGTCACTTTTGATTAATTTACCTCACGAACTCAAATAAAGTGTTTTTTGAAAAGTAAAATAAACCAACCTGCACAACTGCCCTTTACTATGAGCTCCAAAGGTAAAAATACTTCCATCAATCATTCTAACAACCGTATGGTTCGCTCCCGCGGTGACTTGAGCAACTTGCGATTTTGATGGGAATTTGACCTGAGGGTTACAGTAAATACTATCAAAAGCAGATCAACAATACCAATTGAGGGCCCATCTTTGGTTGAGTATCACCAGTGCCTAGCTGTCCGTGCACATTTGAGCCGAATGTGAAGACAGATCTGTCATTTGTCAAGACGACTCCGTGGAAGTTTCCTATGGACAGGGAGATTACCTGAAAGTTAACCGTTTTACTAAGAACATTTGAAAAATGAGGCAGTAGTCTCGAAACTATTCAATTCAGAACGAAAAAGTTTATCTTTGAAGAAGAGTTTGTCAGAAAACCTAACGAAAAGCATACGAAGTACTCAAAAAACTAAAAAAAATGCGGAAAACTTAATTTCAGTCATTTGTCAGACCCACCTTGCACTCCTGTCCACCATTCACTAACTTCAGTTTTCCTGGAGCCAAGACTGCGTTCGATTCGTTAGTTGCTGAAGAGAAAGCAACGCTCTTGGAAGGACCTTCGGTACATGTCCTGCACTGTTGACATCGGAGGCCTGAAAATATTGAGTGCTGTTTTGAGTCAGTGAAATTTTTGCATTTAAATACTTTTTTATGAAATAAAATAGATTTTAAAAATTGAATTTTTCCTCGAGGACTTCAAACATTTGAACTCAATAGATTCCATTGTTTCTCGATAATTTCTACTCACAGTTCAAAGTGAAAACTACCGAAACAACAGTGAAAATAGTACTCTTAAGTTTTTGAGCTTATTTTATCACTTCTCAAAATCAAACTACAATTTAACGACAAGTTCATCAGTTTGCTAACTCACATGTAGTTTCTCCTTTTCCACAGTCACATCGACTTCCAATCTGTTTCTTCTTTATCCCACAAGCGGCTCCTTTGCTGGAGCAACATCCGCACTTTGCGCAGATAGTCGGCACGTCTATGAAGAAGACGTGCTCCTTGTTCCCACAAGATGTATTCTTTTTGCGAGGTGAGGTGAGAGTTTCTTCGGATTTGTTCTGAAAACATGACTCATGAAACACTGGGACTCGAGAACTTCGTTATCGAGTAGTCTATTAACATACTTTAAAACGTAATGGTAACTGAGAATGTTAATTTCATGACATGTTGGATGTTTTTTAATTTTTCAAATACACTGAAAAAATACAAGAGTTCCAAACAGTTATAGAAATTGCTGATTCTGAAATTTTACATGAGACGAATGAATTGTTGTAGATGAATACTTGATAATATCGTTGGGCTCGCTACATGATTGCGTAGCTCCGCTCCTTTTCCAAGAAGAAACTAACCGAAGGTCTTCCGCACTGCAACATACTGTTCATACCCCAAGTGTAGAGTTGTCCATGTCGTGTCACCGCAGCACCGTGAGTCTTACCAAGGGCCATGATGGTCTGATTACATTTGTTTTTATTTCGTTCAGAAAATACCAAACCATATGAACTCCTTCCATCGCGGTTATATGCTCTGCCAGAAAAGGCGCCCGAGCGCCCACTTTT
>OZ022250.1:5862458-5924958 GCA_963978915.1 Caenorhabditis parvicauda | reverse complement strand
GGAGTTGAACAGAAACATTTCTTCTAACTACACTGACAGGAATATTTTTCGCGAAGTGTTTTTTCTTGAAAATATTTTTTCTTTGAAAATGGTTTTTGAAAACTTTGAACTTGAAATTAAGTCAATATGGTTTTTATCAGATTCGTTTACTTATAAAAATTGTAATGAATTATGTTTCACATGACATATTTCTCACAAAAAATAGTAAGTATCGATCTGCCTTTAGCCGTCCTGTCAGCCACAATGACTGTAATGTTTTTCCAACGAACAAATAAAAGAGGTGAACATTGGATAGTTGTTGCTTTTGAACATTAAAGGATGATACTCTTAAAGGTTCAAAGCAACTCGGAACGAAAACTGTGAATGAACGGAAGTTTATCGAACCGAGAAGTAAACAAACTCCCCTCCAAATTACATAACAAACTTTGCAGCTGCACAAGTGGAAGGATGTTTTTAAAAACTGTAGAATAACTAATTTAAAGTATCGAAATAAGTAAGTAACAACCAGCAATGATTGTTACAATCACAATGAAAATAAGATTTGACATGTATGACCTGTGTAAAAAAAAAGCTCTACTTAGGAAAATCAAGCTATTTTATCTTAATTCTGAAATTGACGAGAATGGTAATAAATCGTTATTTTTTTTGTTTTTTTTCATTAACGAACCATTGAGTAGTTAGAATAAAGTCGAGAAGATAGTTAGAATAAATAAGGAAAAATTTTCAATCTTCGAGAGGTCTTCTGTTCAAATAAAAATTACATTTTTTCGAGCAATTTTTCTCCAAATCAATATTTTCTGTTTTTTTCACGATATTTCATAAAGTGATGCTCCTGACAAGTTCGCTCCGGATGTTTCTGAAATTCCCTTTCTAACCTTTTACAATAGTCATCTGAACCACACCACTCGTACTGAAACCGATCGAGTTCAACCACAGAGTAGAGCATCATGTGGTTTGTGCGGTGATTAATCCTGTATAAAGAGACGATTATAGTGACTGAATCAATCAATTCGTCATGAAGTTTCTCTCTCTTCTGTTCCTTCTAATTGTCTCTTGTATTCGAGCCGATTTGGGTAAGAAGTGGAGTTTTTCTTGAATAAACCCCTCATTTGAGTGTCGGAATCACTAGCAGAGCTCCAGTCCTCTGGACTCTCTCAAGACACCATCAATGGAATTCAGCAGATCTGGACTGACAACAAGGTGACTCAGAGTTGAATTTCAAGAAAGACGGAGAAAAATATAAAATATTCTGAAAAATTAAAACATTCTGCATATTTCCGAATATTTTCAGAGTTTTGATGGTTTTTCTGGAAATCTTCATGCTTCGCAGATTTGGAAGTTCTTATTTTCTCGAAAAATATCAAGTGGCCATATTTTTTATCCGTTTATTTTCCAGGCAGCAATCGATTCAGCAGAGGCTGCCGGAGAATTGAACGGTAGCGGTGCGTTTCAGGCGGTCCACACAGCAATGGACGCATTCATCGCAAACGTCTCAACTTCCGAACAGGTAAAGGAACTCTTCGTCACCATTACAAGATCCTTCAGGAAATCTGGAAGAGCTTCCTAGCAGGAGTGACCATCAAAACCACCAAGAGCACTACTGTCAGCTCTACTGTTGCCACCACCCCAACTACCATCATCTAAAACGGCACGAAACAATCTTTTTTCAATAATCGGAACTTATACAATTTTTGAGTGATGATGAATTTGGCAAGGGTTATGGAATGTGAATATGATAGCCTGGAGAAAAGTTACATGAACGTTGTCCAAAAGTTGGATACGGGTATTGACCATCCGCTATAACCGCTGTAAAGTTACAAAAATTAGCCAGAATGTTCTCGAAATTTGCCAAAAGTTAGCTTCAAAGCCACACTACAGTTTCAGTACAGAATACTCACGACTGTGCTGCAGAATTGAACTCATGAAAGTAGTTTTCGAACCATCTTCGTGTCCTTTGCGAAATGAGCTCGTTTTCTATCGCATCAAAATCTAATTTTTCAAAATTCATAATGCAGACTTTTCATATTGTTAAATATCTTTTTTGAATGTTTGAAGCTTGCTGTAAGCCGAGAAAACTTCTCTTTGAGACTCTTCAAGATTATGAGAAAAGTATGCTAATAGAAGGCTCAACAGATTCCCTGGTTCGGAAAATGAACCAAAAGTTTGTAAAGTCTTCAGTCAGGTAAACCAAAGGTTTTTGAGCAAATAATTTCATTGTATAAAAATTAATTGTAAATAAATTAGCAACTGACAAATCAGTCGGTGGTTCCGGATCCTTCAACCTCCTCCTTGGTCTCGGTGAGTGGCTTCTCCTCAACCTTGGCGGTCTCGTCAGTCTTCTTGTCTTCGACGGTCTGAAACACGTCACATTTATGTTTCATAGCGAAGGGATAACTCACGGTAGTGTTGATTCTAAGAATAGCGCAGTGGACCTTCTCCTGCTCCAACTGGCAGAACTCGTCGGCATCAGCGGTGAATGGAGTTGGCTTGTCGTTGCAGACAACAACAAAGTCGCTGTTGCTGGAGAGCTTGGCCTTGATGGCGGCGACTGAGTCGGCGACGGAGGACTTAGTTCCCTGAATGGAAGATATTGATTGAGCAGATTCAAAACCACTAACGTCGGCAAGGATCTGTCTGAGCTCCTCGCTGTTGCATTTGTTGGTGTCATCGTCGGAGACGAGAGTGGCAGCCTCACGCTTCTTACGTCCGCATCCACCTCCGCATCCTGAAGTTGTTTTTGTGATGCTTCGATCAGCAGAATGTATTGTGTTTTCTTACGATTTACTCTTACAGGCTCTTGTAAGCTCCAGTCATGTCACTAATGTTGTTATACTGATTCTGACACTACCGGATTATTATATGATCACAGTGTAGTACTATTACTCGTCACCACTCGGTTCCTAGCTGTTATTATCTCACCTCCGCCTCCTCCTCCGCAGCTTGGTGGTGGTGGTGGTGGTGGTGCTCCGCATCCTCCTCCGCATCCTGAATTTGTGATTTTTGTACTCGAATTCGTTTTCCTATTAAACCGTATTGCAGTTGTGATGTGATGCCTACTGTGAAAAACACTGATAAATTGATTGGAAAAGTGTGTTTCAATAAAGAAAATGCGTTCATTTTTCTAGAAAGAACTACGTTCGCCAAGTAATCGAAGAAGGAGAAGAAACTGAGTATGTTGAGTCGATGTTCAAAAAATACCCAATTTTTTACTCCTCAAAGTCCTTCAGGGTCACTATATCTCACCTCCTCCGCAGCTTGGTGGTGGTGGTGGTGGTGGTGCTCCGCATCCTCCTCCGCAGCCTGAAACATGGATTAGTTTCCGTTTTCTATCGCCCACTGACCTCCGCCGCCTCCTCCTCCGCATCCGGAATCACCTCCTCCTCCGCATCCTCCTCCGCAGCTTGGTGGTGGTGGTGGTGGGGGTGGTGGAGCTCCACATCCTCCTCCGCAGCCTGAAAAAGTCTTCTAGTGATGGTTTCTAGGTTCGTCCTCACCTCCGCCGCCTCCTCCTCCGCATCCTCCTCCGCAGCTTGGTGGTGGTGGTGGTGGTGGTGCTCCGCATCCTCCTCCGCAACCTGAATTCCATGTTTGGTTGGTGAACAAGATGACACTAACCTCCGCCTCCTCCTCCGCAGCCACCTCCGCCGCCACCGCAACCACCTCCGCCTCCGCAGCCTCCGCCGCCTCCTCCTCCGCATCCGCATCCTGAATTGAACTTTGAGAAGGTCTTCACCAAATTCAGTTGAAATCTTTTGTTTCTCAATTCAAGTGAAACTGACCTCCGCCACCTCCTCCTGAGGGGCTGACACTTGGGAAGAAGAGAGCAGATGTAAGAGATACCAACAGTCCACAGATGATAAGTTTTCTCATCCTGAATTTGAAGTGTTACAAAAGTTGCAGCCGATGTTTCAGGATGCTTTACGTCAACTATGAAACGTATTCAATACTAGTAGTGAAAGTGAAGTACTCAGAAAAATGAAAAATTGTACTGTTTTGTTCTTTACGTTCAGTTTTTTGGGTCCGGGTTGAGCTTTATAGAAATGTGAATAAATATTCAACAGTCCGAGCGAGAGCGCTATTGTTGGTAGTTTTCCACTTTTTGTAAAACAAAAATCGTGCGATGTCCAAAAGTGAAAAGTCTGTCGACAATTTGAACACGTAGACAGTGGTATTGTCGGAAAGAAGATGAGGCAAAACGATGAAGCTGTTAAATGTGAGGCAAAAGTTGTTTTTATACTGCTATACCAAACTAGATCTCACAGATAACAGTGTGTCTCAGAAACCGTCTGTTATCGCATACCAAGAACACATTTGTAATGCATCCACGCAGAGGAGATTCGAAAAGTTCACTGTGAATAACTCTGGGTGAACCGACATTAGACTGCGAATGAGCGACAGTGGGGCAGCGAATGGACCGGCTATGGACCGGTGTCCACAGTTTATGCATGGAAGACTGTCACCCATTTACGGTACAAAATTTAAGAGAACTCTCTTATCTCAAAACTTTGAAGTTCTGGAAACAGATCATTCTTGGGTTAGTTCTAGTCATTTTCTCAGTTGTTTTCAAGAATCAGAAAGGTTATTCCCCGAATTAAATAGCTAAGAAAATGTCACTCCATAGATAACTGTATAAAACTTTGCGAAAAACATATTCTTTCAACTTGATTTTTTTTATTTTATTCCGAAAAAAACCTCATCACAGAGAATTGGTATAAATGAATGGGATCTGATCCATTCTTTAAACTTTATTCTGACTTTTTCATTCTCCCATTTTCCGCATTGAAACCTCAATATATAGATAGTTTTCATATTGGGAACCGCATATTTTATAGAAATCTCGCAAAACAAACAAACGTCTCATGTTGTGTCTATTTCTGAATCAACAAAAACAAAAATTATGTTTCCACCGAATTTTTTCTGTTTATTTTCACTCTGGTATCTCCAAGACCCTATAGTTTCATTATGCTTCAATCATGATCTCTGATTCATTTTAAATTTTATTTTTCTCCTATGAGATTTTGTTTTCGGCCTAAAATTTTGTTATGTGTATTCAGTTTTCTCATGATTTTTAGTTTTTCTCCTATCAAAAACCTAAAAAGAGACAAATGATCTTCGTATTTTGATTAGTCACCGCAGTCTCCAGAGTAAGAAATGTTTTCGGTAGTAACACATCACCTGTTCTGGTTATTTCGATCTGCTTACCTCACATTGCTTCCGTTGCTGAATTGCAGTTTTCATCTCTGTTGTTTCTTTTTTTCCTCATTCGGATGAACTACACGTTCACACGTTCCCTGAACGCGAACAACTCCCACATACCCAGAAGAGTCACACGCCACACTAATTACTCACTTCCTTTTTGCTGGTTTTATTTATTCTGGACCATCCAATCAAAAGTAAGTTGACCAGGAAACTAAAGATCTCTGTAGTTTAGTCTTGAATAGCAGTATCTCAATCAAAACTCGAGAACGGTTGGTGAACTTATAACAATAGAATTCCGATTTTTCATTAAATATAATTCCACTTGATTATAACGAAAACACAAAATATTAGTTTCTGACTACAAAATAAAAAAATTAAACAAAAAAGATAGGAGTACTGACCTCTGTGTTAGAAAAACGAAATTCTACGAACTTACATGTTAAGGAGGGTTTCTCGAAAAAAACATAACACTTTTTGGTAAAATATGAATCATTTTAAAAATCCGATATTAGTAGACATCAACTTTGTTTTCATTCCAGACACGTTCTGTGAGATCCACCCGTAGATTTTCGCTTTTGAAGGTGGAAATCGTAAAATGAAAATAGTTATTAACTCGGACAACGGGTATTTTGAAGATGCTAACCTAGGTATTTTCAGGAGAAAACATTTTTACCTCCTGCTAATTTGCAAATTTTTGTGGGACATTTGAAAAAATACAGAAGAAAAAGAGTATGTTTTTCAATGAGGAAAATCAAGTCTAAATTACTTCTAAGAAATAACACTTCGGAAAGTTTTGATACTGGAAGTACTCAAAATTTTTATCACCATTTTCTTTCTGATGAACGATGTTTTCCTACTGCAGAAAAATCTTGTCGTCGATGCGCGATAATTCAAGATTTTTTACAGTGATGAATCTTCCAAATTTTGGGTGAACCGGCAACGGTCCACAAATGGGCAACAGTTGGGCAGCGAATGGACCGGCTATGGACCGGTGGCCGCAGTTTATGTCGTATTTGAGCCGACATTGGATAGTTAATGGCCGTCAGATGTCTGTATAGAACTCCGGGAAAAAACCACATTCTTCCAACTTGATTTTTTTCTTTGTGTCGGACATGTGTCGCCCAATTATTGCTGGTCCATTTGCAATCCATTTCTGTTTGTCGATCCATCTTGGTCCACCCGAAACATTGGAGACTTTTGGCATCTTACATTGATAAAGTTGAAATCGATTTCAAATTCGAATAAATGAAACAAAATTTATTTCGAGTCCCCGTAATAGTTAGTAAATTTGGACAACTTGATAAAATGTAGCCTACACGACCCGGAACTACAAAAGGTTTCCTCCCACATGCAGTTTCAAAGAAATTGGAAACGTTTCGTCACTGGTCCAAGGGCTTCCTGAATACCTATAAAATAAAGTCATCCGTCATGAGTCGACCACCCATCAGTACGTTTTCTCTTATTTATGCAGACCCAAAACCAACTGGCTAATGTTTCATTAGTTTGGAAGTTCTGAAGGCACGTTTAGATTGAAGTATCTCGCTGCTTTTCACTGTTCGAATGTATTCCTGAAAAAAGTATTTCTGAAAAAAAAGACGAACTGTAACAGACCACCTTGATTTTGAAGTTTCGTGGACTCTATTCAGAGAACCTATAGGTTTAGCTTCTGTCAAAGTTAAGACTTTCAACTTTCCCTCAGCTTGGAGAATGAGGTCATAGTCTCTAAACTGTAACTTGCTTCATGAAATGCCTCTCGACTGTTTTTGTTTAGCATAAAACTATGGTCTTTAGATAAAAACGGATTGTACCAAAGCTCTACATGAACAACTGTCTGACTGTTTTGTTTTCTCTTGGATAGGACTGTCTCTCTCTTTCTTTCTCTCACTGTCTCTCGCTGTCTAAACTCTCTTCATTCAACATACACTCTAATCTCTCTCCAGTACTCTTTTTTGTCGATGCGTACCAAAAGAAGATGAGTTTAGTTTCAAAATCTTTCCTGAGACTGGACATTACTTTTGTTTATGGGTCCCAAACCATAATCCGTCAATAAGAGATGCATGGAGATGGCGAACTAGACTGGCGTCTCTGTTTCTTATTTTCCCTTCGACACTTTTTGTACTCTCCGAAACATATGCACATGTTTATTGTTTCATGGATATTTGTCATCTTGATCTATCTGCTTTTATGAAGTCTGGTCGTAGTCAACTCATGTCGGTTCCATCTTTGGTACTGCTTTTTTCAGCCCGATAATAAAATTCGAATGGTTCCTATTTTATTGCATTGGTGAGAAGAAACATCACGGCTCTCGAACGTAACTGTATACCGACTATCGAACTGTTCACAATCACCTGGAGATACAAAACGACGATATCATATGACAGATATGTATTGAAACTACAAAAATTCCGGCTTAAAGTTCCTTCAGTGTCGAAGAACTATCACAATATTCCCCTAGAACGTTCATCGGAACACCACCGACTCAGAATTCCTGCAAACTGTTGCATAGTGCAAATGGCACCAGAAGAACACTGATTCACGACAGATGCAAGTTCCACCTGTCGATCGGTGCTCGGTGTGTTTCTGACACTTGTCAGAAGCATCGGACTCACTCGCGTAGCCTCCATCCCACGCATAAATTCTGCTTCTTCAGAAGATGCAACAATGAGTCCCGTCTGTTGTAACCTGTGATGTTTCAGGTCTTATCGCACAGTCTCTAAAACTCAAAGATCAATTTTACAATCTTCTTCTGCTTTTCTGAATATTCATGTGCTAAGTTATAACCACTCAAACTTTGAAGTACCTAGATTATTGAAATTTCTTCATTTGAACCCCCTCTGGAGCGCGTAGTAGAATAATAACTATCCATCCTATTTTTAAACTCGTTCTGATCCCCATTTCATGGCTGAAAGGTATTGATTATATTTTCTCTCAGAAAATTTTCAAAAATTAATTATGTTTTTTTCCTTCTCGATGTCACAAAGAACTAATTTTATTCAAAAAATATTTGTTAACAATGACCATACGGAACTCACCTTAACTTTCAGTAAGTGAAAATTATCTCCTTACTAAAGCTTGAGCCCAACGCCGTTAGAATATACCCCGCTAAACACGAACAATAAATAAAGCGTATAGAAAATTCACACGGGTCATCAGAATTCGGATTCGTAAGTTTCGAGTGGACCACTACTAATTATAGTGCGCAGACGCCCTCCCCCACTTCATCTGATTCAGAATTGTTATTGCTTATTCTTCATTCACCATTCTGATTATGAAAGTTTTAATCTGTTTTTTGTTCTCATAACTTGTCTGTTCTTCTGACGTCATGTTTCTGTCTGTTGGAACGCTTTAGAGTACCGCTCATTGAAATACGAACGGCAAATTTTCGGATATCTCAACTTGGTGAGATTGCAACAGCTTGAAGACTCATAGAATTATGAATTTCAGTTTTCTACAGTACTAGCAAGTTTTTTCTGGTGACTCGCTTATTGTTCATCTGGCATCATTCTTATGTCCTAGTGCTCTGGTTTAACGTTGTCGTTTATAAAAATACAAACAACACGATTCTTCGAAGTGTATTTTAACTCCATAATGTAGGAATTGTTTGAAACTGGAATCAAACTACAAGATAAGGTTCAACAATGTTTTACTCAATGAAACTATCTCAAAGATTGTTCGTAGCTCATGGACCTTACTGTACATGAATTCTCTGGAACTTCTCTTGCAAACTGCTACCGAAAAACATTTTTCCAAACTCTTGCAACTTCCTCATACAGACAATTAAAACTTGCAATTAAACTCGTGCAAGTCCGGTCAAAATGTAATTTTCTAGCGGGAAAACATTTGCGAAAAAATGCTAATTTCAGCAGTGACGGTGACGTTTGTTGTGAGGAGGTTTCACATCGGTAGGCGAGCAAGATACTTCTATTGAGACACATTTTAATGGGTACGCATCTTGTCTACTCATCAAAAGTACTCGTGAGAGAGAGAGAGAGAGAGGTTATCCGGATGTTATGACCTCAGACAAGCACAGAAACAGTCGTTAACGGAATTTCTAAATTTCAGTGTCGGGAGTACCCTGATATGTCTCATACAGCTTTTAGAATGTGAGAATTTCATAATTTCCATTCAGATAGATTTATAAATAACAGGAGACCTCTACAGTAAGCAAGTTTCTCCCCTGCCCTACTATATGAAGTCCTTAAGGTGATAAGTTTATTGTGTTTCGATTTCATATGGTCAGAGATTTTCTGTATTGTTGAAATTGAAGTGTGACATGACAAAATAAGAATTATTGATCCAGTCCCGATAAAATATATCCCGAATGATCTGTTGAGATTTAATAGGAAAATTTGAAATTTCAATTCAACTCAGGCAAAAGAGAGACATTAAATAATTTGAGTAATAGCTGGTGGACTTTCTTCGCTTTCTTTTCCCTCTTGTTGTATCAAAGTGATATTTGAACATGGATGAATAAAACAATAATCTTTTCTGGACAGTCTAACACTTCTTACTGGCCATTGTTATTTGAGAGTATTACAGAACTCAGAAAAACGAGAACTTTAATCACAAACCCCGCCTTCAACTTTAGTAGATATTGAATACAAGAAAATTGTATGTACTTCCCAAATTTTCAGATTTTCCTGCTTTCCTGATCATTTTTGGTGTGCTTTGGTTGAGCAGTACCTTCTCCTGGAAACTGGACATTTGTAGCACCCCACAATTTGTGAATGACAACATGTTATATTGGAATAACCCCTGGTATTCAGAAAATGTCTTAATGATATTACCGTTTGCCATGCCTACACCAAACGATGGGCAAATCGCCAGTCTAACTATTGGCTATCATCTTTTCGTTAGCCAATTGCATTGGCGAGCGATTGGCTATTCAATTGGCGAGCGCCTGAAGTTGCGTTTTCTGAGCCTTCTCGACGGTGAAGATGGTGTTTTACAGATGACCGAGTTTCGTCAATTGAATAGCCAATCGCTCGCCAATGAAATTGGCTAACGAAAAGAGGATAGCCGATCGTTAGCCAATGACTGGCGATTTGTCCATCCCTACCTCGACCGAACTCTGCAATTTCTATAGAGGTTGATTTGACAGATTTTTCTCCTGTTCAGAAGTCCTACTTTTTCTTTAACCTACAAGTAGTTAGAAATTTCACCTGTTAAATATTAAGAGGTCGTATCATTCATCGACCAGCAGGTGACTTTAAGGTGACCCTTCAACATTCCCTGAACTCGACATAGACTCTCGTAGTCCTTTCAACGCTTCCAAGGACAATACAACTTTCCGGAAGTTTTTCTACGATCTGAGCAATAATTCGACTGAGTGAGCTAATCTTAAGTTTTCACTTCACCTACGCTCGGTTCACCAAAACACCAAAACAATAGTCTCTATCCACTATGAGAAGTTGTTCAGCTGTTCACTATACTTGCAATTTTTGTTTTTTAATGAAAGTTCAGTTTGTTTACACAATTCGATAGTTTAATTTGGATTTATCTTCAAGCACTACCTGCGTATGTACTGCAAACCCTTCTTGTTTTTGGACCACCTTCTTTGGATAGATCTCACATAAAGGTAGATGGAAAGAACTGCGTGAAACTGTGTCATACAGTACTGAGAAGGGAAACGAATAACGAAAAGTTCTCCTGTGAACTTACTGCCGACGAAAAAAAGATACTCACCCTGCTAATCTGTAGGACGTTGTTGAGATTCTGCACTCTCTATACTAAACGCACTCTTTTGCATCTGACGCTGGCGTCTAGCAATAGTATACACTCTCTCACTGCCTCTTCCTCCCATAATCCAAGAATTTCTGTAGTTGTCTGCGCTCTATTGCCTTTTCTCCCTCTTGCGTGGTAGCATAAGCTGAAAGTTGTAAATGTGAGTACTGTACAAAATTCATGTCCGACGACCGTTTGTAATACTGAGTATATGCACCAAGTCACTTGGGCTAGGGATAGCTTCACTGACCTCTTTCCATCTTTTTCACAGCTAGATCCAACACCCACGACAATTATTCTACTACGCCACGTCACCCACAACAAAATACGTTACTATCAAAACTCAATCAGGAAACTAATCCAATAACGAGCACTTGTTCCGAGAAACACAGGTGCAGAATAGTTCTCTATTATAACTGGAAAGTTTTTTTTTTCCATTTCTCATACCAGTTTGTATTTTGAACTTTCAAAATTATTAACTTTTTTCTGGATGTTTCAGTTTTTCAATTTTCTGTCATGTTCGAAAGACTTTATGTTGTTCTTGATAACTTCTGTTGGTGATTATATCAGCTTCTCTTCATTACTTTTACTGTTTGTGTCACGAGTTCTAGAGATTTTTTCTTGACTTCCTCCATCTTTTATTCCTATAGGTTTTGAAATATCTGACGTCAGAAAACGTAATAAATGGCCACCAACGTCACCACTTGGTGCAGCCCTTTCAAACAGCCCTCCAAATTTATGGAAATTTGTGGGTGCATCCCGGTTGATCCAGTTGCATCACATTATAGGAGAAGTTTTAATCTGTCTTGAATTGTATTCATGGTTCCATATTCAGTTCATGAGAGTAGGAAATTGTTCGAAAACAGTGCGCGCAACTTCTTCAGACAATTCCTGTATCCCACAGGTGGATTGCTGTCTGAAACTTCACACGACAATCACTACCACAGGGGTTAGAATTCTGCTTCTTCCTTTCTCATGACGGGTTCTCCTGCAGATAATCACACCACACAGTTTTCTGCTACCCTGTGGGAGGTGGTAGAGACTCTGCAACCTCTTCCCTACACGCACTCTCTCGCCGCCGAAGACGATCGTATACTCTCTCTCTCTCTCTCACTGTCTCATCTCCATTCAAAATCACAAAATGTCCGTAGTTGTCTGAGCTCTCCCACCTTTCCTCCATCTCACATGGGAGCTTGAACAGGAGGTTGTACATCACCGCCTTGTCCAGAGCAGTTTTCAGCTCTCACGTCAGTAAAATTCATCACTCACTTCATGAAGCTGGTAACAACCGTATTTCTTGTTGCCTCCAACAAAGACTTGTTTATTCTTAAATGAAGTTTTTGTCATTTGAATCACCCTGATCCAGAGGCTGGAGAAGAGAAATTTTCATCACAAAAAATTTTTCTAATTACAAAAACGAACATGAATACTTTTCAAACTAGCTGATACCTAATGTAGATGGAGCACCCTAATTCCACCTGCCCTCGTGGTCCTCCATCCTGCTACTCTACCTACGCCGCTAAGCACCTCCCATCTCATTAGCTTTTTGTGAGATCATTATGAGTCGTGGATGAAGTGAGTTGAGCACTCAGGTCGGTCTGTTGTGCTCATTATCATAAACTTTGAGATTGGTTGTTTTTTGAAAGTCATCCTACAGTATTCATTCAACTCGTTTTATCAATTACTTTTACCAGATCTCTGAAAAGATCGAAAGATCCACAATGATCTATGAAATGTGAGTGAGTAAACCTCAATGAAAAAAGAGAAAAATAAGAAATGAATTTCAAGCAAAAACAAATAAAACCTCATCAAACCGTCTTTTTTTCGTCACGTTTTGCGATCGGACTCTGATCTCTCTCTCTCTCTCTCTCTCTCTCTCTCTCTCTCTCTCTCTCCCTTTCTCTATCTCTCTCTTTCTTTCTTCTTTCTTCTATTTTTTCATCTTCATCATTATGTACTTGATTAATGTATCCCATCTCAATTTCCATGTCCGAATCTCAATCTCAAATTCCAGTCATTACACATTTTGTAGTCTGATTTATATCCCCCTTTTCGATTTCAATGCTGTCCTGACCGTCCTTTCAATACCCTGAAAAGAACTCTAATTGCCTGGAAAAAACCCACTCTTTTTCCTACGTTTCGTTTGATAATTCGATTTCTGGTGAATGTTTTGTTCGAAAACATTGAATTTATTGTGTACACCTATTGGTTTTGATACTATCCAAAACATTTTACTAAATCGTTTTTTTGTGGTGAAAACAATCCAGAAAGAATGGATTTTGGTCCTATCCCGATATTCGGATCAAACATCTTCTCTTTACGTCGGCGTAGTGAAGTGGATACTCTTCTCACTTACCGCCACATCAGTTCTATGTATCTCTATTACACCCTCAGATGACTCCCGTGAGGTATTCATGATTGGGTAGTCGAAATAAGTTCCCAGTCAACTTGAAAATCTGAAGATTTCTTGTCTCTCCTCGAAAATCCTACGTCTCCAGAATCAAAGATCTCAACATCAGACTAGAAATTAAATAACCAACTTTTCCTTTTGCAACCAAACAAGTTCCAACTCCGTTCACTTTATCTCCTCAAAAATTCTGAACCAATTAAAAATGCAGCAGATATAGTTTGACCAGCTCCTGCTCTGGTTCCACTTGACCGCTTCGTCAAACCGCCTTGCATTACATCAACTTACTAGAGCTTACTTGACCATTCCGTCTCGTTCACTCTAATTTTACGAGCTTCTTAGTCCATTCAACGCCTTTCAGACTTCTTCTCGCATCCAAACAGCTCAACCTAAAAGAAGAATGATGACCAGGGTACAAAGACAGACACTAGTTGCTGTACTCGTCGTAGCACTTGCAGTTGAAGGATTCACACAAGGTAACTGACATAGTACTTTTACCATACAGATAGTCTGTTATGAAAACCTAACTCCAAAGTTTTGGGTGGATCGGCATCGGACCGTTAATGGGCAACTGTTGGACCGGGCCACAAATAAAACTGTCGCTCATTTACGGTCCGATGCCGGTTCACCCGACTTTGGAGTTAGTGTGTCTTTTGGTTGTTAAAAACTGTTTATGGACTTTCATGTTCAAGAAGAAAGTGGATTTTCACAGAACCCAACAACTTTTAGGATCTCATAGTCGTTCAGAGTTATTGCTCTAACGATAGCAATAACTAAAGTAATAACTGAGATCGTAGGACTTCTATGAGTCCAATCAAGACAATCGTTTGTAGTAACCGTTAAATATTCAAGAGGGTTACACCTAGTTGGCTTGGAGTGTTAGGCTGTGTTCAAATTGCGTCTTCAAAAATTTACTGGATGTTACTGGAGCATAAGTACTGTTGGATTTTAATTTTAGCAATAATTTCAGAAAAGCTTTATATTCCAAAAAGAGAATGTACTTGTTTTTGATAAGAATGAAATCACTGAACTTTTTATATGTCGCAAACCCTTAACATATTTCTAATTTTATACGATTTTCTAATTTCCAGAACGGCCAGAAGTGATGGACTGCTCGATACTAGAGAGCTGTGGGCTGGACACCTACTGTATGCATGTGTTGACAAGTATCTTCGAGTTGGATTGTACGGGTAAGTTCGTCTGCTGTTTTGTCTTCGTGGGACTTTTGAATTGAATACATTTCGCGCTTCACATAACTTCAAGAACGAGTGCGTTTTGTTTTCACAATAAGAGTATCCCCTTACTACAGCTACCACTGGCTCTAGGGTCATTTCAAGCTGTTTACAAATAAATATGACATCTTCGATGTAGCTTAAGAGGTCTGCGTGGGTCAAAGTGTTTTTGACGCTATGAGGAAAATAAATTCTGTCTCAAAACTACTAATTCAATGAAGAACAATGAGTGAGAGAGAGAGGAGGAAAGAGAGGGAGAGAAAGAGAGAGAGAGAGAGAGAGGGGAGAGAGAGAGAGAGAAAGAGAGAGAGAGAGAGAGAGAGAGAGAGAGAGAGAGAGAGAGAGAGAGAGATCATCGGGCAAAACCGGAACCATCCGAATTAGAAATAATCAGAGATTCTCGGATGATTGAAAAATTCATGAGAAAGAAGTATAGTACGACCAGGGGTCATGAATTTTCGATTTGAATCTAGAATAACCAGATTCTGTGAATTAATTCGATTCAAGTCGACATTCCTGAGAGATGAGTCCACAGTCAGGAAGATAACCAATTTCATCACTTTTGGATTGGACTAGTCAAAGATTTCTCTCAATACAGTACAAATGTATACGGTAACTCTTGCAAAGTCTCGCAAAATCTATGAACTTTGTGTCGTTTCTGCATGCTTACAAGCGGAAACCCAAACAGATATGAGTGAACCAGTTTGCCACGCGAGATATCGTCTTTTGTGGCACTTTTAGGTCTTCTCTTAGGGATCTAACAAGTCTTTTAGGGTTTGTGGTTGTGGTTTTACAATGACAATTGATGGAAGTAAAAACTGGGATAGAAGGGGCTAAGTGAGTCCAATCATAGCGAACATTAGGAGTAATAGTTTTAGGTAACGGGATTGGTGATGGGAAAGTTAGGAGGGATTTCTGGATGAATTGTGTTTCGTAGAAGAGCAAAATTTCAGTTTGAAAAATGTTAATCGTGAGTTAACAGGGAATATTTAGCGGGCTCAAAGGGTTAAGTGTCCGATCTTTCGTTTCAAAGCAAACTGAATCGTGTTAGTAACTGGATCGATCACGCAAGAAGCTCCATTCTCTTCCCAATATTTCTACCGTACTCGAATTTAAACTGAGTATCGACAAAATCTGAGTCAGATACGCAGTCTACTGTCGGACCACCCCCGCTTAGAAGACAAAAATAGAAAAATTGCAAAAGCCACAAACTCCTGAAATTTGCAGAACAAAAGCGAAGTTTCGACACAAAGCGAGGAAGCCTTCGAAACCTGCGAAAAATTCTCGTCGACAGTTACAAAACCCGCATGGGTCGAGGCTAACCGACACCCCTTTGATACTGTAGAAAATGGAAATTTGGGCGAAAGTCAGTTCTCAAATGGTAAATCACACTGCACGAACAAAATCTAAATGAAATCACTGCCCAAACTTTCATGAAAAAACCAAATTTCTCTCGTCAGTAATGTTTTTCCTTTGTTGCCATCCAAATAAACTTTGCTCTTTTGTTTTTTTTCTAAATTTGAAATATTCGTTTGTACGAAGCTTTAAAAGCATTGAGAACACAAAGAGTTTCGAAGTAGTCTTGTTCATCTGAAGCAGTACTCCGGAGTAGTCCTGACACTCCTAGAAGTAGTTATGCCCATCTGAATCCGTGTGCCTTTTCTTTTAGGACTCGGACAGTAACGACTTGAAGTTGATAGTCCATCATTTCTCGACATCACCGGATTTCGAAGTCATGACCTTTTAGTTAGTTGCGGATGTGGAAAAACTGTTCATTGGATCCAGAAAATCCCAGATTACTCTCGTCACATCTTGTCTGGCATAGGTATCGTGAATGGGTTCAAACTTTCGTGGACTTCTTTGACTAAAAATGAATGAAAACTATTCGCAGTGTAACTTTATCATTTTTCTGAACACACTTAATTGCATCCTCATTCTAAATCCCAAAAACGCTTCATCTCAAAATCAGGAACATTTTATTCAAGGTTCGTAACGAGAAGAGATGAAATTACAAAAAAGTAACAATAATGGGTTCAAAAAACAAATCTACTTCTATTTTAACTAAAATACGCGGAGATTTCGTTGGGAAAGTTGTATACAGTGACGTTTTAGTCGTCCTTCTTGGGAACTATGGCTGACAGTCCGATTCCTAGAGGCACAGGCGTCACTCCAGCAATCGACTTTTCACTCTTTTCAACTCCCCACGCCTTTCTTGCATCTCTGGTCCATCTGTTTACGACACCGTCGGCGAGAAGTCGGATCATCGTCTGAAATCGTCAGTGAAACAAATACTATTGAATTTTATGAAAATGGCGACCAAATTGTTCCCGTGCTCAGAAAAGATTGGAAGTGCGAGTACGGTAGGAATTTTCAACATAAATCTATTTAGGTAAGATTTTCACCTTGTTTTAGCTCCGAATCAAAACCAAAAAAGATTCTCTACTCTCAAATACATATGAGAACTAGTTTTTTTAAAAATTGAATTTAAAAAATTCAAACTGTATTTCATGATAACAGTAAATAAAGCAGTTTAGAAAACACCCTTGAACATCAGAATTACTGTATTCACCCTTCGATTCTTCTCACTTTTTGAAACTCACATCTTCATGATTCCTGAACGGGTGTTTCCTCCATCTGGCGTCCAAGTGACCCTCCAGATTGGCGTAAAAAGGAAGTGCTTTTGGTTTTCTCAGTGGGTACCTGCCTTCTCCGTAGAAGTCATCAAGGTTCAGTCTCTGAAAGAGAACAATCTGGATCCTGTCGTTCCGACAAATTTTCCGTTTTAGTAAAATATTAATTCTCATGGAATATTGTCTTTACCGCTTCGAGCACACGTAATACGTCAGGAGAACAGTTTCTAATTAAAAAAAAACAGTTTTGGAAGGCGACCTCATGTCCTACTATTCCGAACTCGCAAGAAGAGTCTTTATTTCCTACGAAACCGCACCGCAAACACTCGCCGCACTATACGAAAGCGATTCTCCATGGGGTAGGTTGATCGACTACAACAAGAATTAATTAGATCTCATTGAACCTCTCCCTGCGGAATTCTTATTATTATTACCGAGTCAGGTTGATTATACGAATCGTGAATTGCACGAGTGGACACGAGCAAAGTGCCCATATTCGCAACATTCGTGTGTACCTCATTTGCATGTTAAAAAGGTACGACCGAAGTACAACTCCTTGGGATCCACGTAGTTGGTGCAATAAGTACTCAACCACTCGGGAAATGATGGTCTACTACGTTCAGTAAACATGGATACCGGTTTGAAAGATAAATATAATTAGATGAAAGGGAAAATGAATTTTGAAAAGTTCACAGAAACAATATCCGGAATGGACTGAAACCATTTCGACTTTATAATTTTCAGAAAGCACAAAATTAAACTTCTCCCGTCTTTTGAAGGAATATGATTAAGTTTCCGGGCAGTAGACAAAAACTGTGAATAACGTCAAGAAAAAATCCCAAAGCATTTTCTTAACTTTCTGAATCTTATGAGTCCTAATACTGTGAGTACCACAGGAAATGAAAATCTCAAACTCACTTCAATCGCCTCGAGTTCCTCTTCAACCTTCAAGGGAGTAGTGATGGGTGAAGCGACAATCTGTGGCAAGAAGTGTCGTGATGGCGACATTTCGACCACATGGAGTCCTTTAATTGAGAACTGAGCAACGGTTAAGCAAAGAGGTCTCACCTTTTCTTTCCGCCAGTTGTTGATGTGTTTCTTGGTTGAGAAGACCAGTGATGAAAGCATGTGTCAGCGCCAGATAGTTCTTGGTTGAACCTTCCACCTTCACGTAGATGTCTTTGATTCCGACAGCCTGGAATGAAGACGATAGTATCAAAAGATGTTAAGGCATCTGGTCAAGCCTGATTCAAGAATCGTTTCAATTTGTGTGAATAAATTCACCAAGTTTCACATCTTGTTGTCTTCTACATACATCTTCAGAAACACAAAAAAATGATTCATCGTTTTATAACTTTTCTTCATCAAATCAGTAACGAACTGTAAGAGAGAAAACCATATCAAAAATCCGTAATGCGTTTAAAATTCTCTAAATTTGTTTGGAAATCAATTTAGAACTACAACGAGTGTTGTTAGGGAGGTAAATTAGAGGAACGATATATCGATTCACATGAGAACTGCGCAGAATTCCGACTTTCGTTTAAAAACGTTTCACTTTAGTGCAACTCTAATACACATCATTCAATTTTTAAAAAAAAACTTATAACGAAAGAGTGATCTTGATCATAAATCATTTCTTTACATTTAAGCTTAAAAGGTGCAATTTTTGTGGTAATCAAACTTAAACTTTGATCAGATTTTAGCTGTATGTAGGGCTTTAAACCCTACCTAAGCCTGAAATTAGAAGTGTCGACAAAGATAAATGAAAAAAAGATTCATGATTCATTCAGTCTACTTTTTCGTATTACATATAAAATTATGGTAAAATCTTTAAAAGAACTTAGTGAGTTAATCGAGTTCCCCATACTCCTGTCTTCTACATATTAAATTGACGAAATACAAAAACTCACTTCACAAATCTTGATCAGACGAGGATGACATGTGAGTCCGAACCCTGGTGGACGTCTCTGGGCGAAGACTCGAGTGTTACGGCACTCGGCGTAGAAGTCCTAGATTGAAAAAGGTACTTTTCGATGTTTTGTTATGCAAAAACAGCTTAAAAGTTAGAAAAATACCTCTCACGACTAAACAACATTTCTCAGTTTTCTTCGCAAAACATGCTCCTGATCGTTTTCTACTGAAAATTACCTGGTAAATAGTCCTTCCCTCGTGAAGTTCGACAAAGAACAACTTTCTCGACGCCATATTCATGCCGTTTATGATAGCGGTGGTGGTACGGTGGATTGGGGCCTGGAACAATGGTTAATGGTAAAATTTTTCTTGTTCACAAAAACACATTTAAATTCGTTCACACATACTTAAATAGAGTTATTTTAAAGCAAGGGCTTTATCATTCCCATAATTGAAATCTTAAGGTACGGAACTTCAAAGTATCAAGAAAGAAGGACGGTCACATACTGTAAAAATGAGCAGAGGTGAAATTAATTTTTTTAAATTGTAGAAATAATACTTCGACTAAATTTAATTTCTGGTTAAAATTTACCTTTCCTACGGCATATCCAGCAAGTCCTTTTCCATTACCGGTCACGACCAACGCGGACATTGTATGAACACGTCCGAAGACATTGGTCATGTTTGATGTCCTTTTAACCTGCAAGTAGTCATGAATATTGTTATACATAATGTAGTGAGTATAAACATTCCTGTTCTCTGTTTTGTTTGTAATTCAGCTATTAATTGTATTATCGTTCTAAACTTTTCATGGAATTTGTTCAAACTTTTTTTTACAAGATGCTCATCGTCAATATAATGCAACAGTTGAAGAGCGAAGCGTTTTTTCAAGACATTTTCCAGTTTTTTAAGACAATTTCGAGTTTTTTTTCAATATCTCAATCTTCTCAAATTCAAACCTTCAGGGCGTGTTGTGTGAAGAAAGATTCACATGTAAAAGAAGAACATTATAAATACATATGAAATGATTGTAAAAGTTGAATTCTACTCCTAAAGATTTCTTTTCAGATTTTTGATACTTTGATGAGTGTCTAGGACGTAACCATATTAAAAATGTAACGAAATTCACCTCGAGACAGTACGTCTGAAAGTCGCTGAAATCTACGCCATCAATGTTGGGAGGAGAACCGAGTTTCTGTCCGACTAGCTGGGTTCCAGAGAATCCACGTTCCATCGGGTGCAGTTTCTCACGGTTTCGTTTCTTGATTCCTCTGAAAATGAACTTAAACCGGTTTCGACATTTTGATCATGATGGTGACCTGTAGCACAGTGTTCAATTTTAGCTTCTTAACTAACTAGTGCTTTAAATCTTAAGCAAGACATACCTACAACTAAATTAGAACTGTCAATAACATTTTTTAATAAAGTAAAAACGAACTGATCTCTCTCCTCAAGTGACTTCTTGACACGACCGAAGGACTCTTTCAGTTCATCTTCAGTCTGTTCTACGACTTCAGCCACTTTGTCTTCCTTCATTTCAAATGGCGCATTGAGACCAGGGAACTGGATTTTCATCGGACCTGATTGTATGTGTTTTGATTTGTTAATCATAAAAACTCACTTGATCCAATTCTGTAGAAGTTTCTGAGTGGTCTGACAGGCTGTCTTGTGTTTCGACGACCCTTCTTCTGACCCGATTTTGATACGGACGTCAACGTCTTCCACAACTCTCCTCCGGTTCCTGGAAAAAAAGAATACATGTATCATTTCTTACACTTTGCACAAAACTTTGGCTTTTTTTGAAATATCTTACTATTATTATGTTTTCACAAAAAAAATAAACTGTAAAATGAAAATTAGAGTAAATGAGAGAAAAAACTATATAATTTTATAAGAGGATCGATCGTATTTTCAAGAGAAAATCGAAACAAATAGAGAATTTTTCACTTTCAATGATTATATTATTTCATTTTTCAAAAATTGATTAAATAAATGATAACTCACTTCTCATAAAGAAGTTGACCGAGTTCCTCCTCACTTGTGTAAATGGTATCAACGAAGACATCCTTAATTCTTAGTTAGAAACACTGTAAAAAACCAGAATGAAGGTAAAAAAAATATGGCTCAAACCATTGTCAAATGAAGCAGGTCCTGAATTTTAATAAGTTTATTGTAGGCAGAAATAAATATTACCCAGATGATAATCCAAAATTTGCATCTGAAGGACAAGAATACACGGAACACTTTAAGGGATCATAATATACATGGGAACCCGGTGGTCAAATCACATATTGGTTATGTGTTGAAAATCGAGAAAAGATGGGGCAAGAAAATTTCCATTAAAACGATTTTTTAAAAGTGGCCATTTTCTACTTTTTTTAGTGAGACTGACTTCGTTTCATAATCACAACTAGTTCATTGAACGGGGTAAGTGAGTTGCTTATTAGGTAATTATCCTCTGAGGAAAAGTCTTCTAGGAACGAGCAACATAAAGACAGCGGGTATTGCGAGAAGATTTACCATCAAGAACAGATCCCAGTAGGGGCCGACCGCTGATTCCAGAATATTGATCCATTTGCTCTGAACAGTTAATTTTGCTCACGAGTCAACACTTCTAAATTTCTCTTCAATTTCAGGTCATGTAAAAAAGGTGCTGCTGTCCTCTTTGTTCTAATATTCGTTTTCACATTTCAATTCCAAATTGGTTCTTTTCTTTTCTTACAACTTTCATTTCCTGACATTTCTGTTCAAAATTTTTATCGTTTTTTGGCTTAACAATTGTATTTGATGAGAAACAGAGCGTTCGTCATTTTTATTTGAAAAAAAATCTTCTCAAATCAAGAATGATTTTTCGATGTAAATTTCTCTAAAAAAAACTCAATTCTTAAAAATTATCGCCTCTATAACTGAACAACATAATTCTCGACCGAAACGGAAAATTACCTCGTTGAACGCCTCGAGGAGCTGAGTTGCGTACAACTTTGCCAGCGCCAGTTTGCATGGGACCAGGGCGTCGGTGCTGTGTTCGATTGCCATGTCGTAGAACCGTTTCGCAAGATGAAGGTCCTGAAACAATTGATGTTAAGTTCTCGACCGGAAGAGAATGTTTTGAACAAAAGTCTGTGAATGGTTAGGAAGTTAACCAAATCTGAAACAATTTAAACTTTTCATCACAGTGTTTACAACACTTCACGATAGCTCTCTCTCTCTCTCTTTTCTGTTTAAAAACCAGAAAAAATAAATTTACAGACCATTTCCACACTTTAAGATAAATTCAATAATTTAAATATAACAAGAAATACTCATTTCCGCGAGTTTTCTAAATAAAAGAAATACTCATTTCCGCGAGTTTTCTAAATAACATTTGAAGAACTCTCATGACCTCCCTCCACTCTCACGGTGAAATGAATATCCCTTTGTGAACTCTAACCTAACCTACTACTACGTGACCTAATTACACTGTGCACGTCGTCCCAAATCGCCATTTTATTCCTAGCAGCATCTACACACGTGCACAGGTGCATTTGCTTGTGTAAATTCTTTAAACATCAAACGAACATTTCGCAATGGTGAGTCTTATCAACTTCCTTCCAGACCAACTACATTCGTTCCCTTTGCAGATGCTTACCTTGCTTCTCAATGTGTTTAACCTTGTTTTTCTAGTGCCATTTTGGTTAATCGGATGTGCCAAGAAACAAAAGTCTAACAGTTCCTCTATGATGGTTGTAGCGGTTAGTTTTTTTTCCAGTTGGATTGTAGTAAACTCGGGTTCGGTAATGTTTAGAACACCTGGACCGTTGTGTATCACAGAGGAGCTTCAGTGAACACGTTTTAACTACTCTTACCTGAACTATCCACAACCATAGGAAAGATGTTCTAGACATACCGCAGTACTTTTACATTAACTCCGAGTCGAATATAATACCGAATTTCGCGTCAAAAAAGTTTCCATGTCTCTCTTCCAGACAAGTAGCTCAAGTGGGGTGGGAGACGTAAAGAAAACAGACAAGAAAACCGAAGACAAGTCTACAAAGCCAAAATCAGAACAGAAAACACAGGACCAGCCGGTTCCCCCAGAATCAAAATCCAAAAAATCGATGAAAAAGTCGACAAAGACGAAGAAGAAGGATGATAAGGCGAGTTAACGGTTCTAAATGACGTGTAACAAGCTCGAGTTCAGAAACCCGAAGAGAACGGTGACGGCGGATATGAAAATTGCGCTGATTTGACGCCAGAAGAATTGGCCAAAATCGCTAATCAGGCCGAAGGAAAGTGATATGGATAAATTTTCCTTGTCTGTCTTGTTATGTTTCGTTGAAAAAGTGAAGCACTCACTTTTGCAATTCCTTCTCCAACTTCGTGCATGTATCCAAGGTTGAACATGGCCTGGGCGACGTGGTGACGATCAGCAGCAGCTTTGTACTGAGTGAATGCCTAAAAACGGAGTCTTTTTAATCCAAAGTTGAGTTGGTTTTTTCCGTTTTCATAATTTTACAACAAGAATAGTCATTCTTGCCGAAATATCTCACATATACTTTATAAAAGTGCATAACGTGATACAAAATGCGCTTTTGGAAAACTTCAAGATCGCAAGTTAGAAAACTGGACTTCAGAATTTCGAAAAGCTATCATCAATAAGAGATGTTTGCGCTTTTGACAGCGGAAAGACTGATTATATCATTTTGAAAACTGCTAAAAAGTTACAAATCTGTCCTATTAGAGATTCAGGAGGAGTTGTTATAATTCTAGTCTACTTGACGTTTTCAATGAAGAAAAAGGAAAAAAATCTTGTTTGATGTATTTAGCCATTTTTTACATGTTTCGTTCGAAAACGTATGAAATAGAGTGAACATGCATTGGAAACATACTAGAGTGTGATCCGGAGCTGTTCCATGTCCATAGTAGTAGTAGTCACCCAATTTGACTCTGGCTATTGGGTACTCTTGGTTGGCGGCTCTGTGCCAGTTGACAAAGGCTCTCTGTAGACTTGCTTCCTTCGGTCCGTTGAAGAGCGTTGTTGCCATTCCTGAAAATTGCGAGTAGAAATTTCCACAGTTTCTAAAGACGGTTATTGTAGAACCTATTGTTGATTGCTACTGAAAAACAGTTAATACCAGATTTCAGTTCAGTTCTGGTATCTACGCATTCTGTTTAGAATTTCAAAAAGCATGTTTCATACTTGAATCAAAACTCGAATCTTAACGCAACTGCAATATGATTCTTCCGTCTCTTGACGAAAAATACCTTTATCCAGAATGTACGCCAAGTTTGTCTGAGCGACTTCATATCCCAGTTCGGCCATGAACATGTACTTGATAGCGGCTTCATCAACGCGATCACCCTGAACACGAAGTAGAACATGCAGAATGTATATGACACAATATTCTGTCAATAAAAATCACCTTGTAGGACGAGTACGCTTCCATCAGTCTTTCACCCCATTTTCCACGTTCGGCGACGTTCTTCAGAAGCTCAACGGCCTGCACACAAGATCTGGAGACTCCGAGTCCTAGAAACGGATGTATGATTACAAGTAAGTTCTTTTAAAGAAAATATCAGTTACGAGCTGAAAAAAAACTTACAGATTTTAACGACGTTGTTTAATTTTATGGACCCGTTATATAGATAGTTTTAACAATGTTAAACACAGTAAAACTCATAAAGTTTCTGTAATAATATGCTTTTTGAAAAACCAAGTCAAGTCTTGGATAGATCATAAACGTTAGCATTTGAAAATCTCAAGACTGAATTTTCCAAGAGTAGCTTGACATATGAGATTGTAAATTTACTTCTGAATCAGTGAAAATTGACTTTGAAAAATCTCACCAGTAGTGTAAATCTTGGCTAAGTTGTAGAATCCGAGCAAGTTTCCGTTTTGTGATGCGAGCTGAAACATTTATTGAAACACTGCTATGAGGAAAGTTTACCTGGAAGAACTTGATCGCCTGCATGTAGTCGCGAACTCTGTTGCCCATTTTCAGTGGGAAACCGTCTTAAGAGTGTAATAGTTCATGTTCATGTCAAGACTCACCAAAATGAAGCTTTCCGAGGTACAACTGACCATCAGCGTTCGACTGTTCGGCTGATAAGGAAAGCAGTTTGAAGGCCTTCTCGTAGTCTTTTCGGACTCCGCGTCCTTGAAGATACATGATTCCTAGGCCAGCATAGCCTGCTGCGTTCGTCTAAAAAGGAATTCATGCAGACCAGAGGTGGTTATAAAACATGAAGGAATCACAATTTGACGACATGTACAGGGTGGGGCAGAGATAGTGATACCCTATTCAAACATGTATAACTCTACGGTTGTTTTATAGAATCATCTCAAAATGTAGGACAATGTAGCTGAATATCATACAACAATATGCTGTGAAAGATTTTCCAATCGGACTCAACCTGCTCTCAGTACAGCCTTGAGAGGTTTTGATTGAGCATTGTTGAATGTTCGCAGGTCAAAGGTAACAAGATCACCCCATATCTACTGAACCACTACCTTCAGGTGGCTGATTTTTTAATATTTTCTGGAAACGACCCTTTCGGTTAGAAATTTCCTCATGGCATATCTGACAAAATTAAAATCGAGCGAGGAATCTGAATATTATACTGCCGACTTGAACTCGGAAAATGGATTTCACAACGTCACTGTGAACTCACCTCACGATGAGCTTTCGCTCCATCGTGTTGAGTGCTCCATAAACCGTTGACCAAGTGGATTCTGATTCAGAATAATTATGCCTATTGTTTGATAAAGTTTGAGAACTATTCCATTCAATTTCGCCTTTTCGGATAGCAAAAACTTGCTAAAACTCGTCATTATCAATTTTTGTCGAAAACCGTTCACGAAACTCGGGTTAGAAGTTGAAATTCAATTTTTTCATTTTTTCAAAGTAGTTCAGATATTTTTCTATACAGCTACCAAGTTTCCCTAAGTTTTGTCTTCTCTGACTATGAAAAACTTTTTTTGTGAACAGCATGTTCATGCGCGAACAGGCCTTTCTGATTTTAAGAAAAATTGATACTTTCTCTGTTTTGAACAGTTTTTTTCGTTTCAAAAACTGTTAAAATTATTGAAAAATCAACAGAGAATCATTTTGACAGCAGTTCCCAACTTTTTAGTTGGTTTGAAGCTTACTGGTTGTGAATCGAGAGATTCACATGGTTCTAGACAGAATCCAATTTTTGTGATGGATTCTGTCTGGAACCACTTGCAAGTCAAAATACATCAGTGAGTGTCTAAGTCACTTCGAAGTATCTTGCAGAAAAAAAACTGTTTTTGTGAAGGTTGAAGCTGATTTTCATTGTGAAAACTAGTCCGACTAAAATTTGATGGTTTTGAACTTCGAGGTTGGGTTGGAAATCTGGTTACCATTCCATGAAAACAGATAGTTATGAGACGAAAATTTCAGATAAAGTTTGGAAAGGTTTAAGGAACAAGTATTAAAAGAAAAAATTATGATTTTTCTCATGCGTTAAAAAATATTACACGTAGAAAACAGGGTATCACTATCTCTGCCCCACCCTGTATCGTTAAATTAGATTAAACAATGATTTTAAAACTTATAAAATAGACGTTCACTTTGCGAAGTAGAATCGAACCTTATCAGAAGACTTCAAGAAGTAGTAGAAGGCAGATCTGTTATCTGACGGAGTCACTGGGGTTCCATCAAGGTACATTTTTCCGAGGAACGCGTTCGCATTCGAGTTGCCGTTTTCTGACGCCATTGTGAAATACTTGAAGGCTTGTTCAAAGTCCTGTTCGACTCCACGGCCTCCGTTCAGATAGATTTGACCGAGTCCCAACTAAAAAAAAGTTATTACAACTATCCCTGCTCGGTATGAGTAAAATAAGTCAAACGTGCTCCACTATATCCAGATGATTTCAAAAGTTTCGATAGAAAAATTAAAGACTCACTTGAGCCTGAACGTCTCCCTTCTCAGCTACCATTTTGTAGTATTCCAGGAGATTTTCATCAATGTGGGTGCTGGCAGTGGTGGGAGTCAGCGTTGGGTTCTGTAATTCTTCTTGTGAGAAATTTCTTGTTAACTTTTTACTCTCATCAAATTTTAAAAAGAAAAATGAAAACGAACCGATTCGTCCATCAACCTTGTTCTTTGAATGAAAACACCGGTTGAGTATTTCACATTGTCCACAACTGTTCTTGCAACTCTTTCATAGAATGACAGTGCACTTTCGCAGCTCTGTGGAACTCCGATTCCATAGTAGTAGCGGTACCCCTGAAGGTTTCAGTGAATTATTCATTATTGATTGAACGAACCATGGCCATTTGAGCAAGCGGACTTCCCCCAAGCGCGGCAAACATGTAATTAGTAGTGGCTTTAGCTTGGTCTGACTTTTCCATCCCAACTCCGGTCGAGTACATGAATCCAAGAGCTAGAAAATTCTATATAGCTTGAGAATAGTTTCTGATACAAACCTAACAGTGCATCTGGAGACCCTTCATCAGCAAGCTTCTGGAATGTTTTCTTCGCGTCATCAATTGACCATCTCGTGAAGTCGCCGAATAGATTTGCATAAGCTGAAAGAATCAATGAGATATGTTTAAATGATCGCGAACAACATCTAAAAAAGTAGAAGTAAAACGAACCAACTAGCTTCTCAGCCTCTGGGTGTTCATTAGAAATCAGTTTTAGAAGCTGGTAGGCGAGGATTTTTGACTCCGTTGCCCTACCACGTCCTCTCTTCGCATAACTAATTGCCGTTTCAAACTTTTCCTGCACTTCTTTAGAAACTGGAGTACGACTGCAACGAAATGAAATCAATTTGTGGACTGTATGAAAACTCACATAACTTCGGGAACGAAAGCTTCGCTGAGAGTCTTTGGAACTTCTTCTTCCCAAATTGGCTTTTTGGTTTCAGGCAAAAGATCATCCATTGATACTCTCATGTAATCTGGAAAAGTTTGTTTTCTGATTCTAAAAGTAGCCTCACCAAGATTATTCACTTTCGGTTCGCCGCGTTTCGACTTCGCTGATTTAGAAATTTGGTCATCAGCAAACGTAGATGAACCCAGCAAGAGAGTAAAAATTAGAATCCACAACGGATTCAACATATTCTGAAAACTGTTTTTGACACGTCAGCTTATTATTAAGTATGAAACTATTATGAACGGAAGACGGATACGGAGTATTCGAAGCAACCTCTCTATTTGTTTGAAAATTCAGCAATATCACTATCTTAATGAGCACAGAACACAACCGGAATAAAAGTTATCAAAACAAAAATAAAAAGAAAATTCCGATGCGCCAACTTACACCGGTTGTGACAATATTTACTGGCCAACCGCGTTTAACATGCACCCTCTTTTAGTTTGATTAACTTTACAACGTTCAATCCATATATTACATCGCTTTAAGTACAACAAGTTTATTGAACCCGTATAGAATGAGAAGAATAAAGACATTAGAACAATCTTTCACTAAAATTGGGCTGAGTCTTGGAGCTTTTTAGTGTCGTTGCTATCCTGGCATCCACAGCCATGTTTGCATTCGTACTGTGGGACTTTGTCATTTTTGATATCTTCGAATGGACCGATGGTGTACGTGAAATGGAAGACCTGGATACAGTACTCTTGGCCTCGTCGGCGTCCCAGACGCTTCCATAGTGGATCCATCCCATTCCCATAGTGTGGTTCTTGTTGTGAATAGCGCACAGACGGTTTATGATCTCGTCTACTGCCAGTCCTGCTGTCTCCATGAGCTGCAACGTGTATTATGGATTCCATCAAATGTAATTTTATACATACCTGCAGTTGCAGAATAACAGCCAAAGAAGCACAACAGAGACCCAAGAAGACGAACAAGCCTGCTCCGAACTGCTGTCGGAGAGTGGGGAAGATGAATACTTCTATCATGGCGATGGCGATGGGCGGTACTTGGGTGAACTGAAAATATTTTAACTATCAAAAACTACAGTTTGGAGGCCTGAGAGTTCACTCTCTGACAAGATTTCTCCATGTTCACTTCGATTAGGCAGGTAAAAATTTTAAGCCACTATAACTTTTAAAAAGAATCATGAAATGTATGATGGATTCTCTAAAGTTCAGATTTGTCAAAAAGTGATTACGTTCGTATATTTTTAGACGGTACCGTACCTCGGATACTGTAGCTCTTATGTTGTGTGGGCATAGCTCGGCGATCATGATCGGAGCCATAACCAGCATTCCAAGATTCAACGCTGCTTGACCTAGAACGGATCCCGTACACGCGAATAACCACCGGAGTGGGCTCTGTAATCAAACTCTTACAATTCTTCATTATTCCCGCCTCACCTCTACTCCCAAGTTCAGCAATCCTTCCGAAATCGAGAAAAGTGCCCATTCCGCGGCACACAACCAGGTGATCGTTAAGAACAAAGGTCGTCGTCCATACTTTTCCACCAGAAGAGGAGAAATGAAGCAGGCAGGCAGAGAAATCACACTGATAGCCATCATTGCTGTTGTTGCCTGCGAGGTCACGGTTAAAAGGCTTGACAAATTTTTCGTGGCCTTGTGGCCTAACTCAGAGAACACGAGTTGGACTGGATCCAGAAAAGTGCCAACTGGATCCAGAAATTTTTGTCCGTTCAGGACGATTTATAATTAAAAATGATCGTTAAGGTACTAAAAACATTCCCTGTTTGTTTTGTGAAGAAAGAAATATTTTCAAGAAAGTTATGACAATTTAAAAAATTTTCGCTAGCTAGATCCAGCGCTGGATCCAGTGCGACTTTTTTCGAGAAATTCGGTGTGATTTCATTGCCCTTATATCCATATGGAAGTGACTTTTTCGCTGGGATTATCATTTACTTCGATTGTTTCATTCATTCCAATGTCTGTACGGTTTTTTGGAGCACAAAAACGAAATTTTGAAAATACCAGCTGGATCTAGAAAAATGTCGAGCTGGATCCAGACTGGTAAAAGCAAGTTCGACTGGATCCAGAAAAGTGCCAACTGGATCCAAAGTTACATGACCCATTGGAACAAAATATATATTCAAATTATCTACACGTTCCTGGAAACAATCTCTGTTTTTCAGAGAAGAAAAATGCTTTTAGAAACATGTCAAAACAGCGCGAGAAACAACTCAAGAACACTGAAGTCCTAACAGATATGGGTTATACTAGTTATTAGTCACCTTAGAACTAGAAATTTGCTCGTATCATGCTTTTATTTATGATAATTTAACCAGCTACTTTTGCTATTGCTGGCATTTGTCTCGTCTTTCTGTTTATTATTATGATAATATCATGAGAATTTTAAAATTTTTCGCTAGCTAGATCCAGCGCTGGATCCAGTCCGACTTTTTGCAAGAAGTTTGGAAATAGCTCATTATCGTCAATTTCTTATGGTAAATTACTGTTTCTTTACGTGATAATTATGTGGTTTTGATGTTTTTTTGTTCATTTTCATGCCTGTACGGTTTATGGAAGCACAAAAATTTAATTTTAGAAAATACAAGTTGGATCCAGAAAAATGCCTACTCGATCTGAAAAAAAAATTCAGAAATCTAAATAGTTTTGTATGTAACACGACTGTATTACAACGATTTTCAATCCAAATATATTCATGGAAAAAGTTATTCGAAACTTTTGAATTCTGCTCCAAAAAAAGGTTAGTTTTTTGAACGCAGTTATTAAAATAAGTTTGTCATGGGCGTGTCAAGTGAAACATCGTATTTTTTTAGCGTCTCCCACGGACTTAGCGTCTTTCAAGTTATTTTCGTTTCCTTTTGTTTTCTGTACCATGTACGTATCATTTTATTGTTCAGCAACTTATATCATCTCTCAGAATGCAGAAAATCTGACACAATTGTATTTCTCAGATTGTTGACGACTCACTTTTTGTCGATGCAGAAGAAGTCTTAAGACGAGATGGAAGCGTCTTACTGCACTCAAAATGGACTAAGAAATCTACGACAGAATTGAAGCTTAGGACATGAGAAGTGCCTTATGGATGTTGAGAAGTGATTGCACAATAGTTGGAGGTAAGAAAGAACGTGTTGAATGTTATATTCATGAATTTTAGGCGAAAAACTCTTATTTTTCTGTGACTTCTCTAATTTTCGAAAAATTGTTCAATTACGTATTTCAGACGTGTATCCTCCACCCGCAAAGAACCCAGTCTCAAATTAAT
Source organism: Caenorhabditis parvicauda (assembly GCA_963978915.1). Classification (NCBI taxonomy): domain Eukaryota; kingdom Metazoa; phylum Nematoda; class Chromadorea; order Rhabditida; family Rhabditidae; genus Caenorhabditis; species Caenorhabditis parvicauda. The sequence continues at coordinate 5,893,726 of OZ022250.1, read as the reverse complement.
GCTTTGATGTCGATGCGGAGTATCAAAGGCCCGGCGAGGTGAACTTTTGTTCTTACTCTTATTTTATGCTACGACAAGTTCTTATTTAGGTATCCACACTGCTTTCTTTTTCGTGTCAACCGTGAAAAAACCAGAAGAACGCAGTGGCAGAGCTGAGGTGGAAAAGAGAGAAGCTTGTGATAAGAAGAACGCAAGATTGCAGTCATTGAAGAAAGTAGTGAGTTCGATAGAAATTTTAGATACTGTCAGTTGTCGAAATTTCAGACTCTGCCAATCTGGTCCACACATCAAAATCAGAAAGCCATGATTTGAGCAGGTAAATTTTTTTCAGTTTTCTTAGAATACAAAAAAGCTTTAAAACATTTAACTTCGAAAAAATTACCAGTAAATTTTTTAACATTAAGATTTGAAATTTCTACAAAGACTGAATTTCGAACGTTTGAGTTCACTCTAATAACGAGAGAGGGTTAGGGTGAGTAATAGAAAGAAAGAAAGATGAAGAGAGAGACTGATAGAGAAAGATTATCAGGCTGAATGACGAGGATTTTGCCGTAGTGAATTTTTGAAAAGATAAAATTGAAATTTCTTACAGAGACTGAATTAAAAATTTGAGTCCACTCTAGTTGCGCTGTGAATAGTGTAAAGCTTGAAGAAATAGACAGAAGCAAAAAGATCAAATGAGAGTTATCGATATTTTTAACGTTTAAATTTCAGACTTCACGCTCCCGCAGGGAAGACTCCAGAACTTGACGATGAATTTTCAACAAAACTCAGAGTTATCACTTGCGGAAGATCAAAGAAATCCTCAGAAGAACCCCAAAGGACTAATCATTCACTGTGATTTAAATAAATATATTGTTAATTATACATGTTTAGTGAGGAGAACTAGATCGAGAAAACTGCCTACTGGATCCAGAGAATTCAGCTGGATCCATGAAAGTGCCGACTGGATCCATAAAAGTGCCGACTGGATCCAGAGAGTTCAGCTGGATCCAGAAAAGTGCCAGCTAGATCGTGCCAATCGCGGCCCGACTTTTTGTGGATCCAGCTGGCACTTTTCTGGATCCAGTTGGCACTTTTCTGGATCCAGTCCAACTCGTGTTCTCTGAGAATGGATAAGGCGTCTGACTTCTAATCAGAAGATTGCAGGTTCGACCCCTGCCTGGGTCAAAATTTTGGTGTTTTAAAAGTTTGATCCTGTAACATCACTCTAGATCTAACCGATAAATTTCTAGATCTAATTAGTTTCAGTTTCCTGAGTGTGGTCTAATGGATAAGGCACATGATTTCAAATCAGAAGGTCACAGGTTCGACCCCGCATGGGGAATATTTTTTGTCTTTTTTTTACCTGTGATTGTTTCAGACCGTAGGAGTTGAGCATGTTTACGAGGTATTGACTTTTGATGTTCAGAGCAGATCCAACTGGGACCATTGAACATACAAAAACGAGGAAGAACGAGAATCTGAATCATACTTAATGCTGATTTTTCTTATCTCCTACCTGTGAGTGTCATGTTCCAGAACATCCAAAACCGAAGATTTCTCTTTCGAGGCCAGCTTCTTCTCTTGTTTCATCTCTCTGATGGCGTTGTCTGAAAGTTCCATGATCATAAAATTTCTTCGATACTTCTACTAACCGATCTCCAGCTCCTTCCCACCACCATAATAGAATCGAAGTGCAGACCTAGCAGCTGGTTCATCTCTGTTCTGAACTGGTATCTGAGTAGTGTCAAGTGTTCATCTTACCTGTATGTAAAGCTGTTTCGGGCTCTGTGGGAAGAATAACACCAGAATGAGATGAACTGTAGCTAGTGCTGCTGTTAGGCAAGGCAGAAGGAACCTAGAACAGAAAAATAGTTCTTATTCCTAACAACTAACGATTCACTTGAATAGACACAGTTTTGAACACAAAGTTCAAATTCTCGAATTGAAAGTTCTCAGCGACATAGGTTTCAGCTAGAAATATTTGAATTCAACTTTGTGAAATACATTTAATAATTTTCAAATAATCATTTCCAGTTGTTCGACTATAACTATCGGATTTTCAGAAAAGTTTTTCTTGAATGTTCTGTGAATTTTTTCAGATTATGGGACGAAACTTCCGTTCCAAGAAACTGAAAGATTCTCACCAAGTGTGACAAAAAGAAAGAAACGTATGGGAATCGAATAACTATGAGCTGTTTGATACAATCGTTCAATTTTTCAACGAATATTGATGAAAACTACAGTTATATGCTCTCAAATTACTATCATCTTTCTATCAAAATCCTACCACAACTTTTCCGTTCCAATGACCGTGGGAAGACACAATGGAGTGACCAGCAGGACCATAACGACAGCACCAGAATTGACAACCAACGCAGTGATACCTCTCTTATCATCCGGACTGCATTCAGCTAACCAAATGTAGAGGACAACTTTGAATGCTGTCACTACTCCAGAAAGAGTGTGGCCTATGACGAACAACTCGAATCGGTCAAGCAGATGAGCCGAAAGTTGAAATATCGATCCGAGAATTCCTAAGAAGCATCTGAAATTAATAGTTTTTGTTGTAAAGTTCGATTTTGACTTGCTATTTGTCAAGATGTAGATATCTACGAGAATAATCTTCCAATTATTATGAGAACTAAATTCTAGGAATCAACTTCGAACCTAATAAGCACTGGCGTCAATCATACTGAATAACACAAATTTTGCAAAAACAAAAAAAACCTCAAAATAATAGTTTGTTTTCTTCCAATACCATCCATTAGCTTTCCCATGGCGAAGAATCCGATCATAAGTCCTAGGAACATTGTTGATGCTGATGCTGAGAAGTATGTTTGGAATCTGTGAATGGTAGTTATGATAAACTCAAGAATAGGTGGAAAACTAACTGTTCATCAGTGACGTTTCCATAATTCCTTGTCATCGAGTCATAGAAGAATTGCCTTATTGGATCGTTCATCAAGTTCAGACATGCGGACATGATATCCCCGAATTGCATAAAAATGGCGTGGGATAATGTTACTCCGAGTAACCTTCCAGTAAGAGGGAGTTGCATCTCTGAAATTGGACGGTACTCTTGGATAGAGAAAAGAGAGAGAGAGAAAGAGAAAGAGAGAGGATGAGAGAAAGAGAGAGAGAGAGAGAGAGAGAGAGAGAGAGAGAGAGAGAGAGAGAGAGAGAGAGAAAGAGAGAGAGAAAGAGAGAGAAAGAGAGAGAGAGAGAGAGAGAGAGAGAGAGAGAGAGAGAGAGAGAGAGAGAGAGAGAGAGAGAGAGAGAGAGAGAGAGATACAACTCCGAGTGTAAAAAGTACTGGTCAGTAAAACTTGGCACGGTTTATCAGTGCAAACATCTCAAAAAAGCTGTCTGATTATAGTGTAAAATTATCATTTATCAGTAGAGTAATATGATTCCATTGTTTTTTTCAGAACTTGCCTTGCAAGAACTATTTTATGGCACGATAAGAAGGCCTGGAACAAGCTGCAAGAAACTCGAATGTTGACAAGAGACAAGTTTATATTCGGTTCGTGGAGCTCACTAAGAATTTTGTAAAAAAAAATGGACGACAACTAAACAGTGATACTCCTCGCTACGACTAGTCGATAAAACGTATATGTTACTTATAGATGATTCTGTTAGATTTAGCAAGACAAGAACACCAAGCATGAAAAATCGAGTTTCATTCACGAGTAATCTAGTGAGAAAAATATCAAGTCCTGTTTGTTTCACGAAAAGAAGGCGAACATGATGATATCGTACCGGAATAACTTTCTCTGACAATCTTTCAGTGAAGCATGAATCATCAACGATTGTGGCCAGTTTTGAACGATATTACTATTATAAATTCGTGTTTAATGAATGATTTTCAAAATAGAAGTCACGGGAGAAGCAATACAATTTCGTTTTTCAAACAGCTGAACAAAAACTGAAATTATCAGTTTCCTGAAACATGTGTGATAAGCACTACATTGAAGGGTAGGGAGACATGATCAGAGGACGGGAAGAGGTGTCGATATCCTCGACGTCCTTATAAGCAGTGGCCACGAACAAAGAGTACTGATGAATGTCCCCGACAGATGACTGATAAACGTCTGTTTCATGTGAGCTGAACCGTAAAAAGTGCACCCAGATGGAATGGTCTTTGACATGAATGTGTGTCTGTATGTGTGTGTTCACTGATTACCGATCCTTGCACTGTACTGTTTAACTGGTCGAAGTACCATGAAGTCTGAAGGGTCTAGAAATGTTGAAATTGCAAGTTATGAAGATCGGGTGAAAACGGCTTTCTTTACAATTCAATACGAGGATTCTCTGCTTGTTCAATATGTAGTTCAAAATCTCTCCAGAGCCTTGATCCGCAGACTAAAACACTTTTTATTCAGATTTTCTGTATCGGTGTTTCTTTTTGCTAATGGCCATTTGATGAAAAATTATTGACCTACTTTCTGGTTACGGTATTGAGAAAAAATAAAAACGTGAAAAAGGGCAATTAGTAAATCGCATCCCATCGCATCCCGCATCCCGTCGCATCCCGTTTTTTCAAACGTCTGTAACTTTGCTCGGAACAGCCCAATCACCTTGTATTTAGGCTTAGGTTGAACGTTAAGCTGACCCAAACCTAACCTAAGCTCGAAAAAGAGGTGTTCATGCGATGCGAAAAAAGTTATCGCATCCCATTTTTGAAAATGGGATGCGATTTACTAATTACCGTGAAAAAGTGAAGCTTAATTCGGAGCGGCAATTCTAAGTGTCCATCAAACTGTTGACCTACCCTCTGGGTACTGTATTGAGAGAGAACAGATGACGATGTGGAGAGCAAAAAATTCTCATCTAAATGCGGCTGGAAAGCACTTTTCACCCGAAAAATATTGAAGTATTTTCTGTTAAAGGGGTTTTTTTCAGTATTAACTAGTTACACCGATATTATCAATTTATATTCTCCTCTTGTGATAATATCACCTCAGGAATCTTCGAAGCGAGTGGAACACTGAAAATCAAGCGTTTGGACTTTGGCAAAGTGTCATCGGAGAGCTTAAACCATAGTGACCCTCTGTATCTCATCCCCCTCGCACACTCTCACCGCCATCCCATCTTCCAGCATTTCAAAATTTCCCGTCCCACATATCTAGCAAAAAGTCTGACCGATTTCGAACGCGCACCAGTCGCATTTTTGTAAAATGAGTACGGTAGTAGTCGGGACTCTCGCAACGAACAGTTAGATCTTTGTGGATTTAAATTATTTTTTTATTTTTAGTCCATTCTGAAATTGAAGGCTCATTGCGTAAATCGTTCTTGTATTTCAAGGCAAAACTGCTACGGTACTAAGTACCCGATTTACGGAGGTCAGACTTTTTTACAGGTAGAGGAAGCTATGTGCGTCCCTCGGCAACCCTTTTTTATCTCCTCGATTGACTCGCAGATATTCTCGGTTGCCATGCACACACCTACTTTCCTCATTCCTCACTTCTTCCCTTCAAGTTTTCGTGGGTTGGAAAACATTTCACCAGCTCTCCGGATTTTCATGATAAAGTGGTCTAGAAGTTTTTACACAGGACTATTTTTATGCAGAGGGGATTCGAATCCTGAAGTGTATGTGGGAAGTATCTGTGATTTTTAGAACTTTCAAGACTGTTTCAATAAAATGTCCGTCGATTTTTTTGTCTTTGCGCAGCTTAGAATCTATGAATTCGAGCTGAATAACGTAACCATAGAAAGCATTGAAAAATTGAGTTTTAGGGAAAATACTACAGTATTATAGGCTTTTCTTCAGTTCAAGAAAACGGTCATCAAGTGATTTTTGTTTAATATTTAGTTTTAGATTTCTCAGTGAAACACGCTTAATTTTCCCAGTGAAACATAGTTTTCTCACAACGGCTTCGTTGGAATCCGCAATCATTGAATTAATTCAAAAATCTGCGGTTCTATTTCATCAAACAAACTATAGCAAAAAACTGTTTTTTGAAGAATGTGAAAAATGTTTTCATTAAGTTTCTGAAGACGTTCTTCGACTCTCTTCTAGGGTCTTGTGCATTGTGGATTACTTCAACTTGTCTTCCGTTAATAGAAACACACGACATTTATGACATCATCGAATGTTAGTAAACAACACTTGGAAGTTGCTATCGAATGTTTCTGAAAGTCAAGAAGCCTACTTTACTGATCACCTCACTCTAAATAGTTAGGCCACATTTCATTGATAAAGACAAATTTGTTGTGGAAACTTAACTTTAGATTTTAACAAAAAGCGTTCTGAAGAGCTTCATTTTTCCTAGACAATAGAGCTCTGTGCATTTTTGGAATCCATATTATTATGATTGATTCCAGTGATTATTGTCTTGTTGAAATATTTGTTATGAGTGTCTCTCGTTCAGTGATTCTATGGCTTCTCATTTTTGTTGTCTGAAAACTTTGGTAACTCGATGAAAGCAAGAATTTTAATGAAATAGGCGCAATAATCAAGTGCCGGCAACATCTTGGAGATTTCTGTATGACTTGTTTACTTTTTCTTAAAGTTTTAACCACTCGTTTCTCCAAAATAATTCGTATAGCTGGTTATAGCTACTTACAATGTATTTTCTGTACTTTTACAATTCTCAGAAAACAAAAGGTCGGTTAGTCGCCATTCTAGTGTGTCACCATGCACTTCGGTAAATTCTTTCCATTTCTCATCAGTATAAACACTCGATTCATTCTGTTCATAGCTCACATGTCAATAGTTTATACCAATCTCGTTTTTGTTATTCGATGTGATAATAAGCCGTATTATCCGGAAGGGTTAGTTTAGAGCGGCTTCTATCCAGAATGTCATTTTCTCCTACTCAGGATACGGTATGCCGCCAGCTGATTTTCTTGAATGCAATTATCATGTACTCATAGAGTTTTCATTTCGCATGAAACTATCGTTGAGGTTGTATTTATTTCCCAACCTTCAAGTATGCTAGAGTTTATCCTTTACATAGTTTAATTTTTAACGCTTCAGTCGGTTTAATAACTTAAGTTTGAGGTAATCTAGAGTTTCTCCTCCGGAAATCTGATTTTCTAACACTTGGATGATTTGGTTACCCAAATTTGAGGTAGTTCGTATAAGATCGTGAACTGCGTAGGAATACCTGTGAAGGTGAATCACTAGGTTGATTATTATGATTTCCCACTCTTTCGAGGGGATTCCAAAAATTGTAGAATACTCATAGAGTTGCTCCTTTGCACGGAAATCTTTAGTAAAAGGCGAAAGATTTTCTCGGGTAAATGCAAAGGAACCAGAGTTGGTTTGACCGTATAAGGTGTGGGATGTCAATCCAAGCTGTTGCCGACCTCCCGCGGGTTTCGCCGATATCCCAGTTTTCACACCTCTAGATGGTTCTTTTTCCACCAAACAGCAACCAGATTTCTTTGTTTGTAGCGTTGGAGTGCATCATTCTTTGAATAACACTCAAAAATAAAGTGATGCGGATGAAAATTAGCCGTAGATTTAACAAAAAGTGCAACTTGTAATCCAACAAACAACAAATCGATGGAGTTATTGTTTGCTCATCCTACATATCAACTCTTTCGGCAACTTCTCACATTTCGTGTTTTCGTGAGGAAGACCTGTGAAGCACGTGGTTTTTCTGAAACTTTTCTTGATAACGACTTCATATGTTGCAAAATCCCCAAACAATTTCTTATCGAAGAAACAGAAAAAGAACTGTTTGTTGTAGTCTCTTATCTTAATTTTAATATGTCATTTTTGTGCTTATGAAAAAGTTCAGAGACGTTTTTGTTCCTTTCGGATCATAGTAAGTCTCTTGAAGTCATTCTTGCTACTATTGTATGCTTACTTGGTAATGGTAACCATTGTCGGAGAATCGAGAAGGTCTTGGGTTTTTCACTACGTTGGAAATAACAAGGCTGAGCTCAAAAGTTTTTCTCGTTTTCTTGAGTTACAAGCATTCTTTAGGGGCGCTTCGCGCCCCTTTTTTATTTTTCTCACGCCAGTTTTGATACTCGAAACAAAGAATGAAAAAGTGAACGAACGTCTTTCCATAAAAACGTGAACTTTCAGACAACTTGGAACAGCTCGAAAGCCCCATTTTTAAAAATTAAAATGCTAGGCGATAACTGGATCACGTTGAGGACACGTTTGAATATCAAAACTAAGGAAATCCGTGCCGCGCAGCAGCGCGCGGTCTGATCAAATCAAAAAGTTGATGCGCATCTCCGCTTCAACAGAACCTATCCGATGGCGTTTTCACCGTTCTGATCCGACTCTTATGAGCTGAGAAAAGGCCGCGGAAAGACAGTGGGACCAAATAGCCTTTTTTCATAAGAATAGATAGGACACTGTGTGAAAGGTGATTCTCGATCAATGATTTTCATCATCAAGACTATCCTTCAACTACCCGGAATATGTTTTCAAGCTGAATGGTACTCATAAGTTTGGCGTTCTTGGCTGTCATCCTTCCGATATAAAACAAGCTTATGTGCACTTCACCATTTTTTCCAGATGACTACAACATCAACACAAAGTCTCTCGGACGGCAAACATCACCGTGAGTTGTTGTTGATCTTATCAGAAAAAAATGAACACAAACTATAGAAATCATCAAGGTGAGCACATAAGCATGGCGTATTGCTTATTACAGCCTTCATCCATCACCGCACACGACGTCTTCATGTGATTCTTCTCCTGACAGCGGCCTTCTTCTGCATGGGCCAGAACATGAGTCACATCGGACTGTCGCTGTCCTGTATGTGCAACAACACGGCTCTGTTGAAGTTTGACAATATCAGGTGAATGAACCTTCATTCAATTGTTTATTCTATTCATTTGCAGTGAAGACACATCCCTCCTAACAACCTCGCTGACTTCCAACGATTCCCAATCGTGCACAAAGTTACAAGGAAAGACTGTCAAAGACTATGGGGTGAGTGACTGTCTGCATTCAGACACATGGACAATCGTTGAGGGAACTCTAGTGTGGTCAGTGAAACAACAAGGATACATCGTGTCGACTGCCTTCATCGGAGGATTTGTGATGGCGTACCCGGGCGGTCTGATCGTCGACAAGTACTCCGCCAGACATGTCCTCTCCTTCGCCATGATCCTTCTGTGTATCGCATCAGTGTCAATGCCTGTTCTGGCCACCACTGTTGGACAATATGCCGCCATGATGGTTAGGTTTGTACAGGGAATATCTGAGGTGGGAACTCATAAAAGCAGCTTCTATTTTCAGATAACTTACAGGCCCTGATGGTCCCTGCACTAAACTCAGTCGTTACAAGATGGATCCCACTACATGAGAAAAGTACAGCTGCAGCTTTGTTCACAGCTGGCAATCAACTGTCAGGTTCCTCATTCCTTTTGTATTGTTAACAAGATAAAAAAATCTAGGAATAATGGGAACGCCCATTGTGGCTGAGCTGTGTGCGAGCTCAATCGGTTGGCCGGGAATCTTCTACACAGCTGCCGTGTTCGGCCTCATTTGGACTGGGATCTGGAACCTGACCGTCAGAAACTCTCCCGGGAATGCCAGATGGATCCATAAGACGGAAGTAGAATACCTGGAGAGGCATGTCCCAAGAAGAAACTCTGCACTGGAGAAGAAGGTTGTCGTGGTTGTTCATAATTCTGTAAAGTCTCGTTCAGAAAACGCCTTGGAGCGGAATGATGACGTCAGCGGCATTCTGGACAATCATGATAACTTCTATTTTTGCCAACATGATGATCGCTCTCATCTTCGTTTACATCCCTGTCTATTTCAAGGATGTTCTCATGTTGGATGTTCAGTCAGTGAGTATGATCCATCAAGTTTTCCACTTGTTCTGAGACTGTAGAAATATTTCAAAAACATTTTATACAGAACGGCTTCTACAGCGCCATCCCACATCTGTCAAACCTAGTGGGAAAAGTCGCATGGGGAATGTGGATGGACAGCTTGAAGAGGAGAAAGATCATCACTCCCACTACTGCTGTCAAATTGTCTCAAGTTCTATGTGAGTTGCTTCTGAACTCGTTAGTTTTAATTTATTCCATTGGCAAGACAGCACTTTGTAAAATTTAACTCACTTGTCATTGAAACAAATTGATTACATCTATAATTTCCAGCAAACGTCGGAATCGCTCTCTCGTGCTACTTCTTACGCCGACTCGATTGTTCAACTCCAATGGCTGCGCTAGTCCTTCTCAGTTGTAAGTCAAAACCATTACCGTACCCCATCCATACTGTACTTTAGTCGTGTCCGCCTTTTTCGGTCTCTCGATCGCCGGTTTCTACACATCTCTTCTATCCATCGCTCCATCTCACATCGGGATCCTCACCAGTCTGTCTTCCATGATCGGTTTCGTCGGGAGGAATTTCACTCCATCACTTATTTCTTACTTCAAGACTATCGTGAGTTTCTTCCTGTGCCGCAACTCATTTTTTAGCGATAGAAAATCGGTGGCAAAAACTAAAATCTGATGCGGTGAAGCTATCAAGAACTTCTCTCTATAAAAAACCAAGACTTTCACAACAGCCTAAATATTTGAATTGATTCATGAAATTAAGGGAACCGCTGAAGAATGGGGTAACGTGCTACTCGTATACACCTTTGGAAGTGGTGTCTGCGGAATTGTCTTTTTCTTCTTTGGTGAAGGTAACGTCACTTCAGGTTTCATCAGAATAGAGATGTTAAGGTCATGTCCAAGAATGGGACGAGAGCAGAAGGAAAGGAAAGATTGCTCTAATAGAACAACAACAACAGGGCCGAGATTTGTCATTGGTCAAAGAATAGTGCCTTGGTAGTACGTGTGTGACTGTGTGTAGCGGGTTCTTTCGTGTAATCTTAACATTAGTTATGTTGTGAATGATTGTTGCCTTCAATGAATTATGAAGTACGTAAAAGAAAATTTTTTCACAACCTAGTATTCTCTCCTTCGTGTTTTTCAATGGAAAATTTTCAATTGAACTAAAAAATACATTTCTGAGTCATTTTCATAGTTTTTTTTCACAATTGTTCTCGATTCTTTCTCACTTTTCAAACGCGGAAATCGTTCTTGTTCTTTTTCAATAGAAATTTTTCATACTACACATTGCATATCAAGTTTTTTTTCCGTTTCATGTTTCAAACATGGTTTTGTTATCTTGTATCCAGGGATTTGCGCTAGGTAACTAAGGAGCTTTATTAATTTTCAGCTTTGACTGAAAAGTCGATTTTTGATGACAATACATGCGGGTGCGGTGGAGTCTCCGTAGTTTGGGACTCTCTTTGCTTATTAGGTGTTGTGCTCTGTGAATGAAAACACTCGACACTGATTTATTCTTCATGAAACAAACCCGAACAACTCAATAACAGCTAACTGTTTTGTTTCATCAGTGACTGGTTTCAACGTAACTGTGCTTGAACAGTCTTCACGGTAAGTTATCATTCAGGCCCGATTGGGCCGTTCAAAAATTGCGTATGACACCCATGTTTCAGGGGCCATCGCGGGCAATTGGGAAAAGTTTTCAACCAGCAATAAACGCACCTCGGCAGAGCCTCATTGGTCACGTTATCGCCCCAGCGCAAAGCTAACCAACAGTAAGAATGGGGAAGGTGTCACCGCGAGCGCGCGCCGACCTTTCGCGGGTTTCGCCGTTTTGACAGATTTTGCGTGTTTTTTCTAGGTTACAGGAGTGGAACATGATACATAGTGTTTGTTTTTATGATTTGATGATTTTAAATTGGATAATTTATTATTTTGAATGATTTTCCATCATTTTTCAGTGGATAAAGTTGGAATTTGTCTCAAAAATCAAGTTTTCCATCGTTTTCGAATTGTTTCACACAAATTATATCATGATTTTTTATTTGATTAAATGGCAGTACGTTCGCAGTTCAAGAAAGTTCGAATGGGGAACCATCGGATATGCAGAGAACATTCCAAAGAAATCTCTTTCATCCTAACTACTACAAACATCCATATTATTAACACCAATGTTCTCTCTTTGTTTCTTGTTGAACCCTTTGCCTTGGTAACGCGTCATTTGCAGGACACCGAAGATTTCGCAAGATTTCATGCAGCCAACTACTTCCATCATTGTCATCATCCGCCGATGTGTGAGCTATTGTTTGCTCTTTCCATATCATCATTTCTGCCCGTTTAATAACAATCGCACACTTTTCTGTTTCCTTATGTTTCGTTGAAATGTCCTTCAAGAATTTCGTATTTAACATTGAAAGTTTACCTATACTATTGCATTCTCATGTTTTGTGTGTAAAGTTTACAAAAATCAGACAGTGGCGCCACTCGCAACATTTTCCGGACAGTTTATACATATCTCCCACTGTTTCAGTTTTGTTTACAGTTTAACTAATGATCTTTATAAACTAAATAAGAACTGAACAAACAATATCATATGGGCCTATACTTTCATACAATCTTCGGAACAAAGTGTCGAAAGCTATTTCTAAACGCACTTTTGCTCAAGTACAGTGCATCTTGCTATGGCAATTGTGCCCTTTTATCTATCTGTACCGCACTATGGATCTTTACTTAAAGCCAGTGCTAGCTCCTCATTCTTTTCATTTTGTTCTTCTCCTCATTCAACTCATTATTACTCTTTCAGATGACATCGAAATCAACACAAAGGCTCACCGAAGACAAACATCACCGTGAGTTTGAGTAAATATGTAGATAACCTTATAGGTTGACAGGAAAAATCAAAATAATGATTTTCAGCATTTCTACACCATCGCACACGACGTCTTCATGTGATTCTTCTCCTGACAGCGGCCTTCTTCTGCATGGGCCAGAACATGAGTCACATCGGACTGTCGCTGTCCTGTATGTGCAACAACACGGCTCTGTTGAAGTTTGACAATATCAGGTGAATGAACCTTCATTCAATTGTTTATTCTATTCATTTGCAGTGAAGACACATCCCTCCTAACAACCTCGCTGACTTCCAACGACTCCCAATCGTGCACAAAGTTACAAGGAAAGACTGTCAAAGACTATGGGGTGAGTGACTGTCTGCATTCAGACACATGGAAAATCGTTGAGGGAACTCTAGTGTGGTCAGTGAAACAACAAGGATACATCGTGTCGACTGCCTTCATCGGAGGGTTTGTGATGGCGTACCCGGGCGGTCTGATCGTCGACAAGTACTCCGCCAGACATGTCCTCTCCTTCGCCATGATCCTTCTATGTGTCGCATCTCTGACAATGCCCGTCCTGGCCACCACTGTGGGACAATATGGCGCCATGGTTGTTCGATTTGTACAGGGAATCGCAGAGGTAAGAACTTTCGTTTGTAAAACTAACCAATTTTTTCTCTTCTAGGCTCTAATAGTGCCAGCACTCAACTCGGTTGTCACTAGATGGATCCCAGCGCACGAGAAGAGCACTGCAGCGGCAATTTTCACAGCAGGAAATCAGTTGACAGGTCTGTTTTCTGAAAGTTATAATTGAATTCAGTGACCCTTTATAATTCCCTACTGGAACTTTTCATTTTTGTGTTATCAAAAATACTATTTCAGGAATAATCGGAACTCCTATCGTAGCCGAACTATGCGCAAGCTCCATCGGTTGGCCGGGAATCTTCTACTTGGCTTCCATCATTGGTCTCGTCTGGACTGGGATCTGGAACATCACTGTCAGAAACTCTCCGGGTAACTCCAGATGGATCCACGAGAGGGAAGTCGAGTACTTGGAGAAGCATGTCCCAAGAAGAAACTCTGCTCTGGAGAAGAAGGTTTTTCATTTTTCTAAGAAAATTTGTAGACGCTAATGTTTCAGAGAACCCCATGGCGCGGAATGCTAACTTCCGCCGCCTTCTGGACGATTATGTTCACATCTGTCTTTGCCAACATGATGCTTGCATTGGTGTTCTACTACATCCCAGTCTACTTTAAAGATGTTCTCATGTTGGATGTTCAGTCGGTTAGTTTTATGCTGACCAAAACTATCATCTCCTCTTTCAGAACGGTTTCTACAGTATGATCCCCCACGTGTCAAACCTCTTCGCAAAAATCGCATGGGGAATGTGGATGGACAGCTTGAAGAGGAGAAAGATCATCACTCCCACTACTGCTGTCAAATTGTCTCAAGTTGTTGGTGAGTTTAGCAAAGATATACTATCTACACTGTCATATCTAGACTACACATGATTTGTCAAAAATAATCGTTTTCAGCAAATATCGGAATCGCTGTCTCATGCTTCTTCCTGCGCAGCCTCGACTGTTCAACTCCAATCGCCGCGTTGATCCTGCTCAGTTGTAAGTCAAACCATTACCGTACCCTATTCATACTGTATTTCAGCCGTTTCCTCATTTACTGGTCTCATCGTTTCTGGTTTCTACACATCTCTTCTATCCATCGCCCCTTCTCACATTGGGGTACTTACCAGTCTTTCTTCTATGATCGGTAGGTTGAGTGCGATTTCACACTTTATTCTTTTCTTTAGGATATATTGGAAGGAATTTGACTCCGACACTGATTTCATACTTTAAGACTACGGTGAGTTTCCAGTTGATATGAGTCTTCTTGGGAAAATAATAGTGTGGTTATGTTTGAGGGAATTCATCTTCTTTTGCTCCTATTGATTGATATGAAAACCTTTGTAGCTAGCAAGTCTCCATTGCTCCCTCAGAAGCCCAATTTTTTCTCACATGTTTCAGATCTCAAACCCACTCAACAATTTTTCATTACAATTTCCGTATTTATTTACTACAATAAATGTCACAACCTTTTCTAGGGAACTGCAGAAGAATGGGGTAACGTGCTCCTGGTCTACGCTTCTGCAAGCGCCGTATGTGGAGCTGTCTTCTTGTTGTTCGGTGAAGGTACGGTACTTTGAAATTGCATTCATATATGTAATACGTTTCAGGACATGTTCAAGAATGGGACGAGAGCAGAAGACGAGCCAAGGTGGCCTTGATAGAAGACCAAATTAAAGACATGCCATTGGTTAAGGAATAGTTTTACCTCCCTAATAAGATGTATTGAACGGGTATTTCTCTGTGGTTGTTAGCATATTGATTTCTGGTGATGAATATTTATTTTGTAACGATTTATGCAAAAAAAAATATTAAAATGTTCATGAAGTGATGTGATGATGGGCGATGGGATAATATTGTAGGTACGACCTTTTCTCCGCATCCAAATTTCAACTCAAAATGTCCAAAGTGCATATTTTTCATTAAATTTAAAGAAAATATGTCTACTATTGCACGATAGGTATAACTGCTTGAGAAAAACCTGAGTTTGTAAGCAAACTGAACTACAAATGTTATTTCCGGCAGTTCACCGATCGCTTCAGAATAATTTTCAATTTTTTCGGTAGTTTACTGGGTATTTTTCATTCAATTTTTTTCTGCCCTTTTTCCCAGAGAGAAAATGACCGTATATTTCCCAAAAGCGATAAGATCAACACCTATAGTGTTTTTTTGCTGTCTGACACACAATCACACACATTGCAACCATTTGAGACATAAGAAAAGGATCAATAATTTATTGACATAGTCGAAACAGGGATAATACTTCCCAACAAACGAATGAAAGAGTTTTGGACGTTTCACTTGATACCAATGAAACCGCGGCAAGTTGTACTGTATTAGTGTGGTCGTTGCATCTTCTGTGCTTGTTTCTGGTCGGCAGCGTCGGCGGCGGCCTTCTCGAAAAGACGCCCGAGCTGTTCATTCATCGGTCCTGAATAGGATACTGTATATGGGGTACGGTATGATTTTTCGCGCACCAGAATTGACATTGAACTGGCCAATGGAGTTTTCGGCGGACTGTCGCACTACCTTCATACTCCGATCAATTCCTGAATGCAGCGGTGTTTGAATTTTTACTTTGTTGGAAACGGAAAAAAACGAGATTCGGATAGGATAGAACACACACCACTGCAAACAGATAGAGGTTGGGTTTTTTAAATTAATAGATTTTCTAAACAAAAATGGAATTTTTCACATTTTGTAAATTTGGAGAAAAACTTTTCAACTACAATAACGGACAAAATCTCATTCGGTAGTTTTCTGGATATAACTTTTTACAAAATTTTTCACTTAAAGAACCCTAAAATTCAATCAGTAACAAAAAAATTCAAAATCAGTAACAAAAATTATTCCAAATTATTTGAGTTCGGTACCATTTCGAGAAAACTAACTACAAACCTGTTCTAAGCTGTTGCCAGGTGTTCTTGAGCTGGTTTCCCATAAGCCTAACATCTTGATCGATTCCAGCTTCATCCAGGGAAGCCTGAAAAACACCATAACCATTTCCAGACATCTTCCACCAACCTTGAACTTGGCCACCACGTCCTTGATCGCCGCCAGAAGCTCGGTGTTCGGCTGAAAAGTTCAAACTACATCAGTTCCTATGTTCATTCGGGTGCGAACAAAGGGGTCGTGTGTGTGTGTGGGTAACTGAGAAAAACTGAGTCGGTGACTGGACCAAGGGGGCGGAGCAAGGCTCGCCTCCTATTGGATCCGTAACTCACAGTTTTCATCAACTTGACTACGTGGGTGGCAATTCGGTCTGTGTCAACTTTCTGAAATGGCATCTCATGCGTTTTTTTGTCAAGACAGATTTTTGGGTACAGGAGGGTTAGGCGATATCAGTTAGAGACCATGCAACACCCAAACGTTACCATAAGATATTGGATAAACTTGAGCTGCTTCTCGCTGTCGGTGATGGTCTTCAATTCCTCTGGGTCTGGTTTCTTGGCGAACTTGATGGGCTTGTAGATACGGTTGATAGGCCGGAATGGACCAACAGTCGGTTTGGCCTCTTCCCCAACGTGCTTGTGCTTGTTGCAAATGTACCGTGGTGGTGCGGTCTGGACAGGCGACACCGTGATAGGTTCCAAAGTTGTTGTGCTTGGTTCAGTGGTCGCTTCAACTTCCTCTACCGTAATCGTGGGTACGGTACCGGTAGTTTCCTCTTCGACGGTTGGAGTGGTCGCGGATCCTTCGACTGGCTCGGTTTCCTTGATCAATAGATCATCAACAACCTCCTCGGTGGTGGTGGAGGTTGATGGTTCAGTTGTAGCTTCTGTGGTGGAGCTGGTGACCTCGGTGGTGGCCTCAGTGGTGGCCTCAGTGGTCGCCTCAGTGGTGGCTTCGGTGGTTGGAGTCGTCGTAGCCTCAGTGGTCGTGGAAGCCTCCGTCGTCGTTTCCACCTTCTTTGGAGTAACCTTCTTCCAAGTTTTCTTCGCAGCCACCTTCGATCTTGGTGCAATGGTCGAGTAGATCTTTCTCAAGCTCTTCGGTGCAACTTTTGGGGCGGACTTTGGCATTGCCTTCACGACACGTGGTGTAACCTTGACCACCTTCGGCCCTGGTGTCGTGGTGATCTTCTTTGCCATGATACGTCTAACTTTTTGCGTTGTCGCTTGAAGACGTTTCAGAAGAAGTTTGTGGTACCTGACCACTGCTGGCTCCACAGCTCCCTGTTAAGGAAAGATTTAGAAGCGAGAAGTCAGTGCCTATCTTAGACATGGGTCGGAGACAAGACTTTCTCATTAACCTTACAGAAAGTTAGAAAATTCGGTCTCCGCTCCACTAAAAGCAACCCCAACTGCGTTTTTCTGTGCATAAAAGACACAAATTCAAACAGTTTATCCCATCGCAAAGAAAACTACAACCATCATTTTGCAGATAAACTGTTTGCATACGACCAGAACGCATCTTTTTTGTGTGAATGTGTCGTGAGAGCTGTGCGTTTTGGCCGTATTGTGTCGTGATAGAAGCGTAAAGAGTGTGTGCACCGGGGGTGATAAAGCGTATATGTAGGAGAATACTGAACTTGGTGTGAAAATCCGTATAGTGATAACTGACGTTGGGTAGTATGATGAAAAATTGTGTCGTGGAATTGCCGAGCCATGTCTGCGAGTGCAGACTGGACAGTGGATTTGACGACGTTTACTTTGAGAAAAGACGGTTCAAGAACATTGTTTTAATGCGTTCCCAGCCCAAGAATTGATTTACATAGTAGGCAGTACGCATGCTGTCATAAAGGCTGTTCAGTTGTTTTTTGGTCGCGACCAGTTTTTCAAGACTAAGATCTTCGGATGTGCGAGCGGGTTTGTACTTTCGACTGTGCTGACTTACGTCCTGTCCTCCGTATCGTCTTGCACCCTGTGGCATGTTGATTGATCCGGCTTGCGCCAACGCGTTCAGAGACTCGTATGGTTGTCTGTTTTGGTATGATGGGTAGCTGAAACATTGTTTTATTTGTTTTCCTGATGATTTTTTGAATTTATCACGATGTCTTCAGTCTTCAGCAACGCAAAACTCATCATTGTTTCAAGAGAATTCAAATAATGCCTCTTTTAAATTGAAAAAACTCCTTAAAAACCAGCAAAATTATCAAAACGAAACTTCATTTTCGTCTACTGAATTCATCTAGCTCGGTTTCAACTGAATTTTGACTTCAGAAAACACACTTCACTTATCTCCTGGTAAAAAATTTAAAAAATGCGCATTGCATATTTGTGTTTCATAAATAACAAAAACTCGACTTTCATTCTTAATTTGATATCCTCGATGCTTATCTCGTTTTGTTGATTTTTAAAGATTCAGAGCTCACCCAGCGAACTGTTGCTGCATTGGGGGTTGTCTCTCGTAGGTAGGTTCCCGTCTCTCATAGAAAGAAGCGGCTCCGTTGACGGCCTGTGGGAACGCCTGCTGTCCGCCAGCCTGCGGTGCCTGCGCGGCCTGTGGAGCCGTTTTTGACATCTGGTACCATGCTGGAATACTTTCAATTGCATCGGGCGACGAAGCTGAAGGAAAATTTCTCTTGATTTTCGAGGGAAATTCACTTACCTTGTGGTCTTTGAGCATATTGTGCAGTGGAAAGACCGACAACGGCCAGGACGATAAGGGATCTGGAATTACAGAAGTTACTGTTTGTCGATATGGTATCTCTTTACATTTTTCCATCATGTTGACTTATAAAATTTCAAACGGTTAGATGAAATTTACACATGTTTACAATTCAAAAGCTTATTAATCAGTAGTGCTCAAATTTAACCCTTTGGATGTCGATAAAGTTCTCTGCGAACACCTCTTGGTCAGTACTGTTGTCATTGATAAACAACGAGTCGAGTGGTTGCGAGACACTTATCAAGAAGATCATCACGATTCGAAGTTAGCACCTTTTCTAGTAAACATTTCTGGAACTGTGAAGATCTTAGGTGTTAGGTCTCTACTGTATTTAGTGCTAGGTAATTGTTAGGCATTCAAACTTACAATTCCCTATTACCATTGAATTATTTGGAAAATAGGACATGGTTCTAAAACCACCTCCACCGGATGTTCTCGAATTCAGAAAAGAATGAAAAATCAAACATTTCTCAAATGTGTTGTTCCAGAGAGAGAGAGCAAACAAAAGCCCACGAACATGCACACAGGCGGACAAGTGTTTTTCAGGTTTCCGAGATGCGGTCAATTTTCGTCTGACCGTCGAGTGCAAAATCCGTTTTGCCACTCGAAAAATGACCTCAAGGTGACCAAACGCGAAACGGAAATGTTCTGGAGCACAAAGAACACGGATTTGTGATCCTTGTACAGGAGAAGTTCAAAGCAACGAAGAAACTGTAGATGCGTCAACAATCAAAAAGGTGTCAAAAAAGCGAAACCCGCGGATGGTCGGCAACAGCTCGGATTGACATCTCGCACCTTATTCGGTCAAAACAACTCTGGTTCCTTTGCATTTACCCGAGAAAATCTTTCGCCTTTTACTAAAGATTTCCGTGCAAAGGAGCAGCTCTATGAGTATTTTACAATTTTTGGAATCCCCTCGGAAGAGCGGGAAATTATAAAATCTAGTGTATTCTACTGTTGAGGATTGTTCACAGAAAAAATCTAGTTACCTCAAATTCGGGTAATCAAACCGGGTGAATTGTTTATGTTATGACTGTGGTGGAAGTTTCTACAGAATCTTCGGCAGAAGAAGATCTGGATTCCGACTTATAGCGCATGGCGTTGAAGGCAAATGTGCACTGATTGTGTCAGGTTCAGTCTAGTTCGGAAAGTACTGTATGTACACTCTCCTATAGAGAAACTAGAAAATCAGTAGTCGACATCATCAACTTTTCAAAAGTCGTATGTCAGAAGGGCAAGAAAAACAGGATATTACGCTGGGGCTCAACTTCGAAACAACGAAAAAAAAGTCAGGTATTTAAGTTCAGTAGATTTCTTCTGTTTTCAATCGTTTTCAGGATAACCGATGCTTTCTTCAATCTTTAACGAATAGGGTTACAGAAACTGTGATGAACTCAAATACTCGGAACAAACAACTAGAGAGTAACAGAACAGTTGAAACATTATAGTAGAAGAACATGAAAGCATGTCTCACCTGATCATCTCTACAGTAGTGTTGTATGATGTTGTTGGTGCTCTTTAGAACTCTGCTTCTATCAAAAAGCTTCTTCTTCTCAGGAGTGGTGGTGCTATCGCAAAGGTGTGCTAAGCTGCACTACTGAACGCGTCTTTTAGCTCTAAGCGGCCGCCCACTGACCCTTGTTTGTCCGCGCGGCAGCACGCGGAGAAAGTTGACGGAGAGTTCGGAAACGCAGACGGAAATTATCGTGAGTACCCAAAAAATGTTAGAATGATGCTCAAGGAGAAGCGCCTGAAGGAATGTTACAAACTTGAGAGTGTTTCCGGATTGTGTTTTGCAAAATTGTCATGCGGTAAGAATTCCGGATCTTGAACTCCTTAACGTGCCTAACACTACCAAACTTGAAACCGATGGTAAAAGTTCATTAGAACTCAAGTTGAAAATTTCCTTCCTTTGGGATAAACTATTAAAACTGAAAATCCCGTAAGTTCCCGTTTTCTGATCTTCAACTATCATTCAGTTTAAAAACATGAGAATAACGCTCCAGGAGCTTTAAATTTCCTTTAAAATCGATAAAACGAGCCATCTATTCATTTTGAAAATTTCGTTATTGAAATCTCTATTAGATGTATTCGAAAACTGAAAAGTACAAACTACAAACGATGACTCGTCGAAGCGTATTTTGAGAGATACTCAGAGGTCGTATAGTTCAGTTCTCAGAAGTTTTTGCCAACGTATGGAACTATTCTTACACAAGCCGCATGGGTCATCTTTCGAAATCCCTTCGTGATAGCATATCAGTGTTTCCATTTTGGTCTTCCACTCGGCTATTTGTGGTTCGAGTCGTTTAGCTCATAAGGAGAAGCTGACGAGAGAGAGAGAGGTCGGGCTGGCGCTCTCTTACCGACACGTTGTTTGCTCAGTCTCTCAAAAAAGGCCTGTCTTTTTTGCTGGTGGCGCTCCCGCTTTATTGTGTGATGACCGACTACTGGTGCGACTCGCTTTTTGTCCGAGTCCATTAGGAGTACTTCAGGCACAAAAGGCATCTCTCCTGTTTGCTGGACTTGAACCAATCAGCCGCGATGGTATTATTGAAACAGTGAAGGTGTTGCAGGACTCGTGAAGCATGAAACAAGTCAGAAAAAAAAGACTCAATGTAGTTTATTTTGAAACTTAGGAGAGAACGAAATAGAAATTTAAAAAAAACGATCAAATGAAGTTAGCTTTCTGACACTTTGATGGGTTCAATTACCCAAGTTAGCGGTGAACTATTGACAACCATGAACAGTACCCATGTGAACAACAAGAACTTTTTTTCCCGCTCTTTCGAGGGGATTCCAAAAATTGTAGAATACTCATAGAGTTGCTCCTTTGCACGGAAATCTTTAGTAAAAGGCGAAAGATTTTCTCGGGTAAATGCAAAGGAACCAGAGTTGTTTTGGCCGCATAAGGTGCGAGATGTCAATCCGAGCTGTTGCCGACCATCCGCGGGTTTCGCTGTTTTGACACCTTTTTGATTGTTGACGCAACCTCAGTTTTGTGTTGTCTTAATTTATCGTCGATTTTCTCTGAAACTCATCGTGTCAAAGATGTTCCAAGCACCTCGAATTTAGATCCGTCTTCTTCCTTTTCCAGAACATTCATATATTTTCATTGAGCTCCTTGATGTCGTTTTTTATTTAGTTGTTTTTTTAATCGGTCCTCAAGGATGAAAATAACCTCAACATTTTGTCATTACGATGAGATTTTTTTTTTAGTTCCGAGTGCACAAACCTGAAGAATATCTACAAGTTAGCTGTTAGTTTTCTCAATTGTACATATCAAATCTTGGGGAACAATGATGTCACCTTGAAGTGTCAAGTAGACAGTTGTCTGAAAAGTCTCGTAGGGCATGCAAGTAGTCGAGACGTATCCCCGAGACGTCCATCAATTATAACTGAAAGTATCCATAAAACCAATTTTCAGGACGGAACCAGTTCCCATTCATGAAGATTAATTCTAAGAATCATGGCGCCGCGGCAAGATCACAGAATAGGCAGGGCAAGGCATGGACAAAAAACGGTCTCACTTATAGACAGAGATAGTGACCGACTGACAAAGTGAAAAACTTTGGCAACAAACTGTTGGAAACTGTTCGAAAATGTGCAATGACGCTGAGTCGGCGAAACCCGTTTATGGTAGCCAGCAACTTACCGAAAACGTGGGTCCAATCAAAACTATCATAATTTGTGATGTGAACAGAAAACTCTAACCAATAGTTTTTGAACACACAGAAGAAAGTACTACTGTAGTAGTCCAGATAACACTCTCACAAACTCTGAATATTTTTGAACGATTTTTTCAAATCCTATCTAATTGCCAACCTTCAGGAATTTCGAAAATACATCTCAACTTTGTTCATAGTGTTCAAAGTTTCAACCCTCTCAAAATGTCAGATGAAAAGGGAAAATTATGGCCAAGAGCAAAGTACCGAATAAGATTCTGTTCGTTACTGTATTCGGTTCCAGGGCTGGTTACGAAATTTAACGATTTAACGAAATTTATAGTTAACTTCGATGTAACGATCAGCGGTTTTGTTTAAACTGGAAAACCGTTTAATTAAAGTTCAACTGTTTCGTTGAAAATTTTTAAAAACCGCTAATTTCATGTTTAACAGTTGATTTTTATAATTTCGTAAACAGCCTTGTTCGGTTCAAACTTCAGAATGGATACACGAAATTGCTCAAACTGGTTTCGAGAGGGTTCCCAACACCCTTGGTCAACTCTGTAAATGAAGTCAAGTAGAACAGGAAGTGTGTGTTTTTTCTCTCTGACCGGTGTGTATAAAGGTGGCGTCCCGGGAGAGTCATACCAGTTTCAGTTCTCCAGATTTTCAGGAACCATATGAATCTTCCACACTTCAGGTAACAACACAAGGAATGTCCTTCTTCTCCCTCCTACTCGCACTTTTTGCTGCTGTCAGCTGTGCTCCAGTTGCTGACGAGGATTATTACCTGGTACGGTTGCTTTTAAGAATTGTTTCTTTCAATGTTCAAGTTCAGGGTCTTGCTTGGGAAGCAGCTCAAGTGAATTTGAACGTAGGGAACGAAGGAAAGTTCATTGTTCCGATTGAGGTTAGTGAAATTTCAGTGATGTTTTGTATTTCCCCAGAGAAAAAACAACGGAGAAGATAGTTTTCTCATGTTTTGAACTGAAAACTGAAGAATAGACAAAAAATAACATAAGTTTTAACAAATCAGTGAAACCCGCGTTCAAGTCGAATCGACAGGGATGTTCGTAACAACAAAACAACTATGACCTCGTCATGCGTACGCGTCACTAACCAAAAAGGTGTCAAAACAGCGAAACCCGCGGATGGTCGGCAACACATCTCATTGACATCTCTCACCTTATTCGACCAAACCAACTCTGGTTCCTTTGCATTTACCCGAGAAAATCTTTCGCCTTTTACTAAAGATTTCCGTGCAAAGGAGCAACTCTATGAGTATTCTACAATTTTTGGAATCCCCTCGAAAGAGTGGGAAATCATAATCTCCTGCAGTTGGCGTTCATGAGCTTTGTTTATGTTAGACACCAGATTACCACAAACTTGGATAATTGAACCGACCGAAAGATGAAATATTGTATTGGGTTGGATTTTGTTGTTTTCAGAAGGGTGAGACATACAGATTTTGACTTTATGAGAATAAGAAAACTTTTTGGATCTTTTCGAAGTAGTTAAAAGTAGTAGAGACGACAAGTTCAGATCGTAAGTGGAACTAAATCAGGATCTAGCGTGATCCTTCAAGCAGTCTTCCAAGAGAGTTGGTGCAGTACTTATGTGAGTCACAGATTTTAACATTGGAAAAGAGAACTATTTCAGGACGGTAACGACCTGGAAGACATTTGCGAATCCATGTGCCCCGTTTACGTCGGTGGAACCAAAACTGTGAGTGTCTACACCGAATTGTGTCGAATAATCTTTTTCAGTCCTACAAAATCATCGTGACCCTAGGAGAAGAGAACTCTTTTGTAGCTAACAGAATCGATTGAATAAATGTTTGATATTCATATTTTAGAACAGAAATGAAGAGAAAGAGAGAGAGAGAGAGAGAGAGAGAGAGAGAGAGAGAGAGAAAGAGAGAGAGAGAGAGAGAGAGAGAGAGAGAGAGAGAGAGAGAAAGAGAGAGAGAGAGAGAGAGAGAGAGAGAGAGAGAG
Source organism: Caenorhabditis parvicauda (assembly GCA_963978915.1). Taxonomy (NCBI): domain Eukaryota; kingdom Metazoa; phylum Nematoda; class Chromadorea; order Rhabditida; family Rhabditidae; genus Caenorhabditis; species Caenorhabditis parvicauda. The sequence goes on along the minus strand of OZ022250.1, from coordinate 5,869,257 downwards.
AGAGAGAGAGAGAGAGAGTGAGAGTGAGAGAGAGAGAAAGGGAGAGAGAAATAGATAACTGGGTGATGATTCAAGTCCCTCAAGGATTAAACAGGTACAACGTAAACAGTGATCATAAAGTTTTTCAAACGTTCTTCATTACACACTCCAGGAAACGCAGTGTCCTTCCTGATTCCATTCATTGATTCGTTTTAAAATCTTTTCAAGACACTCAACCATCTATAGTTCATCTGATGGTTTTTGATTGGTTTATGGATTATCGTTTCCAACACAGTCCCATTAAAAAATTTTCACAGCTGAGTTGAACAAATATTTCGAAAATTATAGAAGACATAGTCAAACATCTTCGTTTGGCCTTCTCCACTAATAACTTTATTGATGATTTCTGTATTGTTTTCATTTTTCTCATTCATCTAAGTCAGTATAAAATATGAATTTTCACTTAATGTGGAGTGGTGTTTCGTGAAACGACCAAACCCAGTGAATTATCAAATCATGTAAAGTGTCCAAACTCCTTTATTCTGACATCTCTCCTTCTCCTTCTCGATGAAAATTTCATGAAATAGAGAATTCCAATTAGCGAGATTGTAGTCGTTTGTCTAATGATAACAACTTTTTGCTGCGACTTGTACTTTTCCTGCCATTTCTTTTACATAAACATTTTACCAGACAGTTGTTTTCACACATAAAATATGTTCGTTCTGTGTTTGACATAAATTTGGCTGGGTTCCGGAAAGATGCCGCCAGCCATATTTTTTCTCCACTCCAAGTGAAAATCGAATTTCTTCCACCGCTGTTTGCCCAAATTGAAAGTTTTACCATTGAACAAAAAGTTTATTCATGCAAAATCTCATTGAACACATTTTTTTTCGAAAGTTTTCAATGAAGTTTCAGAGATGAAAGAAAGTCCGTCTTTTTTCTCATAAAGGAAGCCCAAATAGACCCGAGCGCCTTACTCAATGAGATCTAAGGCGCCTGGGCGCCCATTATTATTCTCCCAAAACCTGATGATTGTCCCATTCAAGCAACTGACTCATACAATTTCATGATATCATCATAATTTTTCATATTCATCCTCCTACAATTTTAAAAGCCTCCCACACTCCTTTCTCATCTGAATCACTGTTCTCTTATTCCATCGAAATCCATTCCTTTGCAATAATCCACTACGGATTTCGTGTTTAAACCATACTCAAACGGCTTAAAATAGATCTGATAAGACGAGTAGCTCGTCATTGTGCCAAAAAACAACGCAAACATATTATACACGCCCGACAGCATGAAAGACGTCCTAATTTCCGATGAAGTATAGACGCTCTCAAAAGGCATAACATTCAACTTGTGTCATCTGCAAATTTTAGAAAAATAGACAATCATCCAACGGTGTCATAGTTTACAATACAATAGATGTGAACTTTTAAGACTTTGTCCATTTTTACAACAGATGTAAATTTATAAGACTTTGCCCATTCAAGATCATCGTAACCTTGCAAGGTGTAAAACCTGATAAAGTATTAAGAAAATCCCGCTGTTGGGCAGAGTAATTGTCCTGGTCGCTGTAACTTACAGTACACTTATTTTTACACTGTTCAGTTAAGAAAAAATATATAACTGCTCGGTCCGTAGTGAATCAATGAAACTTATGAATTTTTACTGGAATGAGGCCTCCGAGAAGAATATAACACAGAGTACTTTTAATGGCACATGTATGCTCAATTACCCTTCCCAGTGTTGGAATTCTCATTTTTATACTTGTCTCGTGTTTCATTAAACATACTTAATTCTCAGAAGTTTTGGCGGTTAATTCTCGTTTTTCATCTCATTTCTTTATGTGAATCGTTTCGCTTTTTGTTTTGATAATTCATCTTCTCCATATAGAAATCATCTGAAAATATTGATTCGAAATCTTTGTACCAAGTTTTTTTTTAATTAGAGGTGACAATTGAGCTTATTTGTGACCGAAAAAGTTCGCCCAATTTCGAAAGATTCCGAAGTTATGTCAGACTGAAGCAGAACAATCAGTTTGAAGAACTAACACTGTTTTGCAATCTACTTTCTCGAAGTTTTTGTTCTATACCGTTCGAAGTCAATTTCAACCATAAACTCGAACAATCTTCAAGTTCTAATAGAAACTCTTTCCTCAAGGTAAAATCACTTCAAATTCATTTTTTGATGACAACCAAATTTTTAAATGACAAAGCGGACAAATGTTCAACAGCGACGCCGATTGCAACATTTCATTGACAGTTTATCTACACTCCTGTTGTACAATAAATAACAGTTTCACACAATTTTGTGAACACTTCATCTATCCATTCTCCATAATTAAAACGTTGGATATTTGTCGACATTTCATAGCGTCTCGTGTCGTGCTACTATAGCGCGTTGAAAACGTCGCGAAAACATCGACAATCTTTCATCCACCGGCCAGGGCTTCGTTGCGCTCACACGACGTTTTCGGCCACGCCCCCAATCAATAAGAATTATTCCAATCAAATTTATTCAATAGACAATAAGATACATAAACAACAGTGAAAATGGAATTCAAAACCATCAGATTTCTGGATAAAAACGCTGCTTGGGGGTGGGAGGAGGGATATGGGTACCGGTTACCTCTGTTTTTCACGGGCAGTCCTTGTCACACCTTGAGAAGCTTCCTAATGGTTAGGTGCGTCCTCTCTGAAATTAGGAATTTTGAACAGGCATCAAGCAAAATTTCAGCAATTTTAATCTTAACACTGTAATAGAAGTCAAACTTTTAGATGGAAAAGATTTTTTTTCAAACATGCTCGAGAAAGATTCTTGTGCGTCATGAAAGCGAGAGATGCAACGATTTCATATAATCTTTCTCACCATAACATGCTCGAATTCTTAGTTTACCAGCGTTTTCAAAACTTAGATCTTCACAAGTTGTTTTCCAAATCAAGCCATTCTGGCCTTTCCTAAGCCTAAATGCACCAGTGCCAATAACTGTTGGCGGGAGGTTGGAGATCGAGATTCGGACATGACGCGAGATTTACATGGTACAAATTGAGAAAGATTAGTCAAAATCGCGCTCATGAACTTTATTTTTTTCTGCATGAGTAGTTATCATTTTTTAAATGACCATCTTCAATGATCGAAAAGAGTCAAATTTAAGATACTATACTCTTGCCCATTTCCGTAATTTAACTAGAAAATCACCTTTCCGCGTTTGAACTGGATTTTCAACTCACTCCAACTGAAAGACGGACGAGGGGTTATTCGATTTACACCTTAAAGATGATGAATGAGATCAAAAATTGAGATTATAGTTACCTTGTAAATGCCAAGACCTTGGGCCGAAAATCCCAAGTGAATATCGCTCTCTTTATTGTTCTGAAAATTCGGAAATCGTTTCAATCCGGATTAAAATGTCATGTTAAAACTCTAAAACTGATAAATGTGCCACGCAGCACTGCGTGGGTGCACTGTGCGAGTTGTAATTTCCGAACTTATTTGAAGGATCAAGAAATAAAAATACTCACTTCGTGAACTCTCATTACTCACTTTGCCCGCGTCTGTGGTCTGCCGGTGTCCGTGTTTTCCTACATGTCATCAGATGGCGTTGGTGACTGCGTCTTCCGTCAATGTTTTTGAGTGAGTTTATTGAATTCTTCAGACGTTCATAGTAGTCATTGGAAGTTGGTCCTCGTTAACTGAAATTGAAATTGTTCTCATTGATTCCAACATGTAACACTCACCAAGTTTATGCTTCCGCGTCATTCTTTTTTCGAAAGTTTCGTATTTGCGAATTCTCTTCTGGTAGAGTGGTGCACTGTCGTCGATGTTCATTTCCGCGTCGACGCAGAACACTGGAAGACAAACAATTTCAAAATTTTATGAGGTAGCAGATAAAAAGAAATTTTAAAAATTCGTGATCTAACAAAATTCTACATGTAAATTCCAGGGTTACATAGTATTCCGACTTCTTTTTGAATTTTTTTTCTACTTTTCCATTATGAGGTTTATCAAAAATGAACAAATTACCTCTTTGGTTCGCAAATTTCGAATGACGGGTTGAACTCGAAGTAGACAGCTATGAAGTGGCTGCTCTTTACTTTTCTTCTACAGCTTCCACATGTGAGGGTTGAAGCTTCCATTTCTTCCGGAGGATGTAGTTTGTTCCTCGATAATTCTACGATCGATGTCGATCGGAGTCTAAAAAACTGTTGTTGCATATGGGAAAGTGGGTCGATATATGCAAACACAAAATAGAGTCTAACATGGGAATGCTACCAAAAACCCACGAAATTGGAAGGTCTGACTGGGTTCTAGGGTTTTCAAATACGCTGAAGATGATAGAACCGGTGTCAAAAACTGCTATGTCGACCTTGTTTCAGAGTTATGAGCTCAAAACCGTGTGAAAAGTAGGTTTCATATGCATAGATCACTTTACACCTCGCTAGACTATATTTTTATGATAGAAAACAAATGAAAACCTATATTTTCGTTGAAATTTCTATGATTCTTGGATTCTGGGCCGAGAAATCGTTGTTTGAATGTCCGCAAAAACCGCTGTATTGACTACCCAAAAAGCTACAACACGTACGCGAAACCAAGCAAGGAGGGTAGTCGAGAAGTGAATAGCGTTCGAGCACGACGCCGGTGTCCAAGTGGTTAAGACGCGGAGCCGCTAAACTTTTTTGATTTTTTTCACTCGAGTTCGAATTTTTTCTTGTTAAAACTTTTTTGTTTTTATGTTGAGTGATGTAATAATCATTTCCGAACAGAGAACAATGTCCGATATCGGTTTTGGTAAGAAATCCTAACGGAATCAAAAAAAAGTTCTGTAAATGGGCATATTTCGACTTCCACGAAGCTTCTCGATTCTTTGCACCGTTATTTTTGAGTTGAATGATTAGAATTCACCTTGTTAACAAAAACAAAAAAGTTTCAACAAGAAAAAATTCGAACTCGAGTGAAAAAAATCAAAAAAGTTTAGCGGTCCCACGTCTTAACCACTTGGACACCGGCGTCTTGCTCGAACACTATTCACTTCTCGACTACCCTCCTTGCTTGGTTTCGCGTACGTGTTGTAGCTTTTTCGGTGGTCAATACAGCGGTTTTTGAGGACATTCAAACAACGATTTCTCGGCCCAGAATCCAAGAATCATAGAAATTTCAACGAAAATATAGGTTTTCATTTGTTTTCTATCATAAAAATATAGTCTAGCGAGGTGTAAAGTGATCTATGCATATGAAACCTACTTTTCACACGGTTTTGAGCTCATAACTCTGAAACAAGGTCGACATAGCAGTTTTTGACACCGGTTCTATCATCTTCAGCGTATTTGAAAACCTTAGAACCCAGTCAGACCTTCCAATTTCGTGGGTTTTTGGTAGCATTCCCATGTAAGTGATACAACTAGTCAGCTTTGAACGCAATCCTCAATATCTAGCTTTCAACTTTAAAACAAAACATACCGTTTAATTCTTGCCAGTTGAAGGAGAGCACGGAAAAAAGGGGTAACATTGAGGTCTCAGTGATAGTGTCCTTCAATCCTGAATTTTTGACTATTTATCAATGCAAGGAAGAATAGAAGGGTAATTCAAAAAAGTCCAACTATATTCCGAATATCGAAATTAACTGTTTTCGGCAGAAAAAACTGAAATTCTTGAATTTTCGAATGAATGTGACAAAATTGTAATTATAATAGCAGTTGGTTGTTCATTCTTCTCCATAAAACACTGATTACACTACAACAAACATTTTAAGAAGAAATAAACAACCAATGCAGCAAGATCACAGAGAAAATGTAAGTTTATAAATTTAGGTAACTAAAAGAAAATTTCGAAAAAACTGGATTTCCCCCAAAATCACCGAAACTGGCCCGGTCACCTGGACGAAACTAAGTTTTGCCTGGTCTGGCATAAGTTTACCCAAGCCTAATCCCAAATGTTCCTGGACTTTGTCGATTTTCAATTTCCAGAGCAGGTCTGCGACGTTTCTGAAAATTACAACTGTAAGAAGTCGGAACAAAGGTGGGGGATGCTACAACTCTATGTTCATTTAGATATTTTGACATGAGCAACAAAATAGTGAAATAGACGTGCTTAACAAATCAAAAATTCTGAAATATAAACTCTCAAACTTGGCCTAAATTCTTTGTTTGAAAAAACGAAGATTCTAAGGATTTTACTAAATCTAAATGAAACAATTCACTTCAAAAAATTATTTTCTTGATTATACAGACTAAAACAAATGAAATCAAAGACCCAAAAAAGTAGAGAGAACGATGACAGAATGAAAAAAAAAAGAAAAACGAGTGTCAGCTGGCGTGTCGTTTCGATGAGAGAGTAAGAGACAGAGAGAAAGATGCGGAGGTATTCCAGAACGACTCGCGTTGCGTCGGGAAAATGCGTTGAAAACGTCGATTTCAGGCCCCTCGCATGCAATTTGGCCCAAATAGTAGACAAAGTGTCGGATTTTTGCAAATCACCGATAAAATGTCGACAAATATCCAACGTTTTAGTTATGGAGTTGAATCCCGTTTAACTACATTCTGAGACCATTTCAGGTATGACATCGATATTCCTTCTTCTCTTTCTCACGTCATCATGCGGCGGACTTCACTTCCACTACTCTCGGCGAGCTGGTAGAAGTCCATTCCTTCGGGAAACTCTCTCGCTGCCGCCGTTGAGGTCAACTCCATGTCTCAATCCAAGTGAAATCTTCAATTGCAGACCTCAGTCTATCAGCTTTTTTGAAATCGCCCCGTTGAATGCAGACAGACCAAGTACGACTACAGAAACACCAGAGACTACTGAGACTGCTCCG
>OZ022250.1:5839958-5857458 GCA_963978915.1 Caenorhabditis parvicauda | reverse complement strand
AGAAGAGAGAAGAGAGAGAGAAAGATAAAGAGAGAAGAGAGAAGAGAGAGAGAAAGATAAAGAGAGAAGAGAGAAGAGAGAGAGAAAGATAAAGAGAGAAGAGAGAAGAGAGAGAGAAAGATAAAGAGAGAAGAGAGAAGAGAGAGAGAAAGATAAAGAGAGAAGAGAGAAGAGAGAGAGAAAGATAAAGAGAGAAGAGAGAAGAGAGAGAGAGAAAGATAAAGAGAGAAGAGAGAAAGAGAAAGATAAAGAGAGAAAAGATAGGAAAACAATTAAAATTCAGACAGATGCTTATGACGAGCCTTTAGAGGACATAATTCGTGTTTTTAATTTCAGATGTCGTCATAAATGTTTGTTAGGACTCACTTGTCTCGAATATCTGCCGCGTTTTCTGATTTTCCTATGGTTTTTCATAAATCGTCTCATGCTGAGTGATTATTTTCAACGCAATCATCACATTTTTGATTAACAATGACGGAAAAACAGAGCAGTCTCGCAGAATTTATATTCTGATGATAAAAAGGGCGAGTCGTGAGAGACTTGCTCGAAAAAAAAAGTTTGTGGAATTTGGTTACACGAGGGCGAAGGAATAACTCAGACCAAGATTATGAAAACTTGTTTCAGTAGTAAATGCAATCTGCATCTGACGTTTGTCTTGTTTTGGCTTCTGGTCTCAGGTCTGGAGAAAAATGAATAAACTGGACATTGGTATCCAGGTTGACGAACGAAAATAGGTAAAATCTCAGGAGTAGATAATTTGTCTTTGACCAACTTTTTTTTAATTCCATAAAACAGTTTTCAAAAACGATTCTATTTCTTCCTTTAAGAACACGTTTTAGCTAATAGTCACACTTGGTTTCTCATTCCTTTGTATTTTCGCTCAAAACCTTGGAGAAAATTTAGAAGTCAAGAATTTTGTTGTTTTTGAAAATACTTATATGAATGTAAAAATCGTGCTATAAGAATTGTTTTTTCGAAAAGTATCAGAAATCTGAAGCAGTTCAAAGATCTGATAAGATCCTAACAAATACCTTATGAATAAAATTGAACAAGAAAAAAACTATTCTGATATGTTTCAAGAATTCTTTGAAAGTTTCATTTTGTTAACCGGTATAATATTCCATTACCACATGTATACGAACGGAAGATTCTTCAATTTTAATTCCAACTGAATTTGGAAAAAAATCAGAAGCAGTGTTAGGAACTCGAAAGAGAAAGAAAAACATCAGAAGAGCTGAACATAAAAATAGAAAACTCACACTAGGGTCAAAAATGAATAATCGTCGTCTGAACTTCCTGACCGACATGTGGGTGGTGACATAAGATTGTTGGTTCCGTCTACCAAACTTGAGGAAAACTGCGAGACTCGATTTTTTCTGAAAGAAGTTTTGATCAAATCTGGTCGGGTTCATGAAAAAGATCCTGCAAAGAATAGAAATTGCCGGAAGCTTTTTTTGTTCGTTGATCGGTGATCTGATGCTTTGAACTGAATGTATGACATCGTTGGTTGAAATTTTGATATTTGAGGAAAAAAAGAAATTTCAGGAATTTTTCACAGAAAGTGCTTGTTTTTGAGTCAAATAATGAAAACTATGAATAATATTATCTCAAATTTAGTCGTGTGTGGTTTCTTTTTGTTTTTTTTCAACTGAAAAACGGCCATTGTCATTTTTGTCAAATTTATGTTAAAACTCATAACAACTTGAATGAGGTGTTGGTTAATAAATTGCGACAACGAGGAAATTAGTCTTAAAATATGGAACTGTTCAAAAAGGCTCAAAACGAATAGAAATTTTCCAAAATCACAAACTGAAAAAAGAAAACACCTAAAAATTTAGGTTATGGAACAAAAGAAGCGCACACCTCGAAGAATTAGGAAACCCATGGAAAGATCGAAAACACTTGAGAAAAGTTGGTGGATTCTTTGATTTCTATTCTCCAATGGGTTTTAGGTGTAGTGAGGTCTTGCGACCGCAACGCTTTCAAAGTTCTTACCCGTGTGACTGACGTGCTCTCTGTTGAAGTGTTCATATTGTTTCGATCGTCTGTAAATTATGATGGTCTTGTTGTTTTAAAACTTTGTTCGTGACATTATGAATGTGATGGAATTCATAGTTTGATGATGTGGCTCCCACAGGCTTCGTTTGTGACACTTTTGTGAATACTACCAAATGGGAACACAGTGAGCACTATAACTGTACTAAGCTTCCGTCACTCGCGGTTAAAGTAGCAGCTTTAGATCAAAAATTACACCAGGCAATCATTAACGAACTTTCACACGATCTTCAGATTCATGAAAATAACAAAGTGTAAGGCACAAACAGTGCATAAACAAATCCTGTAGGGTACACAGCTTACAATATTTATCATGTCCTCTTACACCCAAAATTCACACGTTCAATGAGTCAAGAGCGGATTCAATCAGGTGGGAAAAAGCTATTTTGCCACAAAGGATGACGTTGTATGATCAACCAAGGTGTTTATTTATTCGAAGAGCGAAAACAAAGAAAAACAAAGATGGATCAGTTTAATGGGACAAAAGTGCCTTGGAAAGGAAGACTATTCCAATTACTGGCTTAGGTAAGAAAAATTGTAGCTATCGGGTTGTGTTAAAATTTTTGTTTTCAATTTTTCATATGAAATGCGTACACTTGTTTTCAGGTGAAAAATAATTTTGACGACAAAATCACTTTTCAGAAAAGAGTGAAAAGGATGCCAAGAGATTCAAAATACTCAAAGTTCGTTCAAAAAACAAACAAAAAAGTTTGACATGTCAGGCTAGACAGTGGGAGGCCATAAGCTTTTAAGTTTTATAAATGCATTACGCCTCAACAAAGTCCCATGAGAACTGGGAATTATAAAATTACGAGTGAATGAATCCTATAGTGAAATATACGGGTTATTGCCATTTTTGAAGAAAGTAGTGTAGTTTATATGTTGAACTATGAAAATTCAGTTCGAATGGGCAAGATAGAATCAAAATGTGTGATTTGAAGTCATCAGTGGAAAACGATAACTGCGTTAGAAAAAGAGATAATAGAGATATTAAAATCATTGGAGCTATGTGATAACTTTCATGAAGATTGTGTAGTATGTAGTTTTAACTGTACCAGCCAAAAAAAGTCGGGTGCGCGGTTCCAACCTGAGTTTTGTGAGTTAAAATCAAACTTGCAGACCTCCAGGCATGGAGACCAGGCACTGTATTAGTTTGTATTCTTGCAAGATTCATTGAAAACATGTAGTCTGTGAATAGTGTTGCTCAGTACCCTTTTAGAATGTTCCATAATGTTTAAGAGGACATCCCAATTAGTATAAAAGCCGTTGTTTTTGTCGTAATAATTTTTTATACACCAGTTTTCGAGTGGTGCGACGAAATGTTTTTTTTTTAGTTTTAACTTGCACCTTTTCAACGGAAAAGTGTCGTAGAGCAAAACCAAACTGTATGATTCTATTTTTACGGTAAAAGTCCTAGTTCGTCAATAATTAGAATGTTTTTAATATGATTATTTGCAAAAATATTGAGAAACTTTTCCATTGAATTCTGCTATAGTTTGTAGTTTGAACTTTCAGAAAAAAATGAGGAAAAACCTTAAAAGACAGAGAAAATCTCTGAAACTCTGTCGAAAACAGGAACTCGATGAATAGAAGTAGTTCAGAAAACACCCTCTCGGGTAATTGGGATGCCCTCTGACACTTGAATTCAATCAGCCAGAAAGCAGGTAAGGCCGGGAGAGCAGGAAGTTCCTTTTTTAGACGATCCTTTTGAATAAGATATCATAGGAGGGCTCTCTTACCCCTTGGATGGATGCAAATTTGCACTCACTATTCATGCGACCCGTGTGTGAGGTGTCGATTGCGTGGGACTTGTTAAGTACCAAACCTGACTGATCGACATTAGAGAACACTAAGCTAGAAGATATTAATGCATACACATCAGTGATGAACAATTCATCATGATCTGTACCTAGGGAGGTAACATGAGATGTTTCTCGAGAAAAAATCACGACCGAAAATTGTGCAAGACGGTTTCATTAGAAATTGTTATACGATGAAGAGATTTCATCTTCTCTGGTTCTTCTAGAATACTGCAACACTTTCACAAACAAGAGATTTGAAGTAAATACTGAAACCTGAGAGAGAGAGAGAGAGAGAGAGAGAGAGAGAGAGAGAGAGAGAAAGAAAGAAAGAGAGAGAGAGAGAGAGAGAGAGAGAGAGAGAGAGAGAGAGAGAGAGAGAGAGAGAGAGAGAGATAAAAAGGAGTAGGTTTATTCGGGTTAAAAATTTAAAATTCTGAACGAAGTCAATTTTTCACACTTCTCACTTGAGTTTCAAGTTTGTAATTATTAAATTTTGTGCTAAAATAAGAAAACCCTAATTGAACGAAATGAGAGAATGGCAACACTTGGTCCAAACCGAACATCACAAAACTTTTTCCCACGAAAGGTTCAGGGATTAAGTGTGGTTATGTCTACAGAGTGTGCACTCAGCCGTTCTAAGCTCCAACATTATTAATATTTATTACTTTTTGTTGCACAAAGAACTGATCAATGTACGAGTGCGGGTGTCAGTAGATGTTCTTCTGGTTCTGGAGGTGTGATTTCCGGAATATCTATGCTGCTTTTGATCGTCTGGCGTTGTTCAGGACAGCTGCAGTACTGAAAAACAGGTTATTCATGATTGTAAGTGGCTCAAACTGAGTACTCCTGAGTTTAACATCATTAATTAATGTATGCAATTCGTGAATTAGTAATGTGTTCAACTTGCTTACTTGAAATACTCTCTCTCTCTCTCTCTCTCTCTCTCTCTCTCTCTCTCTCTCTCTCTCTCTCTCTCTCCCTCTCACAGCAATAGGGCGGTTTATTTTTTCTATTTTTCTCTTTCATGTGAATATGTTAAACTTTTTAACACAACATCCTATCCAGATTCAGTCATGATTTTTTTTTATAAAACCAATATGATAGCGAGTTTATACTGAAGTTGAGGACATAAATATACCCAGCTACCGCAATAAATTTCAATACTAAACGGGAACACCAAAAATCATAACCATACACCAGAACGAAAACCATATCTGAAACTCCAAACCCACTCCAGAATCATCTCCAGGACTTCCAGGCGGTCCAGCTGGTCCTATACCACCAATGCCACCATCGATGCCTCTGAGCCCTTCCATTCCTTGCAGTCCTTGCAGACCTTCACCGCCTTCAGCACCAGATTTTCCCTTGATTCCTGGCTGTCCTTCCTTTCCGGGAGGTCCCATTATTCCCTAAAAACTTATTTTTATCAGATTCTAAAATTTTGAAATCTTTCAAGCAACGAAAACATTTGAATTTTAATTTTACTGAACTTTGTTTTTTGAAAATTCAAGTTTTATAGGCAGAGAGTTTCAAAATTCCTCCACCCCGTCCTTGAGCAAGTTTCCAGCGACAAGAAAGTTGGTGTCCCTATTGTGGCTAGGTTTTAGTAATATCAGCTTTGATTAATTACAGACTCAAACTTGTCACAAATTTTTCAATTTGGGAAATTCGTATCATAAGCAGAAGCAAACAAATTGAAGTAGAAAGTATCTGCCATTTTTAAGGAAACAGCTTCCATGTTGCGAGATTGACTTTCCTTGTGATCATACTCTTTCCCTGTAGATGAAGAATGTTTTCTCTAACAGATCCAAAGATTCGGACTAATTTTTCACACTAACGTTGACATATTTCAAAAACTATATTGTTCGTATCTTTTTTACGATACTTTTAATTCCATAAAATTCAACACACCTTGACACCTTGTCTTGGAATATAACGAACTCCGTCGATTCCATTCGGTCCACGCTTTCCAACAATTCCATCATTGCCTGGTGGTCCAGGAGGTCCCATGTCTCCCGGATACCCAGGCATTCCATTTCTTCCAGGTCTTCCTGGATGTCCTCTCGGACCGCGAAGTCCTCGCTTTCCTCGTGGTCCATCTGGTCCTTGTTCTCCTGGTGCTCCCACAGGGCAGTAGAACGGTGATTTTGTGGGTTTCTGAAGGAGGAATGTGAGGATTCGTGCGCGACCTACCGCGGGTTCACTTGGGTGCGCATCAAGACCGTCGTATCCATCAGTACCATCGATTCCATCAGCTCCGTCTGGTCCTGGTTCTCCGATTGGTCCTGGAGGTCCTGGCTTGCAACTGTGCTCACGTTGACAGGCTGAAAATTTTCTCTCTCTCTCTCTCTCTCTCTCTCCCGTTTTACTCACAGCACAAGTCTACCATCCTGAAAGTGAGAGGAGGTAAGGCAGGTTCAAAACCTGATGATTCTCCTTCTTCAACATCTGAAACTACGACTGCAGCTCCTGGAAGTTCATGAGATCTACAGATTTCAATACCTAACCTACTGTATGAATCATAATGTTCCTTGGTCTGCCTTCTATACCTACTCATCTCGACCTGCTCGTCACTCAGAGATTTCAGTGACTGCCAAGCGATTGAAGCATCGTCCTGAAAACCGCAGTTGCATCACGTTTCGTGTCGTAGACTTACCTTCCACTCACCCATACCATGGTCCAACTCTTCGAAGAGGTTTCTCACGTCTCGAAATAGTGTGACGATTGAGAAGAGAGATATGATGAGTGTTAAACTGGCAATGGACAGGGATGTTTGGACGAGGAGAGAGGCTTTCATCCTGAAGTTTGAGTGAATGGGTACATTAGGCTGATTGAGACTTATAACTTGGGGAAACTGGGTCAGCTTTTAGTAAATTCACTGTTGAGGATCTTGTGATTAGAAGGGGGTACAAGGATGTGATTTTATGTCGAAATTTTTTACTCTTTTCTCTTATATGCAGTTAACGACGCAACATTTTGTAAACAAATATCTAACAGTTGCGTAACTCGTAACAGTTTTAGACAATTCATCTACACCTATATCGAAATTTTAGTAAGAATTTTAAAATTTGTCTGCTGGACGAAACAAGCTAGATATTGAGGAGGGGGTGAGTGATCTTAAAAAAAACCTTATTATTTAAGCTTATGAGAGAAGATTAACTAGTGAATTCGTTGAAAGCTCAATGAAAAGAGAAGTGATGAACTGTTTTGAAGACCTGTATTGAGTTGACCGTAGTTTTGGCAAACTTCGATTAGTTAAGAATAACAAATTCAATGAACCGTACCTTAAAGCACTTAAACAGGAATTGACTTTCAGTGTTATTGGGATCCAGAGTTGAGACCTAGCCAGATGTGTTAAGCAGGTGGAATAATGAAGTTTTCATGTAGAAAATTTTTGCACGTTTTTTGTTACAAGCGAGATATTTTAATTTTAAAAATCACTTTTTAAAACGGTACACGTTAACGCCACAGGGCCTTTTTGACCTCACGCACAACACAATTGGATCTAACCGTGAAATCAATCGGCGGCGTGGTGAAGTGGTTGTGATCTTGTATTCAAACCGAGAGGTCAGGGGTTCGATTCCACTCTCTGACGACTTTTTTTCTATTTTTTTAAATGATGACAAAAATGTGCCCGATTTGTGTGAAACTACTCTTTTGAATATTTTTCAACCTTTTTGTTCATGTGAACGCCCTTCGGAGTACCCAACAAGTCAATATCCGATCTCATCTATCACTCCCTCCATGAAGCCAGTGAAGTGATCATCATAACATTGATTTTTATCAGAAACAAAATTTTTGTGTTCGATATGTATTTTTGAATGAGAATTAAATGAAAATCGTTTGAACCGGGACTTTCTCTGAAAATTCCCGAATCGTGAGCAAGAAGCATATCGACTAGTGGCTGAATGTGGGTTTCTAATCAAAAACCCGGATAACATTTTAACGGAGACGATTTCTTGATCTTCCAGATTAAACCAAATAGAACATCACAATTTTGATTCTGACTAGACCACTTATTTAGATTCACTATATAAAATTTTTGAACCCAACTTGACCCAGTGTGGATATATGGGGAGGACATAATGGTTGGGGACTTGCGACATTTTGGACAGATTTTTGACAAAAGTCTATTTCACTATTCCTATGACTTGAATTGATTCGTTGTAGTTTGGATGGTCACGATATCGTCTCCATTGAAATGTTATCCGGGTTTGTGATTAGAGACCCACATTCAGCCACTAGTCGATATGCTTCTGGCTCACGATTCGGGCATTTTCAGAGAAAGTCCCGGTTTGAATGGTTTTCATTCAATTCTCATTGAAAAATACATATCGAACGCAAAAATTTTGTTTCTGATAAAAATCAATGTTATGATGATCACTTCACTGGCTTCATGGAGGGAGTGATAGATGAGATCGGATATTGACTTGTTGGGTACTCCGAAGGGCGATCACATGAACAAAAAGGTTGAAAAACATTCAAAAGAGTAGTTTCACACAAATTGGGCACATTTTTGTCATCATTCAAAAAATAGAAAAAAAGTCGTCAGAGAGTGGAATCGAACCCCTGACCTCTCGGTTTGAATACAAGATCACAACCACTTCACCACGCCGCCGATTGATTTCACGGTTAGATCCAATTGTGTTGTGCGTGAGGTAACAAAGGCCCTGTGGCGTTAACGTGTACCGTTTTAAAAAGTGATTTTTAAAATCAAAATATCTCGCTTGTAACAAAAAACGTGCAAAAATTTTCTACATGAAAACTTCATTATTCGACCTGCTTAACACATCTGGCTAGGTCTCAACTCTGGATCCCAATAACACTGAAAGTCAATTCCTGTTAAGAGTTAGGGGAAAACACTGTCAATGTCGAGACAGAACCTCTCCGATGTCCGTTTTATACACCTTTCTCGAATAGGGTTACGAGTGTTTCTTTTATCTCTTCCAACAGTTTTTCAACGCGTTTCGACTTTGTTTAACGACCATCGCGCTTATTTTATGGCTGACAGATCCTTTTGAAGGCTTTTACGCGACTTCACCTTAACGTAAACGGATGATACGAGATTGGATCGGTTTCGAAATTACACACGAACTTGATCATGTAGCATCGGCTGTGTCCGGAATGAAAAGTGTGTGTCTCACTACAGTTTGTGCAGAAAAAAAGCAACGACCTCTTTTCAAACAAGATTTGAATACCGAGCAAGCGATAAATGTAAGTTCATAATATGTGATTTGTTTGACACTCGACGCGTTCAAGAATACATTATGTGACCTGACTGCAATAATTTATGGAACCAAAATCTCGTATTGGCGATCGTAACGAAATTGTTGTTCCATTTTATCCAAATTTTTAGCTGACAAAAATGAGAACGGTGTTCAACAGTACTTTGGTATCTGCTATAAACCAAGCAGCAAATTGACTCATTAAATGGATATTTTTATTTCCAACGTGAAACACGATTCATTTTTAAAAATGCCATCGGTGACTTTTATTCTACTAGGCCCTCAATAATTAAAATGACTAATTATGAAACGAAAACGTTTATTGACACGTTTGAAATTGAGCACTTAAAAAAGCCAGTCCGCGCGGTTGAATTCATTTTCAAACTTATTTCGCAACTGACGGAAAACCCTATTCATTAGAAATAAGGTATGAAATTCAAATAATATTTCCAACTCTCCAGAGAGGTTCAAAATCGACCCAAGAAAACGCAGACTACATTTCCAATAACGCCTATGTCTGGACGACTGGCGAAGCTGACTTGGAGCTCATCGAGCCGCCCATTTTGGTTGGTTCACTCAGTTTTTGTGTTATGGTGTCTTTCAGTGTTCAATCACAAGGAACTACCTCCAGTTCAGCAGACAGGTCAGTCGTTAATCATATCGAAAAAAGTGCCGATTAACGACCATTATTTATGAGCATAGTTTCGTTGTTTGACATAGTCATAGGCATGGAATCAGTTCGTCTGTGGGTATTCTGTTTTGATGATCAAAATGCGTAGCAGAATAGGACGCAAGTGAAAAATCGTTCTGAAAAGAAATTGTATAAGTGGGCCTTGAACATATTGAGCTACATAAAAGTGGTGTTTAGTTTTCAAAAAACATAATGAGAAGGTATTTGACAAGGTATTGGAGTATATTTTTAGTCGAATCCCTGGTATGTAATAAGAATATAATAGGTGGTTCTTTCATCTGTTTTCAATTCATAGATTCCTACTTTTTGCAAAAATGATTCAGAACAATCGTCCTCCCGAACGACATGCCTTCAGAATTACGAACCATGGCGATTACCCGGTCGCTTTCAAGATTGAGACGACAGACAACTATCTTTATTTCGTGAACCAGGTCTCTCTCTCTTTCTCTCTCTCTCTCTCTCTCTCTCTCTCTCTCTCTCTCTCTCTCTCTCTTTCTCGTTAGCTCTCTCGTTCTCTCTCTCTTGTTTCTTCATGATTCCTGAATGCAGGTCTACGGAGTGATTCCCGGTCGTAGAGTACATGTGTCACCGGACAACCGTGCCGTGAATCAAGTCACGATCTGGGTATATTTTTGACTTTCCCAGCAATCGAAATTCATAATATCTAGGTCCACATCAGACCATTCAGCTGCTTTCCAGACGATATGCAGTGCAAGTATTATAACACGTGAGTTGAAGATTGTTTTGGTTACAACCATTAGTAATCGCAAAAACTGGTTAATCTCATTTATTCCGGATTTTAAGAGGACGATCTATGTAGATAGATAATAAACAGTAGGACGTTAAGAAAAATTTCAACCCTAAACAATAACCGGAATTACATTGCATTAGGAAACGGGATTTCAAAATTCTTACATGTTTTTCTAGTTTTTTAATTGAATCTCTGAAAATTGATCGGTGCAGCAGCTTTTGAGAGAAGTCCTATTGTCTCCATCGTGAACAAAACCTTGGAGACTCGCCGAACCTTCCAATATCATGGTGGCTTCCTGTCAGCATTCCCATGTAAGATTTCAGACCACGCAAAGACAAACTCTTCATCCACATCGCTCCCTACATGTGTAGCACATTCGCTCCAGCCTCTGTCTTCCATAATGAGAGACCTTACGAGAAACTGAGAATACTGTTACACTTCACTGGAATGCCATTCAATAAGTTGACTAGAGGTAGGAAAACATTATTTCCCTTATAACATGAGGGAATCATTTTCAGCCAGTGAATTCCTGTTCAAAGGAGCAAAGGGTTGGTGCACGTGGGTACCAGCTCAGAAGACCCAAGCTGACCTCAAGGAGATATCAAAGTGTAAGTTGAACACTGTGGAATTACGGTAGTTTACCTAACCTTAAGTGAATTCGATGGAAACGTTGAAAGATCAGAACATCAAAAATCTCTTAATTTTGTGTCTTAATGCCTACATAAATACAAAGTTGACATGGAAAATTTTCAGTCAAAATTCACCTGGAGAATCAGAGAAAACTGTTCAGAACAATTGAACTGTCGATAGAGAAGATGGAAACTCAGGTATGAAGACATTCATAAATGTCATAAAATTAGAACTTTAGACAAAGAGGTCGTTGAAGAACCCGACGGGCAATTCGGAGTGAGTTATACATAACTACTGTTTTGAGACCTATAATTCAAGTGCGTCAAAAAGAAAGAAGAACAAGTCGAACTCGAGGAAGAAGTACTGTTTGAAGTGAGTCTCGGTGTGGAACAAAACACATAGCTTCCTCTACCTGTAAAAAAGTCTGGCCTCCGTGAATCGGGTACTTAGTGCTGTAGCAGTTTCGCCTTGAAATACAATAACGATTTAAGTAATGCGCCTTTAATTTCAATGAACTGAAAGTAAGAATAATAATTTAAATCCACAAAGATCTAACTGTTCGTTGTGAGAGTCCCGACCCTACCGTACTCATTTTACAAAAATGCGACTGGCGCGCGTTTGAAATCGGTCAGACTTTTTGCTAGATATGTGCAAAAGGGTATGGAAAGAAATACACGTTATGGTACGTTTCTAGAGATGCGAATTCGACTTCGAAGACCGATAAGAAAATGAAAGTTGCGAAAACTCAACCAACACCTACTAAAACTCCGGAAATTCTGGCCAAAACGCCTACGTGAGTAAAAAAGAGATTTTTTCAGAAGAAAATATCAGACTAGTGACTTACTTGATTCAGCATGTCCAAAATCTTTTGAGTATAGGGTGACTGTAATGAGTTGGACACTGATTCCTCGACATTTCACAATATCAGTGGGATTTTTCAACTGGAACAAGAAAATTGCGAATAACTACTTTTCTGTTTCTTAAGAACATTCAATAAAATGGTTAAGCGTCTCACCACTCGCAACAACACCAAACGCTACAACGCCACGCGCCACGACGCCAGCCGCGGGCTCAACGCCACCCGCGAGCTCAACGCCACCCGCAGGCTCAACGCCTCGTGCAAAAACGCCACCAGCGGGCTCAACACCAACAGAAAAGTGAGCGAACACCGATTGATTCTAAAAGGTTGTCAACATTGCAGTACGCCACCTGGTACTCCGGGCAAAGAAGAACGTCCAAGCTTTGCACAAACCATCGTTAACACACTTAAGAGTAAAGCTGGGCAAGTTTTTGAAAACCAAAGTTTATATTCTAAAATGCTTCTGCGCCAATTCTTCGAAAAAAAAAACAACACTTCAGCCAGAACAAGTCAGGAAAAACTGTAAATTCGAAGAAGAAACTGCTTCCGAAGAAGTTTTAAAAATCTTTTTTGCACGAGTTTAAAACAAATTTCAGCGACCCACCACTGGAAAAGAAGAAATCACCGTAAACTAATTATTTGTAACAGTTGAAAAGCAATTTTCAGAGAGAATAATACGAAGACAATACCGAAAAAAACATCGAAGGATGATCGTCCAAGGTTTTAAATAATCTTTTTTCGAGTGAAAGTGGAAATTTTAGTGCGGAACGAGAAATAAGTACTGTAACAACACCATCAAAGTGAGGAAAGTGTAAACAGTCAAAAATCATTCCATTTTTTCAGAATACCCGCTTCAAGAGAAACTCCCCCACAGTCAGACATGAAGTTGCTTTCCAAAGAAAAAAAGAATTGATTTGTATAATAAAATTTTATTGTGTTATCATGAATAAGACTTGAATGATGGCATCGAGATTTAAGTAGAATAGTCAAATCGCACCTAGTAGTTGTTGGTGTGGAACGCGTTCGCCAACTTGAAGAAGTGCTCGGTTGTTCCCCAGTCAAGAACCTTTTGGTAGGATTTGCTCAGAGCTGGAATTCGTGAATTAGTTTCATCCGGAACAAAATTTTTCTGTTTATATTGTTCAGTTTGATTTTAAAAATTAATTTTTTGTTGAAAAACATACGTCAAAAATTTAAATCAGCTTTCTCGAATGAAAACTAACATGACTCGACTGCGACAACCTTCTTGGCTTCGGAAATCAAATCAGTAGCTGTCTTGACGGCAACTTTGTCTGAAGAAAGAATTTGCAATAAATTTACTTATTTTAAAAAATCTTACCGGAAATGCTATCGAAAAACTTCGTGTCTTGCGAAGAGGGTGGGGTGACGTTCGGCATGATCGTCGCCAGTAGCTGTATCTGAAGTGAGAAATGAGTGAAATCTTGCAAAATGAAAACAAAAACTAATAAAAACGCGAAACGTAACGAGAAAACTAAAAGTAGGTCAAACGGGTTACTGTAGTCTCCCTTGTTGCGCTTCTGCTTTTAATTTCTGTTTTCTTTTCTAGCTTTGAGTAGAAGAAAAAAAATATTACTGTTGGAGTGGAAAAAAGTAGAGTTGATGTGAAAATCAATCTGTGTTAGCGAGAAAAAGACAAATCGACAGGGGACCTTTTTCAAAACATTACATTGCGATGTATGGTGTTTTTGTGTTGCAGCTTGAATTGAAATATGAGAAAAATTGGAAATTCGCTTGATTGAGTTGTTTCGCTTTCAGCTATTTAGTTTTTCCATTTAGTTCTTTCGCGGTGTATTTGTCCTCGCGGTATTGCTCCAGGGGTACTGTATCTGTGTTGTTACAGTTTGAATGTTGATTGCATATTTTGCACCTCAAATCAAGCGCTACTGGCGGTCTGCAGGATGTACTTGCCGTTGATGTTGTATACGAATTTTGACTCTTCTTTCGTTCATTTTTCGTCTCTGGGCTAGGGATAGTTTCCCGTGTGGCAGATATCGATGTGAGAGCTAGATGATTTGTTCTACGGCGCTGAGTGAGAGCTCTATCCACTAAACCAAGTCACACGGGTAAGTTACTCTTCCCATAACTTTCCTTTCTATCGGGAGGATAATTCCTGATGGAAGAAAGGTGAAGGAACATCATGCATGAGCATGCATTGGCGCGTCTGTCAAAACGTCTCACTGTGTATGCAAACAGTCGGAACCGCCTTTTTCAGAGCCCTCACGACACTTCCTTTCGCATGTTATCAGCCTTGAACATGTCTTGATCCTATCACCGATCCGTGAGGAACGCTTTATGACTTGCATAAGGGAAAGTTGCACCGCCAATTTTAGGTCATCTTATCATATAATTTCACTATCTTAGCTTTCGTCTCACTTCATCCGTGAATTCGGGTTGTCCACTACAAGCTTTCCTTGTTTTTGTTTGAGACTTTATTTTGCATTTGATTCTCCTCTTTTAAACTTCTGAAAGTTTCTACTGTAATCAACTTAGCTCTTGAATTCATTTTGATTTTCTTTGTTACTTTGGTTTCAACTTGCAGTTCTCCCAAGCTTTCTTTCTTGTACTATAATTTTTAGTCCTAAAATTTACAACCAGACTTTTCGTCAAATCAAAAGTACCACCTAATTTTAGTTCTCTATTTTGCAAGTAGTCGTCTTTGCTACAGAAGTTCCAAGCTGCTACTCTTTCCTGAAACAGTGTGAACCAAGTCTTTATAAAAAATTCCAGTCGATGACAATAAAAGGCCCCGCACCCAAGCCTCCTACAGTAAAACAACTGAAAGAGAAAAAGAAGAAGGAAGAAAAAACACCAGCGTTACCGAAAGAAGGGCCTCCGAAGACAACACCAACCTCGACTTCTGAGAAGAAAGGGATTCTGAGGAGCTTGTCGTTTCAGGTCAGTCGTCAGTTTTCGTCATTTTTAGTTAATTTTTGAAAAACTAAATGTTATTATTCTCAACTCCCAATGTGAAGACTGCGGGAGATCGGAGTTTTTCTTAATACCTTCAAATTATTCGGTTTTTTAGAGAACGCACTCTTCTGATCTTATAGGTTTCTTACAGTCTCACATAGCTTCCTCTACCTGTAAAAAAGTCTGACCTCCGTAAATCGGTTACTTAGTTACCGTAGCAGTTTCGCTTCGAAATACAAGAATGATTAAGTAATGCGCCTTTAATTTCAATGAACTGTAGGTAAGAATAATAATTTAAATCCACAAAGATCTAACTGTCCGTTGTGAGAGTCGCGACTCCTACCGTACTCATTTTACAAAAATGCGACTGGCGCGCGTTTGAAATCGGTCAGACTTTTTGCTAGATATGTGCAGTCTTCAATTCAATGACTGAAATCAAGAAGAAACGTTTTTGAAAAAATGACAAACACAATCGAAAAAGTCCAAAAGTGATTATTTGGCTACTCACCATGGTGTTGCTAAAAAAACTCATTAACATAGAAAAATTTCAGTTTTCAAACTTGACCAGGAAGAAGAGCAATGACTATGACATGACCGCCGAGGAACCAAATCCAGATGAGATTGGACCAGTCCTTGGCGTTCAGTGCTATGGAACACTGTTGAAGAAGTACAAGCGAAAGAACAGACCGGCAAAGTGGACTAAAAGGTAGACAACTGATGAAGTGTCCAATTGGAGATTCAGGTTTTTCGTGCTCAAGGAATGCTTCCTACTGTATTACTGCACGGGCATGAAGAAAATCTTCGAGAAGACCAAGAGGATTGATTTACACCCGAAGGTACAGTCACTTTCATTTGTGAAAAAAGTGAGATCAAAGTTCTATGACGTTACTTACAGGGAATAATTCCTCTGATCGGATGTTCAATCGTATCAGGAGGTGATGTAGGACGAAAACATTGTCTACTCATCGCACATCCTCAACTGACAAATCCAATTGTTGTAGCAGCAGCGGATTATACAGTTCAAGAGCAGTGGCTGACAGCTTTGAGGAGCGCGACAAAAATGTGAGGGAAAAAACAAAAAAAGCAAAAAACAATTGCCCCCACGCGGGATTGAACCACGGACCTTTGGTTTACAAGACCAACGCTCTACCACTGAGCTATAAGGGCGACGGTTTTTGCGTTAGTTCTAAAAATTTTCAAATTAAGTTTGCTTCCACAATTTCTAAAATTTTCTACTGGACGGTCTGTCAACAATCACAATAAATTTTGGGAACCTACAAAAGAAATTGCCCCCACGCGGAATTGAACCACGGACCTTTGGTTTACAAGACCAACGCTCTACCACTGAGCTATAAGGGCGTCGAGTGAATAAAAGAGCGTCGAATGAAATACGAACAAATGACAACACAGACGCAGACAAACATATTGCCTTTTCCAGATCGCATAAAAACACGATTGTCGGCGAGAGTATGATTAGAGAGTTAGAAAACAGAGGAGTCCTGTTGAGCGAGGAGAAACGAGAATATGAAGAACGGTTGGAGGCTGAAGCACGAGCCAGAAGGCAGGAACATGACAGAGCTGATGTGAGTTGTGAAATTTGAGTCGAACTCTCAAGCTTGAAAATATGCTTCAAGACACACCATTATTGGTTTTTTTTCATATTCTACTCGAAACTTCATAAAATGTAATTTTCATTTATATACAACTGCATGAACCTCTTCTTCCATATTAAAAATCTTGATTCAGTTCAAAATGAGGAAAAAACAGAGACATGTCTCGTTCAGGAACTCGCCCGTGACAAGGTGGAACTTGAGGCCGAACGTGAAAAGCTCATCAGGACCACCAAAAAGTTGAAGGACGATCTTCAGAATGTCAAGAAGTGAGTGTGAACTAACCGATTTGATAATTTTTCCTTCAGTGAGCTGAAACTGACAAACGAGATGAAAAAGACTCTGGAACAAGAGAAACTTTCACTGAACACGAAGACAGAACATCTGCAGTCGAACATGGAGGTCTGCCTGCCTTGTTCCACAATCAAATTCATTTTTAGAGCCTGAACATTGAGAAGGAAAAAATCCAAGAGCAGCTGCAGGAAATCGTAAAGGTAGTTCGACTGGGTTCGATTCCACCCCCTCATTTTTGCTTTTTCAGGAGCGTGAACACTTCCTCATCGAGAACCAGAATCTGTCCACGACGACATGTCATCTGAAGAACCGACTGATGGAGATTGAAACGAAGACTTCGTGTATCTTGACGGAGAAGGAGAAGATTGAGTCGATGTATGTTCAGAATTTGTTGAGATGAAAAAGCAACACGGTCTACAATGTAGTTTTACAGGCTGAGACTGAATGAACAGAAGACTTTGGATCTGGAGAAAGAACGTCAGTACTACACCAATCAGACCCAAGAACTTATGGTTAACTTGAAGGTAGGATCTCACTTTTCTCTCTCTCTCACTCTTTTTCTCCCTCTTTCTTTCTCTTTCTCTCTATCTCTCTATCTTTCTCGTTGATTCAGTTTTCTTCAGGAGGTCAATGAACAGAAAGACCTAACCGA